>CM058240.1:89459988-90059988 GCA_030180135.1 Orychophragmus violaceus
CAAGCACTCTCTTAGAGCACACACAATGGTGTACTTGTGTTAGGGGTTCTTAGGAGTTTATTTATTAACTTTTTGTTTCATGTGATTTGTTAAGAACCCCTCTCTTTTTAATTACTCCATTGGTGTTACTCACATTGGGGTTCTTAAAATTTAAAATATATATTATTAAAATTTTTATTAGAAGTTTGAATTATATTAATTTTAATCTTAAACATACAATAATTAATTCTCAAGATGACCAAATTTTTGCCATATATTTTCGATCAAATCAGCTTTCAGACGATGATGTATCCGTTGATCACGAACTTGATTCCGAATGCCAATCATATTACCGAGATTCGAAGGCATATCCATTGAATACGAGAAATCCACTTCTGAACATCGGCTTGATTCTCCTTCTAAGAAGTCAGAAATATCGTACTGAGTGTATCCTTCTCGTTCGTCTTCTACTATCATATTGTGCAATATGATACATGATCTCATAATCTTTCATATTTTTTCCTTGTCCCAAAAAAGAGCTGGTTTTTTAACAATTGCAAATCTAGCTTGCAATACTCCAAAAGCACGCTCTACATCTTTGCGTACGGCTTCTTGTCGTTTAGCGAATAACTCAGCTTTACGGCCTTGAGGGAGTGTTATGGACTGGATAAAGGTGGCCCATTTTGGATAAATACCGTCGGTGAGGTAGTACGCCATATCATAGTTGTGGCCGTTGACCATGTAATTCACTTTGGGAGCTCGGCCATGTAATATGTCATCAAAAACAGGTGACCGGTCTAGAAAATTAATATCGTTTAAGGTACCTGGAGGTCCAAAAAACGCGTGCCATATCCGCAAATCTTGTGATGCAACAGCCTCTAAAACGATTGTTGGTTTTCCTGATTCCTAAAATCCCATTAAGAAAACCCTAATTCCTACCCCAAATCAAACCCTAACCGTTACACCTAAATCGCTTCCGAAATCAAAGAAAACCCATAAATCTAGTAATAATCGAGCAAATAAACCGTAAAAAAAACCTAAATCACTGAAACAAAACGGAGATGGAACCGATTTGACGATGAACCCTAAAATCGCCCTCGCAATCGCTCTCAAGAAACAAGAAAGCTCTCTCGTAGTGAAATGACGAAACACGGACAAAGGCTGCCGTTTCGACGCGAAAAAAAAAATTATTGGACGAATGGCATGATGCCACGTCATTAAGAAACGGTATCTTCGGGTCCTTATATAAGGACCGATCCTTAGTTTATTTAACCCTTCTCATTTATTTTTATTACAAAACGGCTATGAACCCGTGTCAAATTCGCTTAAGATACTAGCGTTGGTCATGGTCTTAGGTTGTTAAGAGATCAGATCATTTTTTTTCTTTTTCTTAATAATATAATATATTTAATTATATTGATCCAAACCGGAAATAACCGTGTTACATACCGAGCAATAACCAAAAGCAAAATAGACCAACCTAACCGAATAGAGAATTACCACCGCAGAAAGAAATCGGAGAATCGTCGGCGACTGGTTGAGGGGCACTCCGGTGACTCCACCTATGATACACAACGGTTGCGAGTACGGAGCCTCCGGCCAAGGACCGAACCGGTAAACCTTGACGGAGCAAGGATCCTTCGTCAACGCCTCGTCTTTCTTCTTCGGCTCGTCGATCTAACTATTCTGAATTTTTGCTAGATCTTACCTCACCGGGCGAGGAAGCACAATCCGTCAATGCCGCCAGACGAAAGGGCTAGCACCAGTCGCCGTCGAAACGTCTCCAGACGAGCTTCGGTCGAGACCATCGCTAAGCTTCCTCTTCGTGTAGCTCCAACCCACCGATCTTCGCGACGACTTCCGCACAAGATCAGCCCAAATCTACTTCTCCTCTCCGTCTCTCCGCGCACGATCCACTCTGCCGCAGTCCTCAAGCGGTCAATAGACCGACGACTTACAGAGATCTGTCGATTTGGGTGTCACCAACCGCTTCTTGCTCCGTCGCTAGGAAATCCTTGCTACGCTCCCGAAGAACCAGATCCGCTACACTTCTGGGCTTGATCGGAGTCCACGATTCACCTTGAAGCTTTAGAGACTAGGGAGACCTCTCGCGGCACCGACGGAGGCCGTCGATGACCGGAGAGGCCTCCAACACGGAGCCAAGACGGAGACGAAACTCTTAGTTGCTAGATAGAGTTTCAGACAATCGCGTGTAGTTCACGCATGCGTCCGACTTTTTCGAGGCCCTTTTCCCAAGTCCGATTCTATCAGATCACTCTTCTCTTACGTCCTAGGGTGTTTGCTGCCTGAACTAAGAGTGAACTAAGAGTCGGAGATTATGTACAAACACAACACTAAAAGTACATTGTCTAGTCGAATTTTTATGGTTTAGAGTTTGTGGTGTGCCTTGGTCGTGGTTCTCTCCGCTTGTCGGTGATTTCCTTTTAGCTTGGGCTAGGGAGGTGTAGTTGTACCGCTGCTATTTCTCTTCTATGCATTCCCATCTTCTTGCGAGCTTATCTCCGGTGATCTTGTTTTTAGTGTGGTTTTGTTGCCCGATTGTGAGTTTTGGTTGTCCGTTTTGTGGGTTCTAGACCGCGGAAGGAGTTTGCTCCTTTACCGTCATTGATGTCCAGAAATCGATCGGGTTTTCTATATGATGCTTCCGGTCCTGTCCAGAAATGGTCCCTGGTCGAGGTTGTTAACGTAGGACATTAACAACCACGTGAGACTAGTATGTGAGGTGACTGATGACTATGTTTCATGCAGTCATTTAATAAGTGTATTAAAGTCAATCACATAGATATGTGTTAGAGAACACATGATCGGACTTGACCCGTTAATGAGAACTCTACAAGATGTTATATGAGTGTCATAAGAGTTTCTCATTACGACTAAAGAGAGTAGTCCTTAGACCTGAGTTCATCATGTCCTCTCTTATATGGATTGGTTCGTCTTGACTTTGTCAAACGTCAGCCGTAACTGGTGATCATAAAGACACTGATTAGGCGTATCATGAAATATAAAAGAGACATGGATGGAACAAGATGGGATTTGTACCTCCTATATAACAGGAGTTAAATATCTCTGGGCCTATCGAATATTTGATACTGGAAATGCGTGGCCGCGCTCAAACGAGGTAATTGTCAGTCGTTTGTTTTTCATCAGTACAAATCAGGATTCGATAAACGTAATCTGGTTGAATAAGGATGACACAGTGCTTGCCTTATGCCAGATTGAGATATAGCTACAAAGGGATTAAAGGAATAGATGATTCCAGTACAAGTGGGAGATTGTTGGGAATGTCCTGAAATCTACTGTACTTGCTCTAAGTGAAAGTCGTATAGTCGAGATGAGACAATCACATAACACTAGGTAGTCATAACGCTTTGCTAGAAGCCACTTATGATCAATGAGTTGAGAACTCATTGCTAGTGTTATATGATCCTACAGGGTCACACACCTAAGCAAACTGGGCGTCATAGACGAGGTTGATCATTAATGTAATGATCCAATGAATGCATATTTGATATGCATTCGATATCAATGTTCTGGGGAGTGTCGATCGTTGCAGTTAGTGCATCGATCGATGCACTCGCGGATTAATCAGATTAATTCTGTTTAATCGTTGGTTAATTCCGTTGTGGTTTAAGCCGACATACATAAGATATATGGTCGACCTAAACTCGTCCCAAACCTAATTTACAGCCACCAGAACACAGATAAAATCCTCTCTGGAGATTAGATCTCTGTAAGGCACTAGCATCCCTGCGGTCCAGTTTGTGTGCGTGTGGATACCAGTAGAGGCGCAGCACTTGAGGCGCTTCGTGATCTCGATTATCTGCAAATACTTCCGCTGCATATTCATCAGGTAATCTCGAGATCTGTTAGATTCAATTACATGAACCTTAGATCCTAGGCTCGGAATTCAGACTAGGGTTGCTAATCCTGATTAGAACTGCTAGAAATTCCTTCAGTGGTATCAGAGCTTTAGGGTTCCATTGAATCAGTAGCATGATGATTAGATTAGTTGAATCTAGATCTTTGTATAATTGATACAAGCATGCTAAAATTCGTTTTCCTGAAAACCTAGTTTAGGGTTCTGATCGAAAACGTTTAAGGGTTTTCTCGCATGGTGTCGATCGATGCCAATCCGGCATCGATCGATGCAGGGCGAAAACCCGAATAAACCTAGTTTTCGCCTAGTGTCGATCGATGCAATTGTTGCACCGATCGACACAGCCTCGCGAGATTATTGGATCGGTTCAATTGGATTGGACCGGTCATCGAGCTTGGTTAATAATGGTCGAATACTGTGAATGGTTTGATGGCGATTGTTTTGATTAGGTTGGCATCGACCGATGCTAACGTAGCATCGATCGATGCTTACCGGTATTCAAAACCGGATCAATTGGATTGATCAGTTATCGCGGATTAATTAATTATAAGAATTAAAACATAGTAAAACTGAACGTTTTAAATGGTTCCGTTCCTCAACCAAATATCAAGTGATACTTGAGGTCTTTCCAATCTTGTCAACTGTCAAGACTCATTTCATTGTACGATAGGCTTGCAGTGCAAGGTATCAACAATTACATGAGTAAGGCAGGAAGTAATCGTGTTAATGGGCTTGCAGTGCAAGGCATCAACAATTACGTGACTGAAGAGATTGGTTTGCTTGACTGGGCTATCAAAATCGTTTTGGGCCCAGAGACATCAGGTGGATTGGACATAAGATGTCGATCCACAACCAAGAGTTATATTGGATATAACTAGCAAGGTTGTTGCTTACCTAAATAGCTAAAGTTGAGTGATAGCCAGTGGCTCACTTGAATTTAGTAAAATATGGGTCTTGGATCATTATATTCATCCGAGGAAACATTGATTGAATATAATGCGAGTTTTATTAAAAGTTAAGATTTCTCATTTCTTGAACATCATAACTAAACCTTTTTCTTTTCTATGTTCTCAGCTATGACTACTACTCATAATAATTCTTTCTCCCTGCGATCCGTCCTTGAGAAGGACAAGTTAAATGGATCGAATTTTCTCGAATGGTATCGGAACTTGAGAATTGTTCTCAAGCAGGAGAAGCGGGACTATGTCCTTGAAAATTTTCTCCCTGAAAAACCGAGATCCAATGCTGCACATGCAGAAAGGAGTGCTTGGGACAAGCATTCCAATGATGTGGTCGATGTGAATTGTCTCATGTTGGCTACCATGAACTCGGACTTGCAGAAGCAATACGAGAACGTGGAGTCGCCAGTGGAGATGATTACTAGCCTAAAAAGCATGTTTTAGGAGCAAGCACGAACTGAGAGATACCAGACGGTTAAATCTCTCATTGAATGCAAGCTACCAAAGGACAGTCCGGTCAGTCCTCATGTCATTAAGATGATGGGTTATATTGATAACCTGGGGAGACTGGATTGTCCCATTAGCCAAGAGTTGGCTACTGACTTCATTCTGCAGTCACTGCCGTCAAGTTATGATCAGTTTGTTATGAACTATAACATGAACAACTTGACGAAGACGTTGACTGAACTGCATGGCATGCTCAAGACAGCTGAGCCTAATATCAGGAAGGGCACTCCTAATGTACTTATGGTACAAGGGGGTAAGAAGTTTAAGAAACTAGGCAAAGGCAAGGGAAAGGGCAAGGCAGTCCCGGTTGAGAACCAGGACACGCCTGCGCCAGCCCCGAAGCCCAAGCCGGGCCCATCTGAGACTGATAAGTGCCATTACTGTAAAGATCATGGGCATTGGAAGAGAAATTGCAACAAATTCTTGGAAGAGAAGAAGAAGAAGAAGAAGAAGACTTTCGAGACTTCATCTTCAGGTATTTATGTTATAGAAGTAAATGTTACCACTTCTGGTTCTACTTCTTGGGTATTGGATACCGGCTGTGGTGCTCATATTTGTACAAATATGCAGGGCCTAAGCAACAGTAGGACGTTGGAAAAGGGACAAGTGGACCTGCGTGTGGGGAATGGAGCAAGAGTTGCTGCATTAGCCGTAGGAACATTTAACTTGTCTTTACCTTCTGGTTTGGTTTTAGAACTTCATAATTGCTACTATGTACCTGCTATAAGCAGAAATATTATTTCTATTCCTGTTTTGGATTTGGAAGGATATCAGTTTTCAATTAAGAATAAATGTTGTTCTTTTGATTACAAGGATATGTATTATGGTAGCAGCCCATTAGAGAATGGGCTTTATGTTCTAAACCAAAGCACATAAATCTATAACATTAACACCAAGAGATTCAAATCAAATGACACGAATTAGACTTTTCTATGGCATTGTCGTTTGGGCCACATAAACGAGAAACGGATTCAAAAGCTCCATAGTGATGGGCTTTTGGGCTCATTTGATTATGAATCATGTGAGAAATGTGAATCTTGTTTACTAGGCAAAATGACTAAGGCCCCTTTCAACAAATCAAACGAAAGGGCCAGTGACCTGTTGGGCCTTATACATACAGATGTATGCGGCCCAATGAGCACAAGTGCCAGAGGAAATTTCCGATACTTCATTACCTTCACTGATGATTTCAGCAGGTATGGCTATGTCTATTTAATGAGACACAAGTCGGAGTCCTTCGAAAAGTTCAAAGAGTTCCAAAATGAAGTACAGAATCAACTCGGCAAAAGTATTAAGGCTCTTCGATCAGATCGTGGAGGAGAATACTTAAGCCAAGAATTCAGTGATCATTTGAGAGATTGTGGAATTGTTTCACAAATCACTCCTCCTGGAACACCACAATGGAATGGCGTGTCTGAGAGGAGGAATCGGACTTTATTAGATATGGTTCGATCAATGATGAGTCTCTCAACTCTTCCATTATCCTTTTGGGGATACGCTCTAGAAACGTCTGCGTTTACACTAAATAGGGTTCCGTCAAAATCAGTTGCAAAGACACCACATGAGATGTGGACTGGAAATGTTCCGAATGTGTCTTTCCTGAAGATTTGGGGTTGTGAAGCTTATGTTAAGAGATTAATTACAGATAAGCTAGAGCCCAAATCTGATAAATGCTACTTCGTTGGTTATCCTAAGGAAACCAAGGCATACTACTTTTACAACCAATTCGAGAACAAAGTGTTTGTTGCTCGGAACTGCGTTTTTCTTGAGAGAGAGTTTCTTTCCAAGAGAAACAGTGGGAGTAAAGTACAACTCGAAGAAGTTCGAGAACCGCAGGAAAATGCTCAACCCGTGGAGGAAGAGCAACAGTTGGATCTACAAAGAGTTGTAGAGACGGCGCCTGTGGAGCCTGAAATTCGCCGATCCGAAAGGATCCGTCACGAACCCGAGAGATATGGATTTCTCGTAACCAATTGTCATGATTTGTTAATCATTGACAGTGACGAGCCAGCGAATTTCGAAGAAGCAATGATGAGCCCAGACTCCGCAAAGTGGCTGAAAGCCGCTGAATCCGAAATGGGATCCATGACACAGAACCAAGTATGGACTTTGGTTGATTTACCCGATGGTGCAAGACCCATTGAGTGTAAATGGATTTTCAAGAAGAAAATTGATGTGGATGGAAATATTCAGATATATAAAGCAAGGCTAGTGGCAAAAGGTTTCAATAAAATTCATGGTATTGACTATGAAGAAACCTATTCACCTGTCGCCATGCTTAAATCCATTCGGATTCTCCTAGCAACAGCTGCTCATTATGATTATGAGATCTGGCAAATGGACGTGAAAACAGCTTTCCTTAATGGAATTCTGGAAGAGGATGTGTACATGACACAACCCGAAGGTTTCATCGATCCAAATGCAGCTAGGAAAGTATGCAAACTTCATCGATCCATTTATGGATTGAAGCAAGCATCTCGGAGTTGGAATCTTCGTTTTGATGAAGCAGTCAAAAAGTTTGATTTCATCAGAAGCGAAGAAGAACCATGTGTTTACAAGAAGACTAGTGGGAGCGCAGTTGCATTTCTCGTGTTGTATGTAGATGACATACTTCTTCTCGGAAATGACGTTCCGTTGTTACAGTCTGTTAAGACTTGGCTCGGAAGTTGTTTTTCAATGAAAGACATGGGAGAAGCCGCGTATATTCTTGGAATAAGAATCTATAGAGATAGATCAAACAAGTTGATTGGACTGTGTCAAGACACTTATATCGATAAGGTCTTACACAGGTTCAGAATGCAAGATTCCAAGAAGGGCTTCATACCAATGTCTTATGGCATAAGTCTCAGCAAGAAGTAGTGTCCTGAGACACCTGCTGAGCGAGATCGCATGAGTCGGATTCCCTATGCCTCGGCGTTGGGATCCATCATGTATGCTATGCTCTGTACTCGTCCAGATGTTGCTTGTGCTTTAAGCATGACGAGTAGATACCAATCGGATCCAGGTGAAAGTCACTGGACAGCAGTCAAGAATATTCTGAAGTATTTGAGAAATACTAAAGATAAATTCTTGGTGTATGGAGGAAGTGATGAGCTGGTAGTAAGTGGTTACACAGACGCAAGTTTCCAGACAGACAAAGATGATTTCCGATCGCAATCTGGTTACATCTTCTGCCTGAATGGCGGTGCAGTCAGCTGGAAGAGTTCCAAGCAGGACACTGTAGCAGACTCCACAACTGAAGCTGAGTACCTCGCTGCTTCTGAAGCGGCAAAGGAGGATGTTTGGATCAAGAAGTTCATTACTGAACTTGGTGTGATTCCTAGCATTTCTGAGCCAGTGGCTTTGTATTGTGACAACAATGGAGCCATTGCGCAAGCAAAGGAACCTAGATCACACCAGAAATCCAAACACATAGAAAGGCGATATCACCTTATCCGTGATATTGTGAATAGAGGAGATGTGAAGATCAGCAGAGTCCCGACGGGTGAGAATGTTGCTGATCCACTGACCAAGCCTCTCCCAAGGCCTAAGCATGAGTTTCATACAACTGCTGTAGGCATTAGATTTCTTAAGATATGATCTTGATTTCAGTGGGAGTTGTATTTGTTTTTAGTTATGACTTGATGTTCGTAAAACATAATTTGATTATGTTATTTTAATGAAATTGTTTCAGCATTATTTAATTGTGTTAATTAAATATATATAATGTCCCAAAGTAATTTATGACATTTTATAGGCCATCAAGTATGTGACTTGATCATGAAACCCTATAAGCAATAAATGACATAAATTATAATGGTCCCTGGTCGAGGTTGTTAACGTAGGACATTAACAACCACGTGAGACTAGTATGTGAGGTGACTGATGACTATGTTTCATGGAGTCATTTAATAAGTGTATTAAAGTCAATCACATAGATATGTGTTAGAGAACACATGATCGGACTTGACCCGTTAATGAGAACTCTACAAGATGTTATATGAGTGTCATAAGAGTTTCTCATTACGACTAAAGAGAGTAGTCCTTAGACCTGAGTTCATCATGTCCTCTCTTATATGGATTGGTTCGTCTTGACTTTGTCAAACGTCAGCCGTAACTGGTGATCATAAAGACACTGATTAGGCGTATCATGAAATATAAAAGAGACATGGATGGAACAAGATGGGATTTGTACCTCCTATATAACAGGAGTTAAATATCTCTGGGCCTATCGAATATTTGATACTGGAAATGCGTGGCCGCGCTCAAACGAGGTGATTGTCAGTCGTTTGTTTTTCATCAGTACAAATCAGGATTCGATAAACGTAATTTGGTTGAATAAGGATGACACAGTGCTTGCCTTATGCCAGATTGAGATATAGCTACAAAGGGATTAAAGGAATAGATGATTCCAGTACAAGTGGGAGATTGTTGGGAATGTCCTGAAATCTACTGTACTTGCTCTAAGTGAAAGTCGTATAGTCGAGATGAGACAATCACATAACACTAGGTAGTCATAACGCTTTGCTAGAAGCCACTTATGATCAATGAGTTGAGAACTCATTGCTAGTGTTATATGATCCTACAGGGTCACACACCTAAGCAAACTGGGTGTCATAGACGAGGTTGATCATTAATGTAATGATCCAATGAATGCATATTTGATATGCATTCGATATCAATGTTCTGGGGAGTGTCGATCGTTGCAGTTAGTGCATCGATCGATGCACTCGCGGATTAATCAGATTAATTCGGTTTAATCGTTGGTTAATTCCGTTGTGGTTTAAGCCGACATACATAAGATATATGGTCGACCTAAACTCGTCCCAAACCTAATTTACAGCCACCAGAACACAGATAGAATCCTCTCTGGAGATTAGATCTCTGTAAGGCACTAGCATCCCTGCGGTCCAGTTTGTGTGCGTGTGGATACCAGTAGAGGCGCAGCACTTGAGGCGCTTCGTGATCTCGATTATCTGCAAATACTTCCGCTGCATATTCATCATGTAATCTCGAGATCTGTTAGATTCAATTACATGAACCTTAGATCCTAGGCTCGAAATTCAGACTAGGGTTGCTAATCCTGATTAGAACTGCTAGAAATTCCTTCAGAAGAAGCCGACACGCGTCACTAAGTCATCCGAATGCAATACACGTGACGAGCGAAAATGGTTCCCGTCATGCATTATCGGTACCGGAGAGTTCGCCGGGCGCCAGCTCTGATGCTTCAGATCTTGTAACAGCCACATCTTTCTTGTCGATCTACACACAACCGAGATGATTCGCCAGAAAAAAATTCCGGCTCCAAGGAGACTACACGCCGACCAAACCCAATTTTTGGGTTTGGTTCTTGACCACTGTTACCACCATGGCGAAGGGTGAGGGGGAAGCGAGAAGATATTCTTCCAAGAGAGAAGCAGAGAAAATGTCGGATGAAGTATTGCCCAAAACGTCGGAGGAAAGGTGAAATCACAGCGATCAAACTCCATCATCCCGGAAACTTCAGCAGACCCAATCAACTCGAGAGGGCTTCGAACCAACAGTTGAAGCATCTAGCGATGAGGAGAGAAGATCGAAGTAACAGCGGCGGCTTGGGAAAGAAACGCCGTGGGAGCGGACCCCGAATAAAACCGAGAGAAACCCCCGAACAGTAATGTCGGGATACTAATCGGCGATAAAGGCCATAATTTGAACCAAAAGAAACGATTCCATCCCAATATAAACAACAAACAAAGGAGGAATCGCCAGAGAAAGGAAGAATAAAAGTAACGTGACTGCCGATAAACGCTGACGACCGGAAACGGGATTGTAAATAGAAAGGGCTTAGAGAGAGGTGGGAGAAAAATCAAGAGAGAGAATCTTACTTAAAACGACCGACCATTGCTAATTAATGACTATTGCTAATGATCGTTTTAAGTAATGGTCGGTCGTTTTAAGTTTATCTTACATGCAAATGTGAATAAAACTTTTGCAATCCTTTGATGCTAAAATTAAAAAAAACTATAAAAGTTATATTAAATATGAATAAACTTTTGCAACTCTGTGATTAAAGTCACTAATGCAATAAAGCTTTTGCTAAGTGTGTATCATCATTTCATTTCCTTTGTGTTTTCCAATAGATAAAGTATCCGATTCAACACATTGCCTTATCTATGTTAGATTCAACACTTGCCATATTTATGTTGTATTTAATACATATTTGCTCTCACATTAGTCGAGTACATTTTCAAGGTTATTTCATGCTAATTTTCCATAACTCCTTTATTTTCTTTATAGAACGTAACCATGGTCCAGTATTTATGCAGCTCAAATTAGTCTCATGCCATGAGACTAATTCACCATGCAATTATTGTAATGGTTTTTGGCCCGTTCCATAAAAATTTATGTTTAAAAGAGATAAAGTCCGGCCTAATTAGTCAAGCTCAAATTCCTTTTCCTAAAACTCTAGCCCTTCTTTATAAATACTAGCCATTTTCCTCTCAAAAACCCTTTTTTTTTTGCCGAAACCATGTCGGAGCGTTGAGCCGTTCGAAATTCCAGAAGACACTATTCATGTTTTCCACCTTCCTTCTCCTTCCAAGTAACTCCCGATAGTCATATCTAGTGCTAAAACCCCAAAAACGTTTTGTTTTTTCCTCATAACTTTAAAAATACTCAAAATCTCGAGAAACCGAGCCTACTATCGTGACCAGCTCGACGAGACAAAGCCGGAGCTGTCAACGGATCGTCGAGGAGACGCCGCACGCGCCCCCACACGCCGGAGAGGAGCTGGGCGCATGAGATCCACCCGCGGCCACGCGCCGCCGGGGTTAGTTGTCGCCGCGGAGCCGTCGTCGCCGGAGCCACCGTCTGCCGTAGTCGCCGGAGCCGCCGGAGCCGGAGTTCACCGTCGCCGGCCGTTGACCGATCAGTCCGGTTCGGTTTACCCCCCCCCCCCCCCAATTCGATTTCAATTAAGTTAAATCAATTTTGTTCTGTTTAATCTGGTTCACCCAATTCAATTTCAATTTCGGTTTTCATTCGGTTAATTCAATTGAATCCGGTTTATTTTGGTTTGTCCAAATTGATTTCAATTTTTGGTTTAGCTTCAACCAATTCCAATTCGATTTCAATTCCAATTCCAACCCGGTTTAAATCGGTTAGGTGGTTTGAATTGGGATCTTCTTTCATCCATATCTAGCTCATCCTAGGTCCGAATTAAGTGATTCAAAAGCCTAAACCACTCTATTTTGGCCTTCTTTCCAGATTTGACGTCCGTTCGGGTTAATGAAGCATCCAGGTTACGATTTTGCTCTTCTTTGGCCAAGGTGAGGATCGGTTCTGACCCCTTGCTTTCCATATTCAATTCCAGACGATAGTCCTTCATTAATACTATCTTTCCTAGCTAGCGTAGGGATAGTTGAGTACTCGATGTGATTGATTGTGGAACGTAGAATGCTAGGTTATCAGTTAAACTGAAAATGTTGCTTGTGCGTGATGGATTTGTATGAATTAGAAATGTGGTAGGGCCCCCGAAAGGGTGTGTGGTGGTGGCACACGTATATTGAGGTTAGGTATGTGTATCTTGTATAGTCGTAAGAGGGGTTTCGGCGAGCTCCCAGGTGTTGTAGTTGTTGTTGGGCACCAGAGCCAATGACGGGCTTCGAGGCTTGTTGAATTGTTTGCGCTTCGGGCGGTAGTAATCCATTGGACGTAGGTTATGTGGTGAAAGACTTTGGGTGATGATTGCAAGGTGATATTAGCCTAGGACTTGTGTTTCGTAGTTGTTTGGCGTAAGTCGGGATCGCGGGTTCCTTAAATCCGCCCTCAATGGGTAATTGTGTCTGAAACAATTACTCAGTCCTCTTTCCTTTCCATGTCCCCGTTTTCTTGCAGGTCCATATGCGGGATTGATCGGTCGTGTGGCATTATTGGTGTATTTAAATGCGAAGGAAGCGCCGAGTGCTGGGACAAGTTGCGAAGGTATCCTGGTTGGACCGAAATGGGTTCAACGGGTGCCCTAATGTCGCGTCTCCGGTAAACTGGAAAACGGGTGTTACAATTATGCTATATATTATATCTAAAATCGTATTTGATATTTCGAGGATTCTATTCAAATTATATATATAATTATATTTTGCAATATACAAAATTATAAAATAGAAAAAAAAATCTAAACATAATTAATTAACTTTTATAAATTATATTGTACCAATTATATCTCATAACTAAAATAATCTAAACATAATTAATTAACTTTTATATATTATTTATACCAATTATATCTCAGAAGCTAGGAGAGGTTAATACGCATGATTCGTAGCCACCAATACTGTGCATCGTAGTCACCAATGGGAAAAAAAAAACCTTTTGGTGGCCAAATGATTCAGTTGATCACCCCAAAGAATTACAGAATCATTCGAAGTGGCACCATGGCATTTCATTGTGAGCTTTCCAACAAAATGGTCCGACCCGACCCATTAACCAATTGTCCTGCGGCCCATAACCACGAAGGTATAAACTAAGTATATTCGATTCAAAACATGTGGCCATATTTATGTTAGATTCAAAACCATAATTACAGTTGGAATTCAACACATTTTGGCTTTCACATTAGCCAAAATATATTACGTAGTCTACATAAAAAGCCATAAAATCGGTGCATCCAACACAAGAACATGATCATTCATAAAGCACATTCAATTATTCAACCCTTAAAACATAGATCACATTCATTTCGGTCACGTTGGCACATGCTATTCTACACATCTAACATATAAAGAATCACCGAGGAATTCTTGTTATCACTCAGATTAGTGAACCTTGTGACGACGTTATTACCAAAGCAATGGACTTTCTCACAAGCTGCTTTCTCGACCACGTGGTAGACAAAGAGACTACTGTTGTTTGTATTAAAAGACCCCACTCGAATATATAAAAAACAACAACGCTATTTTATTCTTTTATCCGATCCCTAAAATTAAGATTCCTTCTGACAAACCTATCATCTTCTTTTAAATAAATGGTCCGACAGAGAGGGGTGACCCTCAACAGCCGGTTAACCGGAGATAGGGGTTTACAAACTAAACAGACAACAGCCGGTTCAACCGGTTTCCAACTGCCTCATCCCAAACCCATTGTAATTTGTGTGGTCAATAGAAACTTTTTATTTATTTATGACAGAACTAGTGTTCGGCCCGTGCGTTTGCACGGACTAATTTTAAAGTTTTCATTTTTATAGATTAAAGTAATATCAAAAATTTATAAATAAATAAATTATTATTAGATAAGATAAGTATCATGTGAATAAATCTAAATGGTCAAATCTTCAAAACTCGGTCTTTCTTGTTTATTTAAGGTTTGTCTTGATCTCTCAAACTCTTTTCCAGAATTTTGAAAATCTAATTGGGTTTATAGATTAGTTGATTTATTAGTTCACTAATTCTCTCTTACACCAGCAGCAGGAACGAACAATTTCTCGAAGTTTTCTATAAAACAATTCTTGTCTATTTTCCATATTTAGTTTTAGTCATTATTTGGAAATACTATGTTTTGACTTTTCTTCAAAAGCTTTAGATAAAAGAAAAGAAAAGCCCAAGCCTCCTTCATTTTAGGCTTCGAATCCATATTTCATTTCAAACCGATTTTCGGAATGATAACTTCATATCTACTTTCCTTTCGAGAAACAGCAAAAGGAATGATCCCTAGTATAAATTCCAACAGCTGTCTCAGTCTCTCAAAGCAGCACTCACGCCAGAAGTCAATAATCCATTCAAATCATTTCTTGTATCCTTGATGTCCTGCATACAATTAGAAAGAGTCACTGCTGAGAGTTACTTTATTTATGACATTTTTGGAGTGTATAGAGGAATTTATACAAGTGGGTGAGTGCAACGAATACCATCAATCCACTCCATTACCAGAACGCGCAGACCACAAAGATTTTTGTATACTCCAGGAATTTTGACAGTGGGGTCATCTTTGAAGTTCTCAAGGAAGTCTGCAGTGTCCCCGGCTTCCTGCAAGCAAGAACTTAAGGTTAACCATGATTAAAAAAGACTCATTGTTTCAGCTCATTAAGAAAAACGCAGAGTCAAATTTAAAATTATATGAGATACCAAGGTGTAGTCAAGCTCCTCCTAAAGTTTTTCTCCAAATTCATCAACTATTAGCTCTGCGTTGCAACCCAGTTTTTGTATACTGTCACCATTTAAGAATGAGGCAAAGGTTCGGAAAAGAAAAAGATCCATGTAAATTATGGCCTCCACCTGTGGTCTCTGCACCTGTATATGCATAAAAATAATTGTCAAACCCAAACTTTAGAACAGTTTCAATTTGATATGCTTATGAAACATCACAAGTTTCGAAGAAGATAAACTCTGGAGCCACAACAAAATATTTCCATTTAGAAGAACCTTGATAGCAACATCCTCTCCAGTGGCACGTAGAGTAGCTCGATAACTTGCCCCAAGCTTGCAGCTGCATTGGTTGTGAAGAAATCTTGCTAAACAGAGCCTCAAGAGGTTGGCCTAACTCTTCCTCGATGATTTTGAAAGCAACTTGGAAAGTCCTCCACAACTTAGCTTCATCACACAAAGGCACTATAAACATGAAAAACATGCTCAACAGATTCTTCCAAAAAATAAGTTTTTTACCTCGTTGGGGAATGGTGGAACATCATCTTCAAGTATGCAGAGCTCGTTAATGTAGTCTTCACGGATGATATCAGGTCTATTTTCGGTTATCAGAATCTGCGATGTAACAGATAAAAGAGAATCCGGTTAATGCAATTATTAACAAATTTCCTAGCAATAAAATGGATCCACATACATGCCCAGCTTTGATAAGTGAAGGCCCCGAGTTGCACAAAAGGTTCCTAAGCTGCCTAGCAAGAAACGGGACGACTTCCTCGTCCCTTCCGACAAAAAAAAAAGCATACAATAAGGTAGTCCAGTACAACCCCAGATTCCAAACAATCTCCACACCTCTTCAAGCAAGAGAGACGACTGATCCTCTTAATTCCAGCACTTTAGCCCTCATCTAATCACCAAATATCATCAATAAACTAATTCAAACAATCTACAATAAATTGTGAAAGGTAATTACACAAAAAAAAAACAGTGTACATGAAACGAAAAACTCGGAAATAGGTATACCAACTATTGGCATTTTGATTCAACCTGCAAGATCGATCAATAGAAAGAATTAAAATTTATATCTGATAAATTGAAATAGAATAAAATATTGAAATCAAAAGAGTGAGAAATTACTTACAATCGATTTACAGGAATAGCTTCTTTGATCTGTCTTTGTAGAGAAGATAGAGACAACAAATATAAATCGAAATATTGGGTAAGAGGTAGTTTTTAGGGTTCATTGTCTGCGAGAGTGTTGGAGAAGATTGTGGAAAGACTGGGGATCGTGGTATTGTAAGGGAGAAAAGAAAACTGATTTTTAATTTATTTTCCGAAAAACAAAAGCTAGATTGTAAGTGAAATAATAAAAAATGCTTTATTTGAATTAGATTTAGAAAATACATAAAAGCAAAAAAAAGTAGAGAAAAAGGGAGAGAATGACACCTCAGAAAAGTACACTTGTCAGAAGGAGAGGGTTGCAGTTATTAGCTTTTTTGCTAGTGAATTATAGGTTAAAGGATATAAAAAAGGTTTTTGTTTCTGTGGGCTTTTCACGTCTCCTTCCTTTTATAGGGACAATGACCGATTCATCTAACTCCATAATTCTTCCTTGTTAAATCTCAGATTCTCCAACTCTTTGTATAGATCGATTCTAACTTCTCCTTTGTACATTATTTGTATACATACAAAACCTCAAATTCGTATGGGTTTATGTTTGCGTGATCTGTAATTAAGTGGCTTCGGATCGTGATCAAGGAATTGGTGGTTGATTAGGTGAGTTTCGATCGGTATCAATTTCGCACTTACCGATCTGTAAATTCTGGGGTTTTGGATGAATTTTGTTGATTTTTTATCCTTGGCTCTGATCTGGATTTCTAATTTCGATTAAATTCTTTACCGGGTCGACAGAAATTGGCAATTTGTTCGAGATCTGATCGGAAACAGCACCTTACTGTATTTTCAGCTTGAATGGGATTTTGTTTTTTGAATTGTAAGAAAATTCTGTCATTTCAGTCCTTTTTTTAATCTTTTTTTTTTTTTTTAATAAAGGTCCTAACTTCGGCTTGTTAAATCCTGATGTTTTTGTATTCACATGATCATTTCTCGTTTTCTTAGATCAAAGGCTCGGGTTTGGTTTTGTTGATCTGATTTGTAATTTAGTTTACTGATGATTCTTTTGGCTAGTTCATGATTCTGTATCTGATCTGCCTGCTTTGCGTCCAATTTGATGTTTTTGAAATATTGAATCTCACTATGCTTAATTTAGCTAGAGATGATCTTAAGGTGAATGTTTGCGCTGATTCTTTACTGTTTTTATGTTTGTTTTGCTAGTGTTATGCATATATAAGAGATGGTGTTCAAGAGGAAGTTAAATTGCCCATCTGTTGGCTTTGATTACTCCAATGTCCCCAGGGCTCCCCGTTCATGCAGGGTAAAAAAAACGATCATGTGATTCTCATCTCGATCTGTGTTTTGCTCAATGTCATGAATTGATCTCTGATGACTCTCGGTTGATTTTTCAGAGGAAGGTCATAAACAAGAGGACTGATAATGAGGCTCAGATATGTGGAATGGACTTGCTCGCTTCTCTGGTTGGCAAGATACTAGAGGAAGGCGAGAGTTCCTCAGCGTCTTCCAATGCATTTGAAGGGAATAATCACGGTAAAGAAATCAAACAAGAACAAGAAGATAATTACAAACGTTTGAAATCTGAGTCCTCTGACCATGGAAACTCTGTGTCAAGGCCAACTTATGAAAACACTAGTGAGAAGTGTGTGGTAGACAGTTTTTCATTTCCGGATGACGGCATCTTGGAGCGAACTCCGATATCTGAGTACAAGAAGTTTCATGAAACCAAGAACGTGAATGCTGACTTTCACGTCAAATCTGAAGGCATCACTGAGGAGACAGGTGGTGTCATTGTGAATACTAGGTTTGAAAGAGGAGAAGCAACCGGTGGCTTGGGAGATGGAGGCTTACTCACTGAGGTTCCGAAATCAGTTTGCGTGGATGGTGACTTAAAGTCGCCATCTTGCGTGAATATGACCCCTAATGGTTCCCTTGCTAGACATGGGAATCATACTAACTTAGGTAGAGATGATGATGAAAAATTATATAGTTATCGTAAGTTTAGCAACAAGTTTAAGTCGTATAGGTCTCCAACAATTCGACGAATAAGAAAGTCACTGTCGTCCAAGTACTGGAAACAAAGCCCCAAGGATTTTGGACACAATAGAGCTGGTAAATATCCACAACCTGCTTCACTTACATCTTGATATATTTCTTCATTTTGTGCCATGCCCTGTTCTTACTTTTTGATCATGAATATTCTAGATGTTGGCATAAAGGCTCTTTACCGCAAAAGAAAATCATGTTATGGATACAACGCATGGCAGCGTGAGACCATTTATAAGAGGAGAAGATCACCAGACATAAGCTCGGTTGTAACTTCTGATGGAGGACTCAGTAGTGGAAGTGTCTCCAAGTTACCTGAGAAGCGAGATTCAGGTGGTTATTGTAACTCTTCAGTTATCTTATCTTAGCTGTTGTGCTCCCCATTCAAAGGGCTCCCATGGTACTTGACCGGTTAATATACAACACTGAGACATTTATCAGGAGACATGAGATTGTGGTTCTCATGGATTTTTCTATGGTGCAGTAAAGCTAAGCATTAAGTCCTTTAGGATTCCAGAGCTGTTTATTGAAGTTCCAGAAACTGCAACAGTAGGATCACTAAAGGTACATGGCAATGTTTATTTACTTTCATCCCCTCGCATATGCTAGGTTCTCTTGTGTGGAGATTGAGGTATTAATATAAACGTAGTCGTGATCTTTGACCCTTTTGGTTACAGAGGACGGTGATGGAGGCTGTCAGTGTGTTACTCAGCGGTGGAATACGTGTTGGGGTATTAGTACATGGGAAGAAGGTCAGAGACGACAGGAAAACTCTGTCACAGACTGGGATCTCATGTGAAGAGAATCCTAGCAACCTTGGATTCGCCTTGGAGCCTTGTCCCGGAAAAGTTCCCGTGCCTTTGTGTTCCGAAGATCCTGTTGTGCCAACCGACCCTACAAATTTGTCTGAACGGTACTAAGAAACTCGCTATCTTGTCATTGTGCTGCGGTTTCTTTCTTCTTGAAGATTCCTGCCTGATCAAAAGCACTTCTTGATGATCTTTCCAGGTCTGCGGCTTCTCCCACGTTAGATACTGTAGTTCCCCATGTGGATGACGTGACTAACACAGGAAATAATGTGGACAATAACCTCGAATTAGTTCCATATCAGAGTGAGATATGTGTTGATGAAGAACCTTCATCAGATTCAAGAGCGCTTGTTCCACTTCCAGCTTTGGAAGTTGAGGCGCTTGCCATAGTTCCGTTAAACCAGAAACCTAAGCGTACTGAGCTTGCCCAGCGCAGAACCAGGAGACCTTTCTCTGTGACAGAGGTGGAAGCTCTCGTACAAGCAGTTGAGGAACTCGGGACCGGAAGGTATAACCCGTGTGGTTTGGTCTTGGATTAATGTCAAAACTCAAAAGCTAATGGTCGATATATCTTATCACACAGATGGCGTGATGTGAAACTTCGTGCTTTCGAAAATGCAGATCACCGGACCTACGTGGACTTGAAGGTAAACACGTTAAACACAAAGTTGTAAATATTATCACAGTATCTTCATGTTGCAAGAACATGTGATTGTTACAGGACAAATGGAAGACGTTGGTCCACACAGCAAGTATATCACCGCAGCAACGAAGAGGAGAACCGGTGCCACAAGAACTGCTAGACAGAGTCTTGAAGGCATACGGGTATTGGTCGCAGCACCAAGGAAAACATCAGGCGAGAGGAGCACCCAAAGATCCAGACATGAACAGAGGTAAAGCTCTTGAATCAGGTGTTACAGTGTAAAAAGGAGGCAAGTATTGGTGGTTGGTTGGTGGGTGTACAGAAGAAAACAATAATTGGAAACTTAATTTCTGCAAAGGTTAATTGTCTTTAATTCTCGTATTTCTCCTAAATACATTTTTTTTTTAATTCCTGCTTTGTCATCTTGTAAATGACTCCTCAACTGGGATGGGATTCGTCCCTGACTTGTTTTAGCTTTTCGATCTTTGTTTTTCTTTCACATTGACTCTGTTGTGTAATATGGTCGGTCCAGAAAATGGGGTCTTGTAATTCTAGACATTCTTTTATAATTTTTTATTATTTCTGACAAGTTCATTTGGATTTAGAACGTAATATGTAAATTTTCTATGAATCAATGATGTAATTAAAAAAAAAATCGTCTAAAAATTCATCATATTAAACAATGGATTACAAATCAGTAAAAAAGCTGAAATAAACCGGAAACAAAACCCGACTTCTTGACATCCTACACGCGCACAAATTATTGAACTGGATGAAATGTCACAATAATAAATCCAGTTCTTTTTTTTTTTCTTACACGCACACACAAGTGTAGAACACACGTCACTCCATGTTCCAAATACCAAGTGAAGGATTAGAATTACAAAGGCAATAGATATCGAAACTCATACTCGTGAGCCCTCACTTCAATCAATTTGTTCATAGGAGACTCACTTTTCTTGTTCAACCACTCGATGGCTGTTTCCTTCAGCTGCAAGCAACGTTGTACCGGTGGTAATTGGCTGCATATCCATTCAACTAATGACCCTTCATCCTCTGCGAAATCTCTCAGACGCTTATGCAAGAACCGCGGAATCACAATCTTTTTCCTCCCCGAGATACCTATGGAAGCTTCTAAATACTCAGTTCTTGCTTTGATTAGTTCGTTCACCACATCTTCTGCTGTATAGACTCTCAACTGTATCATGTATACACAGATTATTTGTTAGTTAGTTCATTTGAAGCAACACTTATCAAATCGCATGAAGAAAAAGAGTGAACTTACTGCAGGCGAAGACCAATCTCCACGACAAAGCACGAACATTAGGTTCGGTTCTACGCATCTGAATCCATACCGTTTCTGTAATCTCACTTCCTTTTCACCAGCGGAAACCTTTTGATTCGGATGGAAAAAGCAAAAACATTTCGATATGGATTCATACAACTTCAAAGGATTATACACAATTATACACTAGTATAAATTATTCATATAGCCACGGATAGGGCTGGGCGTTCGGGTATCCGTTCGGGTTCGGTTTGGGTTCGGATATTACCCGATATCCGAAATACTTTAATTTAAGCTCCATTCGGGTATTTCTAAATATCGGGTAGGGTTCGGTTCGAGACATATCGGGTTCGGATCGGGTTCGGATACCCGAAATCACCATAAATTTTCTGAAAATTCAGAAAAATTATTCAAAAATATTAAAAAATATTTGAATTATCCAATTATCCCATAAAAACATATACTTA
Organism: Orychophragmus violaceus; assembly: GCA_030180135.1. Classification (NCBI taxonomy): domain Eukaryota; kingdom Viridiplantae; phylum Streptophyta; class Magnoliopsida; order Brassicales; family Brassicaceae; genus Orychophragmus; species Orychophragmus violaceus. Next base: position 89,481,804 of record CM058240.1, read on the forward strand.
AATTACAAAAAAATATTAGAAATTACTCAGAAATATATGTATTACCCAAAATATAAAAACATAATGCTCGAAAGTATTAGAACTAACTGAAACTAGATTAAACTTTGAGTTACTTCGGATATCCATTCGGGGTTCGGTTCGGGTTCGGGTATTATCCGATACCCAAAATACTTTAACTTAAGCCCCATTCGGGTATTTTAAAAAATCGGTTCGGATCGGGTTCGGATTCGGATTCGGGTTTCGGGTAAAATGCCCAGCCCTAGCCACGGATTTGCAACAGATTTTTCGTGGATTTAGAAAAAAACTTCAAAAAGAAAAAAACTACACAAAGCCACGGAATAACCTAAATAGCAACGAAAAAATTCAAATAGTCACAAAAATTGCCATGATGCCATAACTACGGAAAAAATGTCATGGTTGTTTTGTAGCTATAGGACCGTGACTAACTTTTTTGTAGCTATATGAGATATTTACGTAGTTATTTTATAGTTAACTACAGAAAATTCGTGCCAAATATGCAAATACAATAGCTATATGAAAAATTTCTACTAATATATATATATATATATATATATATATATGTGTGTGTGTAAACATCAATACTTACAGTCTCCCTCGGTTCGCATGGACTCTGCAAGATAGATCCTTCGATATCTAGAGCAGACAGTTGCGTTCCTCCCACGTCAATTGTTGCCTACACCACAAGTCATTATTTGAGTAAGCATCAGAAGTTTAAGATGATTACCTTTTGTTATGTATTTATTACCATCTTGAGAATAGTCAATAGTTTATCCTTCGATGAAGGTAGACCGTGTTCCAGAAATCCCTGCAAATAGTTTAAGGTTTTCAAAACACTTGAATTTGTTTCAAATATAAAGATGCATGTTTAACATTTCATGAGCTAGTTACATTCATGACGCAGGCGTTGTAGGTATTGATCCAAAATGCCATCTTTTTCTTGTGATTCAAGAAACTCAAATCGACTTTGCTCAACTTCTCCTTCAAAACCCTACACAGATGGGTTTTTGGTTATACAGAGATCATGAAATCTTGTGATTTCAATAAATAATTAAGAGTTTGAATGATAGGAACGGTTACAACGGACAAAATTATGTGTGGACTAAAAAACTATGTTCTTGGGGCAGACAGCTCAATTAGATTTTTCTTCTTCTCTGTCTACACTATTGCGGACCAAATAGTATTAATGGTTGATAAAAGCGATGTTGACCGCTTGCGGATTAATCCGGTCCCACCGTTGCTATCATTCAAAAGTCTAATAAGGAATCTGAAATATAAGTACCTTAAATTGACAAGAGAAGTTGAGCAATCAGATAAACGGCTAACATCGATGGAGGTTCGAGTGATATGAATGAAGTTCTTGTACTCTCCAATGTCTCTAAGAGAAGTCCCCATCACAGCTCCATAAGGATCAAGATTTGATGCGTTGTGATCATACACCGATTTACGTTTGAAAGAAGCGTTCTTGAGATGTGACAGGCTCAGCTTTGAAACCGTTCTTGACCCTTCTCGCTCACGCGATGACCTGTTGAGTTCCAAATAGATTCCCATCAAGCACTTCACCAGATCTTCCGATACTCCATTTGGTGTCGTCTCTTGCACTTTCTTCTTCTCTTGCGTTCTTGATGTTCCATCAGAAAAAGTCGAAGAATGGAGTCTTGATGAGAATTCCATGGCTGATCCAATTGAAGCGTGAATACGAGGACTGTTCATTTGAATATCTTTGACAAGATGAGGATCTTCACAGCTATGGGACTTGGATCTTTGTTTCAGATCCTCAGATCTCATCTTTGTAATGTCATTGTCTGCGTCGCAAGGAAGATGATTCTGTCTTTGTAGTAGTCTCTTAGGAGTCATCATCCTCTCGTCTTCAAGTTCTTCATTGTCTTTCCTCTCACTATACACATCAAGTTTCAGGTCTTGGATTCGTTTCTCAAGGCAGAGGATCTCTGCTTCAACCGTCGCAAGCTCCTCTATTAGTTCTTGAACCTAGACAATCTCAAAATCATGTTTCATTTCTTCATTCAAACATTTGAATGACAGAGTTTTATGTGTAAATAGACTTGCCTGAGGAGGAAGAAGCAGTAAAGAGAGACGAGGTTGAGACATGACAGGACCACGAAGCATATCACGTAAAGCCTTGTTGAGTGCTTGCTCGTCCTCTAGCTCTCCTTGCATTTTCATCACATCTCTTTGAAGACGACGTTTTTGTTTCTTCTTTAACAAGTCATTCTTCTCTTCTTCGCTCTTATCATCCTTCAGTTCTGCTGGCTACAACAAATAGGTCAAAAAAAAAACAAAAAAAACCGATATGGATCAACTCATTGTGGATCGTCAAAGCCTTAATATGAAGTGAAGATTCATTAGAATTAGATGAGTTTTTGACTTACTTGCTGTTGCGATTGCTGGTGGTTTAGACGGCGATGATGATCAAGAAGAGAAGCTACGCTATGTTGATCTTTGGTTTCTTCTTCACCAAGCAAGTCTTCAAGTTTCATTTTGTGTTCTATGGAGTCTAGAGAGAATGCAAACTAATTGTGTGTTTAGTGAAGCTTTTAGAAAATGAAATTAACGTGGGAAGATATGAGAACAGTCGTGCCTGCAATTAAGTCTGTTGTTGAGTTCACCCATTGGCTTGGAATTGTTTTTAGGATTAAGAGAAAGTCGTCATGACGTGAAAGCCATTAACACAAAAGAGTTTTGATTCCGGTTAGAGAAAGACAATTTAATTAAAATAAAAATGAAAGCCTTGCCGAATTCTTTTAAAAATACAGCACAACATGGCTTTATCATATCTAGGTTGACTCGATATAAAATTTAACTAGTGTCTCATCCGCGTTTAACGCGGGTTTATTTTTCCTTTTATTTAAATTTTTAGATTTAGTGGGACAATAATGTTAGAATATTTATCATTTTTTTATTATATTACAATTTTTGTTGGCTGGGATTAATTTTATTTTTTTATTGTCATGTTATGAATTAGTTTTTGTTTTGGTTTTTATGGTTTTTAACACTTTATATCGTTTTGTCAGTTTTTAGTGTTGTATTTTAGTTATTGAATTTATACCTGCACACTAGTACAATATTATATACTACTTTCTTATTTTAATAATAATTTATTAATTTTAATGATTACATAATTTATAAAATAATTATGTATTAAATTATATAATTATATGTACCAATTGATTTAGTAACTTAGTTATGCTTGATTTTATTTTTTTAAGTTAAATTTTAGTTAAGAATAATTTATAATATTTATTTTAATATTAATTTCGAAATTAATTATTATTTTATTAAATTTTTGAAAAAGATTTTCGTTAGATATGATTAGGATATAAAAAGGAAAACAAAAGATATTATAAGATATTATGAATAAATCAAATATAAATTGTTTTACAGTTTTAGCCTTAATGAAGGATACAATTCCTAATAAAATTAAGGGCAAATTTCAGAAACAACATTTATGTACCATGGTCAATATCCTGTTTTAATAGTATAAATTAACACTTTATATCGTTTTTGTCAGTTTTTAGTGTTGTATTTTAGTTATTGAATTTATACCCGCACGCTAGTACAATATTATATACTACTTTCTTATTTTAATAATAATTTATTAATTTTAATGATTACATAATTTATAAAATAATTATGTATTAAATTATATAATTATATGTACCAATTGATTTAGTAACTTAGTTATGCTTGATTTTATTTTTTAAGTTAAATTTTAGTTAAGAATAATTTATAATATTTATTTTAATATTAATTTCGAAATTAATTATTATTTTATTAGATTTTTGAAAAAAGATTTTCGTTAGATATGATTAGAATAGAAAAAGGAAAACAAAAGATATTATAAGATATTATGAATAAATCAAATATAAATTGTTTTACAGTTTTAGCCTTAATGAAGGATACAATTCCTAATAAAATTAAGGGCAAATTTCAGAAACAACATTTATATACCATGGTCAATATCCTGTTTTAATAGTATAGATGATGGTGTGATTTGATTTGTTTGTTTTCTTAGATTATATCTCATGTTCTAAATCTCCGCTGTCTAATCGTCTAAACATCCATCTAGACGCTAAACGGAATTTCACTATTTTGTTTAAATTAATTGAATAAATTGTTGGCCGATTTTGTATCCGTCTAATTCTATCTAACCGTTTAATTTTGTCTAGCCAACCATTTTTCTTTTCTTTTCTTTGACAAAAAAAGAATTTAATTTTTGAAGATTCTAACTCATGTGTATAATTTTAATGAAATCATATATTTCGGATTCATATATTCATTTTTATATGTTTTATGAAATTTTGAAATGTTTTTATATCAAAATGGTTAAATATAATAAATTAATATATTTTAAAATATTAAAAATTCTAAAACTAAGACCGAGTAATCATCAGCTAGCAAATTTCCAAACAAGTAATATATCTACTAGGAGAGAATCCGCGCAAATGCGTGGATTTTGTTTAAATTATAGATAATTAATATATTTTGATATTTATTTTGAGTATCAATATTTTTGATTTTTTAAATTTTTAAATTGTATTTTTTTTCTTTTTTTATGATTATAATGATTTTTAGAAAAACATATGTGATAATATACGATTATTAATTTAATTTATTTTATAAAGATATGTTTTAAATTATAAATTTAATGAGGTTTTTTATAAAATTTTATTTCTTCAACCTTTTATCATCCTTTTATTTTTATAAACTATTTAAAATAGTTATAGTTGTTATTTATACATTTTCATTTATCAAACTCTTAAATTTTTAGTTTTCATTCATAATATTTTAATATTTTTAGTTATCATTTTAATTTCATTAATATTATTTTCTTACTTATTTTCTTATATTTATATAATTTATTTTTTTTGTTAGACCATGTACAACCATGAACCCCCTCTTGGGGTTCTTAAAAAAAAAATTAATTATTATTTTATTTATTTTTTTCTGGAAAGTAAAAAAAAAAAAAATTAAAAAAAAAAGAAGGAACGAATAGAATCATGACACGTGGCATGATCAGTGCAAGAACCGATCCTTAACTAAGGATTTTTGGAGCTGGGTTTCTTAACTATTTGGTGGGGCCCACAATATTTTATAATTTTTTCTTAAGAACCCCACACTTAAAACCTTTGTTGCACATGCTCTTATCATTTTATCTCAGTTTGTAACATTTTTCTATTCTTAATAATTATTATTTATATATTTTAATATTTTTTAGTTATCATTCTATATTTATTTAATTATATATATATATTTCATCGATTTTATTTATTTCTTATGTTCTTATATTTTGTATTTTTTATATTTTTATTGTTATCATATCTCATTTTTATAATATTTTTTTTATTTTTAATAATATTATTTTCTATTATTTATATTTTTTGTTCTATTCTTCACTTCTAGTTTTAATTATTGAAAACTTTTTAATAATGTTATTTTATTTTTATTCTTATAATTTAATATTTTACTTGTATTGAGATTTATTTATTTTTATAAATATATGAAAGATGTATTTAAAATTTATAATATATAATAGTTTTATATTTATGAGATGCTAAATTAAATTTAAATTTTAGAATTTATGTTTTATTAATTTTAATTATTACATTTAAACTAAATGATTTGACATTAAATATTATACTTAGGATGATGTAGAATTTTTTTTGGAATTGAACAATCAAAGAGGGCTGACCAGCTAGAAACCCATCCTTTTTCATTATATATCTATAATATTCAAGCAAAAGTACAAAATAGAAACTGGTCTGAATTTTCATTTTATTTACAATGATTGTCATTCATTTCTTTTGATATTTTAAAAATTAATTGAGGATATATCAGTCTAACTCAACTCAGTTATGGATATCCATTAACAATAAAAATCCATTTTTTGGTCGAGGATTAAAAATCCATTAATAATAAAACTACCTTTATAATATCTCATACAATCGTTGACCAACTCAATTCAGTTATGGATATAACTAAAATTCAATTCAAATTGTATCTAAACTAACTAAATCAATATATTGTTTGCCGGAAAAAAAACTAAATCAATATTTTAGTTTACACACTTTAATTGTTAGCGTAATATAATATTAATCAAATCCAAAATGAGCATTTATAAACAAACCATAAGAATACAATAAGTAGTCTAAAATTAGAAACATTCTTACTAAATTATATGCATTAATGGATTAAAATTATAAATTATGATACAATTAAAAGATCACATGTTAACTACAATACTCTCCAATATCTTCCAATATTTTAACAAATATTTATGTCATGCTAAATAATTTTACTAAAATCGCATTCTAATTACAAAATCAAAATTCTAAGTATAATATTTTCCGATGCCAAAAAGTATCATATTTTCCAATATTTTAACAAATATTTACGTCATGCTAAATAATCTTACTAAAATCGCATTCTAATTACAAAATCAAGATTCTAACTATAATAATCTCCAAAAATATCTTAGTAAATATTAGCTAACTAATCTTATTAAATATTACATGCTAACTATAAGATCACAATCTTAACTATAATATCTTACTAAATATTTTACACGTCAACCTAAACCATATTTCATTCTATAAATACAATAACAATGGTGAACCTATAACAATTGTGTAAATGTTTCTAAGCTTATAAATTTAGTTTATAACTCATTTTGGAGATTCTAACGATTGTATTGTTTTCATCTCTTTGCAGAAAAAGAGAAATGTCAACATATTGAAACGCATAATGTTCTTTTTATAACTTCGGATAGTTTTCCAAAGTAGAAGTGGATTCCAAAAGAAGAAGAATCATATTCAGATGGAGTAATTCAGTATGGGATTAGGAAGTGGCATACAATACTCTCGGATCCAGATTCCAAAGATAATTTTGCTTCTAAAGTCTTGCTCAAATTGATGATCTCAAGGTAAATTAGCACTAGAAACATGAAACTATTGCATTTTTAGATAATTCATGGGTTTTGACAAAAGATATATTCACTTTAGGTAATATGAAACTATTGCATATATATATATATTTTTTTTTTGTCTTTGTAGGTAATTAACAACAAAGGTTATGATTTGTGGGGTTGAGGTGCATTTCCTTCGTCCTAATGGCTGGATACTTGCCTTTCGAAGATTATATCTAACGTCACTATATAAAAAGGTGTTATGCTTTACTATTCTTCGTTTGCTTCTTCTTTTTTATTTCTGGTCATATTCATTTTGAAATTACATATTCTCATCATTTGATGGTTGTTTCAACAGGATAGTAGTCTAAGTGCAGAATTAAATTACATATTCTTATCGTTTTGAGAAAAAAATGTGCACAATATACTCAAGTATATTTTTCTTCCGAATAATTTATTAATATCACAATATTAAGAAGAAAAATATGTTTGTAAATAATCATATTATACATAAACATGGAATTTCAAAAAAAAAGGATTTTTTCATTCAATACCACACATTTTTTTTTCTTTTTTGAGGGTCAAGTATTAGTGGGACCCAGTATTAGTACATGGGTATTACTAATTAGTGAAAAAAATTTACAAGAAAAAATTGTATTAAATAGTAGAGAAGCTGGAATCAATCAGAACAAAAAATGCATAGAGAAATATACAAAAATAAATTTTATGTATTTTGTATTAAAATTTATAAACATATTTAAACATATTTAAATAATTATGTGTTACTTCTTACAAGTTTAAATGAACATGTATAAATGATTCTTAAATATAAACGGATCTAAACATGCTGGGTCTATATGTTTTAACCAAATAAAAATTTTAAAATTAAAAACCAAAAATAAATAGTTTACTAAATAATTTATGTTGTCGATGTATAATATTTTACTCAAATATTGTATTTATTTTTCAACAAGAGATTCTTATCGGTGGAATATAATAACTTCATGGTCAAAGTTAAGGGTATGTACAACATTTTACTCGAATGTTAGAACTAAACGGATTTAAATAAGTATGTGTTATTTCTAACGGGTTCAAATAGATGGGTCTAAATAGGTCTTGAATATAAATGAGTATGGTCTTTTTCTTATATTTTAAAAAAATAGGTAACAAAATCACAAAACTCAACATTTAAGATAAAAATAAGCGGAAAATATAAAAATATGTAAGTATAATAAAATTTAAAAAATTCAAGCTATATAATCCCAAAAATAAATAATTTAGTATGTAGATCCGAAAACTAAACAAAATTTCTTTATTTAGAAAACACAAATAAATAAAACAAATAGTACTATAAAATGTTGGGTTGATCGAGTCTTTAGTCTACTGCACAATAAGCTCCTCTATTTTAGGAGTCAACTAGTTGTCCAAGTTTGTAGTTCTGTTTCAACTACTTCCTACATTTTCTCTTGCACGTTTGGTAGAAGATCGTTCTTCAATTGTAGGCTATTTAAAGGCCAAGTACTTATCATAATAAAATCATCGAAGCATTTCAGCTTTTGTGTGTGCACTCTAAGTCCAACAAATTTGGTATCAGAGCTATCAAAGTGAGCGATTGAAGTCATGAGTGAGAGAATGGGTGAATCAAGCAACTTTGCGCAGCCAAGCATTCCTAAGTTTGACGGAGATTACGATCACTGGAGTCTCCTAATGGAAAATCTTCTGAAATCAAAGGAGTACTTTGGAGTGGTGAAAGACGGAATTACCGAACCGATCAACTACGAGATGCTGTCTGAAGCGCAGAAGAAAGCTCTTGCCGAGGCAAGACTGAAGGACCTTAAAGCGAAGAATTATCTCTTCAGTGCGATCGACAAATCGATTCTTAAGACGATCACTCTGAAGGAGACTTCCAAGCAACTGTGGGACTCAATGAAGATAAAGTACCAAGGGAATTCAAGGGTAAAGCGTGCGCAGCTACAAACCTTGAGGAGAAGCTTTGAGATGTTGGAGATGAAAAACGGAGAATCTGTCTCCGACTATTTCACGAGAGTAATGGTGGTATCGAATGATATGCGAAATTGTGGAGATGACATGCAAGATGTCAAGATTGTTGAAAAGATTTTGCGAACATTAACTGAGAATTTCAATTACATTGTCTGTTCGATTGAGGAATCGAAAGACATTGATAATCTCTCAGTCGATGAACTGCAAAGCTCTTTACTGGTCCATGAGCAAAAGATGAAGAAGCCAAGTCTCGGTGGAGAAGAACAAGTTCCGAAAGTGGCATTTGAAGATCGGAGTGGCAGAGGTAGAGGAAGAGGAATGAGACAAGGAAGAGGAAGAGGAAGAGGAAGGGGAAGGTTTTTCAACAAGGCAACGATTGAATGTTTCAAGTGTCACAAACTTGGACACTTTCAATACGAATGCCCAGGATGGGAAGGTAAAGCTAATTATGCTGAGGTATATGAAGAAGATGATGTACTGTTAATGGAGGCTACAGAAAGCAGTGAGAAGAAGGAAGGAATTTGGTTTCTTGATTCTGGGTGTAGTAATCATATGTGTGGAGATAAGTCTTGGTTCTCAGAAATTGATGAAGGATTTTGTCACTCAGTCAAGCTCGGAAATAATTGTGCTATGTCAGTAATGGGTAAAGGAAGCGTGAGTCTGCGAGTCGATGGGAGATCACACACGATCACTGGCGTGTACCTCGTGCCAGAACTAACAAGTAACCTGATCATTACAGGACAACTTGTGGAGAAAGGGTGTGAAATCTTAATGAAGACTGGAGAATGCAGGCTTTACCATCCTGATCTGGGATTAATCATGACGTCAAGGATGACAGGAAACAAGCTATTCAAGATCATAGCAACCAAAAACGTGATGAACGATGCATCTGAGTGTTTACAAACCACCACATCAAGTGAGTTTCAACTCTGGCATCACAGATACGGACACCTAAATTACAAAGGTCTGAGAACACTGAAGTATCAGAACATGGTAAAGGGAATCCCGCACCTGAAAACAGAAGAAGTTGCGACATGTATTAGCTGTATGGTGGGCAAACAACATCGTGAAAGCATCCCTAAGAAGAGCTCATGGCGATCGACAAGGAGATTGCAACTGGTGCACTCTGACCTCTGCGGTCCAATATCTCCTGTGGCAAATAGTGATAAAAGATTTATCCTTACCTTCGTTGATGACTACAGCAGGAAGGTATGGATTTATTTTTTATCAAACAAATCAGAGACCTTTGTATTGTTTACAAGGTTTAAAAGTCTGGTGGAGAGGGAGACTGGAGAGACATTGGTTTGTCTGAGAACAGACAGAGGAGGAGAGTACATGTCAAATGAATTCAAGTTGTTTTGTGAGGAGACAGGGATAAGCAGGCAACTCACAACGGCGTTCACTCCACAGCAGAATGGAATCACTGAACGGAAGAACTGTACCATAATGAACATGGTACGGTGCATTCTAAATGACAAGGAAGTCCCAAAGAGATTCTGGTGTGAAGCTGCGAGATGGGCAGTCCATGTTTTAAACCGAAGCCCAACTACTGTGTTGAAATAGAAAACACCTAAAGAAATGTGGAGCGGCGTGAAACCGATGGTAGATTACTTCAGAGTGTTTGGATGTCTGGCTCTTGTCCACGTTCCATACCAAAAGAGGAAGAAGCTGGATGATAAGAGCAGTACGTGTGTGCTAATAGGAGTGAGTGATGAATCAAAAGGATACCGCTTATACAATCCAGATACTGAGAAGGTTGTGACGAGTCAAGATGTTATTTTTGAGGAAGAAAAGGGATGGAATTGGGAGAAGAAAACTGGAGGAGGAAACGATGAGAAGCTTGTCTGGGAAGATGAAGAACTGGACATGGAATCAAATGAAGAAGAAACTCCTCATTCAGCGACACAACCTGGAGCTCCGGTGACACGACCTACAGCTCCGGTAACACAACCTGCAACTGAAGCATCAACAGAGACTGTTGTTTCCTCCCAGACTGCAGCGGCTCAGATAATCAGGAGACAACCCACATACTTGAAAGAATATGCGACAGAGGATCTATCCGAAGAAGAAGAAGATGATACAACTAACTTTGTTATGTTTGCATCAATCGCAGATCCAATCACATATGATAAAGCCAAAGACGACAACAAATGGATCAAAGCCATGGAAATCGAGCTTGAATCAATAAAGCGTAATGGGACATGGTACCTCACCGAACTGCCAAAAGGAGCAAAGAAGATTGGAGTGAAGTGGGTATATGCACAACAGCAAGGTGTGGATTACAATGAAGTATTTGCTCCTGTCGCACGTTGGGACACAATCCGTATGATTCTAGCTCTGGCTGCTTACGAAGGATGGTGTGTTTTTCAATTGGATGTGAAGAGTGCTTTTCTACACGGTGAGCTATCTGAGGATGTGTATGTGGAACAACCACAAGGTTATACAAAGAAAGGAGAAGAGCAGAAGGTTTACAAGCTTGTAAAAGCACTATATGGCTTGAAGCAAGCACCCCGTGCTTGGTACAGAAGGATCGAAGCTTACTTCACCAAAGAGGGGTTTCAAAGATGTGAATATGAGCACACACTGTTTGTGAAGTCTGGTGAAGGTAACAAGATTCTGATTTTTTCTCTCTATGTGGATGATTTGATCTTCACAAGAAATGATGAAGTGATGCTTGAAAGGTTTAAATCATCCATGATGGAAGAATTTGACATGACGGATTTAGGAAAGATGAAGTATTTTCTAGGAGTTGAGGTTATACAAGATGTGGATGGGATCTTTAATCATCAGAGGAAGTGTGCTGGAGAGATTCTGGAACGTTTTGGCTTGCTGGAGGGAAATGAAGTCAAAAATCCCATTGTACCAGGAACAAGACTTTCAAAGGAGGGAGATGGGAAAAAGGTGGATCCAACACTTTACAAACAGCTGATTGGGAGCTTGATGTATATTACATCAACAAGACCAGACTTGATGTATGTGGTATGCTTGCTAAGCAGATACATGGCGGATCCGACTGAACAATATTTGCAGGCAGCAAAGAGAGTATTACGATACTTAAAAGGTACTCTTGGTTTTGGTGTATTCTACAAGAAGGGGATTGTTGGTGAACTCACTGTCTACACAGACAATGACTATGCTGGCGACATTGATGATAGACGGATTACGAGTGGTTATGCGTTTTTGCTGAGTGGAGGAGCTGTCGCTTGGGCGTCGAAGAAGCAGCCGGTGGTGACTCTGTCCACAACAGAGGCTGAGTTCATCGCAGCAACTTACTGTGCTTGCCAATATGTTTGGATGAGAAGAATCTTAGAAGAGTTTGGGCTAAGGCAATCAGGAAGTACTACAATCCTGTACGACAATAGCTCAACTATTAAGCTGTCAAAGAATCCTGTGCTACACAGACGCATCAAGCACATTGATGTCAGGTTTCATTTTCTCAGAGATCTTACTAAGAATGATGTAGTTAAACTTGTTCATTGTGGTACTACTGAGCAAATCGCTGACATCTTAACTAAGCCATTACGATTGGAGGTGTTTGTCCGATTGAGGGAGAAGCTCGGAGTATGTGAGAAGATAAACTGAATGCTATCGCCTTCAGTTTAGGAGAGGCATTGTTGGGTTGATCGAGTCTTTAGTCTACTGCACAATAAGCTCCTCTGTTTTAAGAGTCAACTAGTTGTCCAAGTTTGTAGTTCTGTTTCAACTACTTCCTACATTTTCTCTTGCACGTTTGGTAGAAGATCGTTCTTCATTTGTAGGCTATGTAAAGGCCAAGTACTTATCATAATAAAATCATCGAAGCATTTCAGCTTTTGTGTGTGCGCTCTAAGTCTAACAAATTAAACCAATATAACCATCTCAAACAAAAATCAAACAAACAAAAATATCACCAAACTAATATTCAAAATCTAGTATATGATTATTTAATCATGACTAAAATTTGGTTTGGTTCACATTTTTGTTTTGACTTGTGGTTGGTTCAATTAAAATGCCGAGTCTACCCGAAACCTACAAGCGGGGGAGTTATTGAGATAGCCTCTTACTTGTTCAATGTTCATTTCCCGCTAAACTGAAATCTGATTTCCCGCCAAACGTAGAAAGACTATTCGAAGCTATCTTCGCGACGCCAGCGATCGAAACCCTTCTGTGTCTCTCTACTTTTTTTCTTCTCTTCTTCTCTTGGATTTTGCTTTTTTTTTTCTTCTTCCCCTTTCCCTAACATGGGTTTGCTAAGCTAGACCTTTGTGATTCTCTTCGACTACAGTGATTACAGATTTGTGAATCTTCGGGAGTTTCATATACTGTCCGCTTCGTGGAATCGGAAGGGATCGATCTAATCTTCACTCAAACTCTAACCAGGCAATCATAACGCAATTCAGGAACATGGATCCTCTCTCACTGTTCCTGGCTTTTCTTTACAGCTTATCCTCTGAAACTACTTAATTTGATCGCTGGATCAGTAGATATTCCATGTTTTAGATTCTTTTGCTGGTAATTCATGATGTTGCTGAGATTGGAACCGGAGACTTTTGCTAAATAGTACGGACGAATTCTTGTAGATAAGCTGTTTGATAAAATGTCAACAAGGGATATTATCTACAATTTTGAATTTTCTCAGCTTTGTTTTAACATGTTCTTTAGATATTAGATGGTTTTTTTCTATTTTGATTAGGGTTTCGCTGCCTTCTTTGTTGTATTATACCACACAGTAGTACTCTTATACAAGAATTGTTTTGTCTCTTCTGTTTTTTTAATACAGTTTTTGTTTTTCCATTTAGGAGTGGAAACTGAGATTTCTTGAGATATATCCATGGCTGGACAGACTGATCCTCATATCTCACTATTTTCTCCACAAGAGGTCCTTCTTTCACTCTTTTTTTGTATGCGTTTCCTCATGTACGGTCTGCCATCATATAACTGCTTTAGCATTTCACACCAGGTTGAATTTATGGCAGAGGACGAGCTGGTGGAGATTGTTCCCAATATGAACATGGAGCCCCTCAATTTCATCACTGTAATCTCTCCTGTTTTATACTATCTTGAAACCACTCAGACCGAAACCTTTTCTTTTTTTGGGTTAATCATGTGATTTAATTTTTGAACTGGTGACAGGGAGATTTTGGTCGGTTCGTTCCTCAGATTCCAACACAAGTGCCTCTGTGGCTTGCAGTGGCAATGAAGCGGAGAGGAAAATGTACTTTCCGACCTCCCGGGTGGCTGTCTGTTGGTAAGACACAAATTCCATATCAGTTTTCAATGTACGGAGAATTAGATGCCAAGTGTTAACTGTTTTTTGTTACTTTCTTATTAGACAATTTGACTCAGATCTTGGAAGCAGAACGGGCATCTCAGTCTACATTTCAGGCATTGCCATTTAGTTATGTGGAGATTGCTCAGCTACTTTTTGACCAGTATGTGATCTTTAGACTCTAGTTGTTTCGTTACTCCCCCTTGCATCTTTAGTATCTGAGAATGCTGATGACTATTTGAAAATCTCATTTTTTGGCAGTGCACGTGATGATATTCCAGACATGTACATGGTAGTTTCATACATTTGCTGGAACTTGTCTCCCATTATAAACCCGTGTCTTTGAATCCTTCAAGCGTTTAGAGCCGTTATTGAATTATTTTGTATAGGTAAGATCGCTAGTCGAGGACATCAGAGACGTGCGGCTTCACAAACTCGAGACTAATTTGGGATCATTTCAAGGCACATCTGCAGTAAAGGTAACTGTTTCTTTTATTGCGTCTTCTTGACATTTCCTTTTTCTCATAATTCTAAAAACGCAGATCTCTAATGTATCGGCAATGGAAGTGAACTTAGTCCGCCCGTTCGTGAGAAGAGCCTTAGAAGCGTTTTATAAGCATGACAAGCCGGAGGCTGATGCAGACAGAGACACTAGAAGTAGTAGACAACCTCGTGAAGCTAACAATGAACCAAGGGTAAAGCCATTCACACTGCCTACTCATTTTCTTTTTTCCTTATAAGAGAAAACTATTACAAACCTCAACGCGTTGTTTTACAGAGACCTCTAAGGCAACGCTGAGGAGAGTGAGAAGAAGTCAGGTATCTTCTGTGCCAATATTTGTGGAGCTCCCTCAGAATTGAGAACACCAACAGCATCTATCTCTGTGTCTTATTATTTGCCTTGTTTCTCTTGTTCCATTACAATTTGATACTTTATTAAGCATCTTTGCAATTATGAAAGGTTCGGATACTCAATAGAGTTGCATTCTGGTGTGACTAATTCACTAGTGAACAGAAATAAATAAATTGAAAATGTGTTTATTTGGGTAAACATGGTAACAAAAATTGTGAATTATAGATGGAACTTGTAACATCCCGATTTGACGAATGTTATTAAAATGCATTTATATTGGAAAAGTTTAAACGTATTTGAACTCTAGAATTAAGCCTGTTTGAGTTGAAAAAGTTTTAAAAGGGCTAGTCTACTAAAAAAGTGATTTATGTTTCCAATGCGATGCGAGTGAAGACGACAAAATATGAGAAATATTTTTCGAGCCTTCTAAATTAACACACTGGCCATCGGACGAGTATGAATTCCATGGGGACCCATGGGCATCCAATGTATTTGAATAATCTATGAACTCTATTGCAATAAAATAATCTAATTATGAGAAACGATATAGCATCAACATTGAACTAATGATTTAAATCATAATAGTAGTTATTAATGGATGGTTGATGGTTCTGTTTTCTCAAGGATTAATATGAACACATGTTACATACTATAAATGTGGAGTCAACTGCTTATACTAAAACAGTAAACATACTGATTATATCAAGACACGCAACCAGATTAATATAAGTTTACAATCATTACAATGAATGTTGCCGGCTTTGCGTCCATATCCTTCCTCACTGGCACCACGCTTGCTTTCTGTTTCTTCATGCTACAATTAGTGTTACGTCCCTCCTCAAATTTGATCTCACTTTTCCTCTACCCCACCAATTCTGATGTCTTTCACCACCGCTGCCTCCTCCTCCTCTTCTCCGGCCATTCCGGTTAAGGTCATTCCTCTACAGCATCCCGATTCCACGTCGTATGATGATTCTCGCCGTCCCTCGATTTCCTTCCATGATTTCTTCTCCCGATGGACGGCGAAGATAAAGCGTATGACGTTCTTCGACTGGTTGGATACGGTATTTCCTTGCTTCATTTGGATTAGGAGTTACCGGTGGCACCAATACTTTAAGCTCGATCTCATGGCTGGCATCACTGTTGGTATTATGCTTGTTCCCCAGGTAATTTCTGTTTCTTCGTTTTTAATTGATTCTCTTCTCTGTTGGGTCATATAACATTCTTCTTTCCCTGAAGTGAATCACATGAACTCTAACTTCTGCGTTTCTTCTTCGGATGACTTTCGTTTTCATAAATTTGAGCAGTCAATGTCGTATGCAAAGTTAGCTGGGCTTCAACCAATATACGGTCTATGTGAGTTCATTGTGATTCCTACCCTTGTGATATTTCACTCTAGCATTCAATTATGAATCTTGTTTGGTTGTATCTGTTTGTGCAGACTCCTCATTTGTGCCGGTATTTGTGTATGCCATATTCGGCTCATCTCGTCAGCTTGCTGTTGGACCTGTAGCATTGGTTTCTCTTCTCGTCTCTAATGCTTTGGGTGGAATTGTTGATCCATCTGAAGACCTATACACTGAGCTTGCCATTTTGTTGGCTCTTCTGGTTGGAATATTTGAGTGCATCATGGGGATTTTAAGGTGAATTATTGTCTTCTTATTCTTTTAGCTTAATCCTTTATTTGTTCTAGTGTTAGAACAAGTCGTTCGTTTGTGTTTACAACCCAGGCTTGGATGGCTTATTCGTTTCATAAGTCACTCAGTCATTTCTGGATTTACAACTGCTTCTGCTATTGTGATTGGATTATCCCAGTTGAAATACTTCTTGGGGTATAACGTTTCCCGGAGCAGCAAGATTGTGCCAGTAGTTGAGAGCGTAATAGCTGGAGCTGATCAGGTGAAGCTTTGTTTTCGGTAGAGCTGACATTAAAATACTCTGCTCTTTTGCCATGGTCTTTAAATTGATATTACAGTTCTTACATTCTTTTACTAGAGACATTGGTATGCAGAGTCTTTTTGGGTTTGGAATTCTCATTTGTTCGATAGGCTTCTTATGTCTGCTTGTATAACTTCCATCTGTTTTTCTGTTTTGAAGTTTAAGTGGCCACCTTTTTTGTTGGGATCTACCATTCTGGTGGTCCTTCTTGTAATGAAGCATGTGGTATGAGCCTTGTTCTTTTCTATGTGAGTTTGCGCTTTCGCTTACTTTTTATGTTAAGGCATGATGTTCCATGACAGGGAAAAGCAAACAAGGAACTTCAGTTCATACGAGCAGCAGGGCCGCTCACAGGGCTTGCTCTTGGTACAACCATTGCAAAAGTGTTCCATCCACCTTCCATCTCACTGGTCAGAGTCCTTAAAAACCAAACTTTCTTATATAATTCCTCACTGAAGCTGCATCTTTTCAAGTGTTTGCAGTAATTGCAAAGTTTTTAGGATTTTTCAGGTGGGGGATATACCTCAAGGTCTTCCAAACTTTTCGTTACCAAAAAGTTTGGATAATGCAAAATTATTGCTACCAACAGCTGCTCTCATAACTGGTGTGGCCATCTTGGTGAGACATAATCTTCATTGACTTCCTCCAAGAGAACATAGGCGAAATGCAGCTGAACCTAATCATGAAATTCTGTAAACGGATGGATATGGTTGTGAGATAAGATTATCTGACCTCTTGAGAAGAAGAGAGAGTTTCTTGATTAGGTCCAGCTGCAGTTTGCGCATGTTTTGACAATATCTAACGATTCTCTGTTTACGTATGTGCTGATTCAACTTTTTTTATCTAGGAATCTGTAGGTATTGCCAAAGCACTAGCAGCGAAAAACGGATACGAGTTGGATTCAAATTCAGAGGTAATAACCCTATAGAATAAAGAAAACCAAGCGGTACCCCCAATTGTTACATGTTGTTGTACTTGTTCTTTATCTCATGGTAGCTTTGAGAGTTCCAACTGTTTCTCCTGTCACTTTGACAGTTGTTTGGTCTTGGTGTTGCTAATATATTTGGATCACTATTTTCTGCATATCCGACTACAGGTATGTGACCTTGACTCTTGAGATGAGTAAAGCTATCAGTGACAATATGAATCTGAGTTTCTGATATCTAAGCTATACCCCTGAATTTGATGAATCTATTATTAGTTCCCTGACTGTATCATTATAGGATCCTTTTCTAGGTCAGCAGTGAACAGCGAAAGTGAAGCAAAGACTGGCCTATCAGGTCTTATAACAGGAATCATCATAGGATGCTCTTTACTGTTCCTGACCCCCGTGTTTAAATATATACCACAGGTAGGTCTGTCATCTCTTTCGCTACTTCACTTAAAGTCCTTATAAATCCGGAACTCTGAAGAATTCTGAGACTGAAATTGATAGATTCAACTATCTCAACTCACGATCTCTCTCTCTTGTAACTCTGTTTCTCTCGTTCTCTCTCTCTCGAAGAACAATGTAAAGATAACAAAAATGATTTCTTTATTCAATGTAACGTGTAAATGCTCTCAATCCAGTCGGTTTCATAACAACCAACTACCAAGACTCATAACGTCTTGAGTTACTTAACAACTGAAAGCATAAAATCATATCTCGAGCTCACGCTCTTATTTATAATACTTTTCTGACTTCCAGTCACGCTGAGTCAACCACTTCTGTTGACTTTATCCCTTCTTCTCCAGTCTTCTTATTGTTTCCTCTTCTTACGTACACATGCCTGACTCTATCAATACCCCCCCCCCCTTTCAGACGCAGCTTGTCCTCAAGCTTAAAAGAAGGATATTGAGCCTCAAATGCAGAAGCTTCGAACCAGGTTGATTCATGAGATGGTACATTCTTCCACTGAATCAAAACTTCTAAATGACCAGCTGCATTATAGCGTGTGTCAACTATTGCAATGGGCTCCAGAACCAATTCTCCTGCATCTGTAAATGTTTTTGGCAACTCAGTACATACTTGTTGGTCTCCAATTACCTTCTTCAACTGAGAAACATGGAAGACTGAATGAATCTTCGACCCCGGTGGTAAAGCTAAGCGATAAGCCGTCTTCCCAATCCGTTCTACAATCTGGTATGGCCCATAAAAACGAGCGGCAAGCTTCTGACATAAACGTTTCGTCACAGAATGTTGACGATACGGTCTGAGCTTTAAGAAGACTTGCATCCCTACTTCAAACTCAACGTCCCTTCTGTGCTTATCAGCATATCTTTTCATCTGTTGCTGGGCATGAAGCAAATAGTCTTTTATTTGCATAAGCATCGTATCCCTATCCCTCAGCATTTGTTCCAGCTCAAAGTTCTTTGTAGAACCTTCCTCAAATTTGAGCAGAACCGGTGGGTCTCTTCCATATACCACCTTGAAAGGTGTAGTCTTCAAAGTAGTATGAAAATTGGTATTAAACCAATACTCAGCCCAATGCAAGTACTTGTACCATGTTTTGGGATGTCCAGAGGCAAAGCATCTCAAATATGTCTCTAAGCAACGATTTGTGACTTCCGTTTGACCATCCGTCTGCGGGTGAAAGGCTGTGCTAAACCTGAGTTTAGTAGCTGCCAGTCGGAAGCATTCAGTCCAGAACTTGCTCATGAAAATGCGATCACGGTCAGATACAATCGAAGCTGGAAAACCATGTAAACGGACAATCTCCTTGATAAACTTGGCCGCTACATCAGGAGTCGTAAATGGGTGTTTCAAGCCCACGAAATGGCTGTATCTACTTAATCTGTCCACCACCACCATGATCACATTAATTCCTGAAGATGTTGGCAATCCCTCTACAAAATCCATACTGATATGCTGCCAAATCATATCTGGAATGGGCAATGGCTGTAATAACCCTGTTGGAGCCAACGTCGTGTACTTATGAGTTTGACACACTCCACAAGCCGAGACATACTGCTGTACCCTGTCTCGCATACCCTTCCAATAAAAGCTTTGTTGAATACGTTTCAGTGTTTTCAGCAGTCCTGAATGTCCACCAGCTAATCCATCATGCGATTCTTGTATGATGAGAGGAATCGAAGCTGAATTTGATGGTATGACCAGACTCTGACGATAAAACACCCTCCCTGCATTCACAGTAAAGCCTTTCTTTACAGACTCCCCTGCCTCAATCTTCTTCTTTAATTCTTGTACATACGGATCAAGTTGAATCTCCTCATACAGTTCCTGCAACTGTATCACCTGAGGAGTAGTTACTGCCAACAGTCTATTTGTTATGGATTCCCGAGGTTCCCTAATGATCCTCGATAAACCGTCAGCAGCCTTGTTATCAACTCCCGCTTTGTACACAATATCAAATTGATAAACCAATAATCGTTGAAGCCAGCGTTGGTATTCCATAGAAACTTCTCGCTGTTCCAAAAGGAATTTAAGGCTTTTCTGGTCCGTGTGCACTATAAACTTCTTCCCCAGAAGATAATGCTTCCACTTCTGTATGGCGAGGACAATAGCCATAAGTTCTCTTTCATAGACCGGTTTAATCTGCTCTCGAGCTGTTAAACCGTGGCTAAAGTATGCAATGGGACGTTTATCTTGCATCAGAACCGCCCCTAAACCATAGCCCGATGCATCTGTCTCGACAACAAAAGGTTCATCAAACTTAGGTAAAGTCAGAACCGGAGCTGTTGCCATTGCTTGCTTCAGAGCATCAAATGCTTCCTGTGCCTTATCAGACCAATGAAAGCTATCCTTCTTCAGTAACTCAGTCAGTGGCCTGGCTAAGCAACCATAACCCTGCACAAATCTTCTGTAGTACCCCGTCAGTCCCAAAAACCCTCTCAAAGCCTTAACATTCTTCGGGGTAGGCCAGTTAGTCATAGCCGACGTTTTGGACGGGTCAGTAGACACTCCTTCTGCTGAAATAATGTGGCCCAAGTACTCTACTTGCGGCTGGCCAAATGTACATTTCTTTCTGTTAGCAAACAACATCTGATCAGCTAAGACCTGTAATACCTCTTTCAAGTGTAACACATGTACATCCATGGAAGAGCTATACACCAAAATGTCGTCAAAGAAGACTAGGACAAATTTCCTTAAGAAAGGTCTGAAAATCTGGTTCATAAGAGCCTGAAATGTGGCCGGTGCATTTGTCAAGCCAAAAGGCATGACAAGAAATTCATAGTGACCCTCCATCGTTCTAAATGCTGTTTTCTCGACATCTCTTTCGGCCATTCTTATCTGGTGATACCCTGAACGTAGATCAAGTTTCGAAAAAACTGAAGCACCATACAACTCATCCAAGAGCTGATCAATCATGGGGATTGGGTACTTGTCTGGAATAGTAGCCCTGTTTAATGCTCTGTAATCTACACAGAATCTCCAGCTCTGATCCTTCTTTCGTACCAGTAAAACAGGACTCGAAAATGGACTACGACTGGGTCTTATTATCCCTGCTTCAAGCATCTCCGATACCATTCGTTCCATTGCTTCTTTACTCGAATGTGGGTAACGGTAGGGACGTACTGATACTGAGTTCACACCCGGCTTTAGTGTAATATAATGCTCATGATCCCTTGCAGGAGGTAAGCCAATTGGTAATTCAAAGACCCTTGCATACTGGTTAATCACCTCCAACAACGGTGTCTGAATCTGTTCTTCCTCAGTTGTAGCCGACAAGGTAGAGAACTCTATTGTAGTGCCCTTTGTCGTAATGGAGTAAGCTGGCGCCAATGATCTCAGTGAAATCGTATGGCAATGTAAATCAGCATCTCCCTTTAGCTTAACCACTTTTCCTCCTACACGAAATTGCCATTCATGCAACTCCCAATCTACTTCACATCTGCCCAAGGTTCGTAACCATTGTACTCCCAGTATTACGCCAGCACCACCAAGCTCCAAGGATATAAAATCTGACACAAACTCAACCCCTTGTAAACAAAACTGCACCTGTCTGCAAACACCCGAACCATCAGCTGTGATTCCTGTTCCCAACTTAACCAACAAATTCTTGTGTTCTTGCATCTTCAATTTCGCCTGTTTCACAACCTGTGGCGCCACAAAATTGTGGGTAGCACCACTGTCAATCATGAACACTACTGTATGTTTGCCCAGTTGTCCTCTTAACTTGGTAGTAGTAGGTGATTCCAAGCCCATGAATGCATTAAAAGAGAGATGCATCATTTCCACATCATCTGCTTCGTTGTCTACTTGTTCCTCTTGTTCACATTCCTCCAAAACCTCCATCTCATAACCATTCACCACTGTGAGGATTTGCAAAGCTCGGTTAGGACAAACTTCTCTATGTCCAGCACTGTATTTACCATCACACTTGAAACAAATCCCATTCCTTCTTTTCTCATCCAACTCTGCATCAGTAAAGCGTAATCTTGGTCGGAATTGCGCTTTATCTTGAACTGGTGGCTTATCCACAGTCTTACCCTGCTGTGTATGAATCCCAGTTGGTTGCTTTTCCTGAGTCCTTTGATTGTGAAAAGCTGATCTGTATGTTGTGTTAATAACAGACTTTTTGTGCTTCCAACTTGGTTGATAAGCTTCTCCCACCATTTTACAAAAGGCACTTGACTCCATTTTAACTACTGCCATGATGTGATTTCGTAAACCTTGTGGTTCCTTCATCCTCACTACTTCTTTCATCTCAGGTTTTAGCCCATTGTAAAACACATTCGTAAGGCTCTGATCATCCATACCTTTAACTTGAGATGAAAGCTCTTCAAACTCAGTTACGTACTCTTGTATGGAGCCTGTTTGTTGTATACAACACAGCCTTTTACCCGGCTCTTCATCCATAGATTCGCCAAACCTGTCCAACATCCTCTGTTTGAAGTCAGGCCAATCCCTGAATATCTCATGTTCAATCTCCCAATTAAACCAGCTCAGTCCCGGACCTTCTAGACTGAGAGAGACCAAATCCAGTTTCTGTGCATCGGAGTGTCTTCCCACCCTGAAAAATCTTTCAACCCGCGCAATCCAACCAAAAGGTGAAGTGCCATTGAACACAGGCATCTCCACTTTTTTCATGATACTATCGCAAGTCGCTAATGCATCTCTAACAGTCCGATAACCTAACTGTTGTTCCGATCCCGGTGAGACAAAATCAGTATCCATACCTTGATCCAGATCAGTCGACGACGTCGCAATTGCTTTATCCGCCGCTCGCACTGCCTGGTGACTCGGATCGAGTCGTCGTAACGTCTCCGCTATCGTCGATAATATCTCCGATTGTGAATCGAGTCTTTGTTCAATTTCGCCAATCCCTTCGTCGTATTCTTCAATTTCCCGACGTCCCACCGTAATTCCTCCGCCGATTGCTCGATCGCGGCGAATCTCTGACTATCGTTCTCCTCAAGAATCGCCATCGTCGCTTAGTTCGATCACGTCACAACGCACCAATTTGATAGATTCAACTATCTCAACTCACGATCTCTCTCTTGTAACTCTGTTTCTCTCGTTCTCTCTCTCTCGAAGAACAATGTAAAGATAACAGAAATGATTTCTTTATTCAATGTAACGTGTAAATGCTCTCAATCCAGTCGGTTTCATAACAACCAACTACCAAGACTCATAACGTCTTGAGTTACTTAACAACTGAAAGCATAAAATCATATCTCGAGCTCACGCTCTTATTTATAATACTTTTCTGACTTCCAGTCACGCTGAGTCAACCACTTCTGTTGACTTTATCCCTTCTTCTCCAGTCTTCTTATTGTTTCCTCTTCTTACGTACACATGCCTGACTCTATCAGAAATCTGGCTTCTAACTCCAGACTGTTTGTCAAATTCACAGTGTGCTTTAGCAGCAATAGTGATCTCTGCTGTTAGTGGCTTGGTATGTTCAAATCAACCCACCAGAACATGTGTACATAGCCTTTGGTTATTGAGCAACTATATTCACATTTCTCTTTCTGGATGTTTACCATTTCAGGTTGACTATGAAGGGGCTATTTTTCTGTGGCGTGTGGACAAGAGAGATTTTACTCTTTGGACTATCACGAGCACTACCACTTTGTTCTTTGGAATAGAGATCGGAGTCCTCGTTGGTGTGAGTTTGTTCAGATTCAAGTAGCTTTATATATTTATGGAATGAATTAAGGATTCACAAAATTAAAATGCTTGGAATTTCAGGTTGGTTTTTCACTTGCTTTTGTTATACACGAGTCTGCAAACCCTCATATTGGTAAGATGAGTTACTGTTTCGATTTGCCTGTGTTTTTTTCTCAGAACGGTTTTAATTCATCTTCTTGATTACATTCCACTACATATGTTTGGCAGCTGTCTTGGGGCGTCTTCCAGGAACCACTGTGTACAGAAACATGAAGCAGTATCCAGAAGCATACACTTACAATGGGATTGTGATTGTTCGAATCGATGCTCCCATATATTTTGCCAACATAAGCTACATCAAGGACAGGTGAAAGTGACATTTGGTTCCTCACTTGCCTTGTTTTATGATCATCCCACAGAAAGAATTAACACAACCCTGTGTGTTCCAAACCGCAGGCTAAGAGAATATGAAGTAACTATTGATAAACACACTAAAAGGGGACCAGAGATGGAGAGGATCTACTTTCTTATCCTGGAAATGTCTCGTAAGCTTCTCTGATTCAAAGTTGGAACCTTACATTAGTATAATGGATAACTGGGTATTGATAATTTGGATGTAACGCAGCTGTCACATACATAGACTCGAGCGACATAGAAGCCTTGAAAGAACTGTACGAAGAGTATAAAACAAGAGACATTCAGGTGTAAACCTGATATCATAGTCCTTGATTTAGTACTTGCTTCTTCTAAGAAAACCTTTTTAAGTGATAATTGTGTTTGGTTTTCAATGGAGCAGCTTGCGATTTCAAACCCAAACAAAGAGGTTCTCTCGACTCTGGCAAGATCAGGCATCGTGGAGCTTATTGGCAAAGAATGGTTCTTCGTGCGAGTACACGATGCCGTCCAAGTCTGTCTTCATTACGTTGAGAGCCCAAACCAGACTCCGACGGACGTTGAAGAAAGCAGCAATCCAAGCTTATGGAGAAGGTCTAGTGCTAAAAACTCATCACAAATTGAATCCGATACTAAGTCTGTCTTAGAGCCATTGTTGTCCACCGAGAAATAAGACATTTGGCATTCCGATTCTGGAACTAATATTCAAACAGAGAAGCCCTAAGATATCCAAATTAAACATATTCTTGACTCGAAACTCCTAATACGATCAGAATTAGCAACTTAATTTCATAGTTATAAAACTAAAACGATGTTCACCGGAGGAGATAAAGACTTGAACATCCATCCATCCGCCTTAGGGTCCAGCTTTGTCGTTGTTAAGATGCTCCTGATTCCCATCTGTTTCTCTACCTCCCACCAAATGGTCCTTTCGTCTCGACGACTCGTCAATCATGGCCTGCACCTGCTCCGGGTTCGTCACCATATCGAGTTGGTTCTTCAGTCTCGCCATCTCGTCCATCACGGCTTGCAATTTCTCCGGATCCTTCAAATCTAATAGCTTCTCATCTTCCCACCAACGTTCAGGCCACTGATAATCATCGTCCTCCTCTTCCTCGTCATCGTCCTCCTCAGCATCATCTGGTACGGGAAAAGGAGAAGTATCTTTGAGGAATTTTTGAACAACGCCTTGAGCAGATGGATAGCCGAAAGATTGTATAGGGCCGTCCGGTTGGGAGCGAGGAGGACCGATGAGGATCGCGATTCGGGAGGAGGGATCTTCGGAGACAAGTTTTGCTGCTTCACGGAAGAGATCGTCACGTAGTTCTGTGAAATTAACGGATCTTGAATCTTTCTTCTCTGCTTTCTCTACCTTCTCCATCTCCGTCTCGCTCTTCGTCTTCGTATCATCTGCCATTGGTACCGTTTCGACTTCACACGGATCTCTCTCTCTAACAGTATTGTGTTTTGCATGATGATATATAGATGCCAGGAACCGACTCCAAATCGAAAATCGACGATGCTCCTTCATTTTTCTCCACGTGTATGGTGGATATGATGTATATGAGTAAACCGAACCTTAGGAACTAAACTCGAATCAAATTTGGTTTACAAATCCAATCTGGAATAAAATTTAAAATTATATTCAGATTTATCTCTACAACAACAAAATCGAAAATAATAAAGTCGACATACTGTTTTTTGTTTTTATATGATTAAAAGGTTTTTTGTTGATAAAGGATGATTAATTAATGGTTAATCAGGTTAGTGTTCGAGTCCAATTCCCCTCTAATAAATTCAGTTGGATAGAAACAGAGGCGGCTTAGATAGGAGGGCGGACAGTGCGACCGCCCCGGGGCGGACAGTGCGACCGCCCCGGGGCCCACACCAAAATCAATTTTTTTTTAGTTTTTATGGTTCAGATTTAAAATAAAAAAAAATTATAAAGTTATTTTTACACTAAAATATAATTAAATTATTCAAAAAGTTAAATTTTTGGGGCCCATATTTAATAACATAAGATTTTAAATTTGTTATTTATCCTAATATATAATAGAAGGGTCCAAAAAAAAAATTTTGGCCCAAGGGCCCCTAATATATGTGAGCCGGCCCTGGATAGAAACCTCATCTTGGGCCAACAACCGAGACCCATACGCATCATGACCCGGATCAACCAAGTAGGAGACATATTTAATGGGCCGAATCGTTAAATGCAGACCCACACATCAAACTCCGACTTGGCAGCATAGCTCGACGGATAACTAAGCTCGTAGCACACGACCTGTCATCTAAAGAAGAGGAACATATTGTGTCAAAGGCAATCTCAAAGATCGTGGGAGTTGTTGGAGCGGATCCTGAAGAAGAGTAAAGATAGTTATGATCGTGAAGGCTATAAAGGTTTCAGCTTCACCTAGGATGATCGGATTCTCCATACATTCACTCTTACTTAGACTTGTAATCGCTCCACAGCTTGAATCATTTGTAAACACTTGAATCAATTAATATAAATCCATTATTTTTACCATTTTAGGCTTTATTTTAAGGGTTAATTGAGTCAATATTATGAATTGGACTAGAAATTAGGTCCATGGAAAGATTTTACTCGAAATTAGGTCTATGACAGAACACAATATCTTTCACACGCAAATTAAGACACATTTGCCCTTGTTTCCTCGTTTTGGACAGTCTGGTCCGACATCGACATGTCGCTGAAAAGCAACATATGCTTTTCAGAAAGTTTTAAACGGTAGCAATTGAAATTGTGCAGTAACATCAACACCTTTTCGATAAAGAAAATAGGTGAGTTGGCGACTCTTGTTCACCATTTTCAAATATCGCCGAGGACTATCTTCTACCTCCATTGGGTCACCTACATTGCGAGACTTATAGAGACTTATCTGGTCCCCTGGAGATAAGAATATCTCGTTTTGTCAGATTTAGAATCTGACATTCATTTTGTCCCACAAAAACTCGTAGACGACTACTTCGAGTAACAGACAAAGAAGAATACTTTGCTAACTATCTAACTTTTCTTTGGTTGTAGATGGATGGAAGGAAGACAATTTTGCTGCTTAAAGAAAAATGGCGTGAAGGTAACACTGGAATTTGGAGTTTCGAGGTCGAGAAAAAGGAAACAACAAAGGGATTTGGTTAAGCTCAAGGTCAACATTTGACTATCTGAAAGATAATCAAAGAAAAGATGGACATCCATGAAGACCGAGCTGTGGAAATAACATACCAGTGGCCTCAATACATGTTGATGGACGAGGGAAGAGACGCACCACCAGTTCTGATTCAGACTGACGATGATGTGTCATTGTTTGTTGAAATGAGGGGTGAAATTGATCAACTGAACTTGTGCGTCACTATGAAAGAGACTGAAATTGCAGAGAATTATGTTGGCAAGCTTTCTCCGTAAATAGTTGAATACTGTTTGTTTCTCAGAGAATGATGTTAGAGTAGTTGACTACTTTAATGGGTTAACATATATGGTGGACTGCATGAACGAGGAAAAGGGGATTACACTTCAGGAGAGTGGTAAGATTCACATAAATAGTGTTATAATATCGTGTTATACTTCTATGATATGGTCTAACACTGTTTTGATTTGTTCAAAAAGACTACGTATAAACTAGCTATGGTGTTGTTTCAAAACCCAGAAGAGAAAGTTCGGGATGCTGAGATTGAAGGTGAGAAAGTCGAATACTAAGTTGTATTCATAACTAGTTGAATACTCAGGTTATTATTAATAAATGTAGTTGTTTGATAGTATCCATATACGTAAGTAGTTGCCTATGTTGTACTGTATAGTTGACTACTTTGTATTATAAGTAACATAGTTGCATACTCTGTAGCTTTGCTTGCATTGAACGACCTGGACAACGACGAAGAAGAAGATGAATATCTCGTAGAGGTGGATGATATGGCGATACTTTGTCTTAATAGAGAAGATATTGATAAGGGAAAAGGTGTAGACACTTCTGCGAACGACTCTGATGAAGAATTGCATGAATTTGCAGTTAATGAAAATGATGAGAAAAATCATGCTGCTGGTTTTAAATTGGACAAAGGCGAATACAACAAATGTGAAGGAGCTGATGAAGAGCATGAGAGCAGTACGCAACAGTCAATGAGGTTTAGCTGCGCAAAAGAAACGATTGATGGAGTTTTCGAAGACACGGAAGACCCGTCAACTATGTTTGGAATAGATGCTCCACCAATTGTTGATGAATTGCCAGGTGATGGTATGTATATGACTACTTATTCCTAACTACTTATTCATAATAGTTATCTATTTGAATATAACTACTAGTTTGCACCATTAATGAGTGTTTTTATGCAGGCCTAGACGATGCTTTGGATGATGTTAGCTACGAGGGTGTCGGTATATTTGTGGGACGGATATTTCGGAACAAAGTTGAGTGCAAACTGAAGATGGCTTTACACGCGATTAACAAGAAATTCTATTTCAAAACTCCACGCTCAACACCAACTTACATGGAATTCGTGTGCATTAGCGATAAGTGTCACTGGCGTGTGTATGCATCCATGATGGACCGTACTGGAAACTTCCAGATCAAAACAACAAACTTTAAACACACATGCCCGATTGACGATAGGCGTCAATACCACATACAAGTTACGACACAAGTAATTGGGGAGTTAATTCGAACTAGATTTACTGATGGACGGAAAGGACCAGGTCCCATTAAGATTCAAAGGATAATGCAGGAAGATTTCAGGTGAATAGTTATTTGATAGACAACTACTATTTATTGAATACTAACAATAGTCGAGAATAGAGGTATAACTATTTGTCAAAAATGATTGCCTATTTCAGGTTAACATCTCGTACTGGAAAGCGTGGAGGTGTCGGGATATCGCTATGGAAAAATCATTTTGCTCAGTATCCGGTAGCTTCGCGTTGCTGCCATCCTATGTTGAGAACCTGAAAAACTCAAACCGGGTACAGTTTGTGAAACATTATATGAGGTTGACATGAATGGTAGTAAGCGGTTCAAGTATCTCTTCCTTTCATTCGCTCCCTCAATTGCGGGGCTTAACCTGAGTCCAGTATTGCTCATTGACGGGACTCATCTAGCTGGACACTATGGTGGATGTCTTTTTTGTGCTAATGCACAAGATGAAAACTTCCAAATTTTTCCAATAGCTTATGGGGTAGTCGACAGTGAAAACGATGCATCCTATGTATGGTTCTTCCAATGCCTAAGAAAAATCATAAACGATGACAATAGTATAATGTTTGTGTCAGACATATAATCAAGCATTTACAAGGGGTTGAGACAGGTAACTGATAGGTTTCTAAGTTTTACCCTATTCTAAACTGCAAGTGAACAGCAATGTCAAAGTAGTATATAGGGTTATCGAATCCACAGGGACACTAGGTCTCGATAGATCAGAACAGTAGAGACTAATACTAGAAATAAGCAGATGGTGAAGTAAATAAATTGCGAAACAAGAAAGTAAACAGTAGCAGGAATTTGTTTTGTAAGCAATAAACTAAAAGCGTCAAGCCTAGGGTGTTCTCAGGAAATCAGACAAGCAGACAAGCTAATCAGTCATGATCAAATTAAACTCAGTTCTAGAACTCAAATCACGGAAATAGAATTAACCAAATCTCTTTGCGAAAATTCTCTAAGCTTAAGTGCAGTAACCCAAATCTCTTTGCAATTACTAACAGATTAAACTAGCATTAAGTTCAAGTTCGATATGTTCACAATTAAACTAAACCAAATCTCTTTGCGAATAATTTAATTGCTCAACCTAAATAGTTCAGATTCCTAAACCCCACTCTCGTGACGTATTTAGCAACCTAAGATCTAGATTCTAATTGATCAGGTTAGAACTAGCATTAAGCACAATTTAGTTTGAAGAACATTCTAATCATATGAATCCTAACTGAATTAAACAAGTCTAGCAAGTCATCAAACCCTAATGAGAAACCCTAAACTAAACTATGGATCTACTCAGACATGATTAATAAAAACATAATCAAAGAAATAATAGATTGCATATAAGAAATTAAATAGATAAAGGGGTTCGAAATCTTCTCCAAAATAAGTGAATACAGGAAATAGATCAGCCCCAAAAGCTCTAGAAATCTCTTAGCTCTAAGTATGAAAGCGTATCTAAATTAAACACCAAAAACTAGTATATATAGGCATAATCTCGGATGGGGCTTCTGTGTAAATACTGGAACTATCTTGGGCTTCTTTGCAAATCTTCATATCTTCATTAAACCGACGCGTACGGCCCATCTCGGTAGTGTGTCGACCGATGCACAAGGTGTGTCGGTCGATGCATGATCAACAAATCGGGCAGTGAGTTAAGCTCTCGGCCAAAACGTCCCAAAAGTCCCAAAATGCTCCAAATATCTCCAATTAGCTCCAAACCTGATTAAACCTGTAAAAGACTCTAAACAAAGACAAACGACACTAAAAACACATCTATATCATGGTCTAAACTGGGTAAAAACCATGATATATCAACTCCCCCACACTTAGCCTTTGCTTGCCCTCAAGCAAAACAGAGAACTAAAATGTAGTGAAGAGGTTTGAAAACTCTTCAGAAACTTATTTTGTCCTAGAAGCAGCAGCATTCAGATTCCCCTTAGTAATCCACATGAAAGAATCAATCTACAGACAATCAAGACCAACATATACTTCCCCCACACTTAGCAACTGTCCTAAGTAAACTCCACAATCACATTCAAGCATTCAAATTCTCCCTACTGACTTCTGCAAGTATTGAAGTGCGGACTCACCTAAGGAGTATCGATCAAAGGGCACCATACTATCTTTCTCTAGTCCCTTTCTTCTCTTTGCCAGCTCTAGACCACCATACTATCTTTCTCTAGTCTCTTTCTTCTCTTTCCCTTCCTTAACAACTGATTTTTCCCCATTGGGTATCATTTTTTTTTTTTATCAGTGTTCTTTCCGTTATGGGGTGTACTTTGGACACATTCCATGGATACACAGGATATGAGAGTTTTAGCTACCATTCCCATGACCACTTCGGAGTTACTAACTCATCCTCAGTTTATTATCTTTTTTTTTTTTTTTTTTTTTTTACTTTATGGAAGGGGAGAAGGGAACTAGATAGGACAGGTTTACAAGCTGTGTCAGAACTAGCAAAGGAACCCGACACAAAGTATACCAAGCCCTTAGGTGAGAAAATCTAAGTCAGTATTAGGGGTGAAGTCAGTAAAAGGATCCTCTGATACCTGAAGTGATGTGGGTGTCCTCAGTAGGTTGATCCGTGATGGGGTTTTCTAATAGTTATAGATTAATCTGTAGCTTCATCTCAATGGTCACTTAAGTTCCTGCAAATGCTGCTAATCTTCTCAAAAAATCATTGTTTCCTACTTAAACAAATTTTGACTCGAAAAACAATTTTTTTTTAAAATTTAACTGACTCTTAAGAAAACAAAAGAAAGTAATTAGTAGAACCTCCCCCACACTTAAGACACACTGTCCCCAGTAGTGTCAAGCAAGGGATTGGTTAAAAGAAAGAAAACAAAAATTAGTGAATTGAATGGTTAGTTCTCTCGGGTTTTACCTCTGTCGCAGTCATGCATCGATCGTTGCACTAGGTGCACCGACCGTTGCTGTGCGATTTTCGTTGTAGCGATCGACACAATGGTGTGTCGATCGACGCACTGCGTTTTTCATCGATCAGTCAGCAAGTTAGCAGGTTAATCCGTCGGTTTATGCCAATTTTCAATCCTGCAAGCTGAAAACACTAGAAACAGAGTAAAACTGAAACAACAAATGTATCAAATCATGCCAAACCATCCAAACACAATAGAATCCTAAGAAAATAAGAAAAGAGAAAGAAAAATGCAAGAAAAGATAAAAAGGTCAGAATACAGAACCGAATGTCTGAAAATGGAGACTACGCTCACTCGCTCTCATCATCTATACCGGCATAAGGATCAGCACCGGGGTCTTCTGGAGATCGCTGCCGACGACGTCGGTCAGGTACGGGCTGATGGATCTGTGGTGGCCTCCTGCAGCTGCAAGTGCGCATGAAGTTCCAAACAACTCGAAACATACCATCTGATCTCTCTCTCCACTCGGCCTCAGAATATGCACCGTAAGGCATCGTAGGCTCGGGAAAAGGACCCACATCGTCGACTGGGGCAGGCGCCGGCGCAGGAGTAGGGGCAGGGGCAGCAGAAGCCGAAGCTCGTGAGGAAGGCTCTCCCAGCGGATGAGCCATAGAAGGAATCCCACGCTGCGCAGACTCAGGAGGCTGAAATCTCAGTGCCTCTAATGTGTCAATCTGTGTCCATCTGGCAGCAGGAAGCTCTATACCAGTCCTCCCAGTGGTCGGATCGGTGTAAACCCAAATGCGCCCCTCCTTGAGCCAAGTAGCGCTCTGCAAATGGCTCAGATCCAGGAACTCCCGGGATGTATTGTAACATCCCCGAACCGGCCTAAGGGCCATTCGGGCTGTTCATGGAACCAGAAGTCAGAACTCACGATCTAAAAGATCTATAAGAGTGTTCCATGGGCAGAGAAGGGTTAAGTTCGACTAAACGGGAGCTTAACCTAAGAGAAACCAGCTGGACGGCCGAGCTATCAGCTAGAGAAGCTAGTGACCAGCTTAGCTCAGCTAAGCTGAAGTGTAGAAGTGTGGAATCAGCTGGTCAGCTAGTGACACTAGCTGACCAAGGCGCCAATAGCGAATGGTTGCCAATGAAAGTCATGACCATTCGCAAGCCAACTTGTGCCTCTTCTCCTTGGGCGGTTATGGGGCGAGTTTAGGCTTATAAATACAAGCCTTAAGGGCCATTTTTCGCACACTACACACACAAGGGAAGAATCCCATTATTTTCTCTAAGGCATAAGCCATATAAACCGAGAGAAAGAGAGAGATAAAGAGAGAGAAGGGCCGGCCGATTGCTTGCAAGGAATCACCGGTGGTCTAAGAAGAGGAGCGGTTGGTTAAGGGGACTAGGCGCGGTTTGGAAAGGAGGAATGACTTCCAAGGCGACTACGGACCAGGGCAAAGCACCGACCACTTCTAAGGTACCATCCGAGCCTCTATCTCTATCGGCCTTGGCCAAGCCAAAGGCTTATGGTCGGATTGATTGTGGCCGGATCATTCTACTTCTTCTTCTAAGTCAAAGCCGGTCATAGAGAGATTCTATGTCGGTTCTCAAACGCTCATGTAAGCCACACGACCGGCCAAAGGCCATGGTCTTGAATGAACGGCCATTAAGCGGTTGGTCGCGGTTAATTCCATGTTTGGGGCGCAAAGGGTCAAATGGTCGGAACGGTTTAACGGGCCGTCTAGGGGGACGGTTTAACCGAGAATCGTAAGACAAAGGATGTGACCGGACCAAGTATGGAACCGATCGGAAGGATCGGGAAAAGAACCGTGACCGGCAGTTAGATGGACCGTGGTGTGGGTCGGACGGATGACGCGAGGGTCTAAGGACAGTCGTAAGACGCTAAGCATGTCCGTGGTCTGACGTGCGAACGTGAGGATCGATCATAACCGTCCGCGGCATGATCGCATCCCTTCGCGCGAACAGTTGCATCCGTTCATGAACGGACGGCTATCGGGTCACGGAATGATCGTAGTACGCTCGCGGTACGGTCGTGATATCCTTCAGGATGCCGCGAACCAAGATCGTACCCGTATGTACCGATGCACGCTAACGCGGTAACACGGCTCGGCAATGATCCAACGCGGTCATGCGCGTATACGTCCGAGAGACCATGCCGATGATTAATCCCGATACGGACATAGACGGACGATCGCATGCACGTACGCGGACGACCATACGGTCGTGCGTGAAATACCTTATGGACGCATGCGGTTGTACGGGCGACCGTCCGGTCGCGAGACGGCTTAACACATGGAACGTTTGGGCTAGAATACTTAGTATAAAAATGCGAATTGAATGGGAATTATAAGGGGATCATATAGAATGAAATGTTAGGTTGTTAAACCTTAACTTAAATATTATGATTCATGAAATGATTTGGTTTTCAGGTAACAAGGATGATCATGGGGATGACTCATCCTAGGCGCGGACAAGACCGAGACGAGTGGTGTAATAGATAGACATTGTACTTAGGACCAAATACTATTAGCATAATGCGGATTGTTCACATTGTATTGGTACCTTTTACATTTAGTAATAAAATGTCTATTTTCCTTATTATTCTTGCTTAGAATTGTTAGAAAGTATAAAACGTTTAGGGTTGAGGTTGCAAAAGAACCTCAACTTAGAATGGATTAGTTAATGGGACGTCCGTCTAGGCCTATGGCCAGGATGGGGTGTTTCAAGTTGGTATCAGAGCGGAGTTATATCCTAGGCTATGGGTTATGGGGCTACACCACTCGTCCGGGTTAGATTGTCCGTGTAGGAATTGTTAGACTTGTTTAGGACTTGAAGATTACTTGTGTTGAATGTCTTAACTTGTTGATCTTCAGGTTGGAAAAAGCAAGTCAAAGCGTACTAAGGACAAGAGTGTGGCTGGGAACGGACAAGGATCCAAGGACCAGACCACGCCCGTCCAGCCTGGGATGACCGGTCCTGAGGTCACTCAGAAGAGCACGGGTCCCACCGATCCTAACATTCTCAACTCGACTAGGGTTAATGAACCGGACATCGAGGTTGAGGGTGGAGAGGATGATGTGGGCGAGTCCTCGTCTCACGCGGCTCGAGGTGAGACCGGCCGTGAGGAGGACGATGCTATGGGCGGCGATGGTGAGCCATTGACCGCGGTCCCAAACATCGGGCAGATGTGGACCATGCTGAAGGAGGTCATGGACCAGTTAACGACACTGAACCAGAACATCTCTTCTGGTCAGAAGTCGTTTTCTGAAGGGCTTAAGGCCAAGGTCGTGGAGACCAAGGGCCTTAGTGATGATGAACCGGACGTAGTAGTGGTAGAGTCACCGGTTCCCAGAAAGAACCGTAAGGTGGACTACCTCAACGTTCTTGGTCACATCACCAAGTTGGGCACCAAGCACTTCAAGGGAAGTGCAGACCCGCTTGAGGCCGATGAGTGGAAGTCACGGCTTGTCCGGAACTTCCGATCTACCCGGTGTCCCGAGGACTACCGGAAGGACATTGCGGTTCACTTCCTGGAAGGGGACGCGCATAACTGGTGGCTGTCAGTGGACAGGCGCACCAAGGGTCTCATTGACTCGTTTGCTGACTTTGAGGTTGAGTTCAACCGGAAGTACTTCCCAGCTGAGGCTTGGGATTGTATGGAGGGTAAGTACCTGAGCTTGACCCAAGGCCGCAAGACGGTCCGTGAGTACGAGGCAGAGTTTGACCGTCTCAGACAGTATGTGGGACGTGATGTTGAGGATGAGCCGGCTCAAGTGCGCCGTTTCCTGCGCGGCCTGCGTGTGGAACTGCGGACTCATTGCTCGGTTTGCTCCTATGACTCAGTCTCTGAGCTGGTTGAACGAGCTGCTACTGTGGAGGCCAACATGGCCGAGGAGAACCGCGTCGGTACTAAGGCACAGAACAAAGAGGCCAACCGATCCGGGAAGAACCTAAAGAGGAAATGGGATCAAGTGGGGGCTGATCGCCAATCCTCTGACCGCACGAAGTGTACCACCTGTGGCAAATATCACTTGGGGGAGTGTTGGAAAGCCGGGAAGGTATGTGCGAAGTGTGGCAGCAAAGACCATGAAGTCGCAAGCTGTCCACAGAAGGGGCAAGAAAGGGTGACAGAAAGACCATTGACATGTTTCCAATGTGGAAAGACCGGGCATTACATGCGTGATTGCCCGAAGCTGCAAGGTGATAAGCAGAAGGCGCCAGAAGGGAACCGGGGACAAGAAGGTCGCGCGGTTAAGGCCAAGGGCCAAGCCGGGACACCCCGAGTCTACAATCTGGTGAAGGACCCGGCCGAAGCCGGCTCCTACGACTCGATCACTGGTACGTCACTAAGACCTCTACTTCTTCAATTTTTAAATGCATTGCATACATTGGGGAAAAGGGCGGGACACTTAGACATTTGGGGGAATGTGTAGGGACCGTTACAATAGGTGGTGTAGAGGCACTCACTCTATTTGACTCTGGGGCTACACATAGTTTTGTGAGTCCCGGAATGATTGGGAAAGGCTTGTTCCAAAAGGAACAAACGGCCGGCCAAGGCATTGTAAATGCGGCCGGTGGGCAAGTGATGCCTATGCTAGGGTTAGTGAAGGCGGTTCCCGTTTCCATTGGAGGCGTGGACATGCCAGCTGATCTAGTAGTAGTCCAACTTAAGAGTCATGAAGTGATCTTAGGGATGGATTGGCTTGGACAAAACCGAGCCACCATTGAATGCCACCGAGGAAGGGTGAAGTTGGAACGGCCAGAGGGAAGGGTCGTGTTCCAAGGAGTAAGACCAACTTCGGGGAGTTTGGTCGTCTCTGCTATCCAAGCAGAACGGATGCTGGAAAAGGGATGCGAAGCATACCTAGCCACCATCACTACTAAGGAAGTTGGGCCGGAGACAAAGGTCGAAGAGATCCCAGTGGTCAACGACTTTGAGGACGTGTTCAAGGCCCTAGAAGGCTTACCGCCTGACCGGTCTGACCCGTTCGTCATTGAGTTAGAACCAGGGACCAAGCCTCTCTCCAAGGCGCCATATAGAATGGCTCCAGCCGAGATGGCTGAGCTGAAGAAGCAGCTGGAAGAACTACTAGACAAAGGCTTTATTAGGCCAAGTAGTTCTCCATGGGGGGCGCCCGTTCTATTCGTCAAGAAGAAGGACGGAAGCCTTCGGTTGTGCATTGATTACCGAGGCATAAACCGGTTACTGTGAAGAACAAGTACCCATTGCCTCGGATAGATGAATTGTTGGATCAATAAAAGGGTTCAACGGTGTTTTCCAAGATCGATCTGGCTTCGGGGTACCATCAAATCCCGATAGCACCTGAGGACGTGAGGAAAACAGCCTTTAGAACTCGGTATGGTCACTATGAGTTTGTGGTCATGCCATTTGGTCTAACAAACGCACCAGCTGCGTTCATGAAGATGATGAACGATGTCTTTCGGGAATGGTTGGATAAGTTCGTTATCATATTCATTGATGACATCCTTGTCTACTCCAAGAACCGAAGAGAACACGGTGAACATCTAAGGATCGTGATGGAAATCCTAAGAGCACAGAAGCTCTATGCCAAGCTCAGCAAGTGCAGCTTCTGGAAACAAGGATAGGGTTCCTAGGACACATAGTGTCTGATGAAGGTGTCTCAGTTTATCCGGACAAGATCCGTTCAATTGAAGAGTGGCCGCGGCCGAGGAACGCAACCGAGGTTAGAAGTTTCCTCGGGCTGGCCGGTTACTATAGGCGTTTTGTCCAAGGTTTTGCAAGCATGGCTAAGGCTATGACTAAGCTGACCGGAAAGAACGTGAAGTTCGAATGGACTGAGGCCGCGGAGAAGAGTTTCAATGACTTGAAGGATATGTTAACCAAGGCACCTGTGCTAACACTGCCAGTAGACAATGTACCATACGTGGTCTACACAGATGCATCCCGGAACGGGTTAGGGTGCGTTCTGATGCAGGACGGGAAGGTGATAGCCTATGCCTCAAGGCAGTTGAGGAAACACGAGGGTAACTACCCCACTCACGATCTCGAGATGGCCGCTGTGATTTTTGCACTTAAGATCTGGCGATCTTATCTCTACGGAGCCAAAGTGCAACTATTCACCGACCATAAGAGTCTGAAGTATGTGTTCACTCAGCCTGACCTTAACCTAAGGCAAAGAAGGTGGATGGAATTGGTGGCGGATTACGATCTAGACATCACTTACCATCCAGGAAAGGCCAACTTGGTTGCAGATGCCTTAAGTCGGAAAAGGACTGAAGTGGCCGCAGAAAAGGATGCAGAGACCTTGATCGGATTGGTCCGGTCCTTGCACCTTAATGCCCTGACCGTGGACAATGAGCCACTAGGACTTGGAGCATCAGATCAGGCGGATCTGCTGACGAGGGTCAGGTTGGCCCAAGAGCATGATGAAGAGTTGATGAAATCGGTTAACAACAACAACACTGAGTATCAGTTCACTAACAACGGGACGGTTGTGGTGAATGGTCGAGTGTGTGTTTTCGATGTGAAAGGCCTTAAGGAAGAAATCCTAAGGATGGCTCATCAGTCTAAGTTCTCTATACATCCCGGACAGACCAAGATGTACCAAGACCTCAAACGGTACTATCACTGGGTCGGGATGAAGAAGGACATTGCTGAATGGGTGTCTAAGTGCCAAACGTGTCAATTGGTCAAGATTGAACACCAAGTCCCGAGCGGCCTGATGCAAAGTTTACCCATTCCGGAGTGGAAATGGGATAACATTACGATGGACTTTGTATCTGGACTGCCGGTGACCCGGTCAAGAAGGGACACGATTTGGGTAGTGGTGGACAGACTGACCAAGTCCGCACACTTCTTAGCCATCAAGAAGACTGATGGAGTTGGTAAACTTGCTGAAAAGTACATTGATGAGATCGTAAGACTTCATGGTGTACCAGCAAGCATAGTCTCAGACCGAGATGGTCGGTTCACTTCTTATTTCTGGCAAGCTTTCCAGAAAGCCCTAGGAACGAGAGTGAACATGAGTACGGCTTATCATCCACAAACGGATGGTCAGTCTGAAAGGACCATACAAACGTTAGAAGACATGTTGAGATCATGTGTTCTAGACTGGGGAGACTCTTGGGAAAAGTATTTGCCCTTGACCGAGTTTGCTTACAACAACAGTTACCAAGCAAGCATCGGAATGTCCCCCTACGAAGCGTTGTATGGGCGGCCCTGCAGGACTCCACTATGCTGGACGCAAGTGGGTGAATCTCGAGTCCTTGGGCCAGAGATAATTGAGGAAACAACGGAGCAAATCCGTTTCCTAAGAGCCAAGATGCAAGAGGCGCAAGACCGCCAAAAGAGTTACGCAGATAAAAGAAGGAAGGACATCGAATTCCAAGTTGGGGATCGAGTCTACCTTAAGATGATCACCTTCAAAGGAAGGGCAAGGGTTTACAAACGTGGGAAACTTGATCCAAGATACTTAGGACCGTTCACGATCCTAGAACGGGTCGGGACCGTTGCCTATAAGCTAGACTTGCCTAATGAGATGGAAGCGTTCCACAACGTGTTCCATGTCTCACAATTGCGCAAGTGCTTATCGGATCATGATAAGATTATGCCCGAGATTCCCGAGGATCTAAAGGCAAATCTCACCTTGGAAACAAGGCCCTTGAGGATTCTGGATAGGTTGGAAAAAGCAACCAGAAAGAAAGTCATCCAGATGGTGAAGGTTGAATGGATCTGCAATGGGGTTAAGGAGATAACTTGGGAAACCGAGAACAGAATGAAGGCTGACTATCCAGAGTGGTTTGAGGAGTTTACAAGGAACGAACACCTTGGATCGGATTCAGGGACGAATCCATTTCAAGGGGGGGGGAGACTTGTAACATCCCCGAACCGGCCTAAGGGCCATTCGGGCTGTTCATGGAACCAGAAGTAAGAACTCACGATCTAAAAGATCTATAAGAGTGTTCCATGGGTAGAGAAGGGTTAAGTTCGACTAAACGGGAGCTTAACCTAAGAGAAACCAGCTGGACGGCCGAGCTATCAGCTAGAGAAGCTAGTGACCAGCTTAGCTCAGCTAAGCTGAAGTGTAGAAGTGTGGAATCAGCTGGTCAGCTAGTGACACTAGCTGACCAAGGCGCCAATAGCGAATGGTTGCCAATGAAAGTCATGACCATTCGCAAGCCAACTTGTGCCTCTTCTCCTTGGGCGGTTATGGGGCGAGTTTAGGCTTATAAATACAAGCCTTAAGGGCCATTTTTCGCACACTACACACACAAGGGAAGAATCCCATTATTTTCTCTAAGGCATAAGCCATATAAACCGAGAGAAAGAGAGAGATAAAGAGAGAGAAGGGCCGGCCGATTGCTTGCAAGGAATCACCGGTGGTCTAAGAAGAGGAGCGGTTGGTTAAGGGGACTAGGCGCGGTTTGGAAAGGAGGAATGACTTCCAAGGCGACTACGGACCAGGGCAAAGCACCGACCACTTATAAGGTACCATCCGAGCCTCTATCTCTATCGGCCTTGGCCAAGCCAAAGGCTTATGGTCGGATTGATTGTGGCCGGATCATTCTACTTCTTCTTCTAAGTCAAAGCCGGTCATAGAGAGATTCTATGTCGGTTCTCAAACGCTCATGTAAGCCACACGACCGGCCAAAGGCCATGGTCGTGAATGAACGGCCATTAAGCGGTTGGTCGCGGTTAATTCCATGTTTGGGGCGCAAAGGGTCAAATGGTCGGAACGGTTTAACGGGCCGTCTAGGGGGACGGTTTAACCGAGAATCGTAAGACAAAGGATGTGACCGGACCAAGTATGGAACCGATCGGAAGGATCGGGAAAAGAACCGTGACCGGCAGTTAGATGGACCGTGGTGTGGGTCGGACGGATGACGCGAGGGTCTAAGGACAGTCGTAAGACGCTAAGCATGTCCGTGGTCTGACGTGCGAACGTGAGGATCGATCATAACCGTCCGCGGCATGATCGCATCCCTTCGCGCGAACAGTTGCATCCGTTCATGAACGGACGGCTATCGGGTCACGGAATGATCGTAGTACGCTCGCGGTACGGTCGTGATATCCTTCGGGATGCCGCGAACCAAGATCGTACCCATATGTACCGATGCACGCTAACGCGGCAACACGGCTCGGCAATGATCCAACGCGGTCATGCGCGTATACGTCCGAGAGACCATGCCGATGATTAATCCCGATACGGACATAGACGGACGATCGCATGCACGTACGCGGACGACCATATGGTCGTGCGTGAAAGACCTTACGGACGCATGCGGTTGTACGGGCGACCGTCCGGTCGCGAGACGGCTTAACACATGGAACGTTTGGGCTAGAATACTTAGTATAAAAATGCGAATTGAATGGGAATTATAAGGGGATCATATAGAATGAAATGTTAGGTTGTTAAACCTTAACTTAAATATTATGATTCATGAAATGATTTGGTTTTCAGGTAACAAGGATGATCATGGGGATGACTCATCCTAGGCGCGGACAAGACCGAGACGAGTGGTGTAATAGATAGACATTGTACTTAGGACCAAATACTATTAGCATAATGCGGATTGTTCACATTGTATTGGTACCTTTTGCGTTTATTAATAAAATGTCTATTTGCCTTATTATTCTTGCTTAGAATTGTTAGAATGGAATGAATGAATGGAATGAATTTCGTTAAGGATTTGGCTAAGTATAAAACGTTTAGGGTTGAGGTTGCAAAAGAACCTCAACTTAGAATGGATTAGTTAATGGGACGTCCGTCTAGGCCTATGGCCGGGATGGGGTGTTTCATGTATCACGCTCTGTACCATGAAGAGGAATCCCACAATACTCAAAAATGGGAGTAAGCAAACTCCCTACCGTCTCAGTACCAGCTCCATCGAAAGGCTTTGTCTGCAGATCAACTAAACGCTGTGCGAAAATAGCCCCCAAGTTGAGACCCGTAGTAGGATCTCTCACTCCAGAACCTCTAAACTGATCTCTCAGTCCCATAAACAGCAGCTCCATCTCATATTTGCGCATCTTGTTTGCCTCGAACTTGCAAAGCAAGCTCCAACACAAGATACGCGAGACATATCGCAGCACCAGATGTCTCATCTGCACTACAGGAGTGATCCTGGAGTTGTATCGACCACTGCCAATACACTCCCAGAACAGTCTGGCCTCATCTGCGTCCCACTCTAGTGGCATGGCAATGCGCCTCGGCCCAGTACTGAACCCGTAGATCCTGCAAAGGTCAAGTAGAGGAATCCGATACCTGACTCCCCAACTCATGAATGTAAATGTCCCAACTGTAGCGCTCCGGTTGTTGGGATCCGAGTAAACCACTCTGCAAGTGGCCATCAGCTGCCTGACCAGCTCAGGGTAAAGATCATGAGGTTGCATCGGCATTGTCCCTAGACCAATGCCTCTGCACACAGCGAGTACCTGCTCATCAATCCCAAGAGTCCTGCAGGTGGAGTAGTCAGCGAACTTGGTCGGCTTGAAGATCATCCCACACCAACCACTGTAGAGAAACGAGTCATACTCGTCCCAAGAACTGAGCAATGGCCGCTCTGTGAACTCGGCGGACTTGAAGAAAGTTTTAAGATCCTCCGGCCACTGTCTAGTAGT
This sequence comes from Orychophragmus violaceus, assembly GCA_030180135.1. NCBI lineage: Eukaryota > Viridiplantae > Streptophyta > Magnoliopsida > Brassicales > Brassicaceae > Orychophragmus > Orychophragmus violaceus. The sequence continues at coordinate 89,524,431 of CM058240.1, forward strand.
CTGAATAGGCGTGTTATCCGCTCTGGGCCAAGGCAAAGCAAACGGTGGCCCATATCTTTGGTATGGTGCGGGTGGCTCTGACTCTCTGCTAAACCACTCCGGTGGTGGGATGTGTTGTCTCGTAGCTGTAGAAGCTGTGGCTCGTCTTTTGCGGGATTGCCTTTGAGTTGCCATCTGCAAAAGAAACAAAGTTCAAATAATTATAAGTCTCGGCAATTCTCTGTGAAATCGCGAAGCAACGACCGTTGCATCTAAGGCATCGATCGTTGCAAGGCGATTTCAGCTCGTCGAACATTTCCCAAAATCGCAAAGCAACGACCGTTGCTCAAGAGCAACGACCGTTGCAAGGCGATTTTGCCGCAAACAAATTATCAAAACTCGGTTCAAATCAGCTTCAAACCATAAATTCAACAAGAACACACTACTAAACAACCTAAATCACGTTCATTTAAGCATAGCATCATCAATTTTAAGCCAAAAATCCCGGATTCCATAAACCCTAAAATCCATTCCGAAAATGGTGAAAATGAGAAGCCATACCTTCGAATCTGAGCAAATGGGTAATAGAATCAGCTAGAGGGGGTTAAAACTGAAGGATTATGAGTTTTTCCATGGTTCAATTCCCAAATTGTAACCTAGCACATAATCTTAAACAGATCTAGGTTCTTGTAACTGAATCATAAAACAAGCCTGGACATTACCTTTGCAGCGGAATTGGTGATGTCGAGATCAACAGAACAGATGAGTACCTGTTCCTCCTTTGGTATCCACACGCTTACAAGCACGGATAGGCTGCTAGACCGAGTTGGAAAATCACAGAGAGAGAGGACGGCACAGCTCAGAAACTCGCAGAAGAGGTAGGGTTTCTGGCGCCACCCTCTTGCCTTATATGGGCCCAAGTTATTAACTAATGGCCTATTAGGCTTTTGGGCCCAAAAACACAAATCAGACAAAAAGCCCGTTTTTGTCTTGGCCCAATTCTCTGTACAAATACAGTAAATGCCTTTGCATCTTACCGTATTATTTCCATTTAACTTTCCCGTTAGCTATGGTGTGTGACCCTTTGGGATCATACAATACTGGTAATAAGTCCTAAACTTATAGATCAAGAGCGGACTCTAGCAAGCCATCATGATCACCCAGTATTTATGACTTATGTCTGATCTCGACACTTATCATACTTTCTAGAGATAGTACGGTAGATTTCAGGACATTCCCAACAATCTCCCACTTGTACTGGAATCCTACACAGGACATTCCCAACAATCTCCCGATTGTACTGGAATCCTACATTCCCTAATCCTTTTGTCTCAATATCTCGATCTGGCATAAGGCAAGATGCGTGTCATCCTTATATAGCTAGACCGTTTTAATCGGACCAGATTTGATACTGACAATTCAAACGACTTGGGCAAGTCCGTTTGGGAGTGGCCACTCTGTTACCAGCTATCAAGTCTCCGATTGGCCTAGAGATATTACCTCCGTTAAACGGCAGGGACAAATCCCATCTTGTTCCATCACTATGAACTACACACTTTATAATACACCCAACCAAGGTCCTTATAGCTCCCAGTTACGAAACAACGTTAGACAATGATCAAAGCGCATCACTCCATGTGCAGCCACATGCATGCGAACTCAGGTCTAAGGACTATACTCTATAGTCGTATATGAGAACCTCTCATGACACAGATATTAATATCTTGTAGAGTTCTCATCAGCGGGCCATGTCCGGTCATATGCTCCCCTACATATACCTATGTGTCGACTTTGATGCCGCGCATCTATGACCCCTCGAAACTTGGTCATAAGTCTCAACACAATCTAGTCTCAAGTGGTTGTTGGTGTTCCAATTCAACAACCTTCGACTATGGACACTATGATTTATGTCATTTTATTAAATATGGGGTTTCAGGATCAAGTCTACTCATGTACTTCGATGGCCCATATATAATGACATGAATCATTTTGGAACGATTATTTATATCACAGTTAAAATAATCCAGAAATCATAGATTTCATAAACATAAAATATTATGTTTACATGAACCTTTCAAAACAACTAAGTAAAGCCCTTTACAAACTCCCACTGAAATTAAGACTACATCTTAATTTCACTCATCCTACAGCTACAGTCCGCGACTCGTGCTTAGGCATAAGGAGTGGCTTCGTTAATAGGTTAGCAACGTTCTCATTCGATGAAACTTGCTTATCTACTTAACACCTCTGTCATTTATCTCACGGAATAGGTTATACCTACCCACAAGGTGTTTGGACCTCTGATGTGCATCTAGTCTCATCTATGCTGGGAATCACATCAAGTTCAGTAATGAACTCTTTCTTTCCAAACAACCTCTTTCGCTGCTTCTCAAGCTGCGAAATGTTCAGCTTAAGTCATGGAGTCAGCAACAGTGCCTTGCACCGCCAGACAGACACAAGATATAGCCGGACTGTGACCAGGAATTATCTTTGTTTATTGGAAACTTGCCTTTCAGACTCTACCGACTTTTAGCACTTCACTTTCTCCGTAAATCAAGAACTTATCCTTAGTATTTCTCAAATACTTTAGGATATTCTTTACGGCAATCCAGTGATTCTTTGCTGGATTTGACTGGTCTTTACTTGTCTCGCTTAACATTAACGCAACATCAAAACAAGTACGTGTCATGGCATACATGATAGATCCAATTGCCGACGCATATGGAATCTCATCCATGCATTTAAGCTCAGCAGTTATCGTAGGACACTGTATCTTGCTTAACGTAATGCCATGTGACATTGGCATAAAACCCTTCTTGGAATGCTGAAAATGTGTAGGACTTTGTCAATTTAAGAATCCTGACTTTGTCCTACCAGCTATTTTGGATCTCTATCTTTAGATCCAAAATCCAAGAACTTACGTGGCTTTACCCATGCCAACCACAAAACCAACTCCCAATCCAGTCCTTTAACGACTGCAGCATTGGGACGTTATTTCCGAGAATCAGTATGTCATCGACATACACTATGAGAAATGCAACATCGCTCCCACTTATCTATTAGTAAACGCACAGTTCCACTTCGTTCATGTTCAAGTCAAAACTTTGACTACTTCAACAGAACGACGATTCCAACTCCGATATGTTTGCTTCCATCCATGAATGGATCAATGAAGCTAACTTACACATAGTGTAATTTTTCGGAGTTCTGGCTCACTTTCGCTTCTTTGAATTTCGCAGGCTCGTCACTTTCAATGATCATCAGATCATGTGAACTTTCAATGATTATCAGGTTCAACTAATGACGAGAAATCACTCTCGGATTAGCAACTGATTCATGCAGATCTGCGAACTTCAGGCTCTACAGGTGTAGATTCTACAGAAATCTGTAAATCCATTCGCTGCTCTCCCTCAACAGGTTGAGCAGCCTCCTGTATTTCTCGAATTTCTTCGAGTTACACTTTTACTCCCACTGTTCTTCTTGGAAAGTAACTTCCCTTCTTAGAAAACAGAATGGACGTAAAAATAACAAGCCTTGGTTTCCCTAGGACAACCAGCGAAGTAGTACTACTACAAATACTCAGTAAAGACGAATTTGGATCGATTCCAGTCCACATTTATGTGATGTCTTTCAACTGATATTGGTGGAACTATTTCAGCGTAAACTTAGATATTTCTAGAGCGTTATTCTTTAAAGAATATCATGGAAGAATATTCGTGTGACTCATCTTTAATCATTTCTAATAAGATCTGATTCTTTCTCACAGAAACACCTCCAGGTTTTCAGGAGAAATGAGCTGTGAAACGATTTCACACTCATTCAGATGATCACACAATCAATGACTTAAGTATTCTCACTCGTGATCTAATCCAGAGTCTTAATACTTCTGTCATTCAGATTCTATACTTCATTCTGGAACTCTTTCGACCATGTCAAAGAATTCCGACTTGTGTCTCATCAAATGAACACAGTCACACTCACTGAAGTAATCAGCAGAGACAATGAAGTACATGAAATTTTCTCTGGCATTACTGCTCATCGGACCACATACATGAGTATGTTCAATCTCCAATAAGCCTTTGGGCCTTTCTCTAGCTCGGCTAAGATGGGCCCTTTGTCTTTTGGTCCAGTAAGCAGAATTCAAGTCTCATAAGATATCCATTCAAATGAGCCCAAAAGTCCATAACTATGGGGTTTCTGAATCCGATTTACTCTATTTGACCAAAACATTTATGCCAAGAAAAATCAGGTTTAATTCATCAGATTTAAACCAATTCGGTATTTATGTTACATTTAGGCACTCTTTGGTTTAAGATATAAAACCCATTCCTTGAATAGGGTGCTACAATTAACATTTCATTAAGATCAAAAGAACAAAACTTGTCTTTATCAAAATGAAAAACATTCAAATTCTTCAGAAGAAAATGAAAAACAACTCTGCTTAAAGCAGGTACATTGTAGCAATTACTTAATACAAAATCAAGCCTCAAAGGCATCTACAAGTGAAAACCCTACGGCTGAGGCAGCATCCATAGCTCCTTCCAGACACGCAGTTCCACTTGCCCTTCCTTCAACGTTCTACTGTTGCTCAGGCTCTGCATATTATAACAAATATCAGTGCCACAACCAGTATCCAATACCTATAAGGTATAACTTGAAGTAATAACATGAATACCTGAGGAAGTAGTCTCATACATCAACTTCAACTCCTCATAATCTTCCATGAATTTAATGCAATTTCTCTTCCAATGCCCAGTCTCATTACAGTAGCAGCACTTACCAACGTAAGAGGTATCTGACTCGGGCTCAGAAGACACACGCTTGCCATGATTCAAAATCTGGACAACTTTGTCTTCACCCTTGTCAGCATTAGGTTTAGTAAACCTACCCTTCTCCTTCATGAGATTGTACAGGGTACTCTTCACGTTTGGCTCAACTGTCTTGAGCATGTCATGCAGTTCAGTCAGCGTCTTCGTTAAGCCTTTCTTGATATAGTTCCTTCCGAACTTATCATAGCTTGACGGCAGTGACTGCAGAATGATCTCAGTTGCCAATTCTTGGCTAACTTGATAATCCAGTTTCCTCAGGTTATCAATGTAACCCATCATTTTACTGATATGAGGACTTAGTGGATGATCATTCGGTAGCTTGCAGCTAGTGAGAGATTTAACCAACTGGTATCTCTCCACTCTTACCTGCTCCTGAAATCTCAATTTCAGGCTGCTGATCATCTCTATTGGCGACTCCATGTTCTCATATTGCTTCAGCAAATCTGAGTCCATGGTAGCCAATATCAGACCACGCACATCTACCGCATCATTATAATGCTTATTCCAAGCATTACGTACTGCATGAGAGGCCTTGGACCCGATCCTCTCGGGGAGAGCTTTCTCAAGGACATAGTCCTTTCTCTCCTGCCTAAGGACTAGCCTTAGGTTCCGCGACCAAGTCAAGAAATTTGATCCGTCCAGTTTGTCCATCTCAAGGACAGACCGGATCGAGAAAGTGTTTTGATTGTTTGTGCTCGTCATAGCTGAAATTTAGAGATAAAAAGAGTTTTAGTTATTTAGTTCATAAAAGAGTAATCTTAATAACTTATAAGAAAACTCGCATTGCATTCAAAATTTCTTTGTTTAACCTCATAAGAATGCAATGATTCCGAGACCCATGTTCAGCTAAATCCAAAGTGGGCCACTGGCCGTCACCCGGAATTAGCTTTACTTGGTAAGCATACACACAGCTAGTTATATCTCATATAACTCTCGGTTGTGAATTGGACCCGAGGCCCAAATTCACCAGATGTCTCAAGGCCCGGGACTCCCGATGGCCCAGTCAAGGAAACCAATCTCTTACAATCAAATAATCACTAAAGTCTGGGACTCCCAATGAAATTAGTGACTATATACAACTTTACTTACGCGAAAACAGACACCTCACACTGTAAGCCATATCTGTAATCGAATAAGCGTTAAGTAGCTGACAAGATTGGAAAGACATCCAAGCTTGATATTGTTTTTGAGGATTTTCAGTTTTATTTCCAAAAATAGAAGATTACTATTTTGGGAAACTTACTTATTTTAGAAACTTTCTAAATTTAGTAACATACTAAAAATAGAAATTTCTAATTTAATATTTTATAAATATTTTCGGATTGGGTCACAAATTATAGGCCCAATTCTTGGCCCAAGACCATAGAATTCCAGTTGGCCCAATAATTTGACATAACCGAGTTGGTTTATTAATTCTGGTCCAAGACCAAATTAACTATCAAAACCATCGGTTATTTACTAAACCAGACCAGCTCTAAATTATTTGGTCCAATCAAATCAAACTTAGACCAGCCTTCGGTTTAGGTTAAAATTCAATTTTATGAATTTAAATCCGGTTTAACCAGAAATAAAATTATTTCCAGCAAACCGCGATTTGGGTTAACCGCTTGAACCACCAATTAAATTGGATCGGTTCAGTTAAATCCAAAACCGGGAAGAAACACCTAGTGTTTTAGCCAATTTGATTTAACTTGCGGTTTAAGGCTTTAAACACACAATTAACCGCCAATTAAATGGACCGGATTAATCGGTGTGGTTTTGGGCAACGAACCGCGAAGCTCGGTTTAACCGATTGACTATTCGCGGGACGTAAAATTTTAATGGGCCAAACAATCGGATCCTAGATCCAACTCGGCCCATTAACGCAATATGTGGGCCCATGATTATGCAAGGCCCATGATCCATCGCGGTTGCTCACGATCGCTTGCGATCGATCATTGCACCGCATGATCACGCTCGGCCCGGTTACACGGTACACGCAACGCTCACACAGCTTACGCACGAGCCCACTTGCCTCACGATCATAAGATCGATCTCGGCCAATATCACGCTACAGTGGGTAATCCCACATGGTATTGTTTAATTATTAAACAAACGATCATCACAATTTCCCAAATTCAACATGCGATTCAGTTTTGTCCTTTACCATAGACCAATTCAATAATCGAATTTCAACAAGAGGACAAAACCGATTTCAACAATTAAATTAACAATCGAATGACTTTTCCATTATTGACATAATCAAACAAAACACGATTTCATTGTTGACCAAAACAAAATCAAGATGCGTTTTGTCACCATTAATTAAGAAGCGAATTTATATCATGCGAAGTCAACAAGCCTAATCAAAACACGTTTTTGACTTTTCACAAAAGACAAAACACGTTTGTGATTTTTCCACTTCAACTCATATTTACGATCGTTTATTAACATTAATAAACCTAATGATTCGATCGTAATAATCGATTCACATTGACAAACATCGATTCACAAGCAGACAACTCACATTTTCGATTGAACATCATTCGATCGTAATAAAGCAAAGTCAAACATGTTTTGACATTGACAAACCTTATGAGTTAATACGATCACATCAACAATCGATTCATTCAAAGATTCAAATTACAAGAAACAAATGATCTGGCTCTGATACCACTGAAGGATTATGAGTTTTTCCATGGTTCAATTCCCAAATTGTAACCTAGCACATAATCTTAAACAGATCTAGGTTCTTGTAACTGAATCATAAAACAAACCTGGACATTACCTTTGCAGCGGAATTGGTGATGTCGAGATCAACAGAACAGATGAGTACCTGTTCCTCCTTTGGTATCCACACGCTTACAAGCACGGATAGGCTGCTAGACCGAGTTGGAAAATCACAGAGAGAGAGGACGGCACAGCTCAGAAACTCGCAGAAGAGGTAGGGTTTCTGGCGCCACCCTCTTGCCTTATATGGGCCCAAGTTATTAACTAATGGCCTATTAGGCTTTTGGGCCCAAAAACACAAATCAGACAAAAAGCCCGTTTTTGTCTTGGCCCAATTCTCTGTACAAATACAGTAAATGCCTTTGCATCTTACCGTATTATTTCCATTTAACTTTCCCGTTAGCTATGGTGTGTGACCCTTTGGGATCATACAATACTGGTAATAAGTCCTAAACTTATAGATCAAGAGCGGACTCTAGCAAGCCATCATGATCACCCAGTATTTATGACTTATGTCTGATCTCGACACTTATCATACTTTCTAGAGATAGTACGGTAGATTTCAGGACATTCCCAACAAAAACAATAAGATTCAAGCTTTGAATCACAAAAATTGATGAAAAATTTAGAGATTTAGGAGTTTAAACTCTCGGTTGTACGGACGGCGAAAGTGAGGAAGAAAAGAGAAGAGAAAGGGTTTAAGGCACTTACCTCGGTCGTGGGTGCAACGATCGTTGCTTTAGGGGCAACGATCGATGCTTGGTAAATCGAGATTGATTTCCGGTTAAGCGCATACCTTAATTTTTGCAATTGAACCAATTGCAACGACCGTTGCTTATGAGCAACGATCGTCACAATGCGATTACCCCTCTTCGTCAAATCTTCTTGCAACGACCGGTGCACAAGTGCATCGATCGTCACACATCTCCAGACTCGATGTGAAATCCTAACAAAAACAAAAACGTGAAATCCTAACAAAAACACCAAAAATAAGAAAGAAAAACAACTAAACCTATCAGTGGGTTGCCTCCCACTCAGCGCTTGTTTAAGGTCATTAGCTTGACCGGACGCACAAGATCTTTCAGGCACTAAGAGATCCTGACAGAGACTTTTTCTGTCTCTGTTCAAGTCTCCTCATCCATGGTGGAGAATAGGCTGTTGCAGAATGCTTCAGTCCAAGAAAGGTGGGAGTAAAATGTGCTCCAGGGTCTAGAATCACTGTATCATCCGGCTGCCCATCATCTGCTTCCATGATTGTGAACGTCTGCCCATCTATCAGTGGTTTTTGCAGCTTCTCCATCTCATATCGCAGCGGCTCGTCTCCCAGGTGGAGGTCTATTAAACTCTGTCTAACATCAATCACAGCTCCCGCTGTAGCCAAGAATGGTCTTCCAAGCAGCAACGCTTCATCAGGATCGCAGTCATATTTCAGCACAAGGAAGTCTGTCGGAACCAAGTAGTTTCCAACTCTCACTGGTATGTCTTTTAAAAGTCCCTCCGGAACTCGTATAGACTGATCTGCTAGGACAAGACGTGTCCCAGTAGGAGAAAAATCCAGCAATCCCAGCTGTTCTGCTACAGAATAAGGCATCATGCTTCCAGCAGCTCCTAAATCAAACAGAGAGCGTCTAAAACTGTCTTCGAAGATAGAGCAATCTAGTATAAAGACTCCGGGATCAGGTAACTTCTTTGGAATCTTGTTCAGCAGAAAATCACTGATATGTTGGGGAACTATAATCACCCATTCTCGCAGCTCATCATCCAAAGGCAGCATCTTGTTCAAGTACCTCTGTACACAGGGATGATAAGGTGGATCATCAGACGGTGGAATTTCTTCCAAGTCTTCACCACTTTCTTCTAGCTTCTTCAGCTCTTCAATCTCCTGTTTAATTACCTCAGACACCTTGGGATATTGCCTACTGGCTTGTGCATAAATCTCCTCCTGAGTGATTTCAGACACATCAGGGAATAAGCGGGCCAGTTCTGCATCAGTCTCATTATCATCCGACAATACTGTCTGTTCACGACCTGCATCGACCGACACAAGGTGTGTGTCAATCGTTGCAATGCGATTTTCACAATTTCCACCCGAGAGTTTTTCACTCAAATCCGAAAATTCTGCTTCATCCACCAACTCAGCTGTACTTAGCTCAAATTTCTCACCTAGATGAGATCCATCATTAATGAGTACAGACCAGGCCTTAATATGAGTATCTGTGACTCCTTTTCCCTTCATGGAACCTGAAATCTGATTCACTTGAGTATCCAGTTGCTTCATGTGAGTGTTCATAGACTCAATCTTTCCATTGAGATCCCCATACATAGCATCAATCTTCTTGTTGCAGTCCACAGAAGTCTTGACTTGGCTCTCCAGCAATTGTTCTATCATTGTCTCCATCTTAGTTTTGAAAACAGTGGGTGTAGGAGGTGTCTGATAAGATGAAGATCCGTAGGTCCTCTGAGCATTTTGTCCATAAGGATTCTGAGAGTTGCTGGTCTGTCCATAGCTCGAAGAGTTCTGATTGCCCGTGTAGGCGTTTTTCTGTCCTCCACCGGAAAATCTGTTCCCAGATTGATATCCAAATCTGTTTCCTTGGAAACCAGATCCTCCGATGTAATTCACATCTTCTTCCTGAGTGTCCTCCTCAGTCTGAATTACCTCTACTTCTTGAGCAAAGTGGACAACCTTCTTCTCACCTAGAAGAGTGCAAATTTTGTACATTCTGGATCTCAGTTCAGCCATCTCTGAGTTATCAACACTTCCACTAGGTTTCTTTCTCCTCTCATCCATAGTCTTGCAGCTATTGCTGCCAATCAGATTCTCAATCAACTGCTTAGCCTGTGTAGGAGTCCTGGTGTTGAAGTTGGCATTACTGGAATTGTCCAGCGCAGACTGATATGGAAGATCTATTCCTCTGAAGAAAATACCAATCAGCTGAACTTCAGTGAATCCATGGTGTGGGCAGTCACGCTGATACTGCTTAAATCTTATCCAGGCAGTCTTTAAAGGCTCCACAGCTCCTTGGGAGAAAGTGAGTATGTCCTGTCTGGACTGGTCTGAACGCGCATCATCGTAGAAGTGACACAGGAACTCACTCTTTAAAGCTGCCCAAGTGGTATATTGGCCAGGTGCCAGCTGCCTCAGCCATACACTAGCGTCTCCAGCAAGACTGTGTGGAAATAACTTAAGGAACAGATAGTCTGGGCACACTCCCTCATACTTCATGCCAGTACCTATGTCCTCAAACCGATCAATGTGATCCATAGGCTGCTCCGCTTGGTGACCATGAAAAGCAATCTGTCTCATCAGCTGGTAGTAGGTGGTCTTGACCTCAAAGTCATTCCTCTCAAAGGCAAGAAGCACTAAAGCTGCTCGGTTTGCATGAAACTCGTCAGGTCTGTTGTAGTCAGCTAGTGTCCTCTCATGAACAACCATCTCTCTACCTTGAGCTTGTCTTTGACCCTGGTTTTGTTCCTGTTGCAGTTGCTCAGGAGGGTCAGGGATGACATTCCCTTCAGCATCAATCCTCTGCCCAGCAGCATTGTAAGGATTGTTCTCCGGATCCCTCAGGGTACCCTCAGCATCTGGTATCAAGATCAAACGTTCTCGTACCATTCTCTCTCTTCTTTCTCTTCTGTTAGCTCTCTCTAAACGTCCAAGTTCCTCTAGATTGAGATTAAATAAGCTCGAGTTCGGATTACTTCGAGTTTTCTGCGTTGGCATAAACTGTCTGTAATCGTCCAGCAACGATCGATGCTATCAGTGCAACGATCGATTCAATCTCAGAATCGCCTAGTGTCGATCGACGCAAGGTGTGCAACGGTCGACGCAAGGCGAAAATCGTACCTGCGACAGAAAGAAACAGAGAAAAAGTTAGCAAAATATCAAAATAAAATGAAAAAGCAAAAACAAGAAGAAAAATTTCTAGTAAAAACCCTAAGTTCGGTCCTATCGAAGACTCAAAGAGTCCCCGGCAACGGCGCCAAAAACTTGATAGGTTTCTAAGTTTTACCCTATTCTAAACTGCAAGTGAACATCAATGTCAAAGTAGTATATAGGGTTATCGAATCCACAGGGACACTAGGTCTCGATAGATCAGAACAGTAGAGACTAATACTAGAAATAAGCAGATGGTGAAGTAAATAAATTGCGAAACAAGAAAGTAAACAGTTGCAAGAATTTGTTTTGTAAGCAATAAACTAAAAGCGTCAAGCCTAGGGTGTTCTCAGGAAATCAGACAAGCAGACAAGCTAATCAGTCATGATCAAATTAAACTCAGTTCTAGAACTCAAATCACGGAAATAGAATTAACCAAATCTCTTTGCGAAAATTCTCTAAGCTTAAGTGCAGTAACCCAAATCTCTTTGCAATTACTAACAGATTAAACTAGCATTAAGTTCAAGTTCGATATGTTCACAATTAAACTAAACCAAATCTCTTTGCGAATAATTTAATTGCTCAACCTAAATAGTTCAGATTCCTAAACCCCACTCTCGTGACGTATTTAGCAACCTAAGATCTAGATTCTAATTGATCAGGTTAGAACTAGCATTAAGCACAATTTAGTTTGAAGAACATTCTAATCATATGAATCCTAACTGAATTAAACAAGTCTAGCAAGTCATCAAACCCTAATGAGAAACCCTAAACTCAACTATGGATCTACTCAGACATGATTAATGAAAACATAATCAAAGAAATAATAGATTGCATATAAGAAATTAAATAGATAAAGGGGTTCGAAATCTTCTCCAAAATAAGTGAATACAAGAAATAGATCAGCCCCAAAAGCTCTAGAAATCTCTTAGCTCTAAGTATGAAAGCGTATCTAAATTAAACACCAAAAACTAGTATATATAGGCATAATCTCGGATGGGGCTTCTGTGTAAATACTAGAACTATCTTGGGCTTCTTTGCAAATCTTCATATCTTCATTAAACCGACGCGTACGGCCCATCTCGGTAGTGTGTCGACCGATGCACAAGGTGTGTCGGTCGATGCATGATCAACAAATCGGGCAGTGAGTTAAGCTCTCGGCCAAAACGTCCCAAAAGTCCCAAAATGCTCCAAATATCTCCAATTAGCTCCAAACCTGATTAAACCTGTAAAAGACTCTAAACAAAGACAAAAGACACTAAAAACACATCTATATCATGGTCTAAACTGGGTAAAAACCATGATATATCAGTAACGTAGTTGTCTATTTGTAATCGGGAATAAGTAGCTATTTATTTGTCGGCTAAAGTAAAGTAATTGTCTACTTATTCCCTATATATCCCAAACAAGTAGTTGTTTGTTTATAGTTGAATACTTAATGGTTTTGCTGATCCTTGTGTTTATAGGTGTATTCTCTAGCTGGATATGGGGCTTGTTTAGTGCATCTAGTAAGGAATGTAACATCAAAGTTTAAGGTAAGCCGGTTGCCTTCACTAGTGGTGAGAGCAGCAAAAGCTTATACCGTTTTAGAGTTTTCTCAAATATTTGCAGAACTCCAATCTGTGAATCCTGAGTGCGCCCAATACCTGCTTGATTTGGGGCTCCCACAATGGACATGTTCATACTTCATGGGCGAACGATACAATCTGATGACCACAAACGTTGTTGAGTCGTTAAACAAGGTTTTAAAAGAGTGTAGAGAGTTTCCACTTATCTTGATGCTTGAAGCTATAAGAATGAGTCTGATCGGTTGGTTTGGGAGGAGAAAAGCAGCAGTGATGCAGCCTCAGAATCACACTGATGCCAAACCACTTGATGATCAGATGATCTCAAGCCAAAACGATGCGGAAGATGGTGTTGAAGGTAGAGATGGTGATGATGGTAGGGATTGACTCACTCAATCAATTGTATGGACAGAGATATGAATCACTCAACACTCTAGACCACAGATTCTATAGTACTAGATGAATCACTCAAATAGACTAAAGAACAAACACAAAGAAATCACAAACTTTGTGGAAGAAAACTGAATCGAAATTCTATTGCTTTTAGATTGATCAAGGGTGACTAATACAAATGGTCTAATGGAGCTTATATAATGCTCTTACAACGTTCATAAACTTCTAAATAAGAAAAGAAATCAAAAACAAACATTAAACTAGCCGTTGGAGTCATTAAGAGAGAATCGGCCAAAATAGGAAGATATGATGTGATCTTTGAATCTGGACGGTTTGAGGGGATAAGTGAGCTTCTCTGGAACATCTTGTATGTAGTAAATGACGTCCAAGACACAGCAGCTAAAGGAATAGAGCCGTTGGAAGCTTTTGGCAAGAAATGGGAAGTTTGCGCTTGTGTCCATATATGGAAGGTTGGTCCATAAGCTCATGTGATTGATCCTGTGCATTTTGGTGATGCTAAGGAAGTCTTCTATTGCTTCTGGCTGATGGTTATTGCTTCCTGGTTTCCAAATCTTGGTTTGATAATGTGCAAACCAATTGGTCTCCCTAGTTTCCATAAATAGCTCCGGTTGAGTTGGTTTATGTTCCAATAGGATCCGCCTGATCCTGTGTGGGCTGGTGCTTCTGAGAGTGTTGTAGAGTGCTTCTAGAAGTGATAATAAGTCTCCTGGTTGCCAAGTTCGAGTTTGGCAGTATTTGAACTCATGATCTTCCAAATATGGCAAGTGTAGCATCTCCTGATTTGGAAGTTGAATATCTTTCAAACCACTACTCCTTTTGGTTTGAATCCAATTCTCCTTGGTCCTCTGATGAGATGGGAATCCAGAACAATTGGATTTGTTGATTGGTTCCTCCTGGATTGGTCGGAGTGCTTCATTTTCTGACTGTTGGTCTCCATCGGGTCTGGTTGCGCTGACTGACGTAGTGGTTGAGTTAGTCAGTGTGCTGACTGACGTAGTGGTTGAGCTAGCGATTGAGTCAACGAGTGCCTGGTCTAGTTGTAGGATCCCTATGGATCTAGGGTTTGATATATTGAATGAAAACCAACCTCGTTCTTACCTTTCTGTCAGCGAAATTGAGATGGTGAACGAGACCAGTGGAACAACACAAACGCCTTGCCTCTACCAGATACACACGCACGCTTCACTGGAAACGGGATGCTAGTGCCGGATCAACGGGATCGATTCTCTCTGGTTTGTCTAGTGTTTCTCTCAAGAAAACTTGACGGCCACCCTATTTAGGTCGAACTAAAACGAGTTTATTCGACCTAAACTTGCTTAACGGGCCAGACTCAATTAAGCCATAACCCGAAAAGCCTGTTCGGTAAAACCGAACTGTGTCGACCGACAGACAAGCTGTATCGATCGACACAACACCATTATATCGAATCTTATGTGTATTTCAATACACATAATATGATCATTGCCACAATGATCATTCCCATGTCGTAGCTTCCAGTTCGCTTAGGTGTGTGACCCTATAGGATCATATAATACTGGCAGTAAATCCACGACCTACAGATTGCAAGAGGCTTCTAGCAAAGCATTGCAAAACCCAGTATTATACGAATGTCTGATCTCGACACACAACTATCACAGGAGTGAGTACAAGTGTGATTTCAGGACACTATCCCAACAATCTCCCACTTGTACTGGAATCACCAATTCCTATAATCCTTTTGTCTCTATATCTCGATTTGGCATAAGGCAAGATTAGTGTCATCCTTATTTAGCCAACATCGTGTTTATCGAACTCCTCATCTCATACTGAACATTACAAACAACTGAACTACAGTTCGTTTGAGTGCGGCCACACATTTTCTCAGTATTCAATCTTCGATAGGCCCTGAGATATTTATCTCCCGTTATACAGGAGGGACAAATTCCATCTTGTTCCATCCCTGTTTCAACGCGTATTTCATGATACACCCGAACAGTGCCGTTATAGTCGCCAGTTACGGGTCGACGTTTGACAAGGTCAAAGTGTACCAATTCATATGCAAGAAAGCATGATGAACTCAGGTCTAAGGACTATACTCTATAGTCGTAATGAGAATCTCTTATGACACAGATATAACTATCTTGTAGACTTCTCATTAGCGGGTCATGTCCGATCATATGTTCACTAACATATATCTATGTGACTGACTGCGATAATCATATCATTGACTCCATGAAACTTAGCCAACAGTCACCTCACAATCTAGTCTCTACCGGTTGTTAGTGTCCCAATTCTACAACCTCGACCAGGGACAAAATAATTCATTGACTTATAGGGTTTCATGATCAAGTCCTCAACTTGATAACCTATAATATGTCATAAACTTATTTGGGACCATTATTTAGATCACAATATAAATAATGCTGAAATCAAATTTCATTGAAACAATTCCAAAGAATGTTTACAAGAGC
Organism: Orychophragmus violaceus; assembly: GCA_030180135.1. Taxonomy (NCBI): domain Eukaryota; kingdom Viridiplantae; phylum Streptophyta; class Magnoliopsida; order Brassicales; family Brassicaceae; genus Orychophragmus; species Orychophragmus violaceus. The sequence continues at coordinate 89,540,254 of CM058240.1, forward strand.
GTCTTATTATAACTTAAAATATAACCAAAAACTCCCACTAGAATCAAGATTACATCATAAGATCTCTAATGCCTACAGCAGTCGTATGACTCTCATGCTTAGGCCTTGGGAGTGACTTGGTCAGAGGATCAGCGACGTTCTCATCTGTCGGAACTCGGCTGATCTTTACATCACCTCTATTGACAATATCACGAATCAGATGATATTTCCTCTCAACGTGTTTGGACTTCTGGTGTGACCTGGGTTCTTTCGCCTGAGCAATGGCTCCATTGTTATCGCAGCATAAAGCCACTGGCTCCAAGATACTAGGAACCACACCAAGTTCAGTCATGAACTTCTTGATCCAAACAGCTTCCTTTGCCGCTTCTGAAGCAGCAACATATTCAGCTTCCGTTGTGGAATCAGCTACGGTATTCTGCTTAGAGCTCTTCCAGCTCACCGCACCGCCATTTAGACAGAAGACAAATCCAGATTGTGATCGAAAATCGTCTCTGTCTGTCTGAAAACTCGCATCAGTGAATCCATTCACCACAAGTTCATCACTTCTTCCATACACAAGGAATTTATCCTTAGTATGTCTCAAATACTTGAGAATATTCTTGACAGCTGTCCAGTGTTCCTCACCTGGATCAGATTGGTATCTGCTCGTCATGCTTAACGCGTAAGCTACATCTGGACGAATGCAGAGCATGGCATACATGATAGATCCTATTGCAGAAGCATAAGGAATCCTATTCATGCGTTCTCACTCAGCAGATGTCGCCGGACACTGCTTCTTGCTGAGACTCATGCCATGAGACATTGGAATGAAGCCCTTCTTGGAATCTTGCATCTTGAATCTGTGCAACACCTTATCAATATAAGTGTCCTGGCACAATCCAATCAGCTTGTTAGTTCTATCTCTGTAGATTCTGATTCCAAGAATGTACGCGGCTTCTCCCATGTCTTTCATGGAAAAACAACTTCCAAGCCAAGTCTTGATAGACTGAAGCAACGGAACGTCATTACCGAGGAGGAGTATGTCATCGACATACAGTACAAGAAACGCAATTTTGCTCCCACTAGTCTTCTTGTATACACATGCTTCCTCTTCGTTCTTGATGAAACCGAATTGTTTTACTGCTTCATCAAAACGAAGATTCCAACTCCGTGATGCTTGCTTCAATCCATAAATGGATTTATGAAGTTTGCATACCTTTCCGGCGTTTTTAGGATCGGCAAAACCTTCAGGCTGTGTCATGTACACATCCTCTTCCAGAATACCATTCATGAATGCGGTTTTGACATCCATCTGCCAAATCTCATAATCATAATGAGCAGCAATCGCTAGAAGAATCCGAATGGATTTAAGCATAGCTACTGGGGAATAGGTTTCATCATAGTCAATGCCATGAATTTGTTTGAAACCTTTAGCCACCAATCTCGCTTTATAAATCTGTACATTTCCATCCACGTCAATCTTCTTCTTGAAGATCCATTTACACTCAATGGCTTTTACACCACTAGGTAAATCGACCAAGGACCATACTTGGTTTTCTGACATGGATGTCATTTCGGATTTAGAGGCTCCAAGCCACTTTTCGGAGTCCGGGCCCATCATTGCTTCCGCAAAGGTCGCTGGTTCGTCACCTTCAATGATCATCAGATCATTTGAATTGGTTACGAGAAATCCATAGTATCTCTCGGGTTCGTGACAGATCCTTCCGGATCTGCGAACTTCAGGCTCCACAGGCGCCGGTTCCACAGAACTTTGTGGATCCAACTGCTGATCTTCCTCAACAGGTTGAGCAGTTTCCTGTGCATCTTGAATTTCTTCAAGATGTACTTTACTCCCACTGTTTTTCTTAGAGAGAAACTCCCTCTCAAGAAAAGAACAGTCCCGAGCAACAAATACTTTGTTCTCAGATTGGTTGTAAAAGTAGTATGCCTTGGTTTCCCTAGGATAACCAACAAAGCAGCATTTATCTGATTTGGGTGCAAGCTTGTCAGAGATTAAACGTTTGACATAAGCTTCACAACCCCAAATCCTCAGGAAAGACAGATTAGGAATTTTCCCAGTCCACAATTCATGTGGTGTCTTATCCACCGATTTAGATGGTACCCTATTTAGTGTAAACGCAGACGTTTCTAGAGCGTATCCCCAAAAGGATAATGGAAGATTAGTATGACTCATCATAGACCGAACCATATCCAATAAGGTTCGATTTCTCCTCTCTGACACTCCATTCCATTGAGGTGTTCCAGGAGGAGTGAGTTGTGAAACAATTCCACACTCGCTCAGATAGTCGCTGAACTCTTGGCTTAAGTATTCTCCTCCGCGATCCGATCGCAGAATTTTGATACTTTTGCCAAGTTGGTTCTGTACTTCATTCTTGAATTCCTTGAATCTATCAAAGGATTCTGACTTGTGTCTCATCAAGTAGACATAGCCATACCTACTGAAATCATCAGTGAAGGTAATGAAGTACTTGTAATTTCCTCTGGCAGCAGTACTCATCGGCCCACATACATCAGTATGAACAAGGCCCAACAAGTCACTGGCCCTTTCATTTGGTTTGTTGAAAGGGGCTCTAGCCATTTTGCCCACCAAGCAAGATTCGCATTTCTCACATGATTCAAAATCAAATGAGCCCAGAAGCCCATTTCGATGGAGCCTTTGGATGCGTTTCTCATTGATATGGTCCAAACGACAATGCCATAAGAAAGTCGGGTTTTCGTCATTTGACTTAAACCGCTTTGTATTTATGTTAAAGACAGGCATTTCTTGATTTAAAACATATAACCCATTTTCTAATGGGGCGCTACCATAAAATGTACCATCACGATTAAAAGAACAAACTTTATTCTTAACAGCAAAATCAAAACCTTCCAAATCCAAAACGGAAACTGAAATTATGTTTCTGCTTATCGCAGGTACAAAGTAGCAATTATTCAAAGCTAAAATCATGCCCGAAGGTAAAGACAATTCGTAGGTGCCTACGGCCAGTGCAGCAACCTTAGCTCCATTCCCGACCCGTAGATCTACTTGTCCTTTCTTCAGCGTCCTACTGTTTCTTAGTGCCTGCACATCAGTACAAATATGAGCACCGCAGCCGGTATCCAATACCCACGAAGTAGGACTAGAAGACATAACATTAAGTTCGATAACATAAATACCTGAGTCAGACGCATCATACGTCTTCTTCAGCTTCTTGTAATCTTCCATGAACTTCTTGCAGTCTTTCTTCCAATGCCCCAACTGCTTGCAGTAGTTGCACTTATCCTCAGGGGAAGGCCCGGATTTGGGCTTCGGCTTGGGCTTGTCCTGACTTTCAGCCTGGACAACCTGGGCCTTACCCTTACCCTTCTTAGGTTTCTTAAACCTTTTACCCCCTTGTACCATCAGGACATTGGGAGTAACCTTCTTGAGATTCGGTTCTGCTGTCTTCAGCATACCGTGCAACTCAGTCAATGTCTTAGTCATGTTTTGCATGTTGTAGTTCATAATGAACTGATCAAAACACGACGGCAATGACTGCAGAATCATGTCAGTGGCCAGCTCCTGGCTAATGGCACAGTCCAGTTTCCCCAGGTTATCAATGTAACCCATCATTTTAAGGACATGAGGACTTACTGGACTGTCCTTAGCAAGCTTGCAATCCATGAGAGATTTAACCGTCTGGTATCTCTCTGTGCGAGCTTGCTCCTGAAACAAAGCTTTCAGGCTGTTAATCATCTCAATGGGTGACAACACGTTCTCATATTGCTTCTGCAGCTCAGAGTTCATGGTCACCAGCATTAGACAAGTAACATCTTTGACATCCGCTGAATGCTTATCCCAAGCATTCTTTTCTGTCTGCGGAGCATTGGAACGTGGCCTCTCGGTGAGAATTCTTTCAAGGACATATTCCTTGTTCTCTTGCCTGAGAACTATTCTCAGGTTCCGATACCATTCCAAGAAATTAGATCCATTTAACTTGTCCTTCTCAAGGACGGATCTTAGTGAGAAAGTGTTGATGTGATTTGAGACAGACATAGCTGCAATTAAAAGAGGTAAAGGTTTTAGTTATAATGCTCAAGGAAATGAGAAATCTTATCTAATAAGAAAACTCGCATTGTATTCATAACTATGTTTCCTCATATGAATACAATGAACCAAGATCCTCAGATCACCAAAATTCGAGTGGACGACTCGCCATCACCCAAAATTTAGTCATCCAGGTAAGCAAATCATTGCTAATTGTACCCAGTACAACTCTTGGTCGCAGGTAAGACAATCCATGTCATATCCACTCCGATGTCTCTGGGCCCAGAACTTCTGATGGCCCAGTCAAGTAAACCAATCTCTTCGGTCTTGTGATCATTGACAGTCGCACTGCAAGTCTATCAATGATCACCTGCCTTACTCATGTAGCTGTGGATACCAAGGACTCCAAGACTATCCAATCAGCGACACGAGTCTTGACAGTAGACAAGATCGGGCAAGACATCAAGATCACTTGATATTTAGTTGAGGAAAAGAACCGATTTATCTTGATGCATATCCAATATACATTCAAGGATTTATTTATTTATTTAAAACATTCAGTTTATTTAGTTTAGATTCATCTACAACTTTTAGGATTAAATTGTTCTGGTATATGCAAATATGTAGTCCAACTAGCATGTCTGCGAGCATTGTATCGATCGATGCCAGCCATTGGTATCGATCGATGCAATCAAATTTAAACCGCTCTTCGATAACCGGTCTAACCGAATCGAATTTACATAACCGATTCAATCCAATTGAACCAGTTCGGTTTAATAGTCCATGTCGATCGTCACACACTGTGTGTCGATCGATATGACCAAACCAGAACCAATTTGGTTAATCAAAATTAACCGAGCGATCCAACCTGTTCAATCCAATTGAACCGGTCTATCAACTTTCTTTGCCTGTGTCGACCGACACACCCAGTGTATCGATCGACGCAGCAGGATTACGGGTACTCGATCACAGATCGAAACCCTAAAATTATTTACGGATTTTCGCTCTGTGTCGACCGACACACGCTTTGTGTCGATCGACACCCTGCGATAACCCTAAAATTTTAACGCGTTCTGCCGCGGCGTGTCGACCGACACACACTTTGTGTCGATCGACACAGTGCGTTTTCATCAATTCTTCGTCTTTTCAAACAGAACAAAACCGAGAATATAACTTGAAAACACGATTTGAACATGCAAAAATCAATTCAACAACATCAGGATTCGAATTAATTTGCATCATATTCAATAGCTAAACCCTAACACGCTCTGATACCACTGTAGGATCCCTATGGATCTAGGGTTTGATATATTGAATGAAAACCAACCTCGTTCTTACCTTTCTGTCAGCGGAATTGAGATGGTGAACGAGATCAGTGGAGCAACACAAACGCCTTGCCTCTACCAGATACACACGCACGCTTCACTGGAAACGGGATGCTAGTGCCGGATCAACGGGATCGATTCTCTCTGGTGTGTCTAGTGTTTCTCTCAAGAAAACTTGACGGCCACCCTGTTTAGGTCGAACTAAAACGAGTTTATTCGACCTAAACTTGTTTAACGGGCCAGACTCAATTAAGCCATAACCCGAAAAGCCTGTTCGGTAAAACCGAACTGTGTCGACCGACTCACAAGCTGTGTCGATCGACACAACACCATTATATCAAATCTTATGTGTATTTCAATACACATAATATGATCATTGCCACAATGATCATTCCCATGTCGTAGCTTCCAGTTCGCTTAGGTGTGTGACCCTATAGGATCATATAATACTGGCAGTAAATCCACGACCTACAGATTGCAAGAGGCTTCTAGCAAAGCATTGCAAAACCCAGTATTATACGAATGTCTGATCTCGACACACAACTATCACAGGAGTGAGTACAAGTGTGATTTCAGGACACTATCCCAACACTAGTCTGGTTCTGATGACCGCATCATACCCTCCCTCTTCAAGAAGTTTTGTCCTCAAAACTTGATCACCTGCACATAGATAAGTCAAGTTAGTACAGTGAAGTGAATGAGGGTTTAGAAGATTACCTTGGGAATCATTTTGATTCCGGTTGAGTTGTGGAGCATCCGGTGGCTCTTCTTTGAGTAGATAGAACATCAATGCTCCTCTTCCTTGAGCTGGGGTGACGCCTACTTTGCTGATCTTGCTCATGCTCTCCTTAAGACCTGAAATATGCTCAACACTTTGGCAAAGAAACAAGTGTGTCATAGGTTTCTTAGGATAAGACGAAACAATTTCCTTGACAAATGGTGTTTCTAAACAAGGAATTACATCTGTGCAAGCTTTAATTTCTTTTAGTTCCAGTAAGTTCAGTAGCACACACTTAGGAGTAAGTGAAACAAAGCTGGTTGAGTTATGGCTTACTTGAAGAACATGTTGAATGTTCTTGATAAGCATCGGATCCGGAGGATTCTCCTTGATGTTCTCCTTTCCTCTTATGCCTTGATCAGTCTGAACACTTAGTGTAAGGACTGTTTCTGAGCTTCTCTTCACATTTTCTTCTCCCTTGTACGTTATATCTGTAGAGATGCTCATTGGAAAGAACAAGTGCATCATATCTATTCTTGGAGTAGTAAAAACAGATTGTATGATACTTGTACTTACATTGTCAGCTTGTGAGCTAGTGATCATTAGATGTTCATCTTCTTTCCTGATCACCAAATCATGTTGCTCTGGTCTTGTATTTTTCCTACTGACTTTGGTGTGTCCATGCTCTTTGCTGCTCATTTCTTCTTTTGTAGTACTTGTACCTGAAACAATGCTTAAGAGCAAGTGCATCATATCTGTGTTTGGATTTGCAAAAATAGGTCTAGAAATACTTAAACTCACAGAGATGGTGCTAGCAATTTGTAACATGTTCCGTTCTTTGTGATCTTGATCTACTTGGCTGCGACTCTCCTTTACTCTAGAGATGACCATAGCTCTCTTAAGGCAATCACCATGCGATGTGGCCTTGTGTGGGACTTCTATGGATGATGGTGGCATCACTTGATCAGGTTGTGATGTTGGTGTTGCTGTCCACTTGACTTTCTCATCCGCCTTTGAATAAATCAAGTTTGGTAGTGTACTCTGACTTCCATGCTCTTCTCCTGGTCTTGTTCCTGATTCAAAATCCTTGGGCAAAGACAAGTGCATGAGTCTTGAATTGGGAAATAACAAATCAGAATGAGCTAAACTATCACTGGTTTTAGCTGAATTAGTTTCATGTCCTAGTGATGTTTCTTTCAATAATCTCTTAAGGGGACAATTTACAGCAAAATGACCTCTCTTATGACATCTATAGCATGTCTGAACTTTGATATTCACAAAGTTAGAAGACTTACCTTTACTTGGCGTGTCTTGTAGCTTAGGTAGAGTGTTGGAGCTGGATGCAATTTTCTTGGGAGAACCTCTTGATTCTTCTAGGTTCATAAAGGCTTTATGACTCTGCTTCAGCTCGGTTTTCTTCTCCTTTAGTTGCAGCATCTCTTTTATCTTTTGCCACTGCTCTTGTATGCTTGGAGGTTCTGGTGGGAGTGTGGAGGTTGGCCTTTGCTGATCCATTTTTGCGTGAGCAGTCTTCTTAGCTTCTGCTGGACTTGTCCAAGTATTTGAAAACACTTTCTTGGGCTCAGGACAGTAAGCATTCTTAGGCATGGAAGTAGACTGCAAAACTGGTGAAACCTTCACTCTTCTTGGTGTTGCTTGGCATTGGGGTTTTGAAATGATGTTCTTGTGTGTCTGATGCTTCTTCGCAAACTCTCTGTACATCCTTCCTTTAAGGTCTCCCCAATCTAGTACTGGCTTGTTGTAGAAGCCTGGAGTACATTCTCTTAGCCACCACTTATATGCTTCTCCGGTGAGCGCGTCAATAGCATATGATAGCTTCTCCTCCTTAGGAATATTGTTGGATTTCAACCACTGCTTCATGTTGGTCTCCCACTGGAGATAATCTTCAGGTTTTTGGCTACAACCTGAAAATATTAGGGAGCCTCTTGCTCTGGTGGTTGGCTGCCTCGTGCTGGTTTGTTGGACTGTAGCTTTCTTTGTACCAGTGAGCTGACGTTGAGCTGGTACACGGTATGAAGTAACTCCATGGTTCTGGAATGCACTCTTGTGCCTAGGTGGGTGGTACTCTCTATACATGCCTGCTTCTGAGTCTTCACTTTCCTCATTGATTTCCATGCACAGCTGACTCCAAGATGAAGTTGTAGTGGGCATCTCCTTGTGCTGCGGCTCAGGGTCACAGCCTGAGTCACCATCTGAATCATACCCATATTCAGAGGCTTCATCTCCTGGCCATAGTGGTGTCTCATACTCTGTCTCCTCATCTGAGCAGAGTAAGCTCTCTTCATCCTCACTCCAATTATCTGATTTTTCTTCCTCCATGTCACTGATTCAGTACCTGACACAATAAACTCAAAGTGTATCAATGGATTCTAACACAAAGAAGTAAAATTCAGAAAATTTTAAACTTTCTTTAGTTAGAGAGATTCCACACGATTTGGTGCTAATATGAAAATGAAATTCTGCACAAAAAAATGTAAACAAAATTTGTGACACAAAGAATTAAGGAAACCTTTTTTTTGTCTTTTTTTTTTTTTTTTGAAATTCGAAAAGAGATTGTTGCACAAATGGAAACAAAATATGCAAGCAATAACAATGAAATAAACAAAAGAATTTTTTTTTTTTTTTTGGGTTTAAGAAATCAAATCAAAGCAATGAAAACTCTTTTTTTTTTTTTAACTTTTTGGAAACAACTAAAAACACTATGAATAAAAATCAACAGAAACAAAAGAATTGGACACTTTTTTTTTTATGAATGCAAAAATAAGAACTAAAACAAAAGAACACAAAACAATTTTTTTTTTTGAATTAAGATGCAAAGAAACAAAACATAATTGAAAACAGAAACACAATTTTTATGGGTTTTCGATTTGAAAGAAATGAAACAACAAAACTTAAAGAGATAAAGGTTGGATTGATACAACCTGAGGGGTAGGAGCTTTTGAAGCTCTGATACCAGATGATGCAGCCTCAGAATCACACTGATGCCAAACCACTTGATGATCAGATGATCTCAAGCCAAAACGATGCGGAAGATGGTGTTGAAGGTAGAGATGGTGATGATGGTAGGGATTGACTCACTCAATCAATTGTATGGACAGAGATATGAATCACTCAACACTCTAGACCACAGATTCTATAGTACTAGATGAATCACTCAAATAGACTAAAGAACAAACACAAAGAAATCACAAACTTTGTGGAAGAAAACTGAATCGAAATTCTATTGCTTTTAGATTGATCAAGGGTGACTAATACAAATGGTCTAATGGAGCTTATATAATGCTCTTACAACGTTCATAAACTTCTAAATAAGAAAAGAAATCAAAAACAAACATTAAACTAGCCGTTGGAGTCATTAAGAGAGAATCGGCCAAAATAGGAAGATATGATGTGATCTTTGAATCTGGACGGTTTGAGGGGATAAGTGAGCTTCTCTGGAACATCTTGTATGTAGTAAATGACGTCCAAGACACAGCAGCTAAAGGAATAGAGCCGTTGGAAGCTTTTGGCAAGAAATGGGAAGTTTGCGCTTGTGTCCATATATGGAAGGTTGGTCCATAAGCTCATGTGATTGATCCTGTGCATTTTGGTGATGCTAAGGAAGTCTTCTATTGCTTCTGGCTGATGGTTATTGCCTCCTGGTTTCCAAATCTTGGTTTGATAATGTGCAAACCAATTGGTCTCCCTAGTTTCCATAAATAGCTCCGGTTGAGTTGGTTTATGTTCCAATAGGATCCGCCTGTTCCTGTGTGGGCTGGTGCTTCTGAGAGTGTTGTAGAGTGCTTCTAGAAGTGATAATAAGTCTCCTGGTCGCCAAGTTCGAGTTTGGCAGTATTTGAACTCATGATCTTCCAAATATGGCAAGTGTAGCATCTCCTGATTTGGAAGTTGAATATCTTTCAAACCACTACTCCTTTTGGTTTGAATCCAATTCTCCTTGGTCCTCTGATGAGATGGGAATCCAGAACAATTGGATTTGTTGATTGGTTCCTCCTGGATTGGTCGGAGTGCTTCATTTTCTGACTGTTGGTCTCCATCGGGTCTGGTTGCGCTGACTGACGTAGTGGTTGAGTTAGTCAGTGTGCTGACTGACGTAGTGACTGACGTAGTGGTTGAGCTAGCGATTGAGTCAGCGAGTGCCTGGTCTAGTCTGGTTCTGATGACCGCATCAAGCAGCCTCATCAGATGATAGCATACTCACGCCAAAAGTGAGAGAACTGCTGTATGTAAATTTTACTGACAGCACTACTATGAAGGTAAGAGGTAGCTCGATATGTAATGTATTGAATGTAGTCAACTAGTTTCATAGACACTTACTTTGGTAGACAATTACCATATATAAAGTATTCATCTGCGTATAATTTAACCTATGTATGTGTATAATTGTAGGTGAGTGTGCTTAACTGCGATGAGTTTGAGGTAAGAGACCCAAAAAGAGTGAGGTTCGAAGTGAACCTAGCAAAAGGGATGTGCAGCTGCAGGGAGTATCAGATGATCCAGGTACCTTGTAGCCACGCTTTAGCTGCCGCGTCTTATAGTAATTACACAACAGACAAGCTGGTCGGAATTGTGTACACACCAGAATTCAGAAAAACAATCAATGAAGGGGTGTTTCATCCAGTTCCGACACCAGTAGTGTCTGGTAATGTAGATCTGCTCCCGCCGGTGATGAGGCGGCCATGATAGGTGTAGTTTTAACCCTATACTAACTGCAAGTGCACAGTGATGTAGTTGTAGTACTTAGGGTATCGAATCCACAGGGACTCCGGTCAACGATAGATTAAAAACTATTAAGATTAAACTAGGGGAAAGCAATGAGAAACTAAAGCAAGCAGAAAAGTAAATCAGTAGCAAGAGTGGTTTGTGAGCAAGGAGGCGAAGCGTTAGGTTTCAGGAGTTCTCAGGAAATCAGGAACGCAAGCAATCAATCTATCTAGATCTAATCAATAACTGTTCTAGAACTCAAACACTGATATAGAATTAACCAAATTCCTTTGCGATAATTCTCTAAGTCTAAGTGCAGCAAACCAAACTTTCGTTTGCGAGAACTAACAGATTAAACCAGCTTTAATTCCAAGTTTGATATGTTCACAATTATCCTAAACCAAACTTCCGTTTGCGCAAAGTTTAATTGCTTATCTAAGTTCTTTCTAGTTAAATTAACCAACTTCCGCTGAATTAATCAACCTAATATCATAACTCTGATTAGCTACTTCAGATTAAGCATTAAGAACAACTTAGATAAAGAACTAGCAGATATAAATCTCTACAGATTAATTAAACTATAATTCTCTGAAATCCCTAATGAGAATCCTTCAACCTAACAGGTAAACTACTCAGACATGTTCATCGAAACAGAAAACATCTTAAGTAGAAAACCAAATATCATAAAAACAGAATAATCAACAGGGGTTCAGAATCAAGTCTCTTTCGAGAACAAAACCAGCCCCTAAGGCTCTCTGAAAAATAAAATAAGACTTAATGAAAGCGTAGCCTAAACAATGGCTTAAAAACCCTAATATATTGGTCTAAAGTCGGCTGGGGGCCTTTTTGCAAGTCTGGGAAGTTTCTGGGCAAAAACTGTAATTTCTGGAAAATGCAGATTTTTGGGCTCAGAACTGCAACGACAGTTGCACAGACTGCAACGATCGTTGCACTGCGAAAACGCAGCCAGTGAACTCTGTGAAATCTCTAAGTAGTGCAGAATTGCTCCAAATGCTCCCAAAACGTCCAATTAGGCTCCAAACGTGTCTAGACCTGTAAACATACTAAAAAGAACACAAAAGACACTAAAAACACATCTATATCATGGCATAAAATGGGTAAAAACCATGATATATCAACTCCCCCACACTTAGCTCTTGCTTGCCCTCAAGCAAGTAAAGAACCAAAGCATAAGAAAAGAAGTTTGAAAACACAGAAACTCATTTCGTCCTAGGAACTTTCACAATCACATTCACTTAGTAATCCACTGAAAACTTTCCTACAGAACTCAAGACCATAATGTACTTCCCCCACACTTAGCAATTGTCCTAAGTAAACTCCACAATCACATTCAAGCATTCAAATTCTCCCTACTGACTTCTGCAAGTATTTAAGTGCGGTCTCACCTAAGGAGTATCGATCTAAAGGCACATGGATTCTTACCTTATCAGCTCTAGACCACCATACTATCTTTCTCTAGTCCCTTTCTTCTCTTTCCCTTCTTTAACAACTGATTTTTCCCCACTGGGTATCATTTTATTTTTTTTATCAGTGTTCTTCCCGTTATGGGGTGTACTTTGGACACATTCCATGGATCACATGAGAGATAATAGTGTTTGCTACTATTCCCATGACCACTTCGGAGTTACTAACTCATCCTCAGTTTATTAATTTTTTTTTTTTTTTTTTTTTTTTACTTTATAGAAGGGGAGAAGGGGACTAAATAGGACAGGTTTACAGGCTGTGTCAGAACTAACAGGGAATCCGACATAAAGCATACCAAGCCCTTAGGTGAGAAATCTAAGTCAGTATTAAGGTTGAAGTCAGTAAAGGATCCTCTGATACCTGAAGTGATGTGGGTGTTCCCAGTAGGTTGATCTGTGTCTGAGTTTTCTAACAGTCATAGAGGCTCTGCAAGTCTGTCCAATGGTCACTTAGTTCCTGTTCAAGCGAAAAGTTTCCTCGAAAAATCATAGTTTCATACAAGTTTTGACTCAATAAAACAAAGTTTTTGAAAAACTAAGAAAACAAAAGCGTGCGTGAGTAGCTTCCTCCCCCACACTTAAACTACACTGTCCCCAGTGTAATCAAAGCATGAGCTCGGTGAAAGAATAATCAAATTGAAGAACAAACCGAAAAGTTGCAGAATACTTACCTGTCGTCGCCCTGCGTCGATCGATGCAACAAGGGTGTCGATCGATAACCGATGTCTGAACCGCAATCAATTCGTTAAACCGTAAATCGCGACTGCATCGACCGATGCACAATGTGTGTCGATCGATGCAATGCGATTATTCCTGTTTCCTCAGCTCTGAACACACTTAAACAGAAAAATTAAAAATACCAAAACCAAAACGAAAATTGAAAAACAAAAACGAACCTACTAGTGGGTTGCCTCCCACTCAGCGCTTGTTTTTAGTCATTAGCTTGACTATTGGAAGAGATTTGATTCAAGGCGGTTTCAACAGAGACTTTGAATGTCTCTGTGAATATCTCTTCATCCAAGGAGGTGTATAGGCATTATGATCATGAGGCTTTCCAAGGAAAGAGAAATCAGAATCAGGGCGGGAGCGAAGCTTGGGCGGTCTACTGCGTTTCCCTGCATTCAAAACAATGCGGTCAGGAGGTTTAAGCTTATGTGATTTATATCTTACCTTTGGTGCAGATCTGATGTTTGGAGCTTTCTGCTTATGAGCAGTTGCAGGTACTGAAGATGTTAAAGCAGGTTCAAGAGGAACTGCCATCTTCTTCTTTCCACTATCAGATACTGTAGTTCCACCAATCTGAACTTCTTCTTTCAGATGACCATCAGTGGGGATCATCTCCTTTGCATGAACTCGCGAAGTTTCAACTGGTGGTGTTCTATTCACCTTCTTATCCATCACTTTCATGCAGTTGGCCACTTCTAGCTCTTGTCTGGAAGGTTTAGGAACCTTAGGATATGGCACCGGGGGCTTGTAAGCTTGTTCTGGCACTGTTGCAGGTTTCTGGACATGTGTGCGTTTTGTGTCGATCGTTGCATAATGTGTGTCGATCGATGCAAGGCGATTCTGTTTTTCGAAAGAACTCGAAATTGCCGTCAGAATGGCGTGTCGATCGTCACTAAGGGGGTGTCGATCGATGCATGTATCAGGCAGACAATATTCATCTAGAAAATCCGAGATTATGCTCTCTTCTTCATCCAGCAACTTAATCTCATCCCTTAAGGTCACAACTTTGATGGATCTGTGCTGTTCAGCTTCCCTAGCTTCATTTCGCCTTTCTATTGCTGCATCCAGCTCCTCCATATGTGTGCTCAAAGATTCGAGCTTCTCATTCAGATCTTTATACAATGCATCCATCTTTGAGTGGTGTGACACATTGATCTGTTGTTGCCTCTCAAGATACTGCTCTATCATGATTTCTATTCTGCTCTCATGAGCTGTAGGTGCAGGCGGTGCTTGGTAAGAAGAAACACCACAGTTCCTCGAGAAGGCGTTGCCCTGTTGCTGGAAAGGTCCCTGAAAAGCTGATTCCTGACTGTAGAATTTATTCCCTCCAATGCAGTTGATAGCTTTTTGCCCATACTTTTCAAGTACAAGACTATGCAGAGACTCTACTTTGCTTTTTAACCAAGTTATCTGCGAGTTATCAATCCCTGGATTGAAGAAATCATACATCTTCCTTATGATATGTGTCGATCGATGCAGGAGAAGCGTCGATCGATGCAAGCTCGAGAATGCAACGATCGACACTAAGTGGGTGTCGATCGATGCAAGGCGATTACAGGCGTACCTGAAACGCAGAAACAAAAAAAGAAAAAAATTAGCAACAAAAAATAAAAAACGAAAAACCTAGTCTAAACCCTAAGTTCAAATCTATCGAGGACTCAAAAGAGTCCCCGGCAACGGCGCCAAAAACTTGATAGGTGTAGTTTTAACCCTATACTAACTGCAAGTGCACAGTGATGTAGTTGTAGTACTTAGGGTATCGAATCCACAGGGACTCCGGTCAACGATAGATTAAAAACTATTAAGATTAAACTAGGGGAAAGCAATGAGAAACTAAAGCAAGCAGAAAAGTAAATCAGTAGCAAGAGTGGTTTGTGAGCAAGGAGGCGAAGCGTTAGGTTTCAGGAGTTCTCAGGAAATCAGGAACGCAAGCAATCAATCTATCTAGATCTAATCAATAACTGTTCTAGAACTCAAACACTGATATAGAATTAACCAAATTCCTTTGCGATAATTCTCTAAGTCTAAGTGCAGCAAACCAAACTTTCGTTTGCGAGAACTAACAGATTAAACCAGCTTTAATTCCAAGTTTGATATGTTCACAATTATCCTAAACCAAACTTCCGTTTGCGCAAAGTTTAATTGCTTATCTAAGTTCTTTCTAGTTAAATTAACCAACTTCCGCTGAATTAATCAACCTAATATCATAACTCTGATTAGCTACTTCAGATTAAGCATTAAGAACAACTTAGATAAAGAACTAGCAGATATAAATCTCTACAGATTAATTAAACTATAATTCTCTGAAATCCCTAATGAGAATCCTTCAACCTAACAGGTAAACTACTCAGACATGTTCATCGAAACAGAAAACATCTTAAGTAGAAAACCAAATATCATAAAAACAGAATAATCAACAGGGGTTCAGAATCAAGTCTCTTTCGAGAACAAAACCAGCCCCTAAGGCTCTCTGAAAAATAAAATAAGACTTAATGAAAGCGTAGCCTAAACAATGGCTTAAAAACCCTAATATATTGGTCTAAAGTCGGCTGGGGGCCTTTTTGCAAGTCTGGGAAGTTTCTGGGCAAAAACTGTAATTTCTGGAAAATGCAGATTTTTGGGCTCAGAACTGCAACGACAGTTGCACAGACTGCAACGATCGTTGCACTGCGAAAACGCAGCCAGTGAACTCTGTGAAATCTCTAAGTAGTGCAGAATTGCTCCAAATGCTCCCAAAACGTCCAATTAGGCTCCAAACGTGTCTAGACCTGTAAACATACTAAAAAGAACACAAAAGACACTAAAAACACATCTATATCATGGCATAAAATGGGTAAAAACCATGATATATCAGGCCACCAGGTCGACCAAGAAAAAAGAGGATCCTTTCGCGAGGAGAATTCAAGGTAAAAGTAGGATATTTGATTATTCGTTAATAAAAAGTAGTTGACTATTTAAGTTAAAATTATACTATAGTAGTAATTCCTATGAATTAGCGGCGGTCGAAGAAGGCTGCGAGAGTTTGCAGTAGGTGTCTTGGAAAAGGACACAACATGGCGTCTTGCAAATTACCTAGGCGGGAAAGGTGAAGGAAACTTAATATATTATTGCCATGGGAAAAGCGAAATTGATGCACATCAAAAAACTTGTAATCCTTACTAGTATGAGGAATTGTTAACTATTTTGATGATTTGCTTTTGGTACAATGCATCATGTTTTAGAATGACTTTAGTTAGCCGATTTGGCGTAGTACTCTCTCGTTTTGTTGTTTTGAACTCTCATATCTAATGGCAATTATTAATCTTTTTATATTTAGCAATACTAGTAATTGAATACTAGTAGACATATATGTTCAGACATAACAAAATTAGTATTCAACCAAAACTGGTAGTTGAATACTAGTAGATATATATGTTCAAATAGATACTATAAAAGTAGTTAGATATATGTTGGAGTAGTTGAATACTAGTGGTCAGATAAGTTCGGAAATAACACAAAACGTAGGAAAGTTAACATAACCGTTATAAATATAACAGAAACTGAGGAAAGGCAACATATGTTATATGTTTACATAGATAGACATATAATTTAAACATAACACAAACACGTAGGATAGTTTTACATAAGTTTTAAAATAACCAAACAGTAGACCAATCATAATTAAGGATGCTCTAAGTAGTAGCACTATGGTCGATCTCTCTAAAAAGAGAGAACGCGTACTTCAAAGATGCATCACGGACCACGACTTCAGTTACGCTCTGAGAGAGGGACATATTTCCGGATGACTGCAAGTCAAGTATCATAAGTGTGTGTATCCTTGAATTTTCTGCAATAGTAGAAGAACACAATTATAACTATTTTCATAATAAGTTAGCATATAATAGTTGACTATTTTTAAGATGTGGTTAACCTGATTTTTCTTTCGACATAAGTGGCTTTCCAATATTAATGGTGAACGGTTTAGTGGACATAGACTTCATCTCTGGGTTGTAAGCAGCTTTCCAAATGAAGAATGACAATTTTTGCGCTAAGGGAGAAACAATATCCATAATCTCAGAGTTAGGCGCCTTTTGCTTTCTTGGTAGAACGCCTATGGTGTGACTGTCCAGGTTGATGCATAGGCCAATCCAATGACCATTGTCCAGCAGATATGGGTAGTACAGCAAAAAGATGTCTTTGCACCACTGCCTTCTTGATTTCACATATGTGACATCATCATTTGATACGTCAAGGAGTTTTCTTTTCGGGATTTGGAGGTTAGCAATTCCTTTGACGAAGTCATATGCCAAATAGTCATAACCCTTCAGGGAGGAGGTCGATGTAGCTGACATATGGTGGCGAATTAAGAAAATAACAGCGTCCATGGCCTGCATATAATTATTTAAAATTGTAATCAACCATCCGTTATAGACTATGAAAGTAATTGACTACAATAAAGAAACATATTGTTGGATCCCGATGGATCTAGGGTTTGTTATATTGAAAAGAACCAACCTCGTTCTTACCTTTGGCAGCGGAAGAGATGGTGAACGAGATCAGTGGAGCAACGCAACGCTTTGCCTCTACCAGATACACACGCACGCTCGCTGGAAACGGGATGCTAGTGCCGGATCAATGGGATCGATAGGTTCTGGTGTGTCTAGAGTTTCTGTCAAGAAAACTGGACGGCTCTATTATTTAGGTCGAACTAAACACGTTTTATTCGACCTAAACGTGCTTAACGGGCCAGACTCAATTAAGCCATAACCCGAAAAGCCTGTTCGGAAAATCCGAACTGTGTCGACCGACACACAAGCTGTGTCGATCGACACAACACCTTAATATCGATACTTATGTGTATTTCAATACACATAACATGATCATTGTCACAATGATCATTCCCATGTCGTAGCTTCCAGTTCGCTTAGGTGTGTGACCCTATAGGATCATATAATACTGGCAGTAAGTCCACGACCTACAGATTGCAAGAGGCTTCTAGCAAAGCATTGCAAACGCCCAATATTATACGAATGTCAGATCTCGACACACAACTATCACAGGAGTGAGTACAGGTGTGATTTCATGACACTATCCCAACAATCTCCCACTTGTACTGGAATCATCAATTCCTATAATCCTTTTGTCTCTATATCTCGATTTGGCATAAGGCAAGATTTGTGTCATCCTTATTAAGCCAACATCGTGTTTATCGAACTCCTGATCTCATACTGAACATTACAAACAACTGAACTACAGTTCGTTTGAGTGCGGCCACACATTTTCTCAGTATTCAATCTTCGATAGGCCCTGAGATATTTATCTCCCGTTATACAGGAGGGACAAATTCCATCTTGTTCCATCCCTGTTTCAACGCACACTTCATGATAAACTTGAACAGTGTCGTTATAGCCGCCAGTTACGGATCGACGTTTGACAAAGTCAAAATGTACCAATTCATATGCAAGAAAGCATGATGAACTCAGGTCTTAGGACTATACTCTATAGTCGTAATGAGAACCTCTTATGACACAAATATTACTATCTTGTAGACTTCTCATTAGCGGGTCATGTCCGATCATATGTCCACTGACATATATCTATGTGACTGACTGCGATAATCATTTCATTGGTCCATGAAACTTAGCCAACAGTCACCTCACAATCTAGTCTCTAACGGTTGTCAGTGTCCCGATTCTACAACCTTGACTAGGGACAAAATAATTTATTAACTTATAGGGTTTCATGATCAAGTTCTCAACTTGATGACCTATAATATGTCATAAACTTATTTTGGGACCATTATTTAGATCACAATAAATAATGCTGAAATCAAATTTTATTAAACACTTCTAAAAGAATGTTTACAATAGCGTCTTATTATAACTAAAACAAAAACCAAAACTCCCACTAGAATCAAGATTACATCTTAAGATCTCTAATGCCTACAGCAGTCATATGACTCTCATGCTTAGGCCTTGGGAGTGACTTGGTTAGAGGATCAGCGACATTCTCGTTTGTCGGAACTCGGCTGATCTTCACATCACCTCTATTGACAATATCACGAATCAGATGATATTTCCTCTCAACGTGTTTGGACTTCTGGTGTGACCTGGGTTCTTTCGCCTGAGCAATGGCTCCATTGTTGTCGCAGAAAAAGCCATTGGCTCCAAGATACTAGGAACCACACCAAGTTCAGTCATGAACTTCTTGATCCAAACAGCTTCCTTTGCCACTTCTGAAGCAGCAACATATTCAGCTTCCGTTGTGGAGTCAGCTACGGTATTCTGCTTAGAGCTCTTCCAGCTCACCGCACCGCCATTTAGACAGAAGACATATCCAGACTGTGATCGGAAATCGTCTCTGTCCGTCTGAAAACTCGCATCGGTGAATCCATTCACCACAAGTTCATCACTGTCTCCATACACAAGGAACTTGTCCTTAGTATGTCTCAAATACTTGAGAATATTCTTGACAGCTGTCCAGTGAGCTTCACCTGGATCAGATTGGTATCTACTCGTCATGCTTAACGCGTAAGCTACATCTGGACGAGTGCAGAGCATGGCATACATAATAGATCCTATTGCAGAAGCATAAGGAATTCTATTCATGCGTTCTCGCTCAGCAGGTGTCGCCGGACACTGCTTCTTGCAGAGACTCTTGCCATGAGACATTGGTATGAAGCCCTTCTTGGAATCGTGCATCCTGAATCTGTGTAACACCTTATCTATATAAGTGTCTTGGCACAATCCAATCAGCTTGTTAGTTCTATCTCTGTAGATTCTGATTCCAAGAATGTATGCGGCTTCTCCCATGTCTTTCATGGAAAAACAACTTCCTAGCCAAGTCTTAATAGACTGAAGCAACGGAACGTCATTACCGAGGAGGAGTATGTCATCGACATACAGTACAAGAAATGCAATTTTGCTCCCACTTGTCTTCTTGTATACACATGATTCTTCTTCGTTCTTGATGAAATCGAATTGTTTTACTGCTTCATCAAAACGAAGATTCCAACTCCGTGATGCTTGCTTCAACCCATAAATGGATTTATGAAGCTTGCATACCTTCCCAGCGTTTTTAGGATCGACAAAACCTTCAGGCTGTGTCATGTACACATCCTCTTCCAGAATACCATTCAGGAATGCGGTTTTGACATCCATCTGCCAAATCTCATAATCATAATGAGCAGCAATCGCTAGAAGAATCCGAATAGATTTAAGCATAGCTACTGGTGAATAGGTTTCATCATAGTCAATACCATGAATTTGTTTGAAACCTTTAGCCACCAATCTCGCTTTGTAAATCTGTACATTGCCATCCACGTCAATCTTCTTCTTGAAGATCCATTTACACTCAATGGCTTTTACACCACTAGGTAAATCGACCAAGGACCATAGTTGGTTTTCTGACATGGATGTCATTTCGGATTTAGAGGCTCCAAGCCACTTTTCGGAGTCCGGGCCCATCATTGCTTTCGCAAAGGTCGCTGGTTCGTCGCCTTCAATGATCATCAGATCATTTGAATTGGTTACGAGAAATCCATAGTATCTCTCGGGTTCGTGACGGATCCTTCCGGATCTGCGAACTTCAGGCTCCACAGGCGCCGGTTCCACAGAACTTTGTGGATCCAACTGCTGCTCTTCCTCAATGGGTTGGGCAGTCTCCTGTGCATCTTGAATTTCTTCGAGATGTACTTTACTCCCACTGTTTTTCTTAGAGAGAAACTCCCTCTCAAGAAAAGAACAGTCCCGAGCAACAAATACCTTGTTCTCAGATTGGTTGTAAAAGTAGTATGCCTTGGTTTCCCTAGGATAACCAACGAAATAGCATTGATCTGATTTGGGTGCAAGCTTGTCGGAGATTAAACGTTTGACATAAGCCTCGCAACCCCAAATCCTTAGGAAAGACAGACTAGGAACGTTCCCAGTCCACAGTTCATGTGGTGTCTTTTCTACTGATTTAGATGGCACTCTATTCAGTGTAAACGCAGACGTTTCTAGAGCATATCCCCAAAAGGATAGTGGAAGATTAGAATGACTCATCATAGACCGAACCATATCCAATAAAGTTCGATTTCTCCTCTCCGACACTCCATTCCATTGGGGTGTACCAGGAGGAGTGAGTTGTGAAACGATTCCACACTCGCTCAGATAGTCGCTGAATTCTTGGCTTAAGTATTCTCCTCCGCGATCCGATCGCAAAACTTTGATACTTTTGCCAAGTTGATTCTGTACTTCATTCTTGAATTCCTTGAATCTATCAAAGGATTCTGACTTGTGTCTCATCAAATAGACATAGCCATACCTACTGAAATCATCAGTAAAGGTAATGAAGTACTTAAAGTTTCCTCTGGCAACAGTACTCATTGGCCCACTTACATCAGTATGAACAAGGCCCAATAAATCACTGGCCCTTTCATTTGGTTTGTTGAAAGGGGGTCTAGCCATTTTGCCCACCAAACAAGACTCGCATTTCTCACATGATTCAAAATCAAATGAGCCCAGAAGCCCATTTCGATGGAGCCTCTGGATGCGTTTCTCATTGATATGGCCCAAACGACAATGCCATAAGAAAGTCGGGTTTTCGTCATTGGACTTAAACCTCTTTGTATTTATGTTAAAGACAGGCATTTCTTGGTTTAATATATATAACCCATTATCTAATGTGGCGCTACCATAAAAAATACCATCACGATTAAAAGAACAAACTTTATTCTTAACAGCAAAATCAAAACCTTCCAAATCCAAAACGGAAACTGAAATTATGTTTCTGCTTATCGCAGGTACAAAGTAGCAATTATTCAAAATTAAAACCATGCCCGATGGTAAGGACAACTCGTAGGTGCCTACGGCCAGTGCAGCAACCTTAGCTCCATTCCCGACCCGTAGCTCTACTTGTCCTTTATTCAGCGTCCTACTGTTTCTTAGTGCCTGCACATCAGTACAAATATGAGCACCGCAGCCGGTATCCAATACCCACGAAGTAGGACTAGAAGACATAACATTAAGTTCGATAACATAAATACCTGAGTCAGACGCATCATACGTCTTCTTCAGCTTCTTGTAATCTTCCATGAACTTCTTGCAGTCTTTCTTCCAATGCCCCAACTGCTTGCAGTAGTTGCACTTATCCTCAGGGGAAGGCCCGGATTTGGGCTTCGGCTTGGGCTTGTCCTGACTTTCAGCCTGGACAACCTGGGCCTTACCCTTGCCCTTCTTAGGTTTCTTAAACCTTTTACCCCCTTGTACCATCAGGACATTGGGAGTAACCTTCTTGAGATTCGGTTCTGCTGTCTTCAGCATACCGTGCAACTCAGTCAATGTCTTAGTCATGTTTTGCATGTTGTAGTTCATAATGAACTGATCAAAACACGACGGCAATGACTGCAGAATCATGTCAGTGGCCAGCTCCTGGCTAATGACACAGTCCAGTTTCCCCAGGTTATCAATGTAACCCATCATTTTAAGGACATGAGGACTTACTGGACTGTCCTTAGCCAGCTTGCAATCCATGAGAGATTTAACCGTCTGGTATCTCTCTGTGCGAGCTTGCTCCTGAAACAAAGCTTTCAGGCTGTTAATCATCTCAATGGGTGACAACACGTTCTCATATTGCTTCTGCAGCTCAGAGTTCATAGTCACCAGCATTAGACAATTAACATCTTTGACATCCGCTGAATGCTTATCCCAAGCATTCTTTTCTGTCTGCGGAGCATTGGAACGTGGCCTCTCGGTGAGAACTCTTTCAAGGACATATTCCTTGTTCTCTTGCCTGAGAACTATTCTCAGGTTCCGATACCATTCCAAGAAATTAGATCCATTTAACTTGTCCTTCTCAAGGACGGATCTTAGTGAGAAAGTGTTGATGTGATTTGAGACAGACATAGCTGTAATTCAAAAAGGTAGATTTTAGTTATAAAGCACAAGAAATGAGTATTCTTATCTAATAAGAAAACTCCCATTGTATTCAAACTATGTTTCCTCATATGAATACAATGTGCCAAGATCCTCAGATTACTAAAATTCGAGTGGGCGACTCGCCGTTACTCAAGCTTTAGTTATCTAGGTCAGCAAATCATTGCTAATTGTACTCAGTACAACTCTTGGTCGTGAATGAGATAAACTATGTCCAATCCACTCTGATGTCTCTGGGCCCAGAACTTCTGACAGCCCAGTCAAGTATAACCAATCTTTTATCTGTCTTGTGATCACTGACAGTTGCACTGCAAGTCTGTCATTGACCACCTGCCTTACCCATGTTGCAGTGGATATCAAGGACTCCAAGATATCCAACAAACGACACGAGTCTTGACAGTAGACAAGATCGGGCAAGACATCAAGATCACTTGATATTTAGTTGAGGAAAAGAACTAATCTTATCTTGATTTATATTCACTATATATATCAAAAATAATAACTTTTAATTAAAACATTTAGTTTCGATAAGTTTAGATTCATCTAATACTTTTAGGATTAAATTATTCTGGTTCATGCAAATTTGTGGTCAAACCAACATGTCTGCGGACGTTGTGTCGATCGATGCCAACCATTGGTATCGATCGACGCAACTCTATTTAAACCGTTCTTCGATAACCGGTCAAACCGGATCGAATTTACTTAACCGATTCAATTCAATTGAACAAGTTCGGTTTAATGGTCCATGTCGATCGTCACACACTGTGTGTCGATTGATATAACCAAACCAGAATCAATTTTGGTTAATAAAATTAACCGAGTTAGATAACCGGTCCAATCCAATTGAACCGATCTATCTTATCGCATTGCCTGTGTCGACCGATACACCCAGTGTATCGATCGACGCAACACGATTACGGGTACTCGATCTCAGATCGAAACCCTAGAATTATTTACGGATTTTCGCTTTGTATCGACCGACACACGCTTTGTGTCGATCGATACTGTGCGATAAACCCTAAATTTTATTCGCGAGTTTTCGCTCTGTGTCGACCGACACACGCTTTGTGTCGATCGACACCCTGCGACAAACCCTAAAATTTTATAATTGCGCCGCGGCGTGTCGACCGACACACGCTTTGTGTCGATCGACACAGTGCGTTTTCATCAATTCTTCGTCTTTTCAACAGGAACAAAACCGAGAATTACTCTATGAAAACACGATTCAACAAGCAATATACAGATCAACAACATCAAGTTTCGATTTTATATTACCAGTTTCAATAGCTAAACCCTAAGCATGCTCTGATACCACTGTTGGATCCCGATGGATCTAGGGTTTGTTATATTGAAAAGAACCAACCTCGTTCTTACCTTTGGCAGCGGAAGAGATGGTGAACGAGATCAGTGGAGCAACGCAACGCTTTGCCTCTACCAGATACACACGCACGCTCGCTGGAAACGGGATGCTAGTGCCGGATCAATGGGATCGATAGGTTCTGGTGTGTCTAGAGTTTCTGTCAAGAAAACTGGACGGCTCTATTGTTTAGGTCGAACTAAACACGTTTTATTCGACCTAAACGTGCTTAACGGGCCAGACTCAATTAAGCCATAACCCGAAAAGCCTGTTCGGAAAATCCGAACTGTGTCGACCGACACACAAGCTGTGTCTATCGACACAACACCTTAATATCGATACTTATGTGTATTTCAATACACATAACATGATCATTGTCACAATGATCATTCCCATGTCGTAGCTTCCAGTTCGCTTAGGTGTGTGACCCTATAGGATCATATAATACTGGCAGTAAGTCCACGACCTACAGATTGCAAGAGGCTTCTAGCAAAGCATTGCAAACGCCCAGTATTATACGAATGTCAGATCTCGACACACAACTATCACAGGAGTGAGTACATGTGTGATTTCAGGACACTATCCCAACACATATAATACTGGTGAACTTACACGAGCAGACATGGGGGAATTCAGAGAGATTATTTCCTTAAAATCGTTTATAGATAACGTAAGCCTGTTCCATAGTGGGAAGAAACGGTCAAACTTATGAAAGTATGGCCAGAAGACAAGTATACTAAGAAGTATTCATTATACTACAAAAGGTTTATTCTTACGGTGATGCGTTGATGGCCGACTGTAGCATAGAGATTTTATCAGGACTGCGGCTCACAAATATGAGAGCGAGTTCGTTAATTTTCTTGGGCCTTTTGGTGTCTGTCACAAAATCTGCAAATGTTGATGAAGCAATTCGTTGTCTACCACTTTTGCGTTGAGCTGGAGGTGCGGGAGCTGGAGTTTTTTCTTCTTAAGATAGGCCCAACGAGAAGACAGGTTCAGTAATTCCTACTGGAGCCAATGGTGGAGCATTGGTGATGGAAACTATTGCATGAAAACAGTGAAAAAT
Source organism: Orychophragmus violaceus (assembly GCA_030180135.1). Taxonomy (NCBI): domain Eukaryota; kingdom Viridiplantae; phylum Streptophyta; class Magnoliopsida; order Brassicales; family Brassicaceae; genus Orychophragmus; species Orychophragmus violaceus. Next base: position 89,565,554 of record CM058240.1, read on the forward strand.
GTAGTTGACTACTTATACAAAGTAGTTCGCGACTAATAGACAACTATAAGAGGTAACAAACTTAGGTATATGTTGCTGGTTGTCTACCTTGGTGGAGCATGTTGCCTGGTGTAGTTAGAATACATTAAATAAAAGTAAGTTATATATGATAGTAATTACAATATTATCAACTAAAGGACCTGCCTTATAAATGATAGAATATATGTGTACTTGTCTACCTATAACAATTATACGATTTCTTTTGTAGTTGGTTAAAAGTATTCGATTACAAGAGAAAACAAAACCTGTGTACCTGTTTCTGTTTATTCCCCTCGGCATGTTGCTGTTTCGCAACATTTTCCTTGTTCATGTTTTGTTAGTCAGTTGCCCTTCTTCGGAAGAATCCTCACCAATGTCATCTTCGTCTCCAGTTGTTTCTTCTTCACTCGTTGTGTCTTCTTCTGAAGTAGAAGCTGGTTTGATGTTTTCAGTAATAACTGGAACAACAGTGGTGGAAACAGTTGCTTCGACTGGCTCCTTGTTGGTTTTAGTAACGTCCTGAATATTTAATCTAAAGTATTTGATTTTCAATAGTAGTTGAATACTAGTATTCAATTATAATAGGAAGCGCAATGATACCTTTTGCTGTTTGTTCACCTGGTCCTCTTGTTCAGATTGGGATGCATCTGTTTCGCCGGGTTCCATTAACTGCACTTCTTCTTCCAAATCCTATATAAAAAATTTAGTAAATGAGTATCCACTTTTATAACTGTGTCAATATTAGTATCCGAATACTATTTGACGCCTACGAAAAGTAGATAACCTATTGTGTGGTAAAGTGAGAGTTTATCACTTTTGTATAATTGTATCAGGGTCGGATTCATCATCTTCCTCTTCCGATGAAATTTCGTATTCTTCGTCATCTCCAGATGATGGATGGTGTAGTTAGAATACAGAAAATTGAAGTAAGTGATATATGATAGTATTTAAAACAATGCAGGGAAAATTACTTATCTAGTATGAAAAAGTATAGTTATTATTAGAGTATGATTAATATTTTGGCCTTCTTTCTCAAGATTTTATTGCCTAAGGTACCCATATCATCATTTGGAAGGAAAAAAATAATTTACAGAAATGCCATTAATTTTTTTTCCATGTCAGCGGAAAAAATCAAATATTTACGAAAATGCCACCTTCCCTGCGAAATTAAATCCGCAGTCACATGTTGCAGATTTTTGTGGTTGCGGATTTGTTTGTGTAATTACGGAAATGATGTTACGGATTTAAATGCACGTGTCGCAGATTTGTTTCTTTGTTACGGATTTAAAATAAATCCGCGACAAAGGAAATGTACTTTTTTAATTACTAAAGTAGTACGTAGTGTAACAGATTTGTTCCATGTGTTGCAGTTTTTTTTATACTTAGGGATTTGTTCATTTTGAAAAATTGAGTTCGAAGATTTTTTCGCTAGTGTTGAGATTTTATTGGGTTTTTGCAGTTTTTTCAAGATTTTGCGGATTGTTTACGCAGATTTTATTCCCAGTGTTACAGATTTTTTGTATGTGTTGCAGATTTTATAAAACTCTATAACACAGGCCAAAGGCATAAAAAAAAAATTACAAAACTAGTATTCTAGTGTTACAGATTTACTTGATGTGTTGCAGATTTAATTTTAGTGTGTACATATTTTTTTTAAATTGATGACGTGGCATTTTTACTCATCTTTTTTATCTTGCGGATTTGTTATTCTATTTCCTTAAATAGTTTTACAAATTAATTTATAATTGAAAATATAATTTATCTTGAAAATAATAACTTTTTAAAATTTAAAATATTATATTGTATGAATCTATATAGGGAAAAAACATTCATTTAAGGTTGTAATATTTTAATATAAAAAATTAATTTAGTTTTTAAGCATAATATGTTTACAAAATAAATTTATAAGTTCCAAATATATTTAATGTGTTAAATAAATTTGTAATATTAAGAAAATATAAACTTAATATCTTTAAAATTTTGAAATATATTCAGATATGATTTTATTTATTTTTAAATTGAATATTTTTTTAAAAACCTTTCCTTTTACGAACCATCAATTATTTTTGGTAAGTCCATATACTAATTCGATTTTTTCTTGTTAGTCTATTTTCTTAAATAGTTTTACAAATTAATTTAAAATTGAAAATATAATTTATCTTGCAAATAATGACTTTTTAAAATTTAAAATATTATATTGTATGAATCTATGTTGGGAAAAAACATTAATTTTAGGTTGTAATATTTTAATATAGTTTTTAATATAAAAAATTAATTTAGTTTTTAAGCATAATATGTTTACAAAATAAATTTACAAGTTCCAAATTTATTTGATGTGTTAAATAAATTTGTAATATTAAGAAAATATAAACTTAATATCTTTGAAATTTTGAAATATATTCATATATGATTTTATTTATTTTTAAATTGAATATTGTTTTTAAAACCTTTCCTTTTACAAACCACCAATTATTTTTGGTAAGTCCATATACTAATTCGATTTTTTCTTGTTAGTCTATTTCCTTAAATAGTTTTACAAATTAATTTAAAATTAAAAATATAATTTATCTTGCAAATAATGAATTTTTAAAATTTAAAATATGATATTGTATAAATCTATGTAGGGGAAAAACATTCATTTTAGGTTGTAATATATTAATATAGTTTTTAATATAAAAAATTAATTTAGTTTTTAAGCATAATACCCTCTAGAAGTCTATTCGTTTATTTTAAACGGTTTTTTATCAAATTTTGAACTTAGGTTTTAGGGTTTAGGAAATTAACGTTTAATTTAGGATTTTGTGTGAGGATATCAAAGTTTTTTGGTTTGTTGTTTAGGTCCTCTAGCGTTTATTTATTATCTTGTACTTCTATCTTAGTTATTTTGTGTATAGGGTTTAGGGTATAGGATTTAGGGTTATTATTATAGTTTTTTGGTTTAGGGTTTAGGGTTAGTACACTCTAGAAGTCTATTCGTTTATTTTAAATGTTTTTTTAATCAAATTTCGAACTTAGGGTTTAGGGTTTAGGAAATTTACGTTTAATTTAGGATTTTATGTGAGGATATCTACGTTTTTTGGTTTGTTGTTTAGGTCCTCTAGGGTTAACTTATTATCTTGTACTTCTATCTTAGTTATTTTGTGTATAGGGTTTAGGGTATAGGGTTTTGGGTTATTATTTAAGTTTTTTGGTTTAGGGTTAGTACCCTTTAGAAGTTGATTCATTTATTTTAAACGGTTTTTTTAATATATATATTTTAGATAGTAATTTATATTTTTCGTATATAATCTTATAATACTTCCTTTATTATAAAATTCAATTTGAAAATCCCATACATTTATAAAATAATTATTTTCGTAAAAGCTTTGATTTTATAATAATTTTCTGCCATTTACAAAATAAGTTTATAAGTTTCAATATTATTTGTTGTGTTAAATATATTTTTAATATTTATAAAATATTTTTAACTTATTATAATGGAATTTACAGAATATCTATATAAATAATTTATCTTTTAAAAAAGGAAATATTCTCTAATATTTTCATTTTCTAACCACCCATGATTTAAGTAAGGTAGTTTTACCAAAATCGAATATGTTATTTTTTCAAAATCGCAAATATATTCTATTAGATCATATATGAAATGTTAATTATGATCATTTATGACTGATTTTTTTTCCGTGCTTCTTTGAAAAAAACGTTTATAATGGAAGAATAGGGAAAAAAATCGCCAACTATGCAATATTAACTCTTTAGGTTTTCATGCAACTATAAAACATATTTTTATTTTAACTCTTTAGGTTTTCATTTTTAATTTATAAATGAAACAAATTACTCGATCAAAGACGCAATCTTCACATTATGGTATTTCAAGATTTGTGGCCCTATTTGGGTTTAGGATGGAGGGTTTAGGGTTTAAGGTTTCGGTCCGTTAGGGTTTGTAGTTTATTAATTAGTTATGTTGGCTCTTTATGGTCTAGAATCTAGTGTAAAGAAATTAAAAGTATAGGTTTAGGATGGAGGGTTTAGGGATTTGGGGTTTCGGTCTGTTAGGGTTTTATATTTATTAAATAGTTATATTTTATCCTATTTCAAAACAAAAGGGTTTATGTTTTTGGATGTTTATATTTTTGATTTGATTTAACTTCTTAATTAAGGTTTTGGTATAGGGTTTAGGGGTTAGGATTTATTTCTTACTTTTTCAAATTGTAAAGTTTTCAAGATATGTTGGCCCTTTATGGTCTAGAATCTAGTTTTTAGTGAGCTTTATTTCATCATTAAGAGTTTATGGTTATTTTAAAATACGATTTTAAAGGCATATAGGGGTTAGGGTTAATTTATTTATTTTGTTTTATTTAAATTTTTATTTAAAGTTTTCGCTAAAAGGTTTAGGCTTTAGAGTGTTGGGACTATTTTTGACAAGACCCCTCCCGGCCATAGGGCCGGTTTGGATTGCCACTACTTAGCCGATTTCATCTTGAGGTTTCATAAGAACCTCAAGTCCATTTTTGTCATACTTAAACGTTTTCATTTCATTCATTCAACAATTTGATTCATAATAAAGACTAAGGCAAAATAGACATTTTATTAATAAGTAAAAGGTACCAAATACAACTGTGGTTCAATTCGCATTATGCTAAAGTATTCGGTCGTAAACAATGTCTACCAAACTAACACCACTCGCCCCCAAGTCTTGTCCGCGCCTAGGTTTGATCATCATCATGATCTCCTGAAAACAAAACAAGTTCATGAGATTTCCATATTCGTTTATATTCATTTTCATGCATCCTAGCATTTATATTCTATATGATCCCACAAACTTTATATTATACAATCAATCTAACATTTCTATAATAATCCTAAGTTCTAAACATTGGCCGTTATAGTTCCCGTTACACCAACCGCAAACCGCATACACACTCGGCCCACGGACGTGAGCGTGTGGACGCGCATTCTCGGCGTACGGTTCCATGGTCGGATGGTTGGACTTACGGCCGTGGTGTTGTACCGCGATCATCCGGACGTTGGCGCGCGGATGGATACTCGGTCATGACGCGTACCGGGACGGACGCATCAGTCCAACGCGCGATAGACCTTACGGTCACGCGGATGGATCGGTACGTGCGCGTACTGCCGGCTTGACGTAACGATCGCGCGTCCATACGCTGCGTCAACGAGAGGCGATCCTCGGTCTAACACGGTCGGTCTTGCGGTGTGGTCGCGTAACCGCGAACGGACGCGACTCCTCATGCGAACGGACGCGATCATTACCACGGACGGTTACGACCGTTCCTTTGGTCCGCATGATACACCGCGGCCAACGATCTCTTGCGACAGTCCGTGGACCATCCGCGATCGCGTGCACCATGTACCGATGAATTGACGTGCGGTTATGCCGAGTGTTTCCACGGTCATTTCCCTGAACCGTTTCACGCCGTCAGACCGATCATACCTTGGCCTCTCGGTTCTCGGCTTACCGTCCTCTCGACGGGCCGTTAAACCGTTCGATGCGATACGATCCTTTGGGTCATATGGGCGCTGGAAACCGCGACTAACTGTCAAGCCAAATCACCACGACCAAGGCCTTATGGCCGGTCGTGTAACAAGCATACGGGCGAGTTCAGAACAAAGAAGAAGAAAGAGTTTTCCGGCCATAGAACAACCGGCCGTGACCGCTAGGGTTTGGGCCAAGGCCGAGAAGAGATGGTCTGGTCTCTAACCTTAGATGTGGTCGTGGCTTTGCCATGAGTTGTGGACGCTTCACCGGCCATCCTTGCACTCTTCTCAACCGCTTATTCCACCACCAAATCCCTCTTCAAACCACCGGCCTTTCTCCTTGAAATCCGGCTTCTCTCTCTCTCTAGAACTCTCTCAAAATTCTCGGTTTATTGGCCTATGCCTTTGGAGAATTGTGAGCGTTTTTCCCTCTTGTGGGCGTGGGCGAAATTGGCCAAGTGATGGCCTATTTATAGGCTATGTTGGCGCCAACTTCCCTTGGGAGAAAGGGTGGGAGTTGTTGGCCGAATGGGTGCAACACTTGGTGGTACCCATTCGCTTGGTAACCGCTAGTCAGCTAGTGTCACTAGCTGACCTAGCTGGCCCAAGAGCTTAACACTCCGGCCAGCTGAGTTGAGCTGGTTGCCAGCTGACCTAGCTAGCCAGCTGGACTGTTCAGCTCAGCTGAGCTGACTTCCTCACTCCTACACTTAGCTGAGCTCCTTCCAGCTGAGTCTCAGCTCCAAAACGCCTATGGGACACTTGGTTTAGTCTCTCCGGACTTTCCCGTTCATGTTTCTGGTCCCATGGCCGTCCCATCTTCCTTAGGCCGGTTGGGGGATACTACAAGTCTCCCCCCCTTGAAATGGATTCGTCCCCGAATCCGCGTCAAGGTTTTTGTACCACTCTGGATAGTCGGCCTTCATCTTATTCTCGGTTTCCCAAGTAATCTCCTTGATCCCATTATGGATCCACTCCACTTTGACCATTTGTACCACTTTCTTTCGGGTTGCTTTTTCCATCCTATCTAGGATTCGGAGTGGTCGGATTTCGATGGTCAAGTTTGGCCTAAGTTCCCTTGGAATCTCAGGTTCAACCTTGTCCGTATCCCCTAGACATTTGCGCAATTGTGAGACATGGAACACATTGTGGAATGCGTCCATCTCACTTGGCAAGTCTAACTTATAGGCGACCGCTCCAACCCGTTCAATGATTCGGAACGGTCCCAAATATCTGGGATCAAGCTTACCACGCTTGGAAACCCTGGCCCGACCCTTGAAAGTGATCATCTTCAAGTAGACTTGGTCGCCTACTTCAAACTCAAGGTCCTTTCTTCTCTTGTCTGCATAGCTCTTTTGACGGTCTTGAGCCTCTTTCATCTTGGTCTTGAGGAATCGGATTCGTTCCGTAGTTTCCTCTATTATGTCTGGTCCAACTATGCTTGACTCTCCAACTTCGGTCCAGCATAGTGGAGTTCGACAAGGCCGCCCATACAAAGCCTCATAAGGCGACATTCCGATGCTTGTGTGATAACTGTTGTTATACGCAAACTCGGTCAAGGGCAGAAACTTCTCCCATGAGTCACCCCATTCAAGAACACACGCCCTTAGCATGTCTTCTAGGGTTTGTATGGTCCTTTCGGATTGACCGTCCGTCTGGGGATGGTAAGCCGTACTCATGTTCACTCTCGTTCCCAGGGCCTTCTGGAAGGCTTGCCAGAAATAAGAAGTAAACCGGCCGTCCCGGTCTGAAACTATACTTGATGGGATCCCATGAAGTCTCACGATCTCATCAATGTATACCTCAGCCAACTTCCCCACTCCGTCCGTCTTCTTGATGGCCAAGAAGTGGGCGGATTTCGTGAGCCTGTCTACCACAACCCAAATGGCATCTCGCCTGTTCCGGGTCGTAGGCAAACCGGTCACAAAGTCCATAGCTATGTTATCCCATTTCCATTCCGGAATGGGAAGACTTTGTAGCAGACCACTCGGGACTTGGCGTTCAGCCTTGATTAGCTGACAGGTTGGGCACTTGGCCACCCAAGCAGCTACATCACGCTTCATCCCAACCCAATGATAGTACCGTTTGAGGTCATGGTACATCTTGGTATGGCCGGGATGAATTGAGAACTTAGACTGATGAGCCTCTCGTAAGATGGCTTCCTTCAGTTCCCATACGTTTGGCACACAGACTCGGCCATTTACCACAATCGTCCCATTGTTGGAGATTTGGTATTCCGTATGGTTGTTCTCTGCGGCTTTCACCAAATCCTCATCCTCCTTCTGAGCGAGCCGGACCTTAGTCAGAATATCTGCTTGGTCCGCTGCTCCTAAGCCAACTGGCTCCTCTCCCACGGTCAATGCACTGAGACGCAAGGAACGGACCAATCCGACCAAGGTCTCTGCATCCCGTTCACTAGCCACCTCGGTCCTTTTCCTACTTAAGGCGTCGGCCACGAGGTTGGCCTTCCCTGGATGGTAAGTAATGTCCAGATCGTAATCGGCCACTAGTTCCATCCATCTTCTTTGACGAAGGTTGAGCTCAGGTTGGGTGAACACATACTTCAGGCTCTTATGGTCCGTAAATAGTTGCACTTTCGCTCCGTAGAGATAAGATCTCCAGATCTTAAGCGCAAAGACTACAGCGGCCATCTCAAGATCATGAGTGGGATAGTTCCCCTCATGTTTCCTTAATTGCCTTGAAGCATATGCAATCACTTTCCCTTCTTGCATCAACACACATCCCAACCCATTGATTGACGCATCCGTGTAGACCACGTAAGGCACATCATCTTGGGGTTGGGTCAGAACTGGCGCCTTAGTCAACATCTCCTTGAGTTCCTTAAAACTCTTCTCCGCGGCATCAGTCCATACAAACTTCACGTTTTTCCCGGTCAGCTTCGTCATGGCCTTGGCCATACTTGCAAACCCTTGGACAAAACGTCTGTAGTAGCCGGCCAGACCTAGAAAGCTTCGGACCTCAGTCGCGTTTCTCGGTCTTGGCCAATCCTCAATTGACCGGATCTTCTCCGGATCAACTGCCACTCCTTCCGCCGACACTATGTGTCCTAGGAAGCCAATCCGCTCTTGCCAGAAACTACATTTACTTAGTTTGGCATAGAGCTTCTGTTCCCGCAACTTCTCCAACACGATCCTAAGATGTTCCCGGTGTTCTCTAGGGTTCTTGGAGTAAACAAGTATGTCGTCAATGAATATGATAACAAAACTGTCTAACCATTCCCGAAAGACACCGTTCATCATCTTCATGAACGCGGCTGGTGCATTTGTTAGACCGAACGGCATGACTACAAACTCGTAGTGTCCATACCGAGTTCGGAACGCGGTCTTCCTCACGTCCTCTGGTGCTATCGGGATTTGGTGGTATCCCGAAGCGAGGTCGATCTTGGAGAACACGGTCGAACCCTTGAGTTGGTCTAACAACTCGTCTATTCGAGGCAATGGGTACTTGTTCTTGACAGTAACCCGATTGATGCCTCGATAGTCTATGCACAAGCGGAGGCTCCCGTCTTTCTTCTTGACGAATAAGACAGGCGCTCCCCAAGGAGAACTGCTTGGCCTAATAAAGCCTTTGTCCAGCAGTTCTTCTAACTGCTTCTTCAACTCAGCCATCTCGGCTGGGGCCATTCTATATGGCGCTTTGGATAAGGGTTTCGTTCCGGGTTCAAGTTCAATGATGAACGGATCGGACCGGTCAGGCGGTAAGCCTTCTAATGGTCTAAAAACGTCCTCAAAGTCCTTAACCACTGGGATTTCCCCAACCTTAGCCTCCGGCCCTACTTCCTTGATCGTGATAGTGGCTAAGTATGCTTCACATCCCTTAGCCAACATCTTCTCTGCTTGGATAGCAGAGACGACCAAGCTTCCCGAGGTTGGCCGTATTCCTTGGAACACAACCTTACCCTCAAGTTTCTCGAACTTCACCCTTCCCCGGTGACATTCAATGGTGGCTCGGTTCTGACCGAGCCAGTCCATACCCAAGATCACTTCGTGAAGGTTGAGTTGGACCACCACTAGGTCAGCCGGCATGCTCACGCCCCCAATGGCAACGGGCACATCTCTGACTAATCCTAGCATGGGCATTACTTGCCCACCGGCGGCATTCACAATGCCTTGGCCGGCCACTTGTTCACTTTGGAACAAGCCTTTACCAATCATCCCGGGACTCACAAAACTGTGTGTAGCCCCGGAATCAAACAAGGTCAATGTTTCTACACCGCCTATCAAAACGGTCCCTACACATCGCCCTCAAATGTGTAAGCGCATCCCGCTTTTTCCCCAATATGATGCAATGCATTATTCAAATATTTAAGAAGGTTAGGGTTCCAGTAACGTACCAGTAATCGCGTCATATGAGCCGGCCTCCTCTGAGTCCTTTACCAGTGCGTAAACCCGAGGTTTCACAGCTTGACCCTTGGCCGTAGCCGCGCGGTCTCCCTGACCCCGGTTCACTTCTGGCGCCCTTTGCTTTCCATCTTGGCGCTTGGGACACTCACGGATGTAGTGCCCAGCTTGGCCGCAGAAATAGCATGTCACTGGTCTCTCGGTCACCTCTTCACGCCCCTTGTTCTGTGGACAGCTCCGTGACTCGTGGTCCTTGCCGCCACACTTCGCGCATGCAACATCGGCTTTCCAACACTTCCCCAAGTGTCGTTTGCCACATGTGGCACATCTGGCGCGGTCAGAGGGGGGAGCATCAGCCGTCTGATCTCTCTTCCTCTTTAGGTCCTTCCCGGGTTGACTGGACACCTTGTCCTTTGAGCCAACGCGGTTCTCCTCAGCCAAATTGGCTTCCACCGTAGCTGCCCTCTCGACTAGCTCGGAAACATTATTGTAGGTACAAACCGAGCAGTGGGTACGTAACTCCACTCGCAGGCCGCGAAGGAAGCGACGCACTTGTGCCGGCTCGTCCTCAACATCCCGTCCCACGTAACGTCTGAGACGGTCGAACTCGGCCTCATACTCACGGACCGACCTGCGGCCCTGGACCAAGCCCAAGTATCTACCTTCCATACGATCCCAGGCCTCTGCCGGAAAGTACTTCCGGTTGAACTCTACCTCAAACCCCTCGAAGGAGTTGATGAGGACCTTGGTGCGCCTGTCAACTGACAGCCACCAGTTGTGAGCGTCCCCTTCCAGGAAGTGGGTCGCTATGTCCTTACGGTAATCTTCAGGGCAACGGGTAGAACGGAAGTTCCGGACAAGCCGTGACCTCCATTCATCAGCCTAAAGTGGGTCAGCACTTCCCTTGAAGTGTTTTGTGCCCAACTTGGTGATGTGACCTAAAACGTTGAGGTAGTCCACCTTTCGAACCTTTTTAGGGTTCGGCGACTCTACCACTACTACGTCCGAGTCATCATCACTCAGACTCGCGGTCTCGGGAACCACGGTCCGCGGCTCACCCTCAGCCGGTTTCTGACCAGAAAGGCTATGGTTCAGTACCGTGAGCTGGCCCATCACTTCCTTTAACATAGTCCACATCTGACCGACGTTCGGGACTGCTGTCAAAGGCTCACCGTCACCACCACCTGTGGCGTCATCCATCTCATGGCCGGTCTCATCTCGAGCCGCATGAGATGAAGACTCTCCCATATGCTCATCGTTCCCGGTTAGGACGTGTGGTTGTTCAACCCTAGTCCCGTCAGGAATCAGTGTAGCATTGGGCTCAGTGGCCGTTGGGACAACCTCAGGACCGGTTGCCCCTGGCGTGACAGGAGTGGTCTGGACTCTCGGGCCGTGGCCGGTCGCAGACGTCTCCTTGTCCTTATCTTTTGTCCTCTTGGACTTGCTTTTTCCAACCTGAAATTCAACAAGACAATTCCATATATATCCAATCAAACTTCAAGTCCTAAGCAAGTCTAACTTTCTATGCGGACAATTCGGACTTGGAACGAGTGGTGTAGCCCCTAACCCCAGCCTAGGAAATAACTCCGCTCTGATACCAACTTGACAAGACCCCTCCCGGCCATAGGGCCGGTTTGGATTGCCACTACTTAGCCGATTTCATCTTGAGGTTTCATAAGAACCTCAAGTCCATTTTTGTCATACTTAAACGTTTTCATTTCATTCATTCAACAATTTGATTCATAATAAAGACTAAGGCAAAATAGACATTTTATTAATAAGTAAAAGGTACCAAATACAACTGTGGTTCAATTCGCATTATGCTAAAGTATTCGGTCGTAAACAATGTCTACCAAACTAACACCACTCGCCCCCAAGTCTTGTCCGCGCCTAGGTTTGATCATCATCATGATCTCCTGAAAACAAAACAAGTTCATGAGATTTCCATATTCGTTTATATTCATTTTCATGCATCCTAGCATTTATATTCTATATGATCCCACAAACTTTATATTATACAATCAATCTAACATTTCTATAATAATCCTAAGTTCTAAACATTGGTCGTTATAGTTCCCGTTACACCAACCGCAAACCGCATACACACTCGGCCCACGGACGTGAGCGTGTGGACGCGCATTCTCGGCGTACGGTTCCATGGTCGGATGGTTGGACTTACGGCCGTGGTGTTGTACCGCGATCATCCGGACGTTGGCGCGCGGATGGATACTCGGTCATGACGCGTACCGGGACGGACGCATCAGTCCAACGCGCGATAGACCTTACGGTCACGCGGATGGATCGGTACGTGCGCGTACTGCCGGCTTGACGTAACGATCGCGCGTCCATACGCTGCGTCAACGAGAGGCGATCCTCGGTCTAACACGGTCGGTCTTGCGGTGTGGTCGCGTAACCGCGAACGGACGCGACTCCTCATGCGAACGGACGCGATCATTACCGCGGACGGTTACGACCGTTCCTTTGGTCCGCATGATACACCGCGGCCAACGATCGCTTGCGACAGTCCGTGGACCATCCGCGATCGCGTGCACCATGTACCGATGAATTGACGTGCGGTTATGCCGAGTGTTTCCACGGTCATTTCCCTGAACCGTTTCACGCCGTCAGACCGATCATACCTTGGCCTCTCGGTTCTCGGCTTACCGTCCTCTCGACGGGCCGTTAAACCGTTCGATGCGATACGATCCTTTGGGTCATATGGGCGCTGGAAACCGCGACTAACCGTCAAGCCAAATCACCACGACCAAGGCCTTATGGCCGGTCGTGTAACAAGCATACGGGCGAGTTCAGAACAAAGAAGAAGAAAGAGTTTTCCGGCCATAGAACAACCGGCCGTGACCGCTAGGGTTTGGGCCAAGGCCGAGAAGAGATGGTCCAGTCTCTAACCTTAGATGTGGTCGTGGCTTTGCCATGAGTTGTGGACGCTTCACCGGCCATCCTTGCACTCTTCTCAACCGCTTATTCCACCACCAAATCCCTCTTCAAACCACCGGCCTTTCTCCTTGAAATCCGGCTTCTCTCTCTCTCTAGAACTCTCTCAAAATTCTCGGTTTATTGGCCTATGCCTTTGGAGAATTGTGAGCGTTTTTCCCTCTTGTGTGCGTGGGCGAAATTGGCCAAGTGATGGCCTATTTATAGGCTATGTTGGCGCCAACTTCCCTTGGGAGAAAGGGTGGGAGTTGTTGGCCGAATGGGTGCAACACTTGGTGGTACCCATTCGCTTGGTAACCGCTAGTCAGCTAGTGTCACTAGCTGACCTAGCTGGCCCAAGAGCTTAACACTCCGGCCAGCTGAGTTGAGCTGGTTGCCAGCTGACCTAGCTAGCCAGCTGGACTGTTCAGCTCAGCTGAGCTGACTTCCTCACTCCTACACTTAGCTGAGCTCCTTCCAGCTGAGTCTCAGCTCCAAAACGCCTATGGGACACTTGGTTTAGTCTCTCCGGACTTTCCCGTTCATGTTTCTGGTCCCATGGCCGTCCCATCTTCCTTAGGCCGGTTGGGGGATACTACAATTTTAGGGTTAAGAAACAAATATAAAGGTTTAGGGTATACGTTTAGGGTGACGTTTAGGGTATACATTTAAGGGTTTATATTTATATATTTTAAAAGGCATAAATCCGCAACATATAGATAAACCAAGTACTAGTACAAATCCGCAACAAAGGAAAAAACCCAAAAAAAAAAAAAAAAATCCGCAATAACGAGTTAATAGTTGGTATCACATGTCATGTGCTTACTTTCGACAACACAAAAGCTCCTAACGTTGTACGTTATAATCATAAGAAACTTGGCAGTTAGAATCATCGATGTTATTTCTCGTTTAAATCTTTTGGGAGTTGCAAACCCATGAGGCCGAGTAAATTGGAAGCAGGACCAGAAAGTCCTTGTTGTGAAGAGTAGGATTCAAGTAGGTTCTTGACCAGGTTGAAATCTGCATCAACTGGTGTAAATGTCATTAAAATCAAAACTCAACCTCATAAATTCACAACAATCTGCAGAAAAAATGCTAAAGCAGGATGTGTCTCATGCATGAATTCAAACAACTTATTCACAACTGTCTTTAAAAAATCAAAACTTCGCAAATGAGGTAAATGTTGACATCGACACATAACTATGGGATTCAGTAATCAAAATATTAAACACCATGACAAGATTTCACTTCTTAAGTGTTGCTAATACAAAATAAGTCCAGATATTTTACTAGTAGAATGAAGCCAATTTCAGCAACCTAATGAACAACTAAATCACACTGTAATTCAATAAGTACTAAACCCTAAGACAATGAAATCGAGATTAAAAACCCGAATTACTGGAAAAGTTGTAGAAGCAAGGTTAAATTAGTCCCAGAACAAGCGTCCATCGGTTGCTTCAGATTCACGCCTCCTAAAGCTACAAAATCTCAGACTCTGTCTGAAACAGAACAAGAAGACAAACGAATGGGACTGAGTTCTAAAAAATACCTTGAACAATGTTGGTGACACCTTCCAAGAATCCAGCCTACTCCAACCAATAAGACGTAGCATACCTCTTCTCCTGATGAGAGGGGGGGGGGGGGGGAGTAGCAGCTACTCCTCCTCATGGTATGTATCAGAACCAAGAATCTCTTCGATTTCAGATTGATTAGAGAAAATGAAGAAAAACCAAAATTGGAAATTTAATACTGCTTGAAGATGAGAATCATGAGGTCAAGGCCGATTACGTTATTGCAAAACCAAACACAGGACGTCTGTCTCAGCTTTATTGTCTTGTTCATTATTACACTGGATATGATCACATATTGCAACACAATCTTAGATTGAAAAGTGCTAGCTTTATCAACTTGATAAAACCATTAATTCTCCATCTCCGCTTCCTACCTCCAGACCCATAAATCACCTGTAAAGTCGGTGCATGAGAGAACAAACCGAAAGATATCAAAGACTTGTGCTTTGTTTACCTTTAGTTCTGCTTCTATAGCAGTGATGACTCGAGCCACAAAAGCTTGTTTCTGATCATCTGAGGGGTTCGAATTGTTCTTGGCATAGTTCAGGTAATCATCAGAGCTGATGTAGAACAAGTAGATAGCTTCAGAACGTGCTTTAGTAGTCCATTTGTTCTTTTTTCAGAGAACTTCATCACTTGTTGTGACAGAGTCAACTAATAAATACAAAAACAAAAATCATTCAAAGATCTATTAACCTAAACTCATAATTCAAGCGTTGACATAATTACTTTTACCATCCTAATATAGACCATCGATCACAAGATTATTGTTTCCAAATGAAATTGATAATTGTAATAGAGATCACAAAAAAAAATCAAACTCAATTCCAGGTTCCAAAGTAAGAATTTGAATTTGAAATTAACAATGAATCGAAAAAGCTGACCGTCTCCGGAGGGAAGCCGAGAACGGTGGTGTCGGCGATGGCAAAATTAGCTCCGTGAGAAAAATCCGCCGTGTTACGGAAAATCGGAGGGATTTGAGGAATACCCATGAAACTAGCTGCTTAGAACAAGTAAGAAAAGTCAGATTAAATCCCAGACAAGTATAATAAACCCTAGTAGCCATTGATTTCAAAATTGATCAAAAAATTATAATTACCAAGATAGTCGGGAACGATACAGCCATCGGACCACCTTCCCGTGGCCTCTCCTAGAGTTATTCCAGATGGAGGAAAGCTAGCGTCGACACGATTCGAAGAGACAAATTGTTTGTTGCCAGTGTCGTAAACACCATCGTCGAATACGAAGAGCGTCTGGGCGAAGGAGATGGTGGGGAAGTGAAGGAGAAGAAGAGCGGCTACGAACTTGGCGACTGTCTCTTTCTTTCTTTTCAGTTGTTGCCCTAGATCGTGTTCAGAAATTTATTTTAGCTAGACAAAGTAATTTTTTTGTTCACTTAAAATTAAAATCAAATTTATTATAATAAAACCTAATTTAAAATAAATTTATTTAAGGTAAAATATGAATAAATGGTAAAATTAATCATAATGGCAAAATGGTCATTTTAATAACTTTAAATACTAACTTAGTAAACTTTTTGCAATGGATACTAACCTAGTAACTACACTAAAGATTAATACTACCTAGAGTAAATTTCACAACAATTAATTGACTTCTTGAGCAGTTGCCTATAAGTATTCATTTACAAATAGGTAACAAACTTGGGTACCTTTTTCTGTTTGTTCATGTGTGCCTCTTGCTGCTTGCCAACAATTTCCTTGTTCAGGTTTTGATCAGTCATTACCTCTTCTTCGGAAGAATCATCACCTGATTCATCTTCGTCTCCAGTTTCTTCTCCAGAAGTAGATGCGCCTGCTTTTCCAGCATTAGCTTTTCCAGAAGCATAAACACCTTTTGCTTGAGCAGGAACGGTTGTTGTACATGTGTTTACTGGCAGTTTAGGAGGTGGAACATAACTGATGCCAGAGCTCTTGAGATTACTAATCTCAAGAGAAAGTGTTCTGAACTTTGATTGAAATTCTATCTGTAGGAGAGTGAAGTTTTGATTTAGAGACTTCATCTGATCCAAAATTTGTTTATTCGATTCTTCAGATTTCTTGGAAAAAGCAGCAGCGGCAGCTTTGATCAAACGGTCAACATTTATATCGGAAGGTACTGTATCCGTTGTGGATGATTGACCTTTTGCCAACTTCAAATGATCACTTGCCTTTGCACCACCAATCCAAGACTTCCTCGTGAACACATCGCCACGATTAACAGCTTCAAGGAGGTTATCGACGCGAGTGTCTGATAGGTCTAGTTTTAATCCCTATACTAACTGCAAGTGCAAAATAATGTCAATGTAGTACTTAGGGTATCGAATCCACAAGGACTCTAGGAAACGATAGATTTAGAACGATCAAGATTAAACTAGGAGAAAGCAATATAGTGAGAAACTAAAAGCAAGCAGAAAAGTAAATCAAGCAACATGAGTGGTTTGTAAGCAAGAAGGCGAAGCGTTAGGTCAAGGGAGTTCTCAGGAAATCAAGAACATAAGCTAATCAATCAATCGGGATATAATATCATAAATATGTTCTAGAACTGGAATCACAGAAGTATAAGAAATCAACTTTCGTTGTGAATCCTATCTTTGTCTAACAACATAGCAAACCAACTTTCGTTGCGAATTCTAGAGTTCTAAACAAGCATTAATCTCAAGTTCTTTCGTTCACAATTCCTCTAAACCAAATTTCTTTGCGAGTAGATCAAATTGCTCATCTAGGTTCTTTCTAGATAATCAACCAACCGTCGTTGTGGAAATCAACCTAACATCAATAATCTAAGTGGTCAGTTCAGATCAAGCATTAAGAACAACCCTAGATGAAGAACTAACAAGTATGAATCCCTACAGATTTATCAACATATAATTCCATGAAGTCCCTAATGAGAATCCCTAAACCTAACAGGTAATCTACTCAGACATGTTCATCGAAACAGAAGACACCATGAATAGAAAACCAATTATCATAAAATCAAGTAAAGAAATGGGGTTCAAAATCCTCTCTCTTTCAAGAGCCGGATCAGCCCCTAACTCTCTCTGAAAATAAAATAAAACTTAGAACTGAAAGTGTTGCCTAAACAATGGCTTAAAAACCCTAATATAATGGTCTAAAGTCGGCTGGGGCTTCTTTGTAATTATAAGAAACTTCTGGGCTTTTGTGCAATTTCCAAATTCTTCATTAAACGCTCGCGAGATTAGCTGTGTCGACCTTGTGTCGATCGATGCACATGTTGTGTCGATCGACACAGGTCTGTGAAATGGGCAGTGAACTCTTCTTCTCGGGTCAATACTCCAAAATGCTCCAGAATGCGCCATAATGTCCAATTCCGCTCCAAACGTACCTAGACCTGTAAACATAGATAAAAGACTCCAAAACATAATAAAAGACTCGATAAATAAGATATATATCATGGTTAAAAACCCTAAAATTTATGTTATATCAACTCCCCCACACTTAGCTCTTGCTTGCCCTCAAGCAAGTAAAGAACCAAAGTATAAGAAAAGAGGTTTGAAAACATAGAAACTCATTTCGTCCTAGGAACTTTCGCATTCACATTCACTTAGTAAACCACTGAAAACTTTCCTACAGAACTCAAGACCACAATATACTTCCCCCAAACTTAGCAACTGTCCCAAGTAAACTCCACAATCAAGTTAGGACATTCAAGTTTACCACACTAGTCTCTGTATACAATTAGGTGCAGTCTCACTGAGGGATTATCGAATCAAAGGACACATGGACTCAACCTATTCAGTATCTGACCACCAAACTGTCGGTTTCTGGTTTCTTTCTTTTCCCTTTCTCCCTTAGCACTGATTTTTCTCCACTGGGTATCATTTTATTTTTTCTATCAGTGCTCTTCCCTTTTTATTGAGGTTTAACTTTGGATCTTTCCATGGATACACATGATGTAATAGTGTCTGCTACTACTCCGGTGACCACTTCGAAGCTACTAGCTTATCCTCGGTTTTTATCTCTTTTTTTTTTTTACTTTCAAGGGAGGGGAAAATCAGAAACCATACTTAAGAACAGGATCACAGGCTGTGCCAAACACATCAAAGGAATCCGACCCAAATATTACCAAGCCCCTAAGTGAGAAATTAAAGTCAATATTAAGCGCGAGACTAGTGATGAATCCTCTGAATACCTGGTTAGATATGGGTGTCTTTGGTAAGCTGATCTGTTTGGGGTTTTCTAATAGTCATAGATGTCCTGCAAGTCTGTCCAATGGTCACTTAGTTCCTGTTCAAGCCAAAAATTTCCTCAGAAAATCATAGTTTCATACAAATTTTGACTCAATAAAACAGTTTTGAAAACATGGGACTGACACTAAGAAAACAAAAGCGTGCGTCAGTAGCTCCTCCCCCACACTTAAAACACACTGTCCCCAGTAGTGTCAAGCTTAGGGTCGGTTCGAACAAATAATCAAATTGAAACGAATCCGAAAGTTGCAGAATACTTATCTGTCGTCGCCCTGCGTCGATCGATGCATAACGTGTGTCGATCGATGCAGGCCAAATTTGCTCGCGGTTATGTGAATAACCGATGTCGAAACCGCAATTGATTCGGCTAACCGTGAATTGCAAATGCATCGACCGATGCACAAGATGTGTCGATCGATGCAATGCGAGTCTGCCTGTTTCTCACGCCTTTGAACACACAAAAAATAGAAAAATCAAAAACACCAAATCAAAACGAAAACAAAAACAAAAACGAACCTAACAGTGGGTTGCCTCCCACTCAACGCTTGTTTTTAGTCATTAGCTTGACTATGGGATAGAGATCGTACTTATGGCGGTTTCAACAGAGACTTTGAGTGTCTCTATGAATGTCTCTTCATCCAAGGTGGTGTGTATGCTGTCGGATCATGAGATCTCCCAAGGAAAGAGTAAACAGAACCGGGGCGGGAGCGTAGCATGGGTGGGATTCTGCATTTTCCTGCATTTAAAGCAATGCGGTTAGGAGGTTTAAGCTTAGATGATTTGTGCCTTACCTTTGGTGGAAATGAGATGTCTGGAGTTTTCTGCTTATGAGCAGTTGCAGGCACTGAAGATGTTAGAGCAAGTTCAGAATGAACTGCCATCTTCTCCTCTCTAATTGGAACCTCTGGTTCCACCTCAACACTAAAGCTCTCTCCATCAATGGTGGCTCTCTGCTTCCTTTCCATCTTGAACTGCAATGGCTTATCTCCCAGTTGGATATCAATTAAACCACGTCTCACATCTATCACAGCTCCCGCAGTAGCTAAAAATGATCTTCCAAGCAGCAAAGGATCATCTGGCTCAACATTGTACTTCAGTACTACAAAGTCTGTTGGAATTAAGTAGTTTTCAACTCTGATAGGTACATCCTAAAGAACACCTTCGGGGTACCTCTTTGATAGATCAGCTAGGATAAGAGAGATCCTAGTAGGCTGAAATTCCATAAGTCCTAATCTCTTAGCCACAGAGTATGGCATGAGATTCACACCAGATCCTAAATCACACAGAGAACGCTTGAATCTCTCCTTAGAGATATAACAGTCTAGCACAAATGCTCCTGGATCTGGAAGCTTCTCTGAAATCTGAACCAGCTTCTTTTTCATCACTTTCATACATTTAGCCACTTCTAGCTCCTGTTTAGACAGTTTAGGAACCTTAGGATATGGCACAGAAGGCTTATAGACTCGTTCTGGGACTGTTGCAGGTTTCTGGTCTCGTCTGCGATCTGTTTCGATTGATGCATAGGGTGTGTCGATCGACACAAGGCGATTATGTTCAATTTCATCAGACGGATCGGGGTTGCATCGATCGATGCATGAGTTGTGTCGATCGATGCTTATCTCAGACAGACAGAATTCTTCCAAAAAATCCGAGATTATGCTCTCTTCTTCCCCTAGCAACTCAATCTCATCTCATGTGGTAACATCATGGACGTATTGCCTCTGTTCAGCTTTCCCGGCTTCATTTTGCCTTTGTATTGCTCCAGCTGTTTGTTGAACTCGGACATCTATCTTCTTCACATGTGTGCTTAAAGATTCAAATTTCTCATTAAGATCTTCATACAATGCATCTATCTTTGAGTTGTAGGACACAGTGATCTGTTGTTGTCCCTCAAGAAATTGCTCCATCATGGTTTCCAATCTGCTCTTATATGTAGGTGCAGGCGGTGCTTGGTAAGAATAAACACCATAGTTCCTTCAGAAGGGGTTACTCTATTGCTGGAATGGTTCCTGAAAAGCAGATTCCTGACTGTAGAATTCATTCCCTCAAACGTAGTTGATAGCTTCTTGCGCATACTTTCCAAGTAGAAGACTATGTAGATAGTCAACTTTATTCTTCAACCCAGCTATCTGTGAAATGTCAATCCCTGAACTGAAAATATCATTCCGACACATCGTCCGTACGGATCTCCTCTTTGTGCTTCCGCGAAACTGTGTCGATCGATGCAAAAAGAGCGTCGATCGATGCAGTGTGAAAAGGTGTGACGATCGACACACAGGACCGTGTCGATCGATGCATAGCGATTACAGGCGTACCTGAAACGCAAGAAAAAGAAAAGAACAAAAAAAAATTAGTAACCAAAAACAAAAACGAAAAACCTAGTCTAAACCCTAAGTTCAAATCTATCGAAGACTCAAAAGAGTCCCCGGCAACGGCGCCAAAAACTTGATATGTCTAGTTTTAATCCCTATACTAACTGCAAGTGCACAGTAATGTCAATGTAGTACTTAGGGTATCGAATCCACAAGGACTCTAGGCAACGGTAGATTTAGAACGATCAAGATTAAACTAGGAGAAAGCAATATAGTGAGAAACTAAAAGCAAGCAGAAAAGCAAATCAAGCAACATGAGTGGTTTGTAAGCAAGAAGGCGAAGCGTTAGGTCAAGGGAGTTCTCAGGAAATCAAGAACATAAGCTAATCAATCAATCGGGATATAATATCATAAATCTGTTCTAGAACTGGAATCGCGGAAGTATAAGAAACCAACTTTCGTTGTGAATCCTATCTATGTCTAACAACCTAGAAACCAACTTTCGTTGCGAATTCTAAAGTTCTAAACAAGCATTAATCTCAAGTTCTTTCGTTCACAATTGCTCTAAACCAAATTTCTTTGCGAGTAGATCAAATTGCTCATCTAGGTTCTTTCTAGCTAATCAACCAACTGTCGTTGTGGAAATCAACCTAACATCAATAATCTAAGTGGCCAGTTCAGATCAAGCATTAAGTGAAGGATTATGTGTGTTCATTGGTGTAATTATCAGGTTACAACCTAGCACATAATCAACTAGGATCTAGGTGATTTGCAGTTGAATCATAAACAGATCAGATTCATTACCTTGTGATTGCAGCGGATTGATCAAAGGAATGAAGAGATCACAGAGAGCTGATGATAACCGGCTCCTCCTAGGTATCCACACTCTTACAAGCTACTGGATCAGGCTGCTAGACCAAGCTGGAATCAACAGAGAGAGAGAGGACGGCTGCTGAGGCAAATCGCAGATGTGGTGTGTCCTAGCCCTAGGCGCCTGTCCTCTTCCTTATATGGGCCCAAGTAATTAAACTAATGGCATATTAGGCTTTTGGGCCCAAGGCCCAAATCAGACAAAAAGACTGTATTTTGTCTGGCCCAATTCTCTGTACAAATACAGTAAATGCCTTGCATCTTACCGTATTAATTCCTTGTTAACTTTCCCGTTAGCTATGGTGTGTGACCCTTAGGGATCATACAATACTGGTAATAAGTCCTAAACTTATAGATCAAGAGCGGACTCTAGCAAGTCATCATGATCACCCAGTATTTATGACTTATGTCTGATCTCGACACTTATCATACTTTCTAGAGATAGTACAGTAGATTTCAGGACATTCCCAACAATCTCCCACTTGTACTGGAATCCTACATTCCCTAATCTTTTTGTCTCAATATCTCGATCTGGCATAAGGCAAGATGCGTGTCATCCTTATATAGCCAGACCATGTTCATCGGACCAGATTTGATACTGACAATGCAAACGACTTGGGCAAGTCCGTTTGGGAGTGGCCACTCTCTTACCAGCTATCACATCTCCGATTGGCCTAGAGATATTACCTCCGTTAAACGGCAGGGACAAATCCCATCTTGTTCCATCACTATGAACTACACACTTTATAATACACCCAACCAAGGTCCTTATAGCTCCCAGTTACGAAACAGCGTTAGACAATGATCAAAGCGCATCACTCCATGTGCAGCCACATGCATGCGAACTCAGGTCTAAGGACTATACTCTATAGTCGTATATGAGAACCTCTTATGACACAGATATTAATATCTTGTAGAGTTCTCATCAGCGGTCCATGTCCGGTCATATGCTCCCCTACATATACCTATGTGTCGACTTTGATGCCGCGCATCTATGACCCCTCGAAACTTGGTCATAAGTCTCAACACAATCTAGTCTCAAGTGGTTGTTGGTGTTCCAATTTCAACAACCTTCGACTATGGACACTATGATTTATGTCATTTCGTTAAATATGGGGTTTCAGGATCAAGTCTACTCATGTACTTCGATGGCCCATATATAATGACATGAATCATTTTGGAACGATTATTTATATCACAGTTAAAATAATCCAGAAATCATAGATTTCATAAACATAAAATATTATGTTTACATGAACCTTTCAAAACAACTAAATAAAGCCCTTTACAAACTCCCACTGAAATTAAGACTACATCTTAATTTCACTTATCCTACAGCTACAGTCCGCGACTCGTGCTTAGGCCTAAGGAGTGGCTGCGTTAATAGATTAGCAACGTTCTCATTCGTTGAAACTTGCTGATCTACTTAACACCTCTGTCATTTATCTCACGGAATAGGTTATACCTACCCTCAAGGTGTTTGGACCTCTGATGTGCAGCTAGTCTCATCCATGCTGGGAATCACATCAAGTTCAGTGATGAACTCTTCTTTCCAAACAACCTCTTTCGCCGCTACCCAAGCTGCGAAATGTTCAGCTTAAGTCATGGAGTCAGCAACAGTGCCTTGCACTGCCAGACAGACACAAGATATAACCGGACTGTGACCGGAAATCATCTTTGTCTGTTGGAAACTTGCCTTTCAGACTCTACCAACTTGTAGCACCTCACTTTCTCCGTAAATCAAGAACTTATCCTAAGTATTTTCCAAATACTTAAGGATATTCATTACGTCTATCCAGTGATTCTTCGCTGGATTTGACTGGTCTTTACTTGTCTTGCTTAACATTAAAGCAACATCAAAACAAGTACGTGTTATGGCATACATGATAGATCCAATTGCCGACGCATATGGAATCTCATCCATGCATTCAAGCTCAGCAGTTATCGTAGGACACTGTTTCTTGCTTAACGTAAGAACATACGTGGCTTTACCCATGTCAATCATGGAGAAACAACTTCCCAGCCAGTCTTTAACAGACTTCAGCATTGGAATGTTATTTCCGAGAATCAGTATGTCATCGACATACACTATGAGAAATGCAACATCGCTCCCACTTATCTATTAGTAAACGCACAGTTCCATCTCGTTCCTGTTCAAGTCAAAACCTTGACTACTTCAACAGAACGAAGATTCCAACTCCGATATGTTTGCTTCTATCCATGAATGGATCGATGAAGCTAACTTACATACAGTATAATTTTTCGGAGTCCGGGCTCACTTTCGCTTCTGTGAATTTCGCAGGTTCGTCACTTTCAATGATCATCAGATCATGGCAACTAATCACGAGAAATCACTCTAGGATTAGTGACGGATTCATTCAGATCTGCGAACTTCAGGCTCTACAGGTGTAGATTCTACAGAAATCTGTAAATCCATCCGCTGCTCTCCCTCAACAGGTTGAGCAGCCTCCTGTATTTCTCGAATTTCTTCGAGTTATACTTTTACTCCCACTGTTCTTCTTGGAAAGCAACTTTCCTTTTAGAAAACAGAATTCCGAACAACCTAACTTCGTTTTCGGAATGGACGTAAAAAGTAACAAGCCTTGGTTTCCCTAGGACAACCAGCGAAGTAGCTCAACTACAAATACTCAGTAAAGACTAATTTGGATCATTTCCAGTCCACATTTATGTGGTGTCTTTCAACTGATATTGGTGGAACTATTTCAGCGTAAACTTAGATATTTCTAGAGTTTTATTCTTAAAGAATATCATGGAAGATTCGTGTGACTCATCTTTAATCATTTCTAATAAGATCTGATTCTTTCTCACAGAAACACCTCCAGGTTTTTCAGGAGAAATGAGCTGTGAAACGACTTCACACTCATTCAGATGATCACACCATCAATGACTTAAGTATTCTCACTTGGATCTAATCCAGAGTCTCAATACTTCTGTCACTCAGATTCTATACCTCATTCTGGAATTCTTTCGACCATTTCAAAGAATTCTGACTCGTGTCTCATCAAATGAACACAGTCATACTCACTGAAGTAATCAGTAAAGATAATGAAGTACAGGAAATTTTCTCTGGCATTACTGCTCATCGGGCCACATACATGAGTATGTTCAAGGTCCAATAAGCCTTTGGGCCTTTCTCTAGCTCGGCTAAGATGGGCCCTTTGTCTTTTGGTCCAGTAAGCAGAATTCAAGTCTCATAAGATATCCGATCAAATGAGCCCAAAAGTCCATAACTATGGGATTTCTGAATCCGACTCACTCTATGTGACCAAAACATTTACGCCAAGAAAAATCAGGTTTATTTCATCAGATTTAAACCAATTCGGTATTTATGTTACATTTAGGCACTCTTTGGTTTAAGATATAAAACCCATTCCTTGAATAGGGTGCTACAATCAATATTTCATTGAGATCAAAAGAACAAAACTTGTCTTTTATCAAAATAAAAAACATTCAATTCTTACAAGAAAATGAAAGACAACTCTGCTTAAAGCAGGTACATTGTAGCAATTACTTAATACAAAACCAAGCCTCAAAGGCATCTACAAGTGAAAACCCTACGGCTGAGGCAGCATCCATAGCTCCTTCCAGACATGCAGTTCCACTTGTCCTTCCTTCAACGTTCTACTGTTGCTTAGGCTATGCATATTATAACAAATATCAGTGCCACAACCAGTATCCAATACCTATAAGGTAGAACTTGAAGTAATAACATGAATACCTGAGGAAGTAGTCTCATACATCAACTTCAACTCCTCATAATCTTCCATGAATTTAATGCAATCTCTCTTCCAATGCCCAACCTCTTTACAGTAGCAGCACTTACCAACGTAAGATGTATCTGACTCGGGCTCAGAAGACACAGGCTTGCCATGATTCAAAATCTGGACAACTTTGTCTTCACCCTTGTCAGCACTAGGTTTAGTAAACCTACCCTTCTCCATTATGAGATTATACAGGGTACTCTTCACGTTTGGCTCAACTGTCTTGAGCATATCATGCAGTTCAGTCAGCGTCTTCGTTAAGCCTTTCTTGATATAGTTCCTTCTGAACTTATCATAGCTTGACGGCAGTGACTGCAGAATGATCTCAGTTGCCAATTCTTGGCTAACTGGATAATCCAGTTTCCTCAGGTTATCAATGTAACCCATCATTTTACTGACATGAGGACTTACTGGATGATCATTTGGTAGCTTGCAGCTAGTGAGAGACTTAACCAACTGGTATCTCTCCACTCTTACCTGCTCCTGAAATTTCAATTTCAGGCTGCTGATCATCTCTATTGGCGACTCCATGTTCTCATATTGCTTCAGCAAATCTGAGTCCATGGTAGCCAATATCAGACCACGCACATCTACCGCATCATTATAATGCTTATTCCAAGCATCATATACTGCATGAGAGGCATTGGACCCGATCCTCTCGGGGAGAGCTCTCTCAAGGACATAGTCCTTTCTCTCCTGCCTGAGGACTAGCCTCAGGTTCCGCGACCAAGTCAAGAAATTTGATCCGTTCAGTTTGTCCATTTCAAGGACAGACCGGATCGAGAAAGTGTTTTGATTGTTTGTGCTAGTCATAACTGAAATTTAGAGATAAATAGAGTTTTAGTTATTTAGTTCATAAAAGAGTAATCTTAATAACTTATAAGAAAACTCGCATTGCATTCAAAAATTTCTTTGTTTAACCTCATAAGAATGCAATGATTCCGAGACCCATGTTCAGCTAAATCCAAAGTGGGCCACTGGCCGTCACCCAGAAGTAGTTTTACTTGGTAAGCATACACACAGCTAGTTATATCCAATAACTCTCAGTTGTGAATTGGGCCCAAGGCCCAATACACCAGATGTCTCAAGGCCCGGGACTCCCGATGGCCCAGTCAAGGAAACCAATCTCTTACAGCCAAATAATCACTAAAGTCTGGGACTCCCAATGAAATCAGTGACTATATACTACTTTACTTACGCAAAAACAGACACCTCACACTGTAAGCCATATCTGTAATTGAATAAGCGTTAAGTAGCTGACAAGATTGGGCAAGACATCCAAGCTTGATATTGTTTTTGAGGATTTTAGGTTTCAATAGATTTCCTCCCAAAAATAGAAGATTACTATTTTGGGAAACTTTCCATTTCAGGTAACTTACTAAATGTGGAAACTTTCTATTTAGGGAAACCTACTATTTTTAGAAACTTTCTAAATCGGAAACATACTATTTTTAGAAGTTTCCTAACATGCCAAAATTAGAAACTTCTAATATTAGAAGCTCTCTAATTTAATGTTTTATTAAAGTTTTCGGTTGGGTCACAAATTATAGGCCCAATTCTTGGCCCAAGACCACAGAATTCCAATTGGCCCAATAATTTGACATAACCGAGTCGGTTCATTAATTCTGGTCCAAGACCAAATTAACTACTAAATCCAACTGGTTATTTACTAAACCAGACCAGCTCTAAATTATTTGGTCCAACCAAATCAAACTTAGACCAGCCTTCGGTTTAGGTTAAAATTCAATTTTTGAATTTAAATCCGGTTTAACCAGAAATTAAATAATACCAATTGTATTAAATAATTTCCAGCAAACCGCGATTTGGGTTAACCGCTTGAACCATACAATAATTAAATAATTAATCGATTCATACAAAGCAATCACTTTACGATCATGATATTAACAAAAGGACAAAACGATTTTGACCTTTTACTTATCGATTCATGAGATTGACTAAAAGACAAAAGTGATTCTCAACCTTAACAAACCTTATGTTAACATTCGATCGTGATATTTAATTAAACAATCGATTTGATTCATGTCATTCACTAAAGGACAAAACTATTTTGACCATTACCAAACCTAACAAATCGATTTAATTATGAAACAAGGACAACAGCGATTTCTTATGATTGTACAACAAGTTCAACAAGCGATTTATACATTCACTAAAGACAAAAAACGATTTGAACATTGACAAACCTTGTGATCAACAAAGTCAACAAGCGATTGAGACATTCACATCAATCAACAATTATTTATGATCGCTCATGATTGATTATTAAGCAAAGTCAACAAGCGAAGCATACAAAGAAACGATGTTAACATTAATTAACAAGTTTTTCTTATTTCTAGGTTTTCCAAGTTTCAATCAATTTTACTCATTAAAATCGATTCATCAAACTAATAAACAACCTAGTATGATCCAAAAAGCAAAAACCTAACGACCT
Organism: Orychophragmus violaceus; assembly: GCA_030180135.1. Classification (NCBI taxonomy): domain Eukaryota; kingdom Viridiplantae; phylum Streptophyta; class Magnoliopsida; order Brassicales; family Brassicaceae; genus Orychophragmus; species Orychophragmus violaceus. The sequence goes on from CM058240.1 coordinate 89,593,551, forward strand.
AGGCTCTGATACCACTGTAGGATTATGTGTGTTCATTGGTGTAATTATCAGGTTACAACCTAGCACATAATCAACTAGGATCTAGGTGATTTGCAGTTGAATCATAAACAGATCAGATTCATTACCTTGTGATTGCAGCGGATTGATCAAAGGAATGAAGAGATCACAGAGAGCTGATGATAACCGGCTCCTCCTAGGTATCCACACTCTTACAAGCTACTGGATCAGGCTGCTAGACCAAGCTGAAATCAACAGAGAGAGAGAGGACGGCTGCTGAGGCAAATCGCAGATGTGGTGTGTCCTAGCCCTAGGCGCCTGTCCTCTTCCTTATATGGGCCCAAGTAATTAAACTAATGGCCTATTAGGCTTTTGGGCCCAAGGCCCAAATCAGACAAAAAGACTGTATTTTGTCTGGCCCAATTCTCTGTACAAATACAGTAAATGCCTTGCATCTTACCGTATTAATTCCTTGTTAACTTTCCCGTTAGCTATGGTGTGTGACCCTTAGGGATCATACAATACTGGTAATAAGTCCTAAACTTATAGATCAAGAGCGGACTCTAGCAAGTCATCATGATCACCCAGTATTTATGACTTATGTCTGATCTCGACACTTATCATACTTTCTAGAGATAGTACAGTAGATTTCAGGACATTCCCAACATTAAGAACAACCCTAGATGAAGAACTAACAAGTATAAATCCCTACAGATTTATCAACCTATAATTCCATGAAATCCCTAATGAGAATCCCTAAACCTAACAGGTAATCTACTCAGACATGTTCATCGAAACAGAAGACATCATGAATAGAAAACCAATTATCATAAAATCAAGTAAAGAATTGGGGTTCAAAATCCTCTCTCTTTCAAGAGCCGGATCAGCCCCTAACTCTCTCTGAAAATAAAATAAAACTTAGAACTGAAAGTGTTGCCTAAACAATGGCTTAAAAACCCTAATATAGTGGTCTAAAGTCGGCTGGGGCTTCTTTGTAATTATAAGAAACTTCTGGGCTTTTGTGAAATTTCCACATTCTTCATTAAACGCTCGCGAGATTAGCTGTGTCGACCTTGTGTCGATCGACACAGATCTGTGAAATGGGCAGTGAACTCTTCTTCTCGGGTCAATACTCCAAAATGCTCCAGAATGCGCCATAATGTCCAATTCCGCTCCAAACGTACCTAGACCTGTAAACATAGATAAAAGACTCCAAAACATAATAAAAGACTCGATAAATAAGATATATACCATGGTTAAAAAACCCTAAAATCCATGGTATATCAGTGTCCTTCGTTTCATCATCGTAACCCATTTCGTTTTCGTCGAAAATATCCTCTTCGTCCTCGATTATTGCTTTTGCAGAGACCTGAAAAGTAGGTAACTACTTGTTAGCCGAATATAATGAAATGTAGATAACTACTTCAGAACAACATAAAGTTTATGTTGTTCCCCTGATAAGATACGACTGATAAGATAATGAAGATCTACATAGACAACTACTTAAACGCTGACTATATTGAAATATAGACAATTACTTCAGAACAAAAAAATGTACATTCCCATCTCTGTCTAGCGTTTTGACGTAAGGCAGTGAGATAGTTATTGATTTATGGGTACCAGGGCGATTTATCTGGACAATATCTTCCTCAACATCATCATCAGCTAGAATAAGCTTTGAAGACTTTCCTTTGACTTCCTTAGATAGAATGATGGGAGCAGAAATCAAGAGAACCATTTGTAAAGCATGAGGGAAACCCTGAATGGCACAAGTGGCTTGACAAAGGTTTGACAATGTGGCAGTCCGGCTTTTAATATGGTCTAGAGTCATATCAAAAGACTTGCGACCCCATGGATAGTTTAGGAAGTGGTCAGGATTTTGAACCATCACAATTAGATTTCCATTGATCTTCGATTGTTTAGATGTTGGAAAAAGAACTCCCTCAACAAGTAACAAGAGGGCTAATTTGAACATGACCACAAGATAGGTAATTAAAAGTAGTCGACTACTAGCACAAAAATGTATAAAACTACTAATAAAAAATGAATTTGAAACTGATAACAAGATAGCTAATTAAAAGTAACCGACTATTATATGAAAATGTTTTTTTTTACCTGATTTCTTTGTTCTTATACGGTTTTCCTAAAAGTTTGTTCATGATCCAAAGAGGTGTAGGGTTCGTTTCTGTTCCAAACATATGGTTCATGTATTTCGACAGTTCCTTCTCTTCCGCTTGAGGAATGACGTCCTTAATAATTGAGCACTTTAAACTTGTAGCAATAGCGAACTCTCTAATTGAGAACCTAATAGGTTGATCACCAAACATGACCCAGATTTCGTGGCGCTTCTTGATGACAAGCTGTCTAGATAGGAGAAAATAAAGAAATCTTACAGATGATGCTATTTGGTTCCTGATATCAATTAGTTTGCCAAATTAGGAGTTCTGAATCCTCTCCATGTCGTCTTCTTCAAGCGGAAATTTAACGGCTTTGATATAATTAAGCTGGAAGTATGTGTTGAGTTTGTTGTCACCCTTTGGTTCATGACCCGATTTGAACAAACGTTTGGGTAGATTGCTATCACCCATAGTCAAATATCTATACCAAGTATTATGCGTTAGTAGTTAACAATTTGAACAAAAAGTATTCAAACACATGTATACGACTACTAATCAAAGTAGAAACACAATATAACGGACTACAAATTCAGAAACCAAAATGGTAGTAACCCCTATTTGTGGATCTCAAAAATCCAAAATTCGAAAGGATCGAACACATGAAGCATAAATCGAAGACAAAATTACAGAGATAGGCCAAAGATGAAAAATAATTTGAATTAAACTTGTTAAGTTGGTAGTTAACTAGTTTGAAGTCACATGCAAAACGACAAATCGAATCCCTTGAATCATAGAGTAGAAATCGAAATAAACAAACATGCAAAAAGACAAATTTTTACGAATTATTGACTAGATTCTATCAAATGTGCGCCTAATTGCTTACAATTAATTCAAAAACAAGGTTTTAAACGATACACCGAAAATTACCTTGGGCTAAAGACTATTGGGCAAGAAAGCAACTTGTTTTTTTTTTCTTGTGGGGTTTCTTTTTCTTGTGGGTTTCTTCTGATGTCGGAGGAAACTTCTCTACTTCGGGATAAGTTATCGGGGCAAGAAGACTGGATTTGGAGGAATAATGAAATAGAAAGATGGAGGTTGAATAAGAAAGTGGTGGTAGAGTGAGAAACTGATATTAATACGACTTTAATTAGGACGCTGAACAATCCGAAAAGAAAGGGGAGGTTTTTTTTAAAGGTGATAACAGTTATCGAAGCAAAAAGTAACTAGTGTCAAATGGATTTTTTAACGTTGTGGTGGCAATTTGGTAATTTGGAAAGTTATATAACAATAAAACTGGGATAAATGAATACTGTGTATTCAATTGTTGACAGCGAGTAGGTAGATACTATTAAATCTGGATATACGAACTAGATATAAAATAAAATAGGCAACTACATTGACTAAATAGGTTACAAAGATAGTAGTCGACTACTTGAGATAAAATAGTCAAAAATGAGTTAATTAAAATATTTTATAATATTATTGGAGAAAATACCCCATTACAAAAGGGTCCTTAACATGTTGTTCACAAAATACATCCAATTCTTTTATTAAAGTCTTGGCCATATGCCAAAATTGGTTTTAGCTAGTCTGCAAAACAATATGGTTTTTAAGGTCCAGAAGCATCCATTGCACATGGTAGGTTGCTTCCACCTTCATCCCAATAGGGTAGCCATCGATTTATAATAGCACATCTGCACTTTGTGACGCTGTTGAGATCTACTTCCCTTTCCTTCTCTAACCACATGTAAATTGGTTCCTCTGGCCATGGTAGTACTTCTCTAACGCTTATTTGCATTGGCACTCTCTTTACCACTTCTCTAAATAGCATTAGCCCGCACTTTTGCAATTCTTCATTCCCGTAATTTAGTCGCACTAGCATGTAGTAGATGTACTTACCAGTTTCCCAACCACCTTCTGCAGATCGTTTGATCATAGACTCCCCTACAGCCTGCTGATTAGTGTACATGCATGTAGACATACCTTTTAGGAGAAGCGCGGAATGATTATTGTTGGTAATGCAAATGTTAACAAATGCGGCTGCAGGGTCAATTGAAAATAATTAAATTTGATTGTAGAAGAAATCAACATTTCTATAGAATTCTTCCGTCTCGGCCAGGTTCCTCATCGTCGTGCATGTTGCCTTTGTACGAATAAATTCGCATAAACCACACCAGAGGGCGTTTTCCAGAATCGTTAGTAAGAGATTCTCATTTAGCCTCAACATGTTTCTTTTTTCTAGAACAATTTTTGTGGCAGTTCCCTCTTTCATTTAGTGTTTTTTATCATTTATTTATAGGAGTATGTCCATACTGCCGAGAAGACACAATAAAGACATCCCTTTATGATTGCAGTTATGAAAACAGTTATAACGTAAAAATAGGCAACTACATCTAGTAAATATAATAAACAAATGTAGTCGACTACTTTAGATAAATAGTCAAAACGAAAAAAACTTGAAAGTGGGATAGAGCGTGAAGACAAAGAAAAGAAACACTTATGCGAGAGTACCTAAAAATGACAGTACTAAACACGACATAGTACTTATTGGAGAGAAAATTCAGAGTTCACTCTTCATAAGCTGGTAGTGCCAGAAAAGGTAACATTTAGAAAATGTGTTGCGATCGTGGTGGAAAAAACATGAAGAGAAAATGCCAAACGCATGTGGTAGATTGTAGCGTACATCAGTAGTTCTCATCATGGTGATAGTGTCGACAACATTCTGGGGTAGTTGGTCCATGTAATCCAATCGGGTTTTCCATTCATGGATACGATGTAAGATCTCTTCAGCAAACTGAGGATGACCAAACACTACACAAAAAATAGCAGACAAGATTGTAGCCTCGTCAATCCCAGCTTTTGATGCAGTGCGCAAAAAAGGAGCAGCAGCGTAGATTTCACCTCCAACTAGTAACCTATGCAAGCCGGCTAAGTAATTAGCTTTGGGATTTTTTGACTCAACTGCCAAGCTGAAGAAGTCCGGAAAGCGGTCAATTAGTTATGGGTCATGCACGAATTCTTCAATGTCGAGTACAGATATGACTGATGGCTCTTTAAATGCTCGATAGAGAACCTTGGAGCAACATCCTAGATGACAAGCATCCTTTGCAGATGATCTACCAACCAAGGATAGAATCTTAGGTAGTAAGTCCTTTAGATCTTCATCAAGGGAAAGTGGAGCCATGTTAACCTTCAAAGAAAAAACATAATTGCGTAAGTATATTTTAGTAAAATAGTAGTCAGAATGTAGACGACTACTGACTGCTATTTGAAGATATGTAGACAGCTAATGAAAAATATAACGTAGTCGGAAACAAATATACGACTTCTATATGGAAAACCGTAGACAATTACTGCAAATATAGTCGGAAACACATATCCCTTTGCAAATATAGGAGGAAGCACATATATGACTACTATATGGAAAACCGTATACAACTACTGAATAAAATAGTTGGAAACACATATACGACTAATATAAGGAAAATCGTATAGAACCACTGAAAATATAGTCCAAAGAACATATACAACTACTATATCGAAACTGTAGACAACTACTGAAGAAAACAAGGGACAAAGTAAGATCGAAGCTTTTACTGGCAAGAAGAAAGAAAATCATAACGAGTACTTATTTTTTTGACAACGACTTGCCGAATCTTTTAAAATAAGGTCAAAAATAGGTTCAACCCATAATTTCATGGTGAGAAATCATGAACACCCAGATTACGAAAGAAAAAAAAAAACGATTTTGAAATTTGAAAACATCCTGATTCCGAAAGTAAGAAATACCCATGAACACCCAAAACACCCATCTAGATCCACTAGTTCGGAACTGATTTTCCTATATTATGAATCTGAGAATAAGCTAAAATACCGATTTGAAAAAAAAATAGATGGCAGATCTTACGGTTGTTTTTCGCTCTGTTGTAACTTCAAATGTGAAGAGCTTCAGCTTGAGTAAAAAAAAAGGTGAGCTTGAGTCTGGCCAAAAGAAATGTTTATATTCAAGGTTTAGTGATGGATGATTTCATTGTGGGGTCAATGCAGTACAATGTCAGCCGAAATGCTAAAGTTCTGAGTGTTAGCGTGAATATTGAAGAGTGTAACTGAGATATGGTAATGAGCAATATTGAATTTTCTATCCTCACCAAAAGCTACTTTTTATTTACCTAATTTTGGTCTCATCTATAGTCACCAAGCCTAATTTTCCTTTTTTAATCATGATTTATTCTAAAATCTAGCCCACTTTTTTTTAATCATCACACAAAATACTCTAAACTTTGAGTGTGGGTTTTTAGTAAAAGAAATATTAAATGGAAATGGAACTTCACAAATGCTTAATAGTTAGCTTTTTATAGAAGGACGAATAACAATTGGATTAAACTACTAAAAGGTAAGAGATTTGACAAAGTAGCTGACGCTGGTAGTTGATTTCCCTTCAAGACGAGAGAAGCAGAGGATGAAGATTATTATAATGCTTTGTAAACTGAGTCTGTAATATCAGAACAATCAAGGAGCTACGAGTGTTCGCATGCTGGAATGGCAACTCATTGTGGAATCAATTGTGATGAGCCTATGTGACCAGATGCAATTTCCTAGATTTGGTTTATTGGTATATCATTAGTGATGTTCGTTTACTTGCCGCAAATACTTACGACTGCAACTGCAATAATAATTTGTGTTTGTTTGGTTGTCATAAATACTTATAGCTAAACATTGTTGTTAAACTCTGTAACTGTGTCAAACATTTCCGGAGGCAAAAAAAACTCAGTATCTATTACCGTTGCGGCAGCCGTTGCCGTCTGTCAAAACCAACAGGGCTATTAATGTTTCTGTAGCTATGCATGAAAGTCAGATAAGATCTCTCTATTAATGTCTAAATTAATACTCTATATATTATCTAGCTTGAAAGAGACTGCAAGCAGCCCACAGAGATGGAGATAGGACCTAGTCAAAGTGCTTATTGTGTTGTGTACTCCATTACACTAGTTGCATATATAATCATAGCACACAGGTTTCGTCTGGTTTTCCCATAATTTATAAACATGACACGTAATTACGGAAAAAAACATTAAAATAGAATAGAGAAAGTCATGGCTAGTTTGGAATTGTTTATAACCATAGATGAATATTAATTAAACATTTGTATGATTTGGTCTCGAGTCATTGTAACATTAATGAGGATCTTTCGTCCAACACGTTACCTTTTAATCCATTCTGGAAATCTCATTTTCTTCTTTCCAAACAGTTGATCCTGAACCAGCCGCCTCATATTCATAATTACTTATTAACTTTTTCTTCATTTCGTCAACATTCATACAAACGTACGTCTATTTTCTTGTCACCAACGTTAATTCTTGCAACTATTCTGACTTGTCTTTACATAAAATCACATGCACGTTCATAACGCTTCAACACTCGTTTAATGTGATTTCAGACCAACCAAACTTCCTTCCACGGCCTGATGATGTCCACTGATTACCTCGCTAATAATTTAAGATGTATTTTTTTTTTTTTTTTGGTCAACAAGATACTGAAAAAGAAAAAAAAAACTATCTCGCTAATAAATATTGACAACAACAAATATTAACTACTAATTTTGTGGATTATAATATCACGTACTAGTTAACTGATCATCAACAACAAAGCTTCAAATTAAACAAGACTGTTTTGTGGATTTCAATTATTTCTTCTACCAAATTTAGCACCACTTTCCGATATTTATTTCGTTAAAGAAAAACAAATATTGTTTGGCCATAGAACATATAAAATTTAATCAACATCTAACCTAACAACAACATTGACTAAAGGGGAAATAAATATAAAAACAAACCTACCAAAACTGTTTGCACATAGCCATACTCCACGGTCATATATATAAAACTATAGAAAATATATAAAATTTGATGTGATTTAATATAACATTCATTGATTGTATACTGCAAACTAGTATATATACCCGCCCCCTACTTGCTTCATAAAACACCATAAAAGAGTCAAATGAAGACTTTTCCAATTATGTTACTCATCTTCTCATTTCTTTTATCATTTTCCTCAGCCGAGCAATGTGGCCGACAAGCTGGAGGAGCTGTCTGCCCCAACGGTCTATGCTGCAGCGAGTTCGGATGGTGCGGTAACACCGAACCTTACTGTAAGCAGCCTGGCTGTCAAAGCCAGTGCACTCCCGGTGGTGGTGGTACTCCTCCTGGCGGCGATCTTTCAGGGATCATTACAAGATCTCAGTTCGATGACATGCTTAAACATAGAAACGACGGTGCTTGTCCTGCTAGAGGTTTTTACACTTACGATGCTTTTATTACCGCCGCTAAGTCTTTTCCCGGCTTCGGCACCACCGGAGACACTAACACAAGGAAGAAAGAGGTCGCCGCCTTCTTTGGTCAAACTTCCCACGAAACCACCGGTAATCACTCATTATGTTTCGATTTTTTTCTATCGAAAATAGTAAGTTTTGCGTTTGTATCTAGATGGAAAACAAAATTAAAATAATTTTTAAAATATATACAAAACAAGTTTATTTATATTCTAAGAACTATATTTTTTAAATAGCTCAATAGATTAAAGTCCCGACTAATAAAATCAATTTTTAATAAATTAATATTATTGAAATTATATTATTTTATTAATTTAATAAAATATTAATTTTCATAAAATTAAATATTTCGACAATTTAATTTAGAACAAAAAAATCATTAACTTACATAAGTATTAATTTATCTAGCTGAAAATATAACATTTTAAAATATATACAAAACAAGTTTATTTATATTCTAATAACAATATTTTTTAAAAATAACTCATTAGATTAAATTTGCGACTAATAAAATCAAACTTTTATAAATTAATAGTATCAAAATTTATCATTTTATTAATTTAATAAAATATTAATTTATCATAAAAATAATTATATCGACAATTTAATTTAGAACCAAAAAAATTATATTAATTTATGGAAATATTAATTTATAAAAATTATACTGTATATATTAATGAAATTGACTATTGCATGTTGAAGGTGGGTGGGCCACAGCACCGGACGGACCATACTCATGGGGCTACTGTTTCAAACAAGAGCAGAATCCTTCTTCAGACTACTGTTCACCGAGTGCCACATGGCCATGCGCATCTGGCAAACGTTACTACGGAAGAGGACCGATGCAGCTGACATGGAACTACAACTACGGACAGTGTGGAAGAGCCATTGGAGCTGACTTACTCAACAACCCTGACCTTGTCTCTAACGACGCAGTGATCGCTTTCAAAGCCGCGATTTGGTTCTGGATGACTCCTCAGTCTCCAAAACCGTCTTGCCATGCCGTCATCGCTGGTCAGTGGCAGCCTTCAGACGCAGACCGTGCGGCAGGGAGATTACCGGGTTACGGTGTGATTACGAATATCATTAATGGTGGTTTAGAGTGTGGCCGTGGCCAAGACTCCAGAGTCGCGGATCGGATCGGGTTTTATCAGAGGTACTGTAACATCTTTGGAGTTAATCCTGGAGGTAACCTAGACTGTTACAACCAAAGGTCCTTTGCTTCTGTTAACTTCTTTCTAGATGCTGCTATCTAATAAGGAATATTATGCAGCTTTGTATCCACAATAAGAGAATACCAAACTAAATAAAACTCTTTTATAAATGTTATATTTTCCTATCTTGCTTTATTAGAGTTGGAATGGGCTTTTTAAATGGGTTTTAGTAGACAGTTTAACTGCCGACACGTTTCGCATAACGTGCCTCTGACTCCAAACATCATTTTCGAATGTGGGCCTATCGTAATGTGTATTAATTACCGGTTTAGACCGAATTAAACCAATCTAAAACTCCAATAGCCACTCTTTCTTATATTCATTACAGACGAAATTCAATTGACATCGAACCAAATTTCCTCATTATTAAAGCAAGTATTATGCAATTAATTTAACAGAAATCTAGATCTGAACTCAACCGAATTAAACCGAATTAAAATTAAACCGGAGTGGACACATTTATGCGGGACACGGAGTCCAAAGACTTTTAACTGTTTTTTTTTTTGTCAACTGCATATATATTTCATAAGCCTAATGGGCCAAGTAGTTTTACAGAGACAATAACAACAATACAAGGCTTTAAAAAACAAGACGGGTTGAAAATGGGCTGTCTCCGTTCTAATCAACTCGAGAAAAGGGAGGTGAAGCCACGTGGAGAGAGAGAGGACATGCGTCGCCACCACAGAATGTCCGTCATGCATCACCGAAATCGGAAATTTTCGCCGGACTTCCATAATCGGAGCTTGAGCCGTATACCGAACTTATACTCTGCCGATCTTCAAACCCATCTATTGAGATGTCAAGAAACACCGTGTAAAGAGGAGCCCAGCTTACAAACTTCGCCGGATTTGCTACAGACCTTTGGAGATTCGTGCCAAGAGGACTCCGATCGATCCACCTATTTCACCGATGCTCGCCGCGAAACTCGAGCAAGGTATAAAGCGACGAATAATTAAATCCAAGCGATCTACAATAAATTCAGCGAAATTCAAAGAAAACGAGTTACTAACAGATGAAAATCTTGGGTTTAAGATCGTGAAAATAAACAAAAGCAGATCTGATATTAATCGGAAGTTAGAGCAAGTGCAACGCGAGTCTTTAGCGTCGGTCCTTAACAAAAAAAAATTATAAAATATTGTGTGAGTCTCACGTGGACCCCACACTTTTTTAACAACCCACCTCTTAAAATCTTTAAATAAGGACCGACTCTACACTGTTAACGCCACGTGTCGCCTTGTGATTAGTCCGTTTTTTTTATTGTTTTTTTTATTTTTTTTAGGATCCGAAAAAAAAAAAAATTATTAAAATATTTTTAGAACCCTAATGCTCTTATTGGCTCCCGCAAAGACCTTTAACTGTAGAGGATTAATTTGACATTTCGACGACTAAAAACCGAAAATATCTAAAAATTCAGCACCGAACCCAAGGATAATGAAAAGCCGTTTCATACTCTTCTTCTTCTTCGTTGTTTTCTCTCTCTCCATTTTCGTTTCCTCTCTGATCGCTAGTGATTTAGGGTTCTGCAACGACGACATGGCCTTGCTTGGTGGCGTTCGCGATGTACCTGTTAATCAGAACAGTGATGAGGTTGAGAGTCTCGCTCGTTTCGCTGTCGATGAGCATAATAAGAAAGAGGTTCCGTTTCTGTCGTCATCTTCAAATTTTCTCTCTATATTTCGTCTTGATTCGAGTTTCCGCTTGATATTCGTATGATCCAGAGCGCGATTAGGTTTTATTCTTGATCTCGCTTTCAGTTCACCATCGCCTGTTAATGTTTTTAATGGGCTAAGTGTAGATCTTAGGACTTATTTTCTGTGGGATGATGAGTACGTTTCTATGGGTTATGTATACTAAGAGATCTGGTTATTGAGTGGTACTTCGTTTTTCTTACAATCGTAGAATGCACTGCTCGAGTTTGCGAGGGTGGTGAAGGCGAAAGAACAAGTTGTAGCAGGAACACTGCATCACCTGACCCTGGAGATCATCGAGGCTGGGAAGAAGAAGCTTTACGAAGCTAAAGTGTGGGTGAAGCCATGGTTGAACTTCAAGGAGTTACAGGAGTTCAAGCCTGCCAGTGATGGTGCCCCTACCATTACTCCCTCCGATCTTGGCTTCAAAAAAGGTATGAGTACAAGTAAAGGACATGAAAATTTTCAGGGGATGATACGTATACTTATATAAGACAGAGATTGTGTTTAAGAAAGAGTTCGATCATGAAAATTGGGGCTTTTGTGGATCAGATGAACATGGATCTGGATGGAGGGAAGTTCCAGGAGATGATCCAGAAGTGCAGCACGTTGCTGAACATGCTGTCAAGACTCTCCAGCAGAGGTCTAACTCATTGTTCCCTTATGAACTTCAGGAGGTTGTTCATGCTAACGCTGAGGTATTTATTTACTTCACTGCTCGTGTTCAACCTTAGATTAAAGCTTACTTCATGTTATCCCCCATTGATATCAGTAGAGAACTTGTCAGTGTTTGACGTGTTTGCAAGACGTTAAGCAACATTGGGTTCGCATTGTTGTCCTAGTTGGTGATTGCAAGCTTCAGATGATCAATGAATAAACTATTGTTTCAGGTCACCGGTGAGACTGCAAAATTCAACATGCTTCTGAAGTTGAAGAGAGGTGAAAAGGAGGAAAAATTCAAGGTGGAGGTTCACAAGAACCATGAAGGTGTTCTTCATCTCAACCACATGGAGCAACACCATGACTAGTCCCCCTCTCCTCTGTTTATGTAATATCCATCGAGTGTTTGCTTACTATGTAACATATGTTAACTTCTGATGCAACCATAAACCCTTAAATAACATATCAGGAGAAATAATTTAGAAATGGCTTACAATCTTTTGATTCATACAATGGAAACAAGAAGATATTTTGCTATTAGAAGAAGCATTTTCTTGACAAACTGCTAATTGCTGCTACTCTATTTATGTCCTAATGCTGCTGCTTTGCCTTAACCTTCTTCGTCATAATCTTCTTCGTCCTCGTCTATCCTCTTCCTCAAACTTGCAAACTGTGATGGATCTATTTTGCCCAACTCCATCATAGGCCAGCCTGAATATTCCTCTGAGGCAGTGGCTGTGTCTGCGACTGGTGCCAGTTTGGTCTCGTTTAGGTCGAGAGATTCAGCGTTGAGATCAAAGTCAATGCCTTCTTTTGGACTTTGAAGTTGTTGCTTGGTGACTTCGTTTGATGCTGCAATGCCGCCATCGACATCCTTCTTCTCATTCTCTTGTGGTGATGACACTGACACATGCATATGAGTACTGTCTTGAGGAGGTGGCTGTTCCACCACCATGACGGTATCAAGTTCCATCTCGCGGTTCAGAGTCTCTCTTTCGGCTGCTTTGGCAGCTCGTCCACCACGACCTCTTCCTCGTCCTCTCCCTCTACTACCCCTGCCACTGGGCTTCGCAGTCCCCATATCTTGCTGTAATAATTAGGGCAATGCCAACAACAATTTAATATACAATTAACGAAGTAACAAAGAAGAACATGAGCGCTCACTGTTTTGCTTTTCTTATATTCCTCGTCGCTATCATTCACTTCGTCATTGATCGGCTTCCTGATTTAATCAACCATTTCACATCAGCTTAACACAGGCGTGTCAAATAAATAACCAAAATATATGGAGCCAAGAAATCCAACCTTCTCTTGGAGATGCTGCGGTCATCCATTGTAACATCACCAGGCCCATGGCCCTGCCCTTGCGCCTGGCCATAGTCAGGCACCTTGCTCACAACTTCCCTCAGAAAATCAAACACGTTATATCTTTCCACACAATGTTTTCTGTAAACAACAAAACAGCTTTAACAAACGTGGATGCAATATAATAACCAAAAACCTGAAGACATAAGAGCAAAATGAACTTTATACCAAATTTGTGGTATAAAATTCTGTAACATCAACAACATCCTCTCGGTGTTGGACGCAGTCAATATAGGACCCATGAGTTGGAAGCTCTTCCGCTTAACAACATCATCTTACCTCTTAAACCAGAGTATCAATGGTTACAACATCTGAAAGCTCGGGAATTTAACATGCATTTCATACTCTGTAGAAAGCAAAAATAAAGGTTAAGCAATCTGTTGCTTACAGGTGCAATGAGCTCACGGTTTTGGCTCCTCTCTCGAGGGTAATCTCATATGTACGATCACAAAGGTCTTGCAAGAACAATTCCAAAGATTTTGCTGTAATAAGCGAGCATGGAATTTAGCGAAAAGGTTACCAACCAAACAATTGCCTTTAAACTGATGTCAACGATAACAAGATGACTCACAGACTAAGACAGGCACTGCCAAAGCTATCTTTCCAACATCCTCATCAGCTTGCATAATCTTTTTTATACGAGCCTGGCAATTGCGCATCAAAACAAATACAATTCTTAGTGGCAAGAAACTCTACCTCGCTAAGTGAATCATAAAGCAAATGAGAAACACTAAGTGTGCTCAGTAAAATCATAATAGATTAAAACTCAAAGCTCAATTCTATGAATAATCATATATTAGCGATCATCAAAACTATACTAACTTATGAAATCGTTCGAGGTTTCATACAACAAAACTGTTACCAAAATCTAGCTAAGAAACTGGATGTTTTAACTCAATTCGTGTATAAAATTCCAACAGAGACAATACTCCAGTATCAACACTATCTAACCTAAACAATCCACCAAAACTCCTCACATAACCGAGAGATTCATCAGTTTACATGAAAACATTCCATAGCGGATCTTGACAATAAATAACCTAAAGCTGGGGAAAATTGATTTCTGGGTCATATGCTAAGACCAATTCGCCGGAAATGATATTAATTCATCGAAAATTCGTCTTAGAACACGGGATTTAGCTCGAACAGTGTGGTAAACTCGATCCAGAAAAACAACAGATCGAGAAATTGGCCTTTCAATTCCAGATATAATAAATTGGATACGAAAAACTTACAGCTGGGAATCGAGTATCGAGCTTCTTCCTCATGGTTTGAAATCCCAATCCAGAAATCGTCGAAAGAGAAAACGCGAAACCACCACAACAAAAGAGAAAGAGCAAACCAACCCTTCAGATAAAAAAATTGAGGGCGAATCTTATATACAGAAACTCCTTTCAAAGATCGGGAAGCAATTCATCAACTACTTCGTGGACACGAACACTACCAGATCCGGCGACGGCGGTTTCCTTGTTGCAATCACCGCGATATAAATAAAAATAAATTTAAATATATAAAACATAGATTTGGGTCAAAATAATAAATGGCACGACGACATGGTTAATTAATTAAAGTAGTGTTAGTCATATCATAATTATACGGGGATCACAAGTTTTCGTTAGATTGACTAATCGGATTGTCCGAAAAGATCTAACCATACACGTGGTAAGATATTATTGGATTATAAAAGTCTTTTCGCCACAGGCTTGTTATTCTTAGGTTGTGAATGGGAGACGCTGATTTGATATTCGCGGAGCGTAATTGAGTGAACCGCATTCTCTTTCACCAATCAGCAATACCAATTAATCTGTAGTGCTGTTTTGTCATCTATACTATTAAAACAGGTGACTGACCATGGTACATAAATGTTGTTTCCGAAATTTGCCATTGATATTATTAGGATTTGTAACATTCATTAAGGGTAATTAGGGAATATAACATTATCTCTACAATCCATGTTTCCAAACAAGACAATTATTAAACATGTAACCAAACAACCAAAATCTAATGGGTCCCACTTTCCTAATTAATTAAAATCAAAACAAATTAATTGATAAATATAATGAATAATTTATACATCAACTATTATATATAAATTAAGATTCTCTAATTTATGATTTAATTCAAAATATATTTATAATATTTTTTAATATTTTTTATTTTGTTATATATATATATATATACACACATATTACGATTGATGTTTTTACGATTGTACTTTTTAGCAGGTTTTTCCATCAAACTGAAAAATATATAATTAATTAAACGGGTTGAAAAATTAATTAGCCAATCTCAATTATAAATTTTCTAAACAAAAATTCGCATATAGTAAATAATTTCAGCTGATATATTTTAAAATTAATAAAATATTAAAATGATTCCATACTTATATTATTCAAATATTTGAAGCGACAAATTATGTTTTATGTTTAAATGAAGTTTTAACGGATAGTTCCATCAAATTTGAAAATTATATATACGACTACAACATGTATTTTATAAAATAATATTTTAGATAAATAAAATAACAATTAAACATATACCACATAACTTTTACAATAGTTGTTTTCACATATATATTTTTTTTCCAAAATATGATCTTACGATACAACACAGATTAAAATATATAATGCGAAATCGTTATTTTAATCTCTTAATCCTTACGATATATCTCCTCCAAATAACACATAATTCATTTAAAAAAAAAACTAAATTGCTAACTCACTGTTTATAATGTTGGTTAAACAATTATAATCAAAATTAGATTACATAATTAAAAATCTAAACTACTATTAACAAAATGAATAAAAAGTAAAATTTGTAAAGAAAATTAAACCCGCACTTTCTAAGTGCGGGTCAAAATCTAGTCTATTCTATTAAAACAAGAAGGTTTGCCATGGTACATAAATGTTGTTTCCGAAATTTGCCCTTGAATTTATTAGGATTTGTAACCTTCATTAAGGGTAAAACTGTAAAACAATTTATATTTGATTTATTCATAATATCTTATAATATCTTTTGTTTTTCTTTTTCTATCCTAATCATATCTAACAATTTTTTTTTTCAAAAATTTAATAAAATAATAATTAATTACGAAATTAATATTAAAATAAATATTATAAATTATTCTTAACTAAAATTTAACTTAAAAATAAAATCAAGCATAATTAAGTTACTAAATCAATTGGTACATATAATTATATAATTTAATACATAATTATTTTATAAATTATATAATCATTAAAATTAATAAATTATTATTAAAATAAAAAAATAGAATATAATATTGAAATAATAGTTTAAACTCAATAATAATATTGATAATCGATATATTTAACATAATCTATTATATTTTATTTATTTTATTACAATAAATGTAACCATGTATTGTTAATATTCTTTTCTATATCTACATATATATATATATATATTATAATTTAACTATAACTTTATATAAATTCGATATAGTAATATTATCTATATTATTAAAACATGTGACCTTTTTTTAAACTACCCTTGGTCTTACGGGGGATATTACTTTTTGTGTCATTGGTTTTATCTTAATTATAAAAACACATCAAAATGAACTTAATCGATCCAAAATGTTAAATGAACAGGTTATTATATATTAATTACATTTTGATTTATAAAATAAACATAAAAAATCTTTATATTTAGACCATTATTAAACGGGTCAAAAATAGATGAACCAAATTTAATTATCAAACGGGTCAAAAATAGATGAACCAAATTTAATTATCTATACTATTAAAAACAAAATCTGTCTACTAGAATACATGATAGAAAACATAACCCGCGCTTCATTAGCGCGGGTCAAAATCTAGTTTTATAATAAAAAAATAAAGTAAAAAGTGCGGTCTGCTTTTTACAAAGCAAAACCACAAACCGTGCACAACAGTAATTACGCTAGTAGTTACATGTGTTTTGCATATATCAATATGCGGTTTTGTATGTATATAGCTACATATATGTCTTTTTGTTATCTAATATATTTAAAAAATATTCGTAAAAATGTTTCAAAACAGGAAATATAGATATTTTATAACATATACCATTTAATGTTTTTAAAGCAGAAAAATTAAATTTATTTTTAAATTGAATCGAAGTCGTTGTACAAACTGAATTAAATCAAAATTTTTGATTTCTGGTTTATATTTTGTTATAAGTTCAGTTCGATTTGGTAGAATAAAAAAATTTTGGTTATTAGTTCGGTAGATGGTTAGTTTGATTTTTCTAAAAAAAATTAAATCATATCAATTTATACAAACCCAAACCGAGTTAATATCAAAATATAGAAACGAATTATTTGAAGTAACCAAATTTAATCAAAATTAGAAAATTATTGGATTGAACCGAGTAGACCTAAAATAATAAAATTTATCCAAAATAATCAAATAAATTAATTTACAATAAACCAAAATTAATCAATTTTTTTTAAAAAATCATATTTGTCCCGCAAATCATTTTTCACCAATCAATATATATTTCGCACCGCTTTTTACATCAAAACCGCAATTTTCCCGCAAACCGCACATACCGCAGTTGAACCGCACCGCATCATAAAACCGATTTTCCCGCATAACTAAAACCGCGGTCACCATTCGGACCCTTAATTTTTCATCAACTTTTTTTCCTTAAGGATAAGTGGATAATGCATATTTGTTGTTAGTTGGCACATATGCCTGACCAGAAATATAATTTTATATAAAAAATTATTGTTAAATTATACTATTTACAAGATTATTTGTAGTAAGATCGGTGTGAATGTTCTTTTTTGGGTGTCTTAAGGGTGTTAATTGTTTTGTGCTTTGGATCCGGTGATCATGTTGTAATCCACCGGGTTTTTTTGTTCCTTCTTGACTTTAGTTGTTGAGAATTCTCATTCTAAAAATTGTCTAATTTTTTAGGTTGTTTATCCGATTAAGATGATAGTTTAATTTGATGTTACTTAGTTCTTGCCATTGAAAAATTAGTAAAAAAATATGTGAATTGTTTATCTAGAATTTACGATAGATGGCTATATCTTTCGGGAGAGAACAAAAATCTCATGCTTGCACTAATTACTAATTAATTATACAAAATTTTGACTGACTCTTAACATGTATTTAAAGATCCAACTCCGGAAATCAACCGGACAGACCTTAGTGCGTGGAGAATCAAGCAAGTTAACAATCGCTCTCACCGGAACACACACCGCCGTGTTCACCAAGCTCGCCGCTGAAGAACACCCAAGACGTAATACCCAGAAGAAGTCACTATGATCTCTTCTTTCTTCTCTCGCTCTTGATGCTCTGTTTCTCGTTATGACTCTCTTTTTCCTGTTGTGACGAACTCATAACAGACCCTCTATTAAACGGATTAATAAAACAACGCGTTCCACCTCTTTCGGTTTCACTGACTTTAGGTTAAACACTCAGCTGGTCCAAGACTGTATCTTTAGCTGAGGCCAAGTTGACTTAATACGACATTGATCCAACAATCTCCACCTTCTCGTCTTCAATCCTATTCGGTCAGCTCCACCTAAACGAGCTTCGAAGCCAGCTTCAAGCTTCGTCGGAAGAATCTCCATCTTCAATTGTAATCATGGTTCTACGCCTTGTTTTCATTCCTGACTTACCACTGGTGGAAGAACCTGAACCTGAGATGATTTATGACCTTGCGCCACCGCAATCACCAACACTGATTCCTCCTACTTCGATCAACTTCGATCTAGATCCTTGTAAGTCCCTTCTGCATCTTAATCACTTACTTTATGAGCTTGCATGTACACCAATCTTACCAATCTGTCATAACCTGAACCAAAGATCTACATGCAGAAATTGATTCATCAGACTTATCTTCCTTTGATCTCTTATCAGCACCAAAGGAAAGGCTTGAGTACGATGAACTTACAGTAGACGCAAGGTAACACCTTTATATCCTCATCTCTTTGTGTCAACTTTACACAGAGTTACCGAACAACAATAGGTGCTAACTTGATTGTTCTCCTCTTTATAAATTACTCGGCGAGACAACCATCAACAGAGCTGTCTCCGAGTTCATCCTGAGTAGATCAGGGAATGACTTTGAGCTTTACGAGGCAATTCTCAAACGAATTTTCAGGTAAACTCTTTGTCAACATATCCGCTGGGTTTCAACTTGTATGAATCTTATGAATATCCACTAGACCTTCCTCTAGGATATCTCATATGAAGTGAATCTTTGTAGTCACATGTTTTTTCCTATCACGGTGTACCGCATTATTTGCTAGGCATATTGAACTTTGTGAGTCACGGTGCAATCTGAATTTCGTAGAGTTGAAACCCAATTCACTGCAAAATTCTCTGAGCCACAACCCCTCTTTAGTTGCATCTGATAGTGACATGTACTCGGTTTCTGTAGTTCATAGGGCCACAACATGTTGCAATGTTGACCTCCAACTAACTGTGTTTCCTCCGACATGGAAGACATAACAGACATTGATCTTCGCCTATCAAGATTAGTGGCGTAATCAGAATCATAAAATCATTTTATCCTGAAGTGATCTGATTTTGTGAACGTGAGACACCCTTTTGACGCTCCCTGTAAATACCTCAGTATCCACTTATCCGCATCCCATTGATCTCTACTTGGCCGTGACATGAACCTGCTCACTACTCCAACCACATAAGCCAAGTTTGGTCTTGAGCCGACCATGGCGTACATCAAGCTGCCCACTGCGCTTGCATATGGAATCTCTTCCATATTACCTTTCTCTTTTTCCCATTCTTGCTCTGTAAGACTCTTAAGCTTAAACTGATTTGTTGATGGAGTAACTACTGGTCTGCTCTCACTCATATTGAAAGCTTCTAGAACCCTTCTGATGTATCTCTCCTGAGATAACTTTAGTCTTCCTTTTTTTCTGTCCCGAATGATATCCATTCCCAAAATCTTGTTTGCAGCTCCCAGCTCTTTCATTTAAAATTCTGACTTGAGCTTGTCTTTCAGCATCTTGATCCTTCCCATATCTTTAGACGATATCAGCATGTCGTCTACGTATAGGAGTAAGAAGATACTATCATGTGTAGATGATCCTTTGTGATAGACACAAGGATCTTTGACACATCTGTTGAATCCCTGAGACTTGATGAATCAGTCAAATCTCTGATCCCACAGTCTTGGTGACTGTTTTAACCCGTAGAGGGATTTCTTTAACAAGCAGACTTTGTCCTCGTCTCCTGTTTTGATGAATCCCTCTGGTTGCTCCATGTATATGGTATCATCCAAATTCCCATGAAGGAAGGTAATTTTTACGTCAAGTTGCTCTAATTCCCTGTCTCTGACTAGAAGGTATTGGCTGTCAGTTTCATTTTGAGTTGGATTACTCTGAACTGTGTTTGTATCACTTTTTTCTTCTGAATTCGAGCTTTCTGATTCTTCTGAAAATACTCCACATTCAGTTGTATCCTCTGTCTGACTTATCAAGTCTTCCTGCTCCTGAGTGTTTTCTGATATTGGACCTTGGATGAAGTTTGGATTAAACGTGACCCTCTAATAACCGTGCTTCCGACTGCTCTTGTCCTTCCCTTGTTTCATATATAATGTATCTTCATCGAACACGACGTTCCTACTAATGGTTGACTTTCCTTTTTCTGGAAGCCAGACTCTACAATCTTTTTTCCCTTGTGGGTAACCCATATAGATACCATTGATGTCCCTTGGGCTTATCTTGTCTTGAACAATGTGGACATAAGCTGTACAACCGAATCTTCTCAGATGATCATAACTTAGAGTAGCTCCTAACCATACTTCTTCAGGTATTTTGAATTCAATCGATGAGTTAAGAGTCTTGTTTATTAGGTAAACCGTTGTTGAAGATGCTTCTGCCCAGAACTTCTTTTCCAGCCCTGCCTCTGTTAGCATACACCTTACCTTATCTGCAACAGTCCTATTCATCCTTTATGAAAATCTATTTTGCTGTGGAATGTAGGTACAAGTCATGTGCCGCTTGATCCCAGCCTCTGAACACAATCCATCCATCTTTGTGTTGCAGAATTCTAAACCTTTGTCAGTCCTTAAGCACTTTATCCTTTTACATGTCTGTGTTTCTACGAGTTATTTTCATTCAACAAAGTTCCCAAACACTTCATTCTTATTATTCAAGATTCTGATCCAGACCTTTGTAGAATGATCATCAATAAAGGTTAGGAAGTATTTTCATCCAGATAAGCTCTCATCATTTGCTGATGATCCCCACAGATCGCCATGTATGTACTCCAGTACTTCTTTAGATGTATGTTTTGATGTATGAAATGGTTGCTTGTGAGATTTTCCTAGTGCACATTCCTCACAGAAATCCATTGTGTGAACTTGATTTGAATCCAAGTAGCCTCCCTTTATCAGGATGTTTAGATTCTGTAAGCTCATGTGTCCCAGTATGGAGTGCCATCTGCTTGTCCAGTTTACTCCTGCTCTAACAACTGATGCTTTCGCTTTAGCCACTGTTCCTTCTAAGTAGTATAACCCATCTTTATAACTGCCTGAGATGACTTTCTTATTCTTGTTGTATAAGGTTACTTTGAAGTCTCCACCTTCATATCTACATCCATGTTTTTCCATTTGACCGTAAGATATCATGTTTCTTCCCATAGATGGCATGTACCTCACATCAGTAAGTATAACTATAGACTTGTCTGGTTTGACAATCTTTAGTTTTCCAATTCCTTTCACTTCACTGAATGTGTTGTTCCCCATTAGAACTTTCCCACCATCTAATTCTTCCAATTCGAATAGAACATCCTTTTTTGGTGTGATGTGAAATGTGCATCTAAAGTCTAATACTCACTCATCTTGAGTGTCTTGAATGTTGGAAGTTAATAGCATAGGATGTTCCTCATTTTTAGCCAAGTTTGCAGAACTTGAAGATGACTGATCTTTCCTCTCTGGACATTCTTTTTTCAGATATCCCTCTTTCCCACATGTCTAGCATTCTATAGGTTTGTTTTGTGACTTGTTCTTAGACCTTGATTTTTGATTGTTTCTGATCTACCATCCTTGCTCTTCCCTCTGAACTTACCCTGACTATTTAACATCTTGTCACTCCTTCCTCTGGTTGCAAACAGTCCTTCAGCACTAGCCTTTTACTTTCCAAGAAGTCCTTTTTCTTTCAACTCAGTCTCTTTTGCATAAGCAGAAGTTGTGACTTCTTTGACAGTGAGAGTATCCTTCCCATTCTCGTACTTTAGTGTGTGAACTAATGAATCATACTGTGGTGGGAGACTTGTGAGGATCTGGATTGCTTGGTCCTCATCTAACACTTCTATGTTCAGGCTAGCCAGGTCATCAACTAGTTTTAAGAACGTGTCCATATTCTCCTCGATGCTCTTACCTTCTTGCATCTTATAATTCGCAAAGCTTTGCTTCAGATAAATTATGTTTGGGAGAGTTTTCGTTTGGTAATCTGCTTCCAGAGCTTTCCAAACACCATTTGCAGTCGTTTCTCTCATTACTTTTCGCAATACTATGTTGGTGAGGCTTGAGCAGATTAAGTTCCTCGCTCTAATGTCTTTCTCTTTAGCCAGAGGATCTTTCTTGACCTCTTCTTCAGGCTTGGTCTCTGTAGGCTTTTCTTCTGAGATTTCTTGAACCGTATATGTCTGAAGAATGTGACCAAGTCCTTGTAATTCAAGCTGCATCAACATCTTAAATCGCCTTGCCCATCAAACTTTTCCATCTCAAACTTTGCATGTTTTACCGATTCCATGATGATAGATGATAAATCGGATGAAGAAAATGATGCCGACTGATATGAATTGAAGAAGCTGACCCTCTCGACCTTTCCCAAGAACCTGATGAACGTTTGTACCTCAACTCGACCTCGACCCTATGAACCACAGTCGATCGACCTTGGATTACTGAGACCGTAACCCTTTTCCGTGCACCCTAATCAGAACATGGACCTCTGATACCACTTGTTGAGAATTCTCCTTCTAATGATTGCCTATTTTTTAGCTTGTTTATCCGAGTAAGGTGATAGTTCAATTCGATGTTACTTAGTTCTTGCGATTGAAAAACTAGTAAAAGAAGATTCAAATTGTTTACCCAGACTTCACCATGTATGGCTACATCTCTGGGGAGAGAACAAAACTCTCATGCTTACACTAATCACCAATTGATTATACATATCTTTGATTGACTCTTTGTTTACATGTACCTAAAGAGCCAGCACCGGGAATTAACCGGAAAGACCTTAGTGCATGGAGAATCAAACACATCTAACAATTTCTCTCACCGGAACACACACCGCCGTGTTCGCCAAGCTCGCCGCTGGAGAACACCCAAGACGCAATACCCAGAAGAAGTCGCTCTGATCTCTTCTTTCTTCTGTTGCTCTTGATGCTCTTTTTCTCGTTGTGATTCTCTCTCTCATGTTGTAACGAAATCATAACAAATCCTCTATTAAACGGATGAATAAAACGACGCGTTCCACCTCTTTCGGTTTCACTGACTTTGGGTTGAACACTCAGCTGGCCCAAGACTGTATCTTTAGCTGAGACCCAATTGACTTAATACGACATTGATCCAACATTAGTCTATAAAGATTATCGATTTTAGCTTTTTTATAAATGTTAAGTTATATTCAAACCAACTTTTTTTTATATCAAAGATACGATCAATTTTTAGAAGAAATTTGACATAGTGACGGATTTTCTAAACTATTTTAGAGTTCTAGTTAAAAACCAATATTGCAATCATTTTTCGAAGCTAGCATTTTTAGTTTTCAAATAGAGTTAAACCGATTTTCAGTTTTTGTCAATTTTTTTAACAATTGTTTTGAAGTGGAATGAGAAAAATTTATAATAAGTATCGAAATTTGGATGTGATCAACATGTTGCCAAGATTACGACTGAGTAAATCCATAATCTTCTTTCAATCGTGCGTGAAATCTCTGCCGAGTACACCCCTTGCCAAATCCATCTATATATCAAGAAAATATGGACAATTAAAATATATGTGATTCTTAATCTCCAAAAGATGTAGACTGAAAAAATACATGCACTCCAAGACAATATACGATTTGTTGCAACAAGACTCTTAAGAATTATTACCCATCCGTAAAAAGCGTATTTTGGTGGCAGACCCAGTGAAAAAAATTGAGATGTCACGTGAAACATGTTAAATCTATTTTAAAAATATGTTATGCTTAAAACAAAATAAAAGTTGCTCGCAAATTTAGTAAAACATACTCACTGAATCCCCCAAAATCATGGTTCAGTCGGCAGTCCTCACCTTTTTTTTTTTTTTTTTTTTTTTTTCCATCTGAAGTGATAGTTTTTATTATTAACCAAGGTAAGATGTGTTTTTGAGATACATAAGCTAGCAGAAAACAGATCTTTCTCCAGAAACTAAACCGGCGAAACAACAAAATATCCCCGAAAACAGAAGCCCATAAAGGGTTACTAAACCTACAACTACCGGAAACATAAATCAATAAAGTCCAAAAATTAACAATAACAGCTCAAACTTGGAACTTGTGATAACCGCTGAAGAACAAAAGAGCTCGAAGAAACGCTGTAGCCCGCAGCTCACTGATATACCATGGATTTTAGGGATTTTAACCATGGTATATGTCTTTGTTATCGAATTTTTATATGCGTTTTGGAGTCTTTTCAGGTGTTTTACATGTTTAATGACATCTGGAGCCTAATTTGACGTTTTGGGAGCATTTGGAGCAATTCTGCACTATTTAGAGACTTCACAGAGTTCACTGGCTGCGTTTTCGCCCTGCAACTGTCGTTGCAATTTTGCAACTGTCGTTGCAGTTCTGCCTTGCAACTGTCGTTGCAGTTCTGCGCCCAAAAATCTGCATTTTGGAGAAATTACAGTTTTTGCCCAGAAACTTCCCAGACTTGCAAAAAGGCCCCCAGCCGACTTTAGACCATTATATTAGGGTTTTTTAAGCCATTGTTTAGGCTACGCTTTATTTTATTCAGAGAGAGAGTTAGGGGGCTGATCCTGTTCTCGAAAGAGAGAGGATTTTGAACCCCAAATCTTTACTTTGTTTTATGATATTTGGTTTTCTATTCAAGATGTTTTCTGTTTCGATGAACATGTCTGAGTAGATTACCTGTTAAGTTTAGGGATTTCATGGAATTATAGTTTAATCAATCTGTAGGGATTCATATCTGCTAGTTCTTCGCCTAGGATTGCTCTTAATGCTTAATCTGAAGAAGCTATCCAGATTTATGATGTTAGGTTGATTGATGCAACGACAGTTGGTTAATTAGCTAGAAAGAACCTAGATGAGCAATTAAATTACTCGCAAAGAGATTTGATTTAGTTTAATTGTGAACATATCAAACTTGGAATTAAAGTTGGTTTAATCTGTTAGTAATTGCAAAGAGATTTGGATTGCTGCACTTAGACTTAGAGAATTCTCGCAACGAGAGTTGGTTAATTCTATATCTGTGTTTTGAGTTCTAGAACAGTTTCTGATTAGATCCCGATTGATTGATTGCTTGTGTTCCTGATTTCCTGAGAACTTCCTAGACTTAACACTTCGCTTCCTTGCTCACAACTCGCTGCTATTTACTTTCTGCTTGCTGATTTACTGCTTTCCCATATTGCTTTCTCCTAGTTTAATCTCTTCTGTTTTAATTATATCGTTAACCGGAGTCCCTGTGGATTCGATACCCTAAGTACTACAACTACATCACTGTGCACTTGCAGTTAGAATATGGTTAAAACTAGACCTATCAAGTTTTTGGCGACGTTGCCGGGGACTCTTTTGAGTCTTCGATAGATTTGAACTTAGAGTTTAGACTAGGTTTTTCGTTTTTATTTTTTGCTACTAATTTTTTTTCTTTTCTGTTCTTGCGTTTCAGGTACGCCTGTAATCGCCCTGCATCGATCGACACGGTCCTGTGTGTCGATCGTTGCATTCTTGAGCTTGCATCGATCGACGCTACTATGCATCGATCGACACATTGCGAAAGAATGATGGGAATGATGGAACAAATGTTGGAAAATCAGCAGAATAACTCGTTCTGCAGAAGCTATGGTTCCTATTCATTCACCAGACATTATGAATCTCCATCATATCAGCCTGTTCCTCCTCACAGTACACAGTCTAATAAGCTGATGAGCATGATGGAGCAGTTGTTGGAGAAGCAGGAAGAAGATTTGAACTACATCAATAGCTCTGGATTCCAAGGAAACAGGTTTGGTAATCAGCAAGGTAATTCTTATAAGAGAACCTATGGATCGTCCCCATATCAGACACCTCCTGCTGCTAATGCTTATAAAAGCAATATGGAATCTATGATGGAGCAGTTACTAGAGGATCAGATCAAGTTTGTTGTAGACTTCGACAGGAAGTTGGAAGCTATACATGAAAATCTGAATGGGAAGTTTGAATACTTGAGCACACATGTGAAGAAGCTAGATGTCCAAGTTCAACAAACAGCTGGAGCAATACAAAGGCATAATGAAGCTAGGAAAGCTGAACAGTACAAATCCATCAAAGTTGTGACCTTAAGAGATGAGATTGAGTTGCTAGGTGAAGAAGAGAGCATAATCTCGGATTTTCTGGATGAATATTGTCTGTCTGAGACATGCACCGATCGACACCCCCTTAGTGTCGGTCGACACGCAGTTCTGACGGTAATTTCGAGTTCTTACGACGAACATAATCGCCTTGTGTCGATCGACACTGAAGGATTATGAGTTTTCCATGGTTTAATTCCCAATTACAACCTAACACATAATCTTAAACAGATCTAGGTTCTTGCAAAACGAATCATAAATCAAACCAAACCTGGATCATTACCTTTCAGAATGCAGCGGATAATTGATGGTAATGATGAGATCAGTTAGAACAGATGAACAACCTGCTCCTCCTTCGGTATCCACACTCTTACAAGCCGGGATGGCTGCTAGACCAAAGAGATGGATCAGATCAGAAAGAGAGAGTTAGAGAGAGAGCCAAAAAACTCACGGCCACACTAAGAAAATCGTAGGAGATTAATTCTTCCTTAGGGTTTTCGACTTATTAGCTCTCTCATTAATGGGCCCAAGTCATTAGACTAATGGCTCATTAATCTTTTGGGCCCAAGACACAAATCAGACAAAAGCCTGTATTTTGTCTGGCCCAATTCTCTGATCTAATACAGTAAATGCCATTGCATCTTACCGTATTAATTCCATTTAACTTTCCCGTTAGCTATGGTGTGTGACCCTTCGGGATCATACAATACTGGTAATAAGTCCTAAACTTATAGATCAAGAGCGGACTCTAGCAAGCCATCATGATCACCCAGTATTTATGACTTATGTCTGATCTCGACACTTATCATACTTTCTAGAGATAGTACGGTAGATTTCAGGACATTCCCAACAATCTCCCACTTGTACTGGAATCCTACACAGGACATTCCCAACAATCTTCCGATTGTACTGGAATCCTACATTCCCTAATCCTTTTGTCTCAATATCTCGATCTGGCATAAGGCAAGATGCGTGTCATCCTTATATAGCCAGACCATGTTTATCGGACCAGATTTGATACTGACAATGCAAACGACTTGGGCAAGTCCGTTTGGGAATGGCCATTCTCTTACCAGCTATCAAATCTCCGATTGGCCTAGAGATATTACCTCCGTTAAACGGCAGGGACAAATCCCATCTTGTTCCATCACTATGAACTACTTACTTCATAATACACCCAACCAAGGTCCTTATAGCTCCCAGTTACGAAACAGCGTTAGACAATGATCAAAGCGCATTACTCCATGTGTAGCCACATGCATGCGAACTCAGGTCTAAGGACTATACTCTATAGTCGTATATGAGAACTTCTTATGACACAGATATTTATATCTTGCAGAGTTCTCATCAGCGGGCCATGTCCGGTCATATGCTCCCCTACATATACCTATGTGTCGACTTTGATGCCGCGCATCTATGACCCCTCGAAACCTGGTCATAAGTCTCAACACAATCTAGTCTCAAGTGGTTGTTGGTGTTCCAATTCAACAACCTTCGACTATGGACATTATGATTTATGTCATTTCGTTAAATATGGGGTTTCAGGATCAAGTCTACTCATGTACTTCGATGGCCCATATATAATGACATGAATCATTTTGGAACGATTATTTATATCACAGTTAAAATAATCCAGAAATCATAGATTTCATAAACATAAAATATTATGTTTACATGAACCTTTCAAAACAACTAGAAAAGCCCTTTACAAACTCCCACTGAAATTAAGACTACATCTTAATTTCACTCATCCTACAGCTACAGTCCGCGACTCGTGCTTAGGCCTAAGGAGTGGCTTTGTTAATAGATTAGCAACGTTCTCATTCGATGAAACTTGCTTATCTACTTAACACCTCTGTCATTTATCTCATGGAATAGGTTATACCTATCTTCAAGGTGTTTGGACCTCTGATGTGCAGCTAGTCTCATCTATGCTGGGAATCACATCAAGTTCAGTGATGAACTTTTCTATCCAAACAACCTCTTTCGCCGCTTCTCAAGCTGCGAAATGTTCAGCTTAAGTCATGGAGTCAGCAACAGTGCCTTGCACCGCCAGACAGACACAAGATATAGCCGGACTGTGACCAGGAATTATCTTTGTCTATTGGAAACTTGCCTTTCAGACTCTATCGACTTGTAGCACCTCACTTTCTCCGTAAATCTAGAACTTATCCTTAGTATTCCTCAAATACTTTAGGATATTCTTTACGGCAATCCAGTGATTCTTTGCTGGATTTGACTGGTCTTTACTTGTCTTGCTTAACATTAAAGCAACATCAAAACAAGTACGTGTCATGGCATACATGATAGATCCAATTGCCGTCGCATATGGAATCCTATCCATGCATTCAAGCTCAGCAGTTATCGTAGGACACTGTATCTTGCTTAACGTAATGCCATGTGACATTGGCACAAAACCCTTCTTGGATTGCTGATTACGTGTAGGACTTTGTCAATTTAAGAATCCTGACTTTGTTCTACCAGTTCTTTTGGATCTCTATCTTTAGATCCAAAATCCAAGAACATACGTGGCTTTACCCGTGTCAATCATAGAACCAACTCCCAAGCCAGTCCTTTACCGACTGCAACATTGGGACGTTATTTCCGAGGATCAGTATGTCATCGACATACACTATGAGAAATGCAACATCGCTCCCATTTATCTATTAGTAAATGCACAGTTCCTTTTCGTTCTTGTTCAAGTCAAAACCTTGACTACTTCAACAAAACGAAGATTCCAACTCCGATATGTTTGCTTCCATCCATGAATGGATCGATGAAGCTAACTTACGTACAATATAACTTTTCGGAGTCCGGGCTCACTTTCGCTTCTTTGAATTTCGCAGATTCGTCGCTTTCAATGATCATCAGATCATGCGAACTTTCAATGATCATCAGGTTCAACTAATGACGAGAAATCACTCTCGAATTAGTGACTGATTCATTCATATCTGCGAACTTCAGGCTCTACAGGTGTAGATTCTACAGAAATCTGTAAATCCATCCGTTGCTCTCCCTCAACAGGTTGAGCAGCCTCCTGTATTTCTCGAATTTCTTCGAGTTATACTTTTACTCCCACTGTTCTTCTTGGAAAGTAACTTCCCTTCTTAGAAAACAGAATGGACGTAAAAGTAACAAGCCTTGGTTTCCCTAGGAAAACCAGCGAAGTAGCACAACTACAAATACTCAGTAAAGACGAATTTGGATCGATTCCAATCCACATTTACGTGGTGTCTTTCAACTGATATTGGTGGAACTATTTCAGCGTAAACTTAGATATTTCTAGAGCGTTATTCTTAAAGAATATCATGGAAGATTCGTGTGACTCATCTTTAATCATTTCTAATAAGATCTGATTCTTTCTCACAGAAATACCTTAAGGTTTTCAGGAGAATTGAGCTGTGAAACGACTTCACACTTATTCAGATGATCACACAATCAATGACTTAAGTATTCTCACTCGTAATTTAATCCAGAGTCTTAATACTTCTGTCATTCAGATTATATACTTCATTCTGGAACTCTTTCGACCATGTTAAAGAATTCTGACTCGTGTCTCATCAAATGAACACAGTCTCACTCACTGAAGTAATCAGTAGAGACAATGAAGTACAGGAATTTTTTTTCTGGCATTACTGTTCATCGGACCACATACATGAGTATGTTTAATCTCTGATAAGCCTTTGGGCCTTTCTTAGCTCGGTTAAGATGGGCCCTATGTCTTTTGGTCCAGTAAGCAGAATTCAAGTCTCATAAGATATCCATTCAAATGAGCCCAAAAGTCCATAACTATGGGGTTTCTGAATCTGACTTACTCTATGTGACCAAAACATTTATGCCAAGAAAAATCAGGTTTAACTCATCAGATTTAAACCAATTGCGGTATTTATGTTACATTTAGGCACTCTTTGGTTTAAGGCATAAAACCTATTCCTTGAATAGGGTGCTACAATTAATATTTCATTAAGATCAAAAGAACAAACTAGTCTTTTATCAAAATGAAAAACATTCAAATTCTTTACAAGAAAATGAAAAACAACTCTGCTTAAAGCAGGTACATTGTAGCAATTACTTAATACAAAACCAAGCCTCAAAGGCATCTACAAGTGAAAACCCTACGGCTGAGGCAGCATCCCAAGCTCCTTCCAGACTCGCAGTTCCACTTGCCCTTCCTTAAACGTTCTACTGTTGTTCAGGCTCTGCATATTATAACAAATATCAGTGCCACAACCAGTATCCAATACCTATAAGGTATAACTTGAAGTAATAACATGAATACCTGAGGAAGTAGTCTCATACATCAACTTCAACTCCTCATAATCTTCCATGAATTTAATGCAATCTCTTTTCCAATGCCCAGTCTCTTTACAGTAGCAGCACTTACCAACGTAAGAGGTATCTGACTCGGGCTCAGAAGACACACGCTTGCCATGATTCAAAATCTGGACAACTTTATCTTCACCCTTGTCAGCATTAGGTTTAGTAAACCTACCCTTCTCCTTCATGAGATTGTACAGGGTACTCTTCACGTTTGGCTCAACTGTCTTGAGCATGTCATGCAGTTCAGTCAACGTCTTCGTTAAGCCTTTCTTGATATAGTCCCTTACGAACTTATCATAGCTTGACGGCAGTGACTGCAGAATGATATCAGTTGCCATTTCTTGGCTAACTGGATAATCCAGTTTCCTCAGGTTATCAATGTAACCCATCATTTTACTGATATGAGGACTTACTGGATGATCAATCGGTAGCTTGCAGCTAGTGAGAGATTTAACCAACTGGTATCTCTCCACTCTTACCTGCTCCTGAAATCTCAATTTCAGGCTGCTGATCATCTCTATTGGCGACTCCATGTTCTCATATTGCTTCCGCAACTCTGAGTCCATGGTAGCCAATATCAGACCACGCACATCTACCGCATCATTATAATGCTTATTCCAAGCATTATATACTGCATGACTGGCCTTGGATCCGATCCTCTCGGGGAGAGCTTTCTCAAGGACATAGTCCTTTCTCTCATGCCTGAGAACTAGCCTCAGGTTCTGCGACCAAGTCAAGAAATTTGATCCGTTCAGTTTGTCCATCTCAAGGACATACCGGATCGAGAAAGTGTTTTGATTGTTTGTGCTTGTCATAGCTGAAATTTAGAGATAAATAGAGTTTTAGTTATTAAGTTCATAAAAGAATAATCTTAACAACTTATAAGAAAACTCGCATTGCATTCAAAATTTCTTTGTTTAACCTCATAAGAATGCAATGATTCCGAGACCCATGTTCAGCTAAATCCAAAGTGGGCCACTGGCCGTCACCCGGAATTAGCTTTACTTGGTAAGCATACACACAGCTAGTTATAACCAATAACTCTCGGTTGTGAATTGGACCCGAGGCCCAAATTCACCAGATGTCTCAAGGCCCGGGACTCCCGATGGCCCAGTCAAGGAAACCAATCTCTTACAGCCAAATAATCACTAAAGTCTGGGACTCCCAATGAAATTAGTGACTATATACTACTTTACTTACGCGAAAACAGACACCTCACACTGTAAGCCATATCTGTAATCGAATAAGCGTTAAGTAGCTGACAAGATTGGAAAGACATCCAAGCTTGATATTGTTTTTGAGGATTTTAAGTTTTATTTCCAAAATTAGAAGATTACTATTTTGGGAAACTTTCTTATTTTAGAAACTTTCTAAATTTAGTAACTTACTAAAATTAGAAATTTCTAATTTAATATTTTATTAAATATTTTTGGGTTGGGTCACAAATTATAGGCCCAATTCTTGGCCCAAGACCATAGAATTCCAGTTGGCCCAATAATTTGACATAACCGATCCGGTTTATTAATTCTGGTCCAAGACCAAATTAACTATCAAAACCATCGGTTATTTACTAAACCAGACCAGCTCTAAATTATTTGGTCCAACCAAATCAAACTTAGACCAGCCTTCGGTTTAGGTTAAAATTCAATTTTTGAATTTCAATCCGGTTTAACCAGAAAATAAATAATACCATGTATTAAATAATTTCCAGCAAACCGCGATTCGGGTTAACCGCTTGAACCACCAATTAAATTGGATCGGTTCAGTTAAATCCAAAACCGGGAAGAAACACCTAGTGTTTTAGCCAATTTGATTTAACTTGCGGTTTAAGGCTTTAAACACATAATTAACCGCCAAAATGGACCGGTTAAATCGGTGTGGTTTTGGACAACGAACCGCGAAGCTCGGTTTAACCGATTGACTATTCGCGGGACGTAAAATTTTAACGGGCCAAACGATCGGATCCATGATCCAACTCGGCCCAACACGCATGATCCGTGCACGGCCTCACGATCGATTGATCGATCTCGGCCACTCACGATCACGCGGCTCACGGCCGATCCATCCTTCCATCACGATCGATCATCGATCAATCCATGATCTCATGATCGTGAGGATGATCGTTCATGGCACTCTTCATCACATGGCACACGATTAATAATCGATCGAAATTATTAATGATCGATTATTAATAATCGATCGGCATCACACGTGATTACACGCACACACATGATCGATTATTAATCGGCTCACACATGTTCGATTATTAATCTTTCACACATGATCACACGCACACACAAATCGTGAGCCAATATAGGGTTTAATTAATCGGCTCAATAAACATGCCGAGACCAAATATGAACGATTAGGGCATAAAGATTTTAATCAATTTTTAATTCATTCAATTGATTCAAAAACCTTTAAACATTCATATGATCCAATTTTACAAGAAACTAATGACCCTCGCTCTGATACCACTGAAGGATTATGAGTTTTCCATGGTTTAATTCCCAATTACAACCTAACACATAATCTTAAACAGATCTAGGTTCTTGCAAAACGAATCATAAATCAAACCAAACCTGGATCATTACCTTTCAGATTGCAGCGGATAATTGATGGTAATGATGAGATCAGTTAGAACAGATGAACAACCTGCTCCTCCTTCGGTATCCACACTCTTACAAGCCGGGATGGCTGCTAGACCAAAGAGATGGATCAGATCAGAAAGAGAGAGTTAGAGAGAGAGCCAAAAAACTCGCGGCCACACTAAGAAAATCGCAGGAGATTAATTCTTCCTTAGGGTTTTCGACTTATTAGCTCTCTCATTAATGGGCCCAAGTCATTAGACTAATGGCTCATTAATCTTTTGGGCCCAAGACACAAATCAGACAAAAGCCTGTATTTTTTCTGGCCCAATTCTCTGATCTAATACAGTAAATGCCATTGCATCTTACCGTATTAATTCCATTTAACTTTCCCGTTAGCTATGGTGTGTGACCCTTCAAGATCATACAATACTGGTAATAAGTCCTAAACTTATAGATCAAGAGCGGACTCTAGCAAGCCATCATGATCACCCAGTATTTATGACTTATGTCTGATCTCGACACTTATCATACTTTCTAGAGATAGTACGGTAGATTTCAGGACATTCTCAACAGACACACCTACTGCATCGATCGACACAAATCGCAGACGAGACCAGAAGCCTGCAACCGTCCCAGAACGAGTCTACAAGCCCATTTTGCCATATCCTAAGGTTCCTAAACCCTCTAAACAAGAGCTAGAAGTGGCTAACTGCATGAAAGTGATGGATAAGAAGATGAATGAAACTCTACCAGCTGAAGCTTCGCGAGTTCATGCAAAGAAGATGATCTCCACTGATGGTGATCTGAAAGAAGAAGTTCAGATTGGTGGAACTACAGTATCTGATAGTAGAGAGAAGAAGATGGCGGTTCCTTTTGAACCTGCTCTAACATCTTCAGTACCTGTAACTGCTCATAAGCAGAAAGCTCCAAACATCAGATCTCCACCAAAGGTAAGGCACAAATCATCTAAGCTTAAACATCCTGACCGCATCACTTTGAATGCAGGAAAACGCAGTATTCCACCCAAGCTTCGCTCCCACCCTAATTCTGTTTACTCTTTCCTTGGAAAGCCTCATGATCTGAAAGCCTATACACCTCCTTGGATGAAGAGATATTCACAGAGACACTCAAAGTCTCTGTTGAAACCGCCATGAATCTGATCTCTTCCAATAGTCAAGCTACTGACTTTAAACAAGCGCTGAGTGGGAGGCAACCCACTGTTAGGTTCGTTTTTTGTTTTTGTTTTTCGTTTTGATTTGGTATTTTTAATCTTTCTGTTTAAGTGTGTTCAGAGGCGTGAGAAACAGGCAGAATCGCATTGCATCGATCGACACACCTAGTGCATCGGTCGATGCAGTTGCGATTTACGGTTTACCGATTCAATTGCGGTCCAAACATCGGTTATTCACATAACCGCGAGCAAAATTCACCTTGCATCGATCGACACCCTTGTGGCATCGATCGACACAGGGCGACGACATGTACGTGTTCTGCAACTTTTCGGATTGTTTAAATTTGATTATTTATTCTCACCGACCTAAGCTTGACACTATTGGGGACAATGTGTTTTAAGTGTGGGGGAGGAGCTGCTGACGCACGCTTTTGTTTTCTTAGAGTCAGTTAAGAAAACAAAATTTGTTTTATTGAGTCAAAACCAATTTAAGTAGGAAACAATGATTTTTTGAGAAGATTAACAACACTTGCAGGAACTTAAGTAACCATTGGGATGAAACTGCAGATTATCTCTAACTATTAGAAAACTCAAACATGGATCAACCTACTGAAAACACCCACATCGCTTCAGGTATCAGATGATCCTTTTACTGACTTCAAAACTTAATACTGACTTAGATTTTCTCACCTAAGGGCTTGGTATACTTTGTGTCGGATTCCCTTGTTAGTTCTGACACAGCCTGTAAACCTGTCCTATCTAGTTCCCTTCTCCCCTTCCATAAAAAAAAAGATTATAAACTGAGGATGAGTTAGTAACTCCGAAGTGGTCATGGGAATGGTAGCTAAAACTCTCATATCCTGTGCATCCATGGAATGTGTCCAAAGTACACCCCTTAACGGGAAGAGCACTGATAAAAATAAAATAAAATGATACCCAATGGGGAAAAATCAGAATGCTAAGGAAAGGAAAAGAGAAGAAAGGGACTAGAGAAAGATAGTACGGTGGTCTAGAGCTGATAAGGTAAGAGTCCATGTGCCTTTGATCGATACTCCTTAGGTGAGACCGCACTTAAATACTTGCAGAAGTCAGTAGGGAGAATTTGAATGCGTGAATGTGATTGTGGAGTTTACTTAGGACAGTTGCTAAGCGTGGGGGAAGTATATGTTGGTCTTGAAATCTTGTGATTGATTCTTTCAGTGGTTTACTAAGGGGAATCTGAGTGTTGTTGCTTCTAGGATGAAAAGAGTTTCTGAAAGTTTTCAAACCTCTTCACCATGTTTTGGTTCTTTTCTTGCTTGAGGGCAAGCAAGAGCTAAGTGTGGGGGAGTTGATATACCATTTATTTTAGGGATTTTAACCATGGTATATGTCTTTGTTATCGAATCTTTATATGCGCTTTGGAGTCTTTTCAGGTGTTTTACAGGTTTAATGACATCTGGAGCCTAATTTGACGTT
Organism: Orychophragmus violaceus; assembly: GCA_030180135.1. Lineage (NCBI taxonomy): Eukaryota > Viridiplantae > Streptophyta > Magnoliopsida > Brassicales > Brassicaceae > Orychophragmus > Orychophragmus violaceus. The sequence continues at coordinate 89,629,984 of CM058240.1, forward strand.
TTGGGAGCATTTGGAGCAATTCTGCACTATTTAGAGACTTCACAGAGTTCACTGGCTGCGTTTTCGCCCTGCAACTGTCGTTGCAGTTTTGCAACTGTCGTTGCAGTTCTGCCTTGCAACTGTCGTTGCAGTTTTGCAACTGTCGTTGCAGTTCTGCGCCCAAAAATCTGCATTTTGGAGAAATTACAGTTTTTGCCCAGAAACTTCCCAGACTTGCAAAAAGGCCCCCAGCCGACTTTAGACCATTATATTAGGGTTTTTTAAGCCATTGTTTAGGGTACGCTTTTACTACGCTTTATTTTATTCAGAGAGAGAGTTAGGGGCTGATCCTGTTCTCGAAAGAGAGAGGATTTTGAACCCCAGATCTTTACTTTGTTTTATGATATTTGGTTTTCTATTCAAGATGTTTTCTGTTTCGATGAACATGTCTGAGTAGATTACATGTTAAGTTTAGGGATTCTCATTAGGGATTTCATGGAATTATAGTTTAATCAATCTGTAGGGATTCATATCTGCTAGTTCTTCGCCTAGGATTGCTCTTAATGCTTAATCTGAAGTAGCTATCCAGATTTATGATGTTAGGTTGATTGATGCAACGACAGTTGGTTAATTATCTAGAAAGAACCTAGATGAGCAATTAAATTACTCGCAAAGAGATTTGGTTTAGTTTAATTGTGAACATATCAAACTTGGAATTAAAGCTGGTTTAATCTGTTAGTAATTGCAAAGAGATTTGGATTGCTGCACTTAGACTTAGAGAATTCTCGCAACGAGAGTTGGTTAATTCTATATCTGTGTTTTGAGTTCTAGAACAGTTTCTGATTAGATCCCGATTGATTGATTGCTTGTGTTCCTGATTTCCTGAGAACTTCCTAGACTTAACACTTCGCTTCCTTGCTCACAACTCGCTGCTATTTACTTTCTGCTTGCTGATTTACTGATTTCCCATATTGCTTTCTCCTAGTTTAATCTCTTCTGTTTTAATTCTATCGTTGACTGGAGTCCCTGTGGATTCGATACCCTAAGTACTACAAATACATCACTGTGCACTTGCAGTTAGAATAGAGTTAAAACTAGACCTATCACTCACCAACCGATAACCTCGACAACTTGGAGACTCTCAGAGAGACGCTCTCTCACCAAGCCAGAACCAAGAAACCAGACTTCACAACCCGCCAAGAAAAAACCTAAGAAAGTTCTTCTAAATACCTTGCGGATACGGAAAAGACGCACTCATAAACGTCTAAATTTAACCTAGATAGAAGCCCAAGACAAACCCAAATCTCCAACGAAAACTAAACAACCCAAAGAACCCGACCATGAACGGACACACCGGATTGAAAAGCACTCTTAACGAAAATCACAATTAGCCACAAAGATACAAACCAAGAAACTATAGCCAACATCAGACCATCAATTTAACCTAATAGCAGAGGTAACCAGAATTACACTAAACCGATTAAACCCTCTCACCCACACCAAAAACCGGAATCAATGCCAAATCATAACTATACACAAGAACTGGTACCCAAACCAACACCACACATCAGAGATCGCACAACCTAACCCGACCAAAGCCTTCGAAGAACGCACAATCCAGATCGTTAGGAACACGACCTAGTCCGACTAAGCATCACTGAAAAGAGGAAGATCCGCTGACCCTAAACACTCACCGCAACAGAGATTTCATGGAAGAACACGCCACGGCTAAGCGGAGACAACACGCAACGGCTGAGCGGAGACAACACGGAGACATGCCATGAAGCCAAGAGAAGTCGCACCAGTGCAGAGAGACGGCGGCTAGAGGCAGTGAGGATGCCGGAGCGGGAAGGACCAGTCGTTGACGGCATCGGCAAACCGTCGCAGAAGAGAGCAGGGGAGAGGCTGACGGAAACTATGGAGCTCTGCGAATGACCACCTCCCCGGCGACGGCCATGAACGCCGGCCGGAGAGAATCACGGATCTTAGATCTGGTTTCTACCTTGAAAACATCGCCAAATGGTTTCTGAGGAGAGAGAAACCAGCGTTGGTTTGTTTTTGTCGGCAGTCCTCACCATGACCCCATTTAGTGTTGTTTTCTATTTAAATGACATCTTGACACCTCTTATATTATTCTCTAGGTCTGCTACTGTGTGTGATGGCGAAACCATACTTTGGTTTTCTCTATTGTAATAGTTTTTGTTTTATATCAAATAAATAAAATTCATAGTGAAAAGGAAAACAAGATTATTTGTAGTTATAGTAAGATATTTGGATATTTACATGAAGCATACCGGAAGTTTCTAAAATATGCGAATAAAAGAGATGTTTAATAAACATAAACTATAATAAAAAGAAAGAAAGAGAAGAGGGTTAGCCATAAGTACATGATTTGTCATAGATGAGTTTTTCTAATGTTAGGATCTTTTTTCTTAACACTGTTAAATTCATCAATTCAAGAGTTTAGGCATAAGTCTTAGGGGAGAGGCGATTGCAAAAATGCCCCTGAAATTGAAGTCAATCCTGATTCTACCCTCGGTCCTTTCCTTTTTCTCTTCGCGCTAATTTATCCCCTTAGTTATCTTGGTTATTCACGAGAATGTCATCGTCAGACTTCATATGAAGTCTGACATTTTAGGTAAAAGACAAAAGGGCCCAAAATTTGTTTGGATATTCACGAAAATGCCATCACCATCAATGTTCAACAACCACGACACTCACCATCGTCGACGAGTTAATGTGTAATCCAGCTCGTTTTGCCACCATTAAAGCTCAATTAAAGCTCAAGAATAGAGCTTGGACGTTATCCCGACGGATTTCTCCCTTTTCCCCTTTGATTTTTCGATTCAAAAGTAGCGAAATCGTGTATCATCTTATAAAAACAGCTAAACACGTCTCGGATTCGTGTTTCCGGTGATATTAGACGTTCTGGGAAATCGTCGAGGCTAAGAACAAACTAAAAACGGACATTGGTATGAATTTTTTTTTCATATCGTCGATTTTCAGATCTGAATTGTACTTTAAGTCTGCCGTTTATGTCTTATTTTTTTCTTAAACTTCAATATGGTCAACGTGAGGGTAGTTTTGCAATTGACTTTCAATTGTCAGACCTCTATAGAAATCTGTCAAAATCCTTTGCAAAAAAAAAAAAAAAAAAACAGACTTCACTAAGAAGTCGAAATAAGAAGAGGGTAGTTTTGCAATTGATTGTAATTTGATTTTTTCGTCACTCTTCTGATGTTGTCTGGCAAAAAATTGACCGATTGTTGACTTTTTGTCAGACGGAATCCGATGTCTGAAAAAAATGAGGGGTAGAAACTGCAATTGACCCAAATTTTCAGATGTTGACTAGGATTAGCGAAAAAATCGTCAGACATCTAAAGCAGTCTGAAAATAAGCAAAAAAAGTATCAGACGGCTATAGACATATGAAATTCTAAACTTTTGTCAGACGGCTATAGACATCTGAAAATTCGAATTTTGGTCAACGATGGATAAAAACCGTAAATGCGATGTTTTTTGTAAGACTTCCATAGCTGTCTGAAAAACTTGTCAGACAGCTCAAGATGTCTGAAAGTTTTCAGACTTCTTGTTGAAGTCTGACATTTCAAAATCAATTGCAAAACTACCCTCGACTTCTTGTCAGACTTCCCCGAGAAGTCTCAAAGGTTTCAGAAGTCTGACATTTCAAATTCAATTGCAAAACTACCCTTTTTCTCAGACTTCATAAGATGTCTGACAAAATTACCAAATTAGACAGCTGACGCTGTCTGATAGATTTTAGACTGCATCTGATGTCTGACATTTCGATTTCAATTGCAAAAATACTCTTTTTTCGGACAGCCATAGAGGTCTGGTTTCACTTTGATCAGACAGCTATAGCCGTCTGAAATGTTAAAAACTTAAAAAATGCATTTTATTTTATATTTGTGATTAATTTCGCTGATTTTAAATTTTATAAATGTGTGTTAGTTTTATATGTTCCTCCTGCGTTAGTTTTACATTGTTATATATGGTAATTATTTTTAAATCAATTTTTGAATAATATTGGCAAGATAGCGAATAGCATCAGACTTCTCCAAGAAGTCTGGCTTTAACCAAAAGATTTCTAATGTGGTTTATACGTGTTTGTTTATACAGATAATGGTTCAGTTACCTGTTAACTTTGGTGAATGGGTTGTGAGAGACCATATTTGGCATTTTGTGGTTGATAAGGTGAAAGGAGGGCGGTTTATCACTTTGCGCCATGGTTCTACACATCAAAAACTTGTTGAGATGGTACAAGATGATTATATGCTGGACAGGAAAACCGAGTTGGTGGTGTTATCATATCCATTGCCGGAAGCACTCTTGAAACTAATGGATCCGGATAGCCCTCCGGTTTATGTCACAAATGATAGACAAGTAAGGAGTATGGTCGAGTTAGCTAATACGCATTTAATCCGTCTTTGTGTCTCGAGCCGATCCGGTATGGAAGTTGATGATGCGGTGAATTGTGATGAAAAATATGAAGTTGAAGTTGAAGATGTGGACGAAGATGACGTAGATGATGAAGTCAAGGATGAGGAATATGTGGACTCAGTCTCGGATGATTCTGTTTGTGGTGGTGGTGGTAACGATGGTGTTGGAAATTTGGATGTGCCTGAAAATGTTTTCAGGAAACACGCTGAGGCTTACCATGACGATTCTGATTATAGCCTATATGGGAAAGTGAAACATGAAGATGTAGATGTGGAAGAAGATGAATATTATAAGAAATATGAGTTGGAGGGTACCAGTAATCGGTGTGGTGGCAAAAGGGACTTGTCTGAGGGTATCTTTCTCCATAAGTGTTTTGATAGCAAAAATGACCTAATATCAGAGCTACGTTTGACGACGATATTGAAGAAATTCGCATTCATGACTGAGAAGTCTGACAAGACACGTTTTGTGGCTAAATGTCGTGTGGAAGGATGCAAGTGGATGGTTCGAGCGTGTGTGAAGAGCGAACCAAACAAGTATTGGGTGATGAGCTATTCAAAAACCCATACATGTTCGATCGTGGACCGGATGTCTACGCGCAAACGTTATACTCCAGTTTATATTGGTTGGTTGTTTACTGAATCTTTTGGTATAATTGAGGGTATAACACCAAAGCATGTTAAAGTATCAATGAAGAAGCAGTTTGGGATTATGATGAGCTACACAACCGCATACAGAGCATTGTTACATGCTCAAAAGATTGTGAGAGGAACAGCGGAGGATGGGTACGAGAGACTTCCTTCTTTTTTGCATGGAATCAGGCAAACCAACCCGGGAAGAGTAACTTCTCTTGAACTAGATGAGAATAATAGATTTAAATATCTATTTATAGCATTTGGAGCTTCCATATATGGGTTTACGTTTCTTAGAAGAGTCCTTGTGGTGGATGGTACTCATCTTAATGGAAAGTATGGGGGTGTTATGCTAGTGGCGGCCGCACAAGACGGAAATTTTCAAATATTTCCGTTGGCCATCGGAATTGTAGACTCTGAGAATGATGACTCGTGGGAATGGTTTTTCACAAAGCTGAAAGAATGCATCTCAGACCAATATCCTTTGGTCATAGTCTCGGATAGATGCGAGTCTATCAAGAATGCGTGTGAAGCAGTTTTCCCTTGGGCACAACGAGGGATATGCTATTACCATCTACAAAATAACATAGTTACCAAGTTCAGGGGAAAACATCTTCTGTACTTAGTGAAAAACGTGGCTTACGCATGTACGATTTACGATTTTGACTGAAACATGGCTTCCATACGAGCGGTAAATCCTGAACTTGCTGATTACCTGGAGGAGGCGGATGTGAGGCTATGGTCACGCGTGCATTTCAGCGGAGACAGGTACTTATTGTTGGAAGTTTCGGTTGATCCTGATTCAATTCTCATATTGATATCAATCTAAACATGCATTAGATCTAGGTGTTCTTATTTAGAAACATATGATCTCACCTTTTACCTGTTTGTTTGCAGCGGAATTGATTAACAGGTCAATGATCAGGGAGATACACCGAGAGATGGATCCTCCAAAGGCTCACACACGCAATCACCGGAAATTGGCTGCTAGACCACAAGGAAGAGAGGCGCAGAGAGGAGAGAGTGGCCGCGTGGGTGTTAGGGTTAGAGAGGAAGAGACTTTGGCTTTTAGTCATTAAAAGCCTTCTCTTTCCCTTTTGGGCTTTCGGGCCCAATCTGATTAAATTCCATTTAATCAGACCCATTAGTCTTTCTCTCTTAGTACGACAAATGCCTAGCACTTTTGTCGTACTTCTGCTAAGCCGTTCCAACATTATTTCCTGCTAGCTTAAGCGTGTGACCCATATGGGATCATACAATAAAGGCAATAAGTCCAAGACTTATAGATCATGAGCGGACTCTAGCAAGCCATCATGACCCCCAGCATTGTATGACTTATGTCTGATCACTGACATACTCTTACGTTATAGAGACAGTACAGAGATTGCTGGACACAATTCCAACAATCTCCCACTTGAACTGGAATCTCTGTATTCATAATCCCTTTCGTCTCAATATCTCGATTAGTCATAAGGCAAGATTAGTGTCATCCTTATAAAGCCTAATCTTGTTCATCGGACTCTGATTTGATACTGACAATACAAACGACTCGGGAAAGTCCGTTTGAGCATGGCCATGCGTTTTCCAATATTCAAATCTCCGATTGGCCTAGAGATATTCACTCCATTTATATTGGAGGGACAAATTCCATCTTGTTCCATCACTGTAAACTACTCACTTCATGATGTACCCAAACAAGGTCCTTATAGCTATCGCAGAACGATGGCGTTAGACAATGATCAAAGTGCATCAGTCCATATGCAGTCACATGCATGCGAACTCAGGTCTAAGGACTATACTCTATAGTCGTAGTAAGAATCTCTTATGACACAGATATAAATATCCTGAAGAGTTCTTATTAGCGGGTCTTGTCCGGTCGTATGTTCCCAACATACACCTATGTACTGACTTTGATGCCGAGCATCTATGACACACTGAGACTTTGTCATAAGTCACGTACCAATCCAATCTTACACGGTTGTTGGTGTTCCAATTTCAACAACCTTCGACTAGGGACAGGATGATATAAAACATTTATCAAATATAGGATCTCATGATCAAGCTAAATGACTTCGATGACTCAAGATCAAATCATTTACTTCGATGACCTATAAAATGGTTCATATCATTTTGGAACGATTATTTCATCACAGTTAAAATAATCTTGAAATAATAATTTCATTAAAACATAAATAATAATGTTTTACAAGAACATATCAAATAACTAAAATAAAGCTCACAAAACTCCCACTCAAATTTAGATTACATTTCAATGTTTCTAATGCCTACAGCTTCAGTCAGGAACTCGAGCTTAGGCCTTGGGAGTGGCTTTGTCAACGGATCAGCGACGTTATCATCTGTCGTAACTCGGCTGATCTTGACTTCCTTTCTATTAATGATGTCACGTATCAAGTGATATCTTCTTTGAACATGCTTGGATTTCTGGTGTGATCTTGGTTCCTTTGCCTGAGCTATAGCACCATTGTTATCACAAAACAGTGCCAGAGGCTCAGCCGCATCTGGTATCACACCTAGTTCCATAATGAACTTTCGTATCCAAACAGCTTCCTTCGCTGCTTCTGAGGCGGCGATATATTCAGCTTCTGTAGTGGAATCAGCAACGGTGTCCTGCTTGGAGCTTCTCCAACTTACTGCACCGCCATTCAGACAAAAGACATAACCGGACTGTGACCGGAAATCATCTGTGTCTGTCTGGAAACTTGCGTCCGTGAATCCACTGACTTTAAGCACATCACTTCCACCGTACACTAAGAACTTATCCTTAGTATGTCTTAGATACTTCAAGATGTTCTTTACGGCAATCCAATGGTTTTCACCTGGATTTGACTGGTATCTACTCGTCATGCTCAATGCGTAAGCAACATCAGGACGAGTACAGATCATGGCATACATGACAGATCCTATTGCAGATGCATAAGGAATATTCTTCATGCGCTCAAGCTCAGCAGCCGACGTAGGGCTCTGCTTCTTGCTTAGCGTTGTGCCATGTACCATTGGCGTGAAGCCCTTCTTGGAATCTTTCATGCTGAATCTTTGTAGGACTTTGTCAATGTATGAGTCTTGACACAAGCCTATCAGCCTCTTAGGTCTATCCCGATAGATCCTAATTCCAAGAACGTATGCGGCTTCACCCATGTCTTTCATGGAAAAACAACTTCCAAGCCAGTCTTTTACAGACTTCAGCATTGGAATGTCGTTTCCGAGAAGCAGTATGTCATCAACATACAGAATAAGAAAAACGATTTTGCTCCCACTAGTTTTCTTATACACGCATTGTTCTTCTTCGTTTCTGATAAAGTCAAATTGCTTGATCGCTTCATCAAAACGAAGATTCCAGCTCCTCGATGCTTGCTTCAATCCATAAATGGATTTATGAAGTTTGCATACTTTCCCAGCATTCTTTGGATCTATGTAACCGTCAGGTTGCGTCATATACACATCCTCTTCCAGAATACCATTCAGGAAAGCGGTTTTCACGTCCATCTGCCAAATTTCATAATCATGAAAAGCTGCAGTTGCTAGTAGAATCCGAATAGATTTCATCATAGCCACCGGTGAATAGGTTTCATCGTAGTCCACACCGTGAACTTGTCTGAAACCTTTTGCCACCAACCTGGCTTTATAAATCTGGACATTTCCATCCACGTCAATCTTCTTCTTGAAGATCCATTTGCACTCGATGGCTTTTACACCAACGGGTAAGTCAACCAACGAAAATACTTGGTTGACCGACATGGAGTCCATTTCGGAATCAGTGGCCTTGCGCCACTTAGAGGAATCTGGGCCCATCATAGCTTGATTGAAGTTCGATGGTTCATCACCATCAATGATCAAAAGATCATGACAGTCAGTCACGAGGAATCCCTGATATCTCTCGGGTTCGTGACGGATCCTCCCGGATCTTCGAACTTCAGGTACTACAGGTTCAGGCTCTACAATTTCTTGTAGATCCTCCTGCTGCTCTTCCTCATTAGGTTGAGCAGTATCCTGTTCATCTTGAATTTCTTCAAGCAGTACCTTACTCCCACTGTCTTTCTTAGAGAGAAACTCTCTTTCAAGAAAGTTACAATCCCGGGCAACAAAGATCTTGTTCTCGGATCGTAGATAGAAGTAATAAGCCTTGGTTTCCCGTGGATAACCAATGAAGTAGCATTTATCAGATTTTGGTGTAAGCTTATCTGAGATTAATCTCTTTACATAGGCTTCACAACCCCAAATTCTTAGATAAGACAGCACTGGAGTTTCTCCAGTCCATAATTCATATGGTGTCTTTGCTACTGCCTTTGATGGCGCTCTGTTTAGTGTGAACACTGCTGTTAGCAGAGCATATCCCCAAAGGGATATTGGAAGGTCTGTGTGACTCATCATAGATCGAACCATATCCAATAAGGTCCGATTTCTCCTCTCAGACACACCATTCCATTGAGGTGTTCCAGGAGGAGTGAGTTGGGATACAATCCCACACTCTCTCAGATGATCACTGAATTCTTGGCTTAAGTATTCTCCTCCTCGGTCGGACCGAAGAGCCTTAATGCTTTTGCCAAGTTGGTTCTGTACTTCATTTTGGAATTCTCTGAACTTCTCAAAAGATTCAGACTTATGTTTCATCAAGTAAACATATCCATACCTACTGAAATCATCAGTGAAGGTAATGAAGTACTGATAGTTTCCTCTTGCATTAGTGGACATTGGGCCACACACATCAGTGTGTATCAGGCCCAATAAGTCACTGGCCCTCTCGTTAGGTTTATTAAAGGGGGCCCGTGTCATTTTGCCCATCATGCAGGATTCGCATTTCTCACATGACTCAAAGTCAAATGAGCCAAGAAGTCCATTCGAATGGAGCCTCTTGATGCGTTTCTCGCTGATGTGCCCTAAACGACAATGCCATAGAAACGTTCGGTTTTCTTCATTAGGTTTAAACCGTTTTGTATTGATGTTATAAATTGGCGCGGATTGATCGAGTATGTAAAGCCCATTCGTAAGAGGGGCCGAACCATAGAACAAATTGTTGCGATTGAAGGAACATAATTTATTCTTAACTGAAAAATCATAACCTTCCAAATCCAACAAAGAAATTGAAATAATATTTCTGCTTATAGCAGGTACAAAATAACAATTATTAAGTTCTAAAATCAATCCCGAAGGTAAAGACAACAAGTAAGTTCCTACAGCTAGTGCTGAAACTTTCGCTCCATTCCCAACTCGTAGTTCCACTTGTCCTTGCTTCAGCCTTCTACTGTTGCTGAGTGCCTGCATATTAGTACAAATATGAGCCCCACAACCAGTATCCATGACCCATGAGGTATTATCAGAAGTAGTTGTATTAACTTCTATAACAAAAATACCTGATGAAGAAGTCTCGAAAGTCTTCTTCTTTAATTCCTTTAGACCTTCCTGGAATTTCTTGCAATCTCTTCTCCAATGCCCCAGTTCTTTGCAGAACCTGCACATGTCAGTAGGCCCAGCCTTGGACTTGGGCTTGGGCTTTGGCGTGTCTGAGTCCACGACTTGGACACCCTTGGCCTTTCCCTTATCCTTAGCAGAAGACTTCTTAAACCCCTTGCCCTTTTGTACCATAAGTACATTGGGGTCCTTGGCGGTTTTCTTCAAGTTGGGCTCTGCAGTCTTGAGCATTCCGTGAAGCTCAGGTAGTGTCTTACTCAAGCCATGCATGTTAAAGTTCAGAATGAACTGATCATAGCTTGCAGGTAAAGACTGCAGAATGATGTCGCAGGCAAGTTCCTGGCTGATTGGGCAGTCGAGTTTGTGAAGATGATCGAGATAACCCATCATCTTCAACACATGAGGACTCACTGCCGCATTCGCAGCCAACTTACAGTCCAAGAGGTTCTTAACTGTCTGGAACCTCTCGGTCCTAGCCTGCTCCTGAAAAAGCGATTTCAGGCTTGCCATGATCTCGATTGGAGACAATACACTTTCGAACTGCTTTTGCAGCTCTGGAGTCATTTTCACCAACATCAGGCAATAAACATCATTTTCATCTGACGAATGCTTTTCCCAAGCATTGTGCAGAGTCCTGGCAGCATTGGCAAGAGGCCTCTCGGGGAGGGGATCTCGAAGGACATAATCCTTCTTCTCCTGCTTGAGGACCAGCCTCAAGTTCCTTGACCATGTCAGGAAGTTCGTTCCAGTCAGCTTCTCCTTCTCGAGAACAGACCGGATCGAGAACGTGTTTTGTGTGCTTGTAGTAGTCATATCTGAAATATATAAATAAAAAGGTTATTAGTTATATGTTCAAAATGATTAATCTCGTATTAAAGTATAATATGATTAATCATGCATTATATTCAATAACCTAAGTTACCCTCAATAGAATATAATGATTCCAAGATCCACATATAACTAAGATCAAAGTGGGCCACTGGCCGTCACCCAACCTTAGCTTATATCGGTAAGCCCTATTTCGGCTAATTATATCCGTGATATAACTCTTGGTTGTGAATCTGGGCCCGAGGCCCAATCCACCCTGATGTCTCAAGGCCCGGGACTCCCGATGGCCTAGTCAAGAAAACCGGACTATACAGTCATGTAATCATTAATGTCTGGGACTCCCAATGACATTTATGAATCACAAACCGTCTTACCCACGCAAAAGCAGACATCCTCACACTGTAAGGCCATGAATGCAATTGAATGGGCTTTGACAGCTGACATAGCCTGGACAAGACATCCAACGCTTGATATTGTTTGAGGTCCGTAGGTTTATTAAAATCATTCCCAAAATAGAAGATTACTATTTCGGGAAACTTTCTATTTATGGAAACCTACTATTTTTGGAAACTTTCTAAAATTGGAAACTTTCTAAAACCGGAAACTTTCTAACTTTAGAAACTTCTTTAAAAAATCCAAAACCCGCAAATTCAGAAACCTCTAATTTTGGAAACTTTCTAATTTCGAAATTTCGGAACTTTATAAAATTTAAAATCGAATTTCATAATTTTATTTTATAAAATAAGTTTTAAATTTTAAATCTGAAGAATGACTCAATTAATGGCCCAATTGTTTTAACTTCTTGGCCCGAGGCCCAAGAATTGGTCCATGTCCAAGACATGACCCAATTGTCCAATTAATTGACATAACCGGTCTGGTTCATTAAAACTGGTCTAACCAAGTTTCAATTACTACGATGACCACAATTGTCAACCGGTTATTTACTAAACCGGAATTTCTCAATTTATTTGGTCCAACCAAATCAAATTAGAAATTCCCGGTTTAGGCACTAAATCCAATATTTCTTTCGACATTGGATTCCTTATTCCGGTTTAACCAGATTTAATAAAATTATTAATCTGTTTATTAAACCAGAACGTAGATTTTTAATTAAAATCTTAAACCGAGCCTTGAACCGAGCCGAATTAGTCACGAACCAAACCGAGTTGGTCGTGACCTAATTTTCAGCCGTTCATCCATCATCGTCAGCCGGCCGCAATCCCAGGACGTGACCGTGTCGACGACACTCGGGACAGCACACGGACGGACGGACGCACGCGATCGGGACGGATGCTCGGCTTGGACGGACGCGATCGGGACGCACGGACGGTACGCGGGATGCACGGTCGTGACGCGATGATCGATCGCGATCGTATGAAACGATCCGATCCGATCCGTCCGACCGGCCAACCCACCCGACCGTCCGACTCTCTCTCCCGACCATACCATTCAGCCGATCCAAACCTGAGTCATATAGCTCAGTTTGCGATCTGTTTTAGTGTGTTTAGGGTTCTAATTCAGTTTCTTATGTGTTTTTCTTATCAGTAATGGATTCAAAACACATCTAAACAGATTAAACAACCTAAACAATGAATCTAAAACAAGAAACCTAAGAACCAATGGCTCTGATACCACTGTTGGAAGTTTCGGTTGATCCTGATTCAATTCTCATATTGATATCAATCTAAACATGCATTAGATCTAGGTGTTCTTATTTAGAAACATATGATCTCACCTTTTACCTGTTTGTTTGCAGCGGAATTGATTAACAGGTCAATGATCAGGGAGATACACCGAGAGATGGATCCTCCAAAGGCTCACACACGCAATCACCGGAAATTGGCTGCTAGACCACAAGGAAGAGAGGCGCAGAGAGGAGAGAGTGGCCGCGTGGGTGTTAGGGTTAGAGAGGAAGAGACTTTGGCTTTTAGTCATTAAAAGCCTTCTCTTTCCCTTTTGGGCTTTCGGGCCCAATCTGATTAAATTCCATTTAATCAGACCCATTAGTCTTTCTCTCTTAGTACGAAAAATGCCTAGCACTTTTGTCGTACTTCTGCTAAGCCGTTCCAACATTATTTCCTGCTAGCTTAAGCGTGTGACCCATATGGGATCATACAATAAAGGCAATAAGTCCAAGACTTATAGATCATGAGCGGACTCTAGCAAGCCATCATGACCCCCAGCATTGTATGACTTATGTCTGATCACTGACATACTCTTACGTTATAGAGACAGTACAGAGATTGCTGGACACAATTCCAACACTTATGCGGTATGACAATAAGTGTCAGACTTAATATTTTCGTCTTCGACTTCTATTGATGTCTGCTATTATTATCAGACTTCTACTGCTGTCTGAGAGATATTAAATTTAGAAATTTAATTTATAAAATTATAAAAAAATATTTTTAGGGAAATTTTGGATCCATAAATTAAACAGGGGATTTTTGGACATTTGTAAATTAAAAGTACATATACTTTAGTCAAATCTAACCACTTAAGGTATATTTGGTTCAAAATATTTTTTTTATTTAATTTCGTGGCTAGTTAAATACTTCTTAGACTTCTCTCGGAAGTCTACGAAACCCCAAAATTCAGACTTCTCATAGAAGTCTGAGAAACCCTAAATCTAATATTAATCACTAAACATTGAAAAATATTTAAACAAAACACATAGAAAACATCAAATTGTTTAATATATGCGCATTATAACATACATGTGCAAATATAATTTTTTCAAATGTACATTTCTTGAACCTTGAATCTAAACCCTAAAGTTATATGTTAGTCATATGTAAATGTTCCACCAGTTCCATTACAAAGCATGTTCTAAGGGTTAGAAACTACTAAACCACTTTATATATTTTTAATCTGATTAAAATTTACCCAATTTAATTTATATACTACTTAACTGAATATATTTAATTTATGTATATAAAAATTTTGACAAAATATTTTTTTATAATTTTAAAATTAATTTTTTTTTAACTTATTCTGTATCAGACTTCAACGCGATGTCTGAGAACGTCATTTAGACTTCTATTAGAGTCTAACATGTCAGACGTCTATATACGTCTGACAAGGGCAAAGGTTAAAATGGTAATTGCGTATTTTGGTTTTTTGATTGGTCGTAAGGGCTTCGCGGTAATTTCCGTAGTCCGCAAAACCAGTTTTTCATTTGATTCAAATTCAGGGGTACACTTTTATTTAAAACCAATTTTGAGGGCATTTTTAGCAATTTCCCCTAAGCCTTACAACATAAAACAAGAAGGAAAATGCTAGTAGGCATTACATGAAAATAGGGACTGAAAAAGACTGCTTGGGGAACATGAAATCGTGACCTTCATTGCAGTGAAGCCCGAGATCAAAGAAAAACGCACAAAGGACTTTATATAGAAAATGCATCTGCTCGAAGTAAACCTTGAAACCAACGTTTTGAAAACCGGACCGGACCGGTCGGTCCGACCGGTCTGACCGTCAATCGTTCACTTAGCGAATCCGGGTTAAGTTAAAATCCAGATTTGAGCTAGACCGCTGAAATCGGTTAAAACCGGCAAAACCGGTGACCCCCGTTAATATCAAAACCCGGTTCTTCTAATTATATCATTTGTTTTCTTTTTTAAGATATAATTTAATGCAATTTGCTTAAATGACAATTGAATCAAGTTATTTTTTTTAAGGAAATTATTTCTTCTTGCGTGAATTATCTATTTTTATATAAGGAAATTTCGCATTTATATAATTGTTCTATAAATTACTTACTCTCATCAAATCCATATATATAATCAAGTCCATATATATTTCTATATCATCAAAAAAAAATTAAGCGTGTTTTGCTTTTGAAGTTTGATCAATTTGGTGACAATTTGGTGTTATGTTATACTTATATATATATATATATATCCAGCTATCCAGGATGATGCCGAGTTGATCCCCGGTCCAGTTTTCAAAACATTGCTTGAAACCCAACCGGGCCACGACGAACAACATACAACTGACATTTATGGTTCCTAATCACACTAATGACAATTTCCAAGGCAGCACTGTTTGCCGTGACAGAAGTATGATCAAAAGACCAATGGTAAAAATGATGAAGATGATTTAGGATAGTATTCATCAGAGATTAAACATTGGGAAAGAGATGATTCGAATATGATTCTATCATGTCTCATTATGTGCAGTAAGAGAGTTTGCTTCCTTGTATACTATCAAGTAGTTTATAACCACTTTGGGAGTTGTAAACACCATTAGCAGAGAAACCCCAAACCGTTATATCCTCATTTAGTCTAGAGGTTTTAAGACTAAGAATACGATCAACATCATTCTCCCTGACGAGTTGACGAACCAATCCAGCATTCCACTGACCAGTGTCACCAAGCATTAAATCAGAAACTCTTAGAGTCAGGTCGAGAATATTACCAGGTTGATATTTTGGGACTCTTGGTAATATGTCAATAATCCATTTGTCCATCCAAACACTCGTGTGTTCTCCATTGCCAATAGACTTCATCAAACCTTGTTGCAAGAACTCCAGTACCCACTGTAATTTTCTAGGAAGTGTTTCAGGACTTGTGCAACTAGAGATTGGGGATTGTTCCAAAGTAAATAATCGTTAAGTTAGGATCAATGAAGATAAAAATCATAACAAATTAATCCACAAACAAACCGAATCTCATAAACATAGGGAGATATTCTCCTTAACATCTTTTTTTGTTTGTTCAGGATTCTCCGTAACTTCTAAAATTTGGATATCTTCAAAAAGTGAATTTAAAGCAGTAGTTGCCTACAAACAAAAAGTAAAATCAGTAATTATTTTGGGGCTGGAGTTGATGAATTGACAATGCAATAGGCTAAACCTTGCCTACATGCATCTCAACCGTTCAAAAATGAACTGCATCCATTTCACATATATAAAATCCGACAATTTGTTCTTGAGTAAAACACTTGACGAGCACCACCTAGTAGGCTAGTTGGTAGTTGATATATTACAAAATTAAATACCATACATCCGACTGTAAAAATAAAGAGAATAGAAGTGCGATTGGGGTCTCAACACACACTTTGATTACTCATAGAAAAACGACTGAAGAAGAATCGATTGAATCTACTAAGAACTGTGTCGGTGTTTCCTCCTAAGGTGGAGAAACACTGTTGAGGTTTTTTTAATTAATATTACAAACCTTTTGTATATGTTAATATATGTAAAGTAAGCCTGATTGGTGTATGTTACAGACAGAATTCACGCGCACAAGAAAAACAGAAGAAGTGAGAGAGAAAAAGAAGTGAAGAGAAGAAAGAGAGGTGAAAGTCAAGTTTCGCCAGCTTTGGTCAAAGCCTCGATCGGACATTCAAACGTGGTCTGATCTTTTTGAAACTTTGGGTAAAGCTTCATGACTCAGTGATCTTCATATTCAATGGTGGGTTTTGTGTTTCAACGGTTGGTTTGTTGTGAATCGGAGTTTTAGTGAAGCGGTTCTGTTTTGAAGCGAGCTGAGACCAGTGTTCAGTGTTTGGGAAATCCAACGGTGAGATCTTCTCTTCTTGAGCTGAAATTTTTCAGAGGTGTTTTTGACTCGTTTATCTAGGATTTTTAGGGTGGAGATTGGATTTAGTGACCGGAATCCTAGTGAACGTAGAGTCGTTTGAGGCTGCATATTTCTGAGCTTTGTATAGCTCTCTTGTTGATTCTTTGTTGTGTTGGAGATTGCTCTTGTTGAGCCTTACTATCTGGTGTTGTTCTTTGGAACAGAGAGGACGTGGTTGTACTCAAAACTATTTCATATAGTGGATTTGGAGTGGACTACGGTCCCGTGGTTTTTCCTTCTCACATCGAGGAGGTTTTCCACGTAAAAATTGTGGTGTCTCGTTTCATTTCGTTTTTGCGATTGTTTCTGCCATCATTCATATATTTTTCTCACAGACTCACACAAGTGCGGGAAACTATATTACGCTGCGCCGTTGTCGCGTTTCCGTGTTTCCCCAACAGAGTGGTATCAGAGATTGTGGTTTGTGAGCTTTGGATTTCGGTAACTTTGGGTTATTGGTTCTGCTTGTGTGAGAGATGGAAAATATGGGCAGAATGATCAGTTTGAATGGTGCTAATTATCATACATGGAAAGGCAAGATGGAAGATTTGTTTTTCGTGAAAGAATTCCACGTACCAGTTTTTCAGGAGAAGAAACCCGATGCGAAAACGGATGATGAGTGGAAGTTGCTGCATCTACAAGTATGTGGTTCGATAAGGCAGTGGATAGATGATAATGTTTTGCATCATGTTGAAACAGAGACTAATGCTCGTTCTTTGTGGTTGAAGCTGGAGCAGTTGTATGCTCGGAAGACTGGGAATAATAAGATGTTCATGATCAAAAAGTTGACTGAGTTGAGGTATCAGGATGGTACTCCGATGACGGATCACTTGAATGCGTTTCAGGGACTAATCAACAAGCTTTCTGACATGGGTATTCATTTTGAAGATGATATTCACGGTTTGTGGCTTCTTGGTACATTACCGGATTCTTGGGAAGTGTTCACGATGTCTCTTTGTAACTCCGCAGCGAATGGCGCTATTTCGATGGACTTAGTGAAGAACAGTGTTTTGAATGAGGAAACGAGAAGGCAGTCGAATCCTAGTTCCTCACGTTCAGATGTTATGGTTACTGAGTCAAGGGGGAGGAGTTCACACCGTGAGTCCAAGAAGGAGAAGAACAGGAGCAGAAGAAAATCTAATAGATTTGCGAATTTGGAGTGCCACTACTGTCATAAGAAAGGGCACTTGAAGAAAGATTGCTGGAAGTTGAAAAAGGACAGCAAGCAAGGAAATCGTCAAGGAGATGGTGAAGATCGGGTGACTGTCACCGAGGATCAGTTTCTTATTCTTGACGAGGGTGATGCCATTAATGTTGCATGCCAGGACACCAGTTGGGTTGTTGATAGTGGAGCTACTACTCATGCTACATCGCAGCGGGATTTGTTCACTACCTATACTCCAGGTAGTTATGGTTCAGTTAAGATGGGTAATGATGGTTTGGCTCAGGTTGTTGGCATTGGTGATATTTTCTTGGAGACTAGTCTTGGTACAAGACTTCTGCTTAAGGGAGTTAAGTATATCCCAGATATTCGGTTGAATCTGATTTCTACAGGAAGACTTGATGATGAGGGTTTCTACAGTTTATTTGGTGGTGGTAAATGGAAGCTCTCACGTGGTTCTATGGTTATGGCTCGAGGTAATAAGTCTTCATCTTTCTATTGGATGCATGCTAAGGTCTCCAAAGACATTGTTAATGCAGTGGAGAATGATAATGCCATGGAGTTGTGGCATAAGAGACTCGGTCATATGAGTGAGAAGGGATTGTCTGTGTTGTCAAAGAAGGAGGCTATTCCAGGGATCTCCGGTATGCACTTACAGAAGTGTGAGCATTGTTTTGCTGGGAAACAACACAGAGTTTCGTTTAAGTCTTCTGCACCTTCGAGGAAACCCGAGATACTTGACTTGGTGCATTCAGATGTGTGTGGTCCAATGAAGACAAAATCTCTTGGTGGTGCATCATATTTTGTCACATTTTTTGATGATCATTCAAGGAAGTTGTGGGTTTTCACTATGAGAACGAATGATCAGGTTCTGGGATATTTCAAGCATTTTGTGGCATTGGTTGAGAGACAGACGGGAAAGAAGTTGAAATGTATCCGTAATGATAATGGTGGTGAGTATTCTGGACCATTTGATGCTTATTGCAGGGAACATGGTATTAGGCATCAGTTCACGCCGCCTAAGACTCCACAGTTGAATGGGTTGGCAGAGAGGATGAACATGACGATTGTTGAGAGGATGAGATGTTTGATTTCGCAGTCAGGCTTACCGATGACTTTCTGGGGTGAAGCTTTAAGCTCAGTAGTTCACATGTTGAATTTGTCACCAAGTGCTCCATTGGATGGTGACATTCCAGAGAGAGTTTGGACCGGCAAGGATGTTTCTTATGGTCATTTAAGGGTCTTTGGGTGCAAGGCTTTCGTGCACATTCCTAAAGACGAAAGGTCGAAGCTTGAGATGAAGTCGCGGCAATGTGTGTTCATTGGTTATGGTCAGGATGAGTTTGGATACAGGTTTTTTGATCCCGTTGAGAAGAAGCTCATAAGGAGCAGAGATGTTGTGTTCATAGAAGATCAAACAATTAAGGACATTGAAAAGTCCGAAAACCAGCTCAGAGTAATGAAGGTTTGATTAATTCAGCGGTTTTTCCTTCTACATCAGTCCACGGTCAGAATGAGGGTGAGGTTCATGTTGATACACCTGGTGCAGATGATGCTCCCGCACATGATGATGACGGTATTGGTGATCATGGTGACGATCATGGTGAGACACCAACCACCGAGAACCTACCTGCTGCTAGAAGATCTGAGAGAGGTCAAATACCGTCGACAAGGTATAATCCTAGTGAGTATGTGTTACTCACTGATGGGGGAGAACCAGAAAGCTTTGGCGAAGCTTTAGAGGATGAACACAAAGAGAAGTGGTTAGAAGCCATGGGAGAAGAGATGGGTTCTTTTGATGAGAACGACACATATGAGTTGGTGAAGTTGCCTAAGGGTAAAAAGGTGTTGCTTAATAAGTGGGTGTATAGGATTAAGCATGAAGATACCAGTTTGCTACCTCGATACAAGGCTAGATTGGTTGTGAAAGGATTCAGCCAAAAGAAGGGGATTGCTTATGATGAAATCTTTTCTCCTGTTGTGAAGATGTCATCCATTCGGGTTGTACTTGTATTGGCAGCGAGCCATGATCTAGAGGTTGATCAGATGGATGTAAAGACGGCTTTCCTTCATGGTGATTTGGAGGAGGAGATTTACATGGTATAACCAGAAGGCTTTGTGAAAAAGGACAAAGAGGAGTTAGTTTGTCGCTTGAAGAAAAGCCTGTACGGATTGAATCAAGCACCGAGGCAGTGGTACATGAAGTTTAAGTCGGTTATGGGGGAGCATGGTTATAAGGAGACTATTTCAGATCATTGTGTGTTTGTACAGGTGTTTGGTGATGATGATTTTATCATCTTGTTGCTGTATGTTGACGACATGTTGATTGTGGGCAGGAACTTGAGCATAATTCAAGAGTTGAAGAAGCAGCTTAGCAAGTCCTTTGCTATGAGAAATTTGGGTCCAGCGAAACAGATTATTGGTATAAGAATTGTTTGAGATAGATGTGAGAAGCTGATTCACTTGTCTCAGGAGAAGTATATTGAGAAGGTACTTCAAAGGTTTCACATGGACAAGTCTAAAGTTGTAAGCACTCCTCTTGCTACACACTTTAAATTAACCGGTCAACAAAGTCCGAAAACAGATGCGGAGAAGGAAGATATGGCGAGGGTTCCATATGCTTCTGCAGTTGGTAGCTTAATGTATGTTATGGTTTGTACACGACCAGATATAGCTTATGCAGTTGGAACAGTTAGTCGTTTTCTTTCGAAACCAGGGAGAGAACATTGGAATACTGTGAAGTGGATTTTGAGATATCTTCGAGGGACTTCTAGTTTGAGGCTTACCTTTGGAGGTGATAAGCCATTGCTTGTGAGTTACACAGATGCTGATATGGCTGGGGATGTTGATTCCAGTAAGTCTACTTCGGGTTACTTGGTAACATTTGCAGGAGGAGCTGTGGCATGGCAGTCAAGGTTGAGAAAGTGCGTTGCACTTTCTACCACTGAAGCTGAGTTTATAGCCGCAACGGAAGCTTGTAAGGAGTTGTTGTGGATGAAGAATTTTCTTGATGAGATTGGTTTCAGGCAAGAAAAATATGAGTTGCTTTGTGATAGTCAAAGCGCGATTTGTCTCGGGAAGAACTCGACATTTCATTCGCGTTCGAAACACATCAACAAGAGGTATCATTGGATACGTGATGTGGTTGCTTCTAAGGAAGTGGAACTTGTGAAAGTTCATACGGATGATAATGGAGCTGATATGATGACTAAGTCATTTCCGAGATGGAAGCTTGAAGTTTGTCGAGAGATAGCCGGTATGGCCGTTTCCTCCACCTAGTCGGAGGGGGAGTTTGTCGGTGTTTCCTCCTAAGGTGGAGAAACACTGTTGAGGTTTTTTAATTAATATTACTAACCTTTTGTATATGTTAATATATATAAAGTAAGCTTGATTGGTGTGTGTTACAGATAGAATTCACGCGCACAAGAAAAACAGAAGAAGTGAGAGAGAAAAAGAAGTGAAGAGAAGAAAGAGAGGTGAAAGTCAAGTTTCGCCAGTTTTGGTCAAAGCCTCGATCGGACATTCAAACGTGGTCTGATCTTTCTGAAACTTTGGGGAAAGCTTCATGACTCAGTGATCTTCAGATTCAACGGTGGGTTTTGCGTTTCAACGGTTGGTTTGTTGTGAATCGGAGTTTTAGTGAAGCGGTTCTGTTTTGAAGCGAGCTGAGACCAGTGTTCAGTGTTTGGGAAATCCAACGGTGAGATCTTTTCTTCTTGAGCTGAAATTTTGCAGAGGTGTTCTTGACTCGTTTATCTAGGATTTGTACGGTGGAGATTGGATTTAGTGACCGGAATCCTAGTAAACGGAGAGTCGTTTGAGGCTGCATATTTCTGAGCTTTGTATAGCTCTCTTGTTGATTCTTTGTTGTGTTGGAGATTGCTCTTGTTGAGCCTTACTCTCTGGTGTTGTTCTTTGGAACAGAGAGGAAGTGGTTGTACTCAAAACTATTTCATATAGTGGATTTGGAGTGGACTACGGTCCCGTGGTTTTTCCTTCTCACATCGAGGAGGTTTTCCACGTAAAAATTGTGGTGTCTCGTTTCATTTCGTTTTTGCGATTGTTTCTGCCATCATTCATATATTTTTCTCACAGACTCACACAAGTGCGGAAAACTATATTCCGTTGCGCCGTTGTCGCGTTTCTGTGTTTCCCCAACAAACTGAAGATAACATGCACTAAAGAGAAGAAGGAAAAATAGTTTAATGAAATGTATGTGTCAAACACATGATCCTTGGAAAAAAAATTCAGTTCATTATTACAAACTACACAATAAAGAATAATAAAAATTCAAGTTCAAGAAACATGAAATAATTAAGTTAGCTTTATTAGGAATATGAATAGATATGATCATCTCCAATGTAAATATCCATTTAAAAAAAACTGAAGTTTTTTTAATCTATTACTTTTTATATTCAAAATAGGATATTCGAAGTATATTATATTTTGATTTTATTGTTAATATTCTTTATTTATAAAATTTATAATTTAACTTTACTTATTTTATTCATATAATATCATTTAAATTATATATTTTAAAATAAAACAACATCATATCATATAAAAATCTAATATAATAGATTTTAGTTTACTTATCATGTTATTATTGTATTCTCTGATTAATTAAATAAAATTTACATTATAAATAAAAATATTTAAAAATTTTGTCTAAAATAAGGTCTAAAAGTTAAAGTGTCTTTACAAAGTAAAAAGTAAACTATAATTATAAATTATTATTATATTTACTATTTTATATATAAATAAAAGATAAAAATAAAAACATTTTACAAATTGGAAAGTCTAACACTAAGATTAGAGTGTAAAGTATAGTGGGTGGGATATGCTCTAATTTATTGGCTATTTATATGAGAAGTTGAGAACAAATCACACAGATCAAATTTATTTTGCCATCCAACTTTCTTATTTTTATTTGAAATTTTTTTCCCACTCTTTCAAATTTCAAATCATAGAAAGAAAAAAACAAATGGCTCCAACGATTAGAACCGACGGGAAATACACGACTCACCAAGAGTATACTGTGGATTTCTTTGGAGAAGTGTTGAACGTCACCCAAACTCATACTCCCTCCATCATCAGGCGATGGATCCGAGATATCGTCTATCGTCACCGTCGTTCCCGCTGTTGCCACCCTTTAGTCGTTGGAGTCGGCGTTCAGTGGACACCGGCATATTACTTCGTAGATCCGGAGGGTTATGACCGTCCAGCGGATACACTCCAGTTATGCGTACATGAAAGCTGTATCATCATCAAGCTCTCTTACTGTAAGCGTGTCCCCGATGCCCTTCGAAGTTTCCTCACGAATCCAGACACAACTTACGTCGGTTGTTGGAACAGTCAAGACGTGAAAAGCTACAACTGAGTAGACATAAGTTGAAGATTGGAGAACTTCTGGACGTAAGAAAGTACGTTTTAGATTGTGGATCAAATGTCTTCATCCGGTCCAAGTCGGTTCACTATGGGCCAGCTCAAGTCAGCCCAATCTCAGCTGAACCGAGAAGCGACGACGTTTTTGGTTAGTTGACTATAACAGTCAACGTCGTCTTCCTAGCTCGGTGTTCGCAACAGAGTTTGTTACGATCAGAGAGCAAGATAAGTTCCGATCAAGATTTAGAGAGCGTTCTTAACCTGTTCTTTCTCTCTACTCTCTTGTAATCTCTTTCTCGTAGCTGATTGAATCCGTGAGAGAGATTGATTGTTTTGAGCGATCAAGTCGGAACTTGTAAACCACACCGGAGGTGTTTTCCGGTAAAGCTTTTAGTGAAGCTTGGAGAGTACCGCCTCTCCCCCAGACGTAGCGACTGAGGTCGTGAACTGGGTGAACAAATTTCTCGTGTTCATTCTAATTGCTTAACCATATTAGTTCATATTCGTCTCACGATCAAGCTAGATCGAGTTTCTACAAGTGGTATCAGAGCACCGGGTTAAGTGAAATCTACTAATCGCAAGCAATCATCAAACCTTGAAGAAGATTATCAACGTCAGTGAGAAGAAATCGCAAGCCAGAAGATAAATCCATACATCGCAAGAAAGAAAGGTCGCTAAGGTTCGAAACCTATCCGATTTTTGACTGTGTGTCCTTGCGTGTTTTGATAAACATTGTTCTGGAAGATTAGCTACTTTGATCAGTCGTTTTGAGAGAGTTCGAAGGAGAGTCAGGCATTCAAGATTCTGGTCTGTATCCTAGAATAAAAGAATTGTTGATACAAGATGAGTATAGAACCAACTAAGACAAGGTTTGAGGTCGAGAAATTTGATGGACAGGGAGATTTTGGTATTTGGAAACACAAGATGCTTTGTGCACTAGAGATTCTGGATTTGGACTCGGTTCTTGAGGAAGAAACAGTGACACAAAGTGGTGATGAAAAGGTTGATAGTCAATCAGAAGCTAAACCTGACCCAAAGAGAGCTGCAAAGGATAAACGAGTAAGGAGTCTCATCAAGATGAGTCTGAGTGATCAGATCATCATGAAGGTTATGAAAGAAACTACAGCTCTTGGTATTTGGAAAGCTCTGGAAAGGGATTACCAGACAAAGTCTTTACCAAATAGGATATACCTCAAGCAACGATTTGCTAGTTACAAAATGGATGACCACAAAAGTATAGAGCAGAATGTTGATATATTTTTGAAATTGGTCAATGATCTAGAGAGTTTGAATATTAATATCTCGGATGAAGATCAAGCAATCCAGATATTGACTGGACTACCACAGAAGTATGAGCCTCTGGTTCACACTTTAAAGTATGGCAGTGGCAAAGAAACTCTCACAGTAAATGAGGTAATCACAGCTGCATATGCAAAAGAGACAGAGCTGAGAGAAAAGGGTCTTCTACATAAACCAAAGACAGAGGCAGAAGGGCTTTTTGCAGGAGACAGAGGCAGGTCAGAGAAGCGAGAAGGTCAGCATTCCAGAGGCAAGTCTAAAGGAAAGGGAAGAGGGAAATCTAAGAACAGATTCAGCAAAGCAGGCAAGGGTTGTTTTGTTTGTGGAAAAGATCACTGGAAGAAAGATTGTCCAGACAGAGGAAAGAGTAAAGGCTCAAATTCAGTCAACATGGCCTCTGTGAGTAGTGAACCTCTGATACTGACTGCAAGTCTCCAAGACACCAAAGAGGAATGGGTTTTGGATTCAGGAAGCAGTTTCCACATTACACCAAACAAGGATCTACTATTTGATCTTCAAGAATTCACTGGTGGAAAAGTACTAATGGGTAACAACACCTTCAGTGAGATCAAGGGAATGGGAAAGATAAAAATAAGAAGACCAGATGGGTCTACTGTAGTATTGTCTGAAGTCAGATTCATGCCAACAATGGGCAGGAATCTCATCTCTTTTGGATGCCTTGAGAAGTCTGGTTGCAGGTATGAAGAATCAGATTTCAAAATCAAGTTCTTCAAGGACAGTAAGGAGGTTTTAACAGGGTTGTACAATGATTGCTTGTATTACTTGGAGGGTAAAGTGCTACAAGGAGAGACATGTACAACAAAGGGGTCCGTTGATGCTACTAGAAAATGGCACTCCAGGCTCGGTCACATCAGCCAGAAGAGACTAGATATTCTGGTCAAGGAAGGGTATTTGGCTGATAGGAACATCAAGTCCTTAGAGTTTTGTGAAGACTGTGTGATGGGAAAATCACATAAACAAAGTTTCAAAAAGGGAAAACATACTTCTAAGGAGGTTCTGGAGTATATTCACTCCGACTTATGGGGATCACCTTCAGTGGAACAAAGTCTTGCAAGAAAACAATACTTTATCACGTTCATAGACGATTACTCAAGAAAGGTCTGGATATATTTCTTGAAGACAAAGGATGAAGCCTTCTTGAGATTCAGGGAGTGGAAAACTCAAGTAGAAAATCAAACAAGAAAGAAGATAAAGTGTCTTAGAACAGACAATGGCTTAGAGTACTGCAACAACAGGTTTGATGAATTCTGTAAAGAAGCAGGGATTAAAAGGCATAGAACTTGTGCTTATACTCCTCAACAGAATGGAGTTTCAGAAAGGATGAATAGAAGCATCATGGAGAAGGTGAGGTGTATGTTAGCAGAGAGTGGGCTAGGTGAAAGCTTCTGGGCTGAAGCAGCTTCTACAGCTGTTTACTTGATAAACAGATCACTCAGCAATAAACTTCAGGTTACCAGAAGAACTTTGGTCAGGAGGTAAACCAAGTTTAGCTCATCTCAGAAGATTTGGCTGCTCAGCTTATGTGCATACAGTTCAAGCTAAGACTAGCTCAAAAGCTGTTAAAGGTTACTTTGTTGGTTATCCACAAGGAACAAAGGGTTTCAGAGTGTGGTTGCCAAGTGAAGGAAAATGTACAATAAGCAGAAATATAATATTCCATGAAGAAAAAGTCTTCAAAGATACTGTGAAGAAGGCAAGTTCAGAAGATGAAACAATCGAAAGAAACCAGGGTACTAGTCAGGTTCAGAAAGGAAAAGGTAAGAGAGTCAGTTTCAGTGAGGATTTAATTCAGGAATCAGCCAGAGAAAGAAGACAGACAGAGGCATCAGGTTCTGAAATCCAAAGGGAAGATTCTTCAGTTTCAGGTGGAGTTCTCTCTGAGTCAGAGGATGAGTCAGAAAATATAACATTTGAAACAACGGTTACCTCAGAAAACGAACCTGAAGGAGGGACCCAGGTGAATGATCAAGTAAGCTTAGATGAGCATATTTTGGCCAGAAACAGAAGCAGATGAGAAATCAAACTTCCTTCTCGGTTTGATGACTTTGATATGGCCGCTTATGCTTTATCTGCAGCTCAGGAAATCGACATGGATGAACCAAGGACTTATGCTGAAGCTTTGAAAAGCAATGACAGAGAAGGTTGGATAGCAGCAAGTGTAGAAGAGATGGAGTCTCTGAAGAAAAATGAAACTTGGGTTATAGTTGATAGACCAGAAAGAACGAAGGTCATAGGCTGCAAATAGGTTTACAAAAGAAAGACAGGAATCCCAGGAGTTGAACTACCAAGGTTCAAAGCAAGACTTGTAGCAAAGGGTTTTGCTCAAGTGGAAGGTATAGATTACAATGAGGTCTTTGCTCCTGTAGTGAAGCATGTATCTATCAGACTTATGCTTTCATTAGTGGTTAATGAAGACTTGGAGCTTGATCAGTTAGATGTCAAGACTGCGTTTCTTGAATGGTACTCTTGAAGAAGAGATCTACATGAGTCAACCAGATGGGTTTGAGATCAAAGGTAAAGAAGACAAGGTTTGTTTGCTTAAGAGGTCTCTATATGGTCTTAAACAGTCACCGAGGCAGTGGAACAAAAGATTTGATGGGTTTATGAAGGATCAACAGTTCAGGCAGAGTCCTTATGATCCTTGCGTTTACATAAAAGGTACACTTACTTCTGACAAAGCATATCTACTAATCTACGTGGATGATATGTTGGTGGCCTCCAAGAATACTACACTGATTCAGAAGCTGAAAGGGAGTCTTAGTAAAGAATTTGAAATGAAAGACTTAGGTGCTGCTACAAGAATCCTAGGGATGGATATTACAAGAGATAGGACTAAAGGCATTCTGAAACTATCTCAAGGAAAATATCTCAAACAAGTGCTAAAGACTTTCAACATGAAAGATTGTAAGTCGGTGAGTACTCCACTTGGCTCTCATTTCAAATTAAAAGGTCTGAGTGAGGCAGAGACAGAAGTTGAAGCTCCTTTAATGGCAGAAGTCCCATATGCTAGTGTTGTTGGCAGTTTAATGTACGCAATGGTTGGGACTAGACTAGACATAGCTCATTCAGTGGGTGTGGTCAGTAGATTCATGGGAAATCCAGGAAGAGATCATTGGCAGGCAGTGAGGTGGATTATGAGGTATCTACATGGAACAACAGATTTCAGTCTAACATTCACACAGGGTCATAGCTTCAAGGTGGAGGGTTATTGTGATGCAGATTACGCCACTGATCTAGATCGAAGAAGATCAGTCACTGGGTATATCTTTCAGGTAGGAGGAAATATAGTGAGTTGGAGATCAGGACTACAACCTATAGTGGCTCTTTCAACCACGGAGTCAGAGTACATGGCGTTGGCAGAGGCTACTAAGGAAGCATTATGGTTAAAAGGTATGTGTGAAGATCTTGGCTATGATCAAGGAGCAGTAACGGTTCATTGTGATTCTCAATCAGCCATATGTTTAGCTAAGAATGGTGGTTTTCATGAGAGAACTAAACATATTCACACAAGGTTCAACTTCATCAGAGATGTGATAGCAGAAGGGAGTGCAACAGTATTAAAAGTTCATACATCAAAGAACTTAGCAGACATTTTGACTAAGTGCGTTCCAGGGAAGACATTAGAAAGAAGTCTAATGTCTATCAAAGTGTTGGACTAATAAAGTCCAGTTCTGTTGGAGTAAGTTTGTTGATGGTTAGACTTACTCAGGTTTCAGCAGGTTCTTAGGATAATCATCAGGTTGAAGATTTGGCAAGCTTCTTAGTGTGTCTAATCTGAGTGGTCAGTTTTAGTCTCATATTTGAAGGTTTTGTGTGTCAGAATCAGTCTAGAAGTTCTCAGTTTTTTCCAGCAGATTGCGAGGGATGAGTTCTTCATGGATGAACAGTGAGTTCGTCGGAGTCATTGGAGGTATGACTAGGAGAGGCGGCGGTAAAGAGTCTTGTCCCAACTCAGGTATGATCGAGTAAGACTCAAGGAATGTCAAGTGGTTATTTTTGGGACTCGGGTTTTTGAATTTGTAGACCGTTGAAGACAAGGTGGAGTTTGTGGATCAAATGTCTTCATCCGGTCCAAGTCGGTTCACTATGGGCCAGCTCAAGTCAGCCCAATCTCAGCTGAACCGAGAAGCGACGACGTTTTTGGTTAGTTGACTATAACAGTCAACGTCGTCTTCCTAGCTCGGTGTTCGCAACAGAGTTTGTTACGATCAGAGAGCAAGATAAGTTCCGATCAAGATTTAGAGAGCGTTCTTAACCTGTTCTTTCTCTCTATTCTCTTGTAATCTCTTTCTCGTAGCTGATTGAATCCGTGAGAGAGATTGATTGTTTTGAGCGATCAAGTCGGAACTTGTAAACCACACCGGAGGTGTTTTCCGGTAAAACTTTTAGTGAAGCTTGGAGAGTACCGCCTCTCCCCCAGACGTAGCGACTGAGGTCGTGAACTGGGTAAACAAATTTCTCGTGTTCATTCTAATTGCTTAACCAGATTAGTTCATATTCGTCTCACGATCAAGCTAGATCGAGTTTCTACACAGATCCACAAGGTAGGAGTGTGAGGGGTTGTTCATTTGAGGAGATGGTTGAGAAATGTTTGGGTTATGAAGGACTGAGGCTAGATCGGGAGATAAGCAAGAGTGATTGGAGTGTTGAATATCTTAGCCATGATCAGCTACTTCAGGCGTCGGTAGATGCTTATGTTTGCGCCAAGCTCGGTGTTGAGGCTCGTCTATGGCAAGTTTGAAGAAATGTATGGAAGGAATAAAATGTTCAGAATCTTTAATCTTTCTTCATTCGTTTGGTTGTGTTTTTCTTTTAACAATGTTCCTCACTTGTTAATCCATGAGTATTATGAGTGAACTAATAATATATTTGATCATTTTTAAAAATATATTTGGACTTTGATTACTCATCTTACCATTTTTTTTTTGTAACAATATGATTTATGAAGTTATTACATAAGTACATTATGTCAGAGTCAGGCTAACAAATCGAAAATCAACCAATTTAAATCAAAATATAATCTGATTAGGTGGTGTGTCCGCAGACAAAGCTATATTTTGTTAGAATAATTATTTTTCTAATTACCAATATATATTCTTCGTCTTCTCTATATACTAGGAAAAAACCCGCGCAAATTCGCGGATTTTGTTTTGTTATTTAAATATTTAATATATTTTTGATAATTATTTTGAATATTAATATTTTTATATTTTTATTTACAGATTTTTATTTTTTTATGATCATAATAATATGATGAAAATAACCTGCATTCACAAGCAATATTAATTTAAATTACATATCTTACAAGTTTTAGTTTTCAATTTTCACGGATTTTTTTTTGAATTTTTTATTTCCTTCGACCTTCTTATCATTTTTTAATTTTCATACTTGTTACAGTTTTCAATCATTCAGGTCGTAGTATTACAATAATATTTTGATATTTTTATCATTTTGAATTTCGTTAAGTTGTAAATATATTTCATTAAATTTATTTAATTTCTTATTTTTATATTTATATTATTTATTTGTTTATATTACCATCTTATCTCCTTTTATCATTGATAACTAATAATTATCATTTTTATTAGTTATTAATTTTTTTGTTATATGGCTTTTTTCCTAATTTCCAATTATTTTTAAAAAATCATAATTGCATATTTATTTTTGTTTTATAATTTGGTATTTCCACTTATATTAATATTTAATTATATTCGAAATTAAATTTCAGTTTTAATTTATTTTATATTTATATTCAATGATTTTAACTAATTACATTTAAATTAAATAATTTTAACTTATTTATTATAGATTTATTTCATTTAATGATGATGTGTCAATTTTGCATGAGGTGGACCAATCAAGAGGAGGCTGACGTGTCAACGCACGAGAGCCCCCTCTTCATCTTTTATATATAGGATATTCATTCTCTTCTTATCTTACCCTATATATATTAATTAATTATTTTTTCAACTACCGATGTGGGACTTACTTTTCATTAAAATTTCATTAAGGGTATGCTGGTAATTAACCTCGTGAGAATCTGATGCATTCTCATTTCTCTCTTCTTCTTCCTCTTCTTCTTCTTCTTCTTCTATTTTACTTAGTTTAGCTCTTCTTCTGGTCGTACCTAGAGTTCTCCAGCCATTGCTATTCATATTCTTCCGCTTCTTCTTCTTCTGGTCGTAGGTAGAGCTCTCTCTCTCTCTCTCTCTCTCTCTCTCTCTCTCTCTCTCTCTCTCTCTCTCTCTCTCTCTCTCTCTCTCTCTCTCTCTCTCTCTCTCTCTATATGTTCTTCTTCTATATTCATTCTATTCTTATCTTATATTACCCTATATATATTAGTTAATTATTTTTCCAACTACTGATGTGAGACTTACTTTTCATTAAAATTTCATTAAGGGTATGCTGGTAATTAACCTCGTGAGAATCTGATGCATTCTCACTTCTCTCTTCTTCTTCCTCTTCTTCTTCTTCTTCCTCTATTTTACTTAGTTTAGCTCTTCTTCTGGTCGTAGCTAGAGTTCTCCAGACATTGTTATTCATACTCTTCTGCTTCTTCCTCTTCTGGTCGTAGCTAGAGTTCTCGCTCTCTCTCGCTCGCTCTCTCTCGCTCTCTCTCGCTCGCTCTCTCTCTCTCTCTCTCTCGCTCTCTCTCTCTCTCTCTCTCTCTCTCTCTCTCTCTCTCTCTCTCTCTCTCTCTCGGTCTCTCTCTCGCAGCTCTCTCGGTCTCTCTCTCTATGTTCTTCTTCTATATTCATTATCTTCTTATTTTACACTATATATATTAGTTAATTATTTTTTCAACTACTGATGTGTGACTTACTTTTCATTAAAATTTCATTAAGGGTATGCTGGTAATTAACCTCGTGAAAATCTGGTGCATTCTCACTTCTCTCTCTCTCTCTCTCTCTCTCTCTCTCTCTCTCTCTCTCTCTCTCTCTCTCTCTCTCTCTCTCTCTCTCTCTCTCTCTCTCTCTCTCTCTCTCTCTCTCTCTCTATGTTCTTCTTCTATATTCATTCTCTTCTTATCTTACCTTATATATATTAGTTAATTATTTCTCCAACTACCGATGTGGGACTTTTCATTAAATTTTCATAAAGGGTATCCTCGTAATCAACCTCGTGCGAATGAATGTGGTGCGTTTTCACTACTCAATTATATAACCCCAAACACTAAAACTAAACCATATACCCTAAACTCTAATCCTAAACACAAAAAGTAAACTCTAAACCCTGAACCCTTAAACCCATGGACTGTAAAACACAAAGGTCTAAAAACACAACCTTCAAAACCCTAGAAACACACAACCGTTTTATAATATGTTAATGTTAAAATATGTTGGGCCAAATATGTTTGCACGTAAACCCGATTCCCTAAACCCTTATCCCTTAGCTGCTATAACACAATTCCCTACTGATGTGAGACATTATGTCCCTAATACGACAATATTTTAAAAGAGAAAGTTAACATAACCTTGAGGACTCGATTTTAGGAAAATTAACATAATCTAAAATGCTCGATTATGTCTCTCTCTCTCTCTCTCTCTCTCTCTCTCTCTCTCTCTCTCTCTCTCTCTCTCTCTATTCTTCTTCTATATTCATTCTCTTCTTATCTGACCCTATATATATTAGTTAATTATTTCTCGAACTACCGCTGTGAGACTTTTCATTAAAATTTTCATTAATGGTACATTCGTCATTAACCTCGTGAGAATGAATATGGTGCGTTTTTACTTCTCAATTATATAAGTAGATTGTCAAAAAAAAAAAGAATGATTCCAGGTAACGTCTATGGAACGAAACGAATATCCAAAATGTAACAAAGGAATGTAATGTTACAAATCTTGTCTAGGTTTTGTTCTCCCGTCTCTACTAATCAGTGTCTTCTAGTTAGAAAACTAGAGAATGCGTTACAGTTTTATGTGTCATGTAATTGTTTAGGATTATAAGGTACAAGAAGAAGAATTATGTAATAGAACAATGTCACCATAGTATATTTAAACAGTTGGTTATGGATAGAAAAATGGTCTGTTACGGTAACGTGTCCTTGATGAGCCCAATACAGGACGTCATACAGATACATACAGTGATCGTACAAGAGACGTGTGAGATGCGAAAGGCTAGACCTTACCTAGCTACATGCATCTCAACCGTCCAAAATTTAACTGCACTCATTTCAAAATAAAAATGTTGATGACAAAAAATAAAATAAAATTTTGACTGGAAATTAGTAACTTGCCATTTGAAAATCTAGATTAGCGTAAGTAACTAGTACAAATGTATAGTGCTATGTGCAAACTTTTTTTTTTCTTCTTCCCCTTTGATCAAAGTGAACACATTTGGTTATGTATCAATCAACAACAAAAGCTACAGCAATTGCATGGTTCCATAGGCCCATATAAATTATAGCTAAGGTTAATTCTTTCCAATAATCATATATATGATTTAGGCGTGAGCAGTTCGGATTGGGTATCCGACCCAACCTTTACCCAATCGAATTACCCGATTCTTACGCGTATCCGATATTGAAATTATCCATTTGGGTAGTGAATTTTTTTTTTAGCGGAATGGGTCGGTATTATCCGAAATATCCGAAATACCCAAAATACTCATTTGAATAATTAAAATTATAATTTTATTAAATTATATAAATATAAATGAAATTATATAATGAATAAAAGTGTATTTATTGAAAATATGTAATAATTATATTGTTAGGTATAAAAGTTATTTTGTTTTGTTATTATTGTTATTTGATTAATTATTTGATTATAAGTTTCTATTAAAAAATAAATAAAAGAGTTTGAATATCCGAACTACCCGAATATTACCCGTATTATTTAGAGTTTGGGTAATTAATGAGTAATGGTTTTAACTATCTGACCAACCTTTACCCGACCCCTACCCAACCCTTACCCGTTAATTATCCGAACATATATTAATTTTTAATACCCAAAATACCCAATCCGATCCGTACCCACGATCCGTACCGCAAATGCTCAGGCCTATATGATTATAGTGTTTGCTAAATTTGGACTAGATTTAACAACTAATATAAATCAAATCTGTGATAGGGACTGAGTTGATTATATTCCAATTCTAGGTTAAGATTTTGGAAGATACCAATCCTAACAAATTAATCCATTAACAAACGTAATCTGATAAATATACGAAAATATTCTTACATTTTTTATAAGAAAAAAGAAAGTTATGGAGAATATTTTCGTATATTTATCAAATCTTTTTCCCAGAGAGTAAACTTTTAAAAGTGAATTAAAATCAATAATTGCTGATAAAGAAATAAAAAATTAAATCAGTAATTATATGTATCTCAATTCTTAGCCGTCCGATTATAACTGTACAAATGCGTCCAAAAAGATCAACGGTGGAAACATCATCGTGTACGGGTATATGGTACAAACACACTCCGAGACGACGATAACAAGAAAAGATTCTGCTTCTCTCAGCTTGAAATCAGAGAAAGCAAGGAAAGCTCAATGGCTCCGACGATAAGAACCGTCGGATGTTACAACACTCACCAAGAGCACTCTGTCGATTTCTTTGGATACGAGTTGAACGTCACCGTAACGCCGACTGCCTCCATCATCAGCCAATGGATCAACAACGTCCAATATTACAACCGTGGTCGGTTCTTCACTCACCCTCTCGTCGTTGGAGTCGGCGTTCAGTGGACACCGGCTGGTTATCATCCTCCACGTGATAGCTGTTACTCCGATTCTCAGCCGGGTAGCTACTACGGCAACGATCCATCACAGGGAAGTTACAACGGTAACATTCCATGGAATGGTTACTACTATAATCCCCCACCGGTAAACAACTACGCCGATCCTCCACCAGACACCCTCCAGTTATGCGTGGATAATCGGTGTCTCATAATCCAGCTAGCTCACTGTGACCATATCCCCGACGAACTCCGCAGTTTCCTCGTTGATCCACAAACAACTTTCGTCGGAATCTGGAATCATCAAGACGCAGGGAAGCTAGCAAGATCTATCCATCAGCTGGAGATCGGACAGCTTCTGGACATAAGGAACTATGTTCTAGATTCACAAGGCTACAGCATGGGAGGTTGTTCGTTTGAAGAGATTGTTGAGGAACATTTTGGTTATCAAGGAGTGAGGCTAGAACGGGAGATAAGCATGAGTGACTGGAGCGTTTACGACCTTTTCGATGAACAGATTCTTCAGGCGTCACTTGATGCTCATGTGTGCTTTCAGCTTGGTGTTTGGGAGCGTTTATGGGAAGTCTGAAAAAAGATTCAATCTTTCTTTTGTTAGGTTGTGAGTTGCATAAATACTGGTCTTGGTGTTCTTGAATCTCTCTTTGTTAGGTTGTGAGGAACAATTATGTCTTTTGATTCCATGAGTATAATTAATTATCTCTGAATTGGATTCATCTAATTATACATTCTATCAAAATTTGTAAATTAACAGGCGTTGAATGTTGATTGAAAATTAGTAACTTGCAAATCAAGATTAGCGTAGGTTGCTTTGTGTAAATAAACGCTTCTACAGGCGGCCTGTGACAGGCCTATATAAATTAAAGCTAATATTAATGTTTTCCTGTTTTCGATTCTTAGCCGTCCGATTTTAACTCTACAGATGCCTAGAAAAAGATCAACGGTGAAAACACTATCGTGTACGGGACGATAACAAGAAATGATTCTGCTTCTCTCTCTCAACCCATTTCTTTGAAACCAGAGGAAGCAAGAAAGAAAGAAAAAAGAAGCTCAATGGCTCCGACGATAAGAACCGTCGCTCGTTACAACACTCACGAAGAGCACTCTATCGATTTCTTTGGAAACGAGTTGATCGTCACTGTAACGTCGACTGCCTCCGTCATAAGACGATGGATCCGAGGTGTCGTTTTTCATCACCGTCGTTCGCGCACTAGTCACCCTCTCGTCGTTGGAGTCGGCGTCCAATGGACACCGGAATACTATTTCTCAGTGCCGGCGGGTTACGACCGTCCAGCGGATACTCTCCAGTTATGCGTGGGTAAACGATGTCTCATCATCCAGCTCTCTTACTGTAACCGTGTCCCCGTTCTTCTTAGAAGGTTCCTCACCAATCCAGATACAACTTTCGTCGGTGTTTGGAACAGTCAAGACGCGAGAAAGCTAGAGCAAACTAAACATCAGTTGGAGATTGGAGAACTTCTGGACGTAAGGATGTACGTTGAAGATTCACAAGGTAGGAGTTTGAGGGGTCGTTCGTTTGAGGTGATTGCTGAGGAATGCCTGGGTTATCAAGGTGTGAGTCTAGATCCGAGGATAAGCAGGAGTGATTGGAGCGTGGACGAGCTTTCCCATGAACAGATACTTCAGGCTTCACTGGATGCTCATGTTTGCTTTCAGCTTGGTGTTTGGGATCGTCTATGGGAAGTCTGAGAAAAAGATTCAAAGGTATCTAATGGGAAAAAAACTGTTCTTGATTCGTAGTATGAAATAACTATCACTAGAAAAAACTGTTCTTGATTCAGCTTGGTGTTCTTGAATCTTTCTTTTGTCAGGTTGTGAGTTGTGACTTGTGAAGAAGAAAAAGTTGTTCTTGACTCGTATTATGATATAACTATAACTAGGAAAAACTGTTCTTGATTCAGTTTGGTGTTCTTGAATCTCTCTTTGTTAGGCTGTGAGGAAAAAATTACGTGTTCTGGTTTGAGTTAATCCATGAGTATAATCATCCCTGAATAACCAAATTGATGGATTAATCTAATTAATTATACATTTTAACCAAAATTGTTAACTAAACCGGTTTAGTTGAGGGCAAAATGGTCATTAATGTCTAAAGACGCGTAAACATTACTTCTATAACAAAAAAATCCTTTCCCTTCGTCCTCATCTTCTTCTTCAATTCGACTTCCATCGCCGCCCGACAGCGTTTTAAATAGTAAAACAGTCTCTGCTCGCCTTATCTTCCCACCCTTGCAAACAAAAAAGCTTCGACATTCCTCGAGCGCCGTAAGAAGAAAATATGACTAGAGGATCTCCCAGCGAAGTCGTAGGTTCGTTTTTCTATCCACTTAGACGGTAATAATAATGACCCACGAATGATTCTAAACTAAATATACAATTCCCAATTTGCCCCTACTTACTCTTTTCTTTTCTTTTATCAGCCCGGTTTATAGAAGGAAACCACCAATCACGTAAAGAACCAAAACTTTGGTATCAAACACGTCTTAGGGTTAAAATAGTAAAACAGTCTCTGCTCGCCTCATCTTGCAAACAAAAAGCTTCGATCAACATTCCTCGAGCGCAGCGCCGTAAGAAGAAAATATGACTAGACGACCCTTGAGGGGAAGAGATGGCGGTGGCCGGAGAGGATCTCCCAGCGAAGTCGTAGGTTCGTTTTTCTATCCACTTAGACGACTCTTTCTTCTACTTGTCGATCCTCAGTTCTCGTTTTTGTTCAAATTTCGAAATTGCTTTTGGCCCAAAAAAAAAGGTTCTGGGTGATTATTAGGGTTCGCTTGTTCTGAAAAATCAGTGCCTTTGAATTGTAGTAATTATTGTGACTTGGGAAGACTTTATGAAAAGGTTTTGGTTTTATCATCTGTTTGTTAGGCTACTTTCTTCTTGGAAACTTTAGATGAATGTCCATTGATTATTAGGGTTCCCTTGTTCTGAAAAACCAGTGCCTTTGAGTTGTAGTAATTATTGTGACTTGGGAAGACTTTATGAAAAGGTTTTATCATCTGTTTGTTAGGAAACTTTAGATGAATGTCCATTGATTATTAGGGTTCTGAAAAACCAGTGCCTTTGAGTTGTAGTAATTATTGTGACTTTTATGACAAGGTTTTATCATCTGTTTGTTAGGAACAAGTCAAAACACCCCCTTGGAATCTTCACCTGAACCTCCATCTTCTCAAGAATCTGCACCTGAACCTCCATCTCCTCAAGAATCTTCACCTGAACTTCCACCTGAGCCTCCATCTTCTCAATGTCCCATGGAGGTAAATTTGGGATCTTTACCTGAACTTCCATCTTCTCAAGAATCTTTACCTGAACCTCCATCTTCTCAATGTCCCATGGAGGTAAATTTGTGATCTTTAGCTGAATCTCCATCGGAAGTGAAATATTTGCTCATCTGTGTTTTCCTTACAGTTGTTGGAAAAGGACCCCAAAATTGTTTTCTTTGAGTTCAAAGAAGTTGAAGGTGGGATTCTGCGTTTGGTAGTACTGCAAGTCACTTCTAAGTGGCTGTTAACAGTTTCTCACGAGTACCTTGAAGCTAAAGCTACCTATAGAGATGGGAGTGAGGCTCGAAATCAATACAGCAAGTTCAAGGATATCCTCGACGGAAAAATGTTGATTGGATCGGATTGGCCCAAGTTGGTCGACAAATTCAAGCATGTTGGCCTAGCACCTCCTATTCCCCTAAAAATAATTGATACAGCTCCCTTCATCAGGTCCAACACAAAGGTATCTCTATTTTTTTTTTTGTCTTCTCATTATTGTTAACTTTGTTGATTTTGTAACATGAACATGTTCTTTTAAATCAGCTGGCCCAACTTGCTCAACTCTTTGGTTTCGGTAAGGTAAGAAACTGCTGCTTGGAAGCTTGCCTCGCGAATCTTGATGCTATCATGAAATGTAGAGCCGCCATGTCAATTTTAGATGATGTAAGTTGTTGTTATATTCCCAAGCTTAAAAATGTACAAAAAATCACTGTGTTTGTTGTTTGTTTGCAGATGGAGAAGGCTGTGCCTGGATATTATCCCATCATTTGTCATATCATGAAATTTGATGGTAAAAGCTTATCGAGTTCTTTTTAGCTTGAGTACTAACTAATCAAATACAATGTCTTAGAATTTAAAGCTCAGAGTCTAAAATCTCTCTTTTTTTTTATTGTTCATAAAGATGAAAGTAAAAGTAAAAGTGGAATAGAGAAGGAGGAGGAGAAGTCCCCTTTGAACGCTTTAGCTGAATGTCCATCGGAGGTGTTACCTGAAGGTTCATCTTCTCAGTATCCCATGAAGGTAAATTTGGGATCTTTACGTGAATATCCCATGGAGGTAGATTTTCTCATCTGTGTTTTTCTTACAGGACCACCCCGGTGTTGTTTTATTTCATTTCAAAAAAGATACATTTGGGAAGGAGCTATATTTTGGAGCAGTGGAAGTCAATTCTAAGACGCTGAAATCTTCAAATCATTGTGGGTTTTGCATTAAAGCTATTGATAAAGGGGTGAGTAGGACATGGGAGGAGAAGCAGCAGGACCCAAAATTAAAGCGCTACAGAGACAAATACTACAGCGACGTCTACGATATCCTCAACGGAAAAATGTTGATTGGCTATGACATAGGCAAATCCGATTGGCCAATGTTGCTCGAAGAATTCAAGCATGTTGGCCTAGCACCTCCTACGGCCCTAAACATAATTGATACAGCTCTCTTCATCAGGTCCAAGACAAAGGTATCTCTCTTTCTTTCTTCTGATTGTTAACTCTGTTGATTTTGTGCATTTTGTAACATGAACATGGTTCTTTTAAACCAGCTGGCCAAACTTGCTGTACTCTTTGGTTTGAGTGAGCCAGTTCCCAGCATTTTCGCTCCCTTCGAGTATCTTGCTGCTATCAAAGAATGTGGAGTCGCCATGTCAATTTTAGATGTAAGTTGTTGTTTATATTTCCAAATTTTTTATCCGAAAATCACTGTTTGTTTGCAGATGGAGGAGCAGGATGAATTCCATCCCATGATTTCTCATCTCATGAAATTTAAGCTGCCAGAGATAAGGAAAAGTGAAAGACTCAGAGGCATTGAAGGATAAGTCAGAAAATGGTTATTTATGGTACAACTAGATGGAGGACTAAGTATGTGGTGGAATTTTAGATTATTTTCCCTGAAATTTGTCTAAGGTTGCTTCTTCTACTTATGAAATTTGGATTGGAACTTTTGCTTTATGTTTATGCTGATGTTAATTGCTCTTCTATGTGCCATGCCTTTACTAGTTTGGTCATGTCATCCATTCTCTTGTCTGTTACTCATGTGAATGTATAATTATCTCTGAGTTACCAAATTGATGTATTCAGCTAACTAATGATACATTCTATCCAAAATTGTTAACTAAACCGGCTTGCCGACCAAAAACAACAAACAAACTAAACCGGCTTAGATTGAGGGAAAAATAGTCATTAACGTTTAAAGACGCGTAAAACATTACTTCTTCTATAACCAAAGATCATTTCCCTTTGTCGTCGTCTTCTTCAATTGGACTTCCATCGCTGAGACCGTTTTAAAATCCGATGGTTCCTTCGCCGTCAAATCCGCAGCAGATTCAGCAATTCCTCTCCTCCGTGCTCTCACAGCGCGGTCCTAACTCCGTTCCTTACGACGAATCTGCCAAATGGTTGATCAGGCAACATCTCCTCAACCTAATATCTTCTTACCCTTCCTTAGAGCCTAAAACGGCGACGTTTATGCATAACGATGGCCGTTCTGTGAATCTTCTTCAAGCAGATGGAACCATCCCGATGCCTTATCACGGAGTCACATACAACATCCCTGTCATCATTTGGCTATTAGAGTCTTACCCTCGTCATCCTCCTTGTGTCTATGTGAATCCCACTGCTGATATGATCATCAAGCGACCTCACGCACATGTCACTCCTTCGGGACTCGTATCACTTCCTTATCTCCAGAATTGGGTATACCCTAGCTCCAATCTTGTAGATCTTGTCTTCGAACTCGGCGCTGCTTTCGCTCGTGATCCGCCTCTCTACTCGAGACGCCGCCCTCAACCGGCGCAGTCACCTTCTCCTCCGCCTTCGTACGATTCGTCACTGACACGGCCTCCTCTGTCTGATCAGTCATTGTCGAGACCGTTCCCGCCGTCTCCTTACGGCGGAGGAGGAGGTAGGGTGCATGTGCAGCACGTTCATCACCAGCAGCAATCAGATGACGCGACGGAGGTTTACAAGAAAAATGCGATCAATAAGATGGTGGAGATGGTTCACAGCGATTTGGTTTCTATGAGGAGAGCTAGAGAAGCTGAAGCAGAAGAGATACTGAGCTTGCAAGCAGGGCTGAGGAGAAGAGAGGAAGAGATCAACAGAGGACTGAAAGAGATGGTGGAGGAGAAAGAAACACTTGAACAACAGTTACAGGTTATCTCCATGAACACTGATATTCTAGACTCTTGGGTTAGAGAGAACCAAAACAAAACCAAGAATTTAGTTGATCTTGATGTGGATAAAGCTTTTGAGTGTGTTGACACACTCTCCAAGCAGATGTTGGAGTGTACTGCTTTGGATTTAGCCATTGAAGATGCTGTTTATTCCTTGGACAAGTCGTTTCAAGATGGGGTTGTTCCGTTTGATCAGTACTTGAGGAATGTGAGGTTGTTGTCGAGAGAACAGTTCTTCCACCGAGCCACGGTTTCTAAAGTTAGGGCTGCACAGATGGAAGCTCAGGTTGCAATGATCGCAGGTAGGTTGCATTCGTGAATGAAATGCCGTGTTGCAATACTGGTTATATAGTGTTGAGATTATAATCTTTGTGTGATGGTCGTTAAGATTGAATTACAAATGTCTATAGACTATATATACATCTACACAGCTATGCACATATACATTTGAATGTATCACGACACATCTTTGTGTGATGGTTCCTTCTGTGATCCATGGCTATCTTTTTCTGTTTTGTTTTGGGGATCTTTGTGATGAACGTTATTTATTATCTAGAAAATCAATTAGTTTTGACAATGTTGGTGGAGATTGTTAATGAATCAAATAGTTGTCAGACTCATAACTTTAATCGCAAACATACGATAATATTGATAATATTCAGTATCAAACCAAACTGAAATTCAACAATTTATGAGGTTTATACTGATACAACATTAAAAATCACTTGAAGATAACTTGAAAAACAAAAATTTCCGAATCTTTTTGACAATCTTTGACACGTAACTCAAAGTTAAAACCAAATCTAAGTTGAAAAGATATTGGTTTAGGTGGTAAGCTCCATGATGGCAGAGACAATATCTCCATCAGCAGCTTTGAGAGCCTTAACGGCCCTTGGCCTAGACACTCCTGCTTGGGTCATTACCAACTCAATGTCCTTTGGCTCAACACCATCCTCGTCAACTTCCTCATCATCCTGCACCACTGCAGCGGTGGACGACGATTCACCCTTTGAGATCATGCTACTGAGATCCGGAGCCTTGAACTGCTCTGCAGCTTGCGACTGGATCTGAGAACTCAAGTCCTCGATCTTTGCCTCTCCAAAGATTACGTATGTGTCTGACGCCGGGCTCTTGAACACATCAGGTTTTGATATGACGAACAAGATCTATATACCAAAGCAATCATCAATACATTTTATATGAATCAAGGGAAATAAAGATTGAATGTGCGAAAGAAAGGAAAAAACACCAACATTCTTGCTCTTTTTGACGGTGACACGGCTGACACCAGTGATGGGTTTCATGCCGAGCTTCAGCATCGCTTTGCGACTCTTCTTCTCACTTCTACTTTGTTTTGACTTACCTCCTCCCTCTCCATCTTGTCCTGTTTCACCAATCACAGCTCAATAATGACTCAACTAGAATGAAAAATCATTAACATGTAGTTCCACAAACACAAATCATATTTTCAACCAATCACGAGTCTCATATGATTCATTCACACAGTATAAGGATGTTCCGATAACAAAGAAATAAATTCTACTGATTGATTCATTTCATACAGTTTTTCATCAAACACCTATCTATCTATCTTACACATTTACCCAGATTCTGAGCATCGACCAAGCTGCCCACAGAACGTAATACCAGGAAGTGTACCAACATGTAGTATTTTGATGGAGGAAATGAACAATCTTAATTGAAAGAAGCAAAAACAAGAGGACTAACCCTCCGCATCATTATCGTCGTCGTCGGAGTCATCCTCATCGTTGTCATCATCGTCCTCAACTTCAGGCTTATCAAGCTACACAGCAGTCCAAAGACCAATCAAATCAGAAAAATGCTATACTATGCTAATCAATAATTGAAAAACCGAGAATTGACGGAGTTGTAAAATATAGAATTCAGATCTAAAGTTGCACAGCTCCACTATTAACATATACGAAGCAAAACATTAAGATCTGGGCGGGGATTTTTCCAACTAAACGATAATAGAAAGAGAGTAAGAAGAGAATCAATTACATCGATCTTCTGTTCTTCCAATTTGGCGGCGAGGATCTCTTTCTCTTCAGTCGTCATGATGATATGTGTTGTACTGAAGTTGAGCTAGAGAGAAAGAAACCTTAAAACCCTAGAAAAGACCTAATTTGTTATGGTAGTGAAGAGTCGACTGAGTTAGTGTTAATTATAAGGGCTATTATGAGAAAAATCAAAAGGCCCAAAACTATATATTAATGGGCCTTGTACCTTTTCCGTTGGGCTTAACCACTGAAATAAGTTGGTCTGATTGATTCAAGTTAAAAAAGAGTGTGAAGTTTAAGACTGTAATTAACTAACTGTTGTTTGTTTCTCTTCGATATTTGGGTTTTGGACCCAAATTGTATATCTTCTTCTTCCCTTACCGGAGCGCTAGGCGGCCGATTTACTTAAGCAGACGACGGCGACGGAGGCAAAGCCGAAGGAGTCATGAACATGCCGTCCGTTTCGAGGATACGTAGACAGACTGATTACAACATCTTTCCACCTTCGATTCCCATTGTTATCGATAATGGTGCCTCCTACTTCCGTATCGGGTACCTTATCCCATATACCCTAGCTTCATTATTTATCTTCCACACAATTCGGTAAAACTCGTGTTAAATTTCGAAAATTTCTCGTGTTTCTTCAGGTGGGCAGGAGAAACTGAGCCTCGTGTTGTTTTCCGCAATATCGTGCAAAGACCTCGCCACAAAGCTACAGGTCTTGACTTATGTGCCCGAGTCTCTGTAGCTGATCCCTAGCTGTGATTTAGAGATTATAAGATTATGCTTATTTTGCTCAAAGTTATTATCTTACTGCCTTACTTGCTGCCATATTCTCTTATCTATGTGTTTGTATCCATTTGGTCTTCTTTCTAGTACAGGTGAAACTGTTACTATTGTTGGCGACCAGGATCCTGCGATGATGAAGTACTTTGATTGCACTCGCTCAGGACCACGTTCGGCTTTTGACAGCAATGTCGTTTATCAATTCGAGATCATGGAATATGTATGGATTCTCTATCATGCCTGCTCTTTATACCACTTCTGTATTTGGTTTGGCTGTTTTGAGTGTTATCTCTTATTCCAAGTTCTTTGATGTTTCCGTTCTGATTCCTCCTACACTCCCTATGTTGGATCAAACTTGAAACTGTGACTCTTGAGATCTAAACTCCTGCATTTGTGCTCATTAGTTAATGCAATCACTGAAGAACCTCTGGAACTTATCTATTTCATTTTCCTCTGTTTTTAGATTCTTGACTTCGCCTTTGATCGTTTGGGGGCTAATGGACCGGTGGTATGTCGTAGATCTTTTTTTCTCATATTGATTTTGTATTTCATTGTACTCCTTGCGAGAATTTTATCTCTTGATTTAACGTTATTTGATGGCAGGGCAGATTGAT
This sequence comes from Orychophragmus violaceus, assembly GCA_030180135.1. NCBI lineage: Eukaryota > Viridiplantae > Streptophyta > Magnoliopsida > Brassicales > Brassicaceae > Orychophragmus > Orychophragmus violaceus. The sequence continues at coordinate 89,674,330 of CM058240.1, forward strand.
CATCCAATCCTAATTACAGAATGCGTTTGCAACCCAGTTCAATCTCGTAGCAAAATGGCAGAACTGCTATTTGAGACTTATGGAGTGCCTGCAGTTGGTATGAAATCTAAGTTATTTGTTTGGTTTCTTCTGGATTTTACTGTCTTTTGGATCAAATGTTTGATATAAACTCTCCTTTTGTCACAGCATTTGGAGTGGATGCGGCTTTCAGCTATAAGTACAATCAACTACATGGAAAATGTCAAAAAGATGGAATTGTTGTCTGTCCTGGCTTCACTACAACACACACCATTCCGGTATGTATCTGTGACTACCCAGCATTGGTATGATAATGCTTATGTTCGTATTGAACTTGTACATGGTTTCACTGGTTACAGTTTGTTGACGGAGAACCTGTTTATAAAGGATCCTGCCGAACTAACATTGGTGGATATCATGTCACTGATTATTTAAAGCAGCTTCTGTCACTTAAGTACCCTTTTCATTCGTAAGTGCTTCTTCCACTGGTCTATCTATCTCAATGTGATTCCCCACATTTCAAGATTTTGATGTTTTTTTCTCTCCATATTCAACTTCACAAAAGGTCTAGGTTTACATGGGAGAAGGCAGAAGATTTGAAACTGGAGCACTGTTATATCGCTCCTGACTATGCTTCTGAGGTTCGAAAATTCCAGGTAATTTGATTATTAATTTCTATCTTAGGTAGTTTGTGACGCTAGTAAACTAAAACCACATGATCGTCATTGATCAGGAAGGAACGAAAGAAGCTGAAGAGAAAACAAGGTATTGGCAGCTTCCATGGATACCTCCTCCCATCGAAGTTCCTCCATCAGAAGAAGAGGTTGCTAGGAAGGCAGCTATAAGAGAAAAACAAGGTCAAAGGCTGCGAGAAATGGCTGAAGCAAAGAGATCGTCCAAGATAAATAATATGGAAAACGAATTGCACAGCTTGCATTTCCTTGTGAAACAACTTGACCAGGTTGAAGAGGATGATATTCCATCCTTTTTGTCGGATACCGGTTATGCGTCCAGGCAAGAGCTAGAATCTACTGTTTCGAGGGTGACACAGTCACTTCGAAAAGCAAGGGGTGAGCCGAAGGATGAACCGGATGAGAGCGAAGAGAACAATGATTCTCTTAATAATGAAAAGTATCCTCTTATAAATGTCCCTGACAATATGCTTACAGCTGAGCAGGTTTGTTTCCAGAATAGTGTGAAATCTTTTACTGATATGATAATCTGGTTTAATCATTTGTTGCTTGCAGCTTAAGGACAAGAAGAGGCAGATATTTCTTAAAACAACAACAGAGGGCCGTCTACGAGCTAGACAAAAGCGTAATGAGGAGGAACTGGTAAAAGAGAGAAGAAATCAATTAGAGGAGGAACGACGTCGGTATGTGTCCAATTCATTAGTTAATATGTTAGAAAGCAGACAAAAAGATTAATCATTTTGTTGTTGTCATCTTCTTCTGGTTGTAGTGACAATCCAGAGTTGTATTTAGAGGAGATGCGAGCTCAGTACAAGGAAGTGTTGGAGAAAGTTGAGCAAAAGAAACGCCTGAAAACAAATGGATCAAGTACAAACGGGAATCAAAAGTCTGGAAATGTTGGGCGAGGCGAAAGACTAAGCGCTGCACAGAGAGAAAGAATGCGTCTGCTAACAACAGCAGCCTTTGATAGAGGCAAAGGCGAGGATACGTTTGGTGCTAGAGATGAAGATTGGCAGCTCTACAAACTTATGAGCAAGGATCATGACGAAGATGACGAAGCACCTGATTCAGACGAAGCTGAGTTGGCTCGTTTATCAACCCGGCTTGAGGAAATCGACCCAACATTTGAGCAGAAAGCAGAAGGAGAGTCGAGTCAGACATCAGGGGAGATTCCACGTGTTCGTCCATTAACAGAGGAAGACTACAAGATAGTGATTGGTGTCGAAAGATTCCGGTGTCCTGAGATTTTGTTCCATCCTAACCTTGTTGGCATTGACCAAGTGGGGTTAGACGAGATGGCCGGTGCAACAATCAGAAGGCTACCACACGATGATGGAGAGTTAGAGGAGAGGCTTACGAGCTCTATACTGATGACCGGTGGGTGCAGCCTTGTCCCGGGGATGAAAGAGCGGTTGGAATGTGGGATTAGGATGATCAGACCGTGTGGATCAACCATACATGTGGTTCAAGCTAATGATCCAGTGCTAGATGCGTGGCGTGGAGCATCTGCGTTTGCTGCTGATTTGAACTTCTTGAGGAATACATTTACCAAGATAGATTACGACAAGAATGGTGAAGATTGGCTTCGAAGATACCAGATTAGATACAACACTTTGTGATTCCTCTTATTGTAGAATTCCCCTATTTGATTGCTTTTTAGCTCTCTATTGTTATTTGCATAACTCATTTAAGGATGTTTTATATTGAATATAAAGTTATTTGGATAGTTTACAAAAAATATAAAATTATCATACAAGGATGTTTTTTTATCAAATAAACCTTTAATATAGAATTTATTGGCAGTTTTAACCTTGAGACATTAACACTTACATTTTATACCATCAAACTACTAAAACTAACATTTTTAACTTTCAACGTCTGGATCGGATCATTTGATCTTGGCTCAGAATTATCATCCGTGTTTGCACCAACAATTTGATTAACGGTATTTCTAACTCCGTTCCGTTACGCCATTTAATTAAAAGCATGTATATTAGTCTAATTTAAAATACATAATAAAACCCAAAAGAAAAAAAAATGTGGCTATTAATTAAAAAAGAGGAATATCTCTCTTTATCCTCCACAAAACGTATTCTCAATCTCAAAATTAGGGTTCTTAGAAGAAAATTCATAAATTAAAGTAGAGAAACGAAAAACATGGGTGATAGCGCAAGTTCGTCAACGTTTGAGCAGAAGAACAACATTGGCGTCTTCTGCAATCGTAACCAAGTAGCAAAAGTTGTCAGAGCCTGGACTGATGCAAACATGGGACGGAGGTTTTATAGTTGTCGATGCCGTAAAATGGGTCTCGGGTATGAATCTTGTAACTTTTTTATTGGTTTGATGTAGACAAACCACATGGGTGGCAATATGAAGATTTGATTGAGCAAGAGATATTATTCAGGGACAAAAAAGGAGATTAAGAAGCTTAGAGATGCAGCTAAGGCCATGACTCATGAAGTTCAGAATAAGCTGGAAATTCCGAGAGACATCGTGGATGAATTGAATCAATCTCATGGGGAGTGTGAAGCGTTGAAACGTGAAGTTTTGATTTTAAATGAAAGGGCTACGGTTTTTCGTAGTGTTCTTATCACTTCTTCGATTAGGTTTACATTGGTTCTTGGAGTTGTGGTGGCTATATATAAGTGGTAGAAGATGGAAACTGTTGTTCCATGATGGAAGCTTTTGACTTTTGTTTTTGGTGGTTGTTGTTGCTAGTGATGATGGATTTGTCTGTTTTGTCTTCGGTTGAATGTTGCTTTCAATTTTAAATTTGATGTTGTGACTTTGTTGTGATTGGTAATTAGAGCTTATTTCTATGAGCAACAAAATAAACAAACGCACTTGATAACCAACCAAAACCAATTGTCACTACTGTTACCAAAAAACAAAACGTGAAACATGAAACCAAATAAACCAACGTCATTGTTGTTACCAAATACCAAAACATGAGACATCATTGCCGTTACCAAAACAAAACACAAAATGAAGAAACATAGTAGGCTTATCAGTTTTCTGGAGGTGGTGGGTTGGTGTTAGACCTATCATAATAGTGATTCCCAAACACTTCGAAAAGTCTGTCCATGCATGGACTCCAATAAGTTCCAACTCCATGTGGAATGTTACCCATTTTTTTAATTTCAGTGGCTGTCCTCGTGGTGTTTTTTTAGTATGCGGCTTCGGTGATTGACATGATGAGACGGATGGTTGAGGCACACTCGAATTAACTTGAGGCTGTGAACTAGATTCACCGGTTGGTGCTGGTTGGGAGGCTGTTACACGAGCTTGTTTCTTCTTTCTTGGATTTGGTTGGGAGCTTGTTCCACTTGCTAATTTTTTCCTCGGATTTGGTGGAGCTTTTGTATTACCATGACATAACAAACTGTGATTAAGAATTGTTCTCATAGTTAAAGGGATAAAGAGTTAAAATCGTTTGCAAAACTTACCTCATATGTTTGCTTACGAGGTTTTCCACGCCTATTCTTTGGAACCTCAAAAAACACTGCCTCTTTTTACAACTTTTGATTATGTGTCCAGCTTGACCACAACGGCTGCAATGTGGTATTCGGCCATGACGTGTGGCTTTTCCAGCATCGTTTGGAGATTCAAATGGTTCCTTAATCCTATCTCTTGTTTTTGGTCTTCCTCGTGGCTTCCGAATGTTAGGTATCCCAATAGCAGGCTTATTGACCCATTTCCACAGCTTCTCACCATTAACCGGTTTGATGTTATCCTTGTACGTGTTCTTAAGTACGTGAGTGTAGTAGTACTTGGCCACACACTTCATCGGATCATCTTGATTGTCATTAAGCACACATACTGCATGTTTGCACGAAATGCGTGTCCAACAAAGCCGTCATGTTCTGTCAATTGTCATCATAACATTAAAAATCTGGTAAACAGAAATTGTAGTATGATTACCAGTAAGATCCCACTTCCTACATGCACGTTGATGTGTTGACAAGTTCACAGTATAACTACATTCAAACTCCACCACTTCATACAAACTTGAAGAACTGCGGTTTGTTGAGCAGTACTTCTTACCTTTTCTTGCTTTCTCCAACAATAACATTGTGAATGGAGTGACAACTGTGTCACACTGTTCCGCCTTTAAAGACCTTTCTTGATATTCTTCTCATAGCATGTCTTCTTACATCTTATAACAGATTTATGACAGGCTTTGATCTCGCAATCTTAATCGTCCAGTTAAAACTATCCGAAAGATTGTTATGAACATCTGGACAATGAGATTCGACGTTGAAAAATTCCCTGCACCACTGTTGCAGTTATGTCTTCATTAACGCATCAAATGTCGCTTGATCATACTTCTGAAGCAGCTTCAACCTTTCCTCATACTCTCCTTCAGTATAGCTATACGCCACACCCCAAAATATAATCTTGAACTCTGACCTTGTGAATCCTTGCTTCCTCCAATTCCCATAAATATGTCTCGCACACATGCGGTGCTCGGCATTTGGTAGTCCAAACACAATGGCCATTACCAGACACTACAATTTTCTTTTAAGCGTTATAAACCAACACAAACATATACAAAATTGCATAAGAAATGGTAGAATAAGGTACCTTCTGCTTATCGATATAATAGTCATGTTTTCACCATTACCTAAACCAATATTTTCTTTTATCTTCCTCACAAACCAGCCCCAAGTGTCTTTATTTTCACCACGAACCACTTCTCATGCGATTGGATACATTTTGTTATCTGCATCTCTTCCAATAGCTGAAAGTAAATCCCAGTATAGCTCCCAAATCAAAAAACATCCATCGAGACCTATAAATGGTCTACAACAACTTTTCCAAATCGTCATTAGCTTGTCAAAATAGATGTAGAAGTAGTCAAACATATTGCGATCCCCACTTGTATAGTGTTAAGCTCCGTGATGATTTCCTTATGAGATCGTCGTAGTTCAGCCTCATAGTTCCACAATTTAGAAAATTGCGTAGAATGTGCTTTAAGGATGTTGTCAATAGCAATGTGCCTATCTCGATAACATTTCGAAATAGGTACAACAATGTCATACCTATGTTTTATAGAGTCCTTAATCTTTGAGGCTTTTCGCGCAACATTCCTCCTTAACTGCTCTCTCAATAACTCAGCAATCACTCCTTGCTTCAACATATATACTCTACTAGATTTACCATGAGTGTGCCTCATATTACAAATGTTCACCATCCACTTGTTAATCGGTTTCTCATAGGAACAATAGACACTAAACGGACAATCTTCACAACAACATATAATCGCAATCATGTTAGCTTTTGACTTCGCTATCTTTACATCATAATTAGTCTTCAATGAATATAGTAGCACCTGGTCTTTAAACTCTAATCCACTATTAAACTTATGAAACAACTAAAGGTAAGGCTCTTCATCCAAAGCTCCATGATATTGACATTTCCTTCTTGACTTTCTTGGATTCTCCCATTGTTCCCATTCTACATCAGAAGGTAGTGGAGTATCAGTATAATCTTTCTCAGCTACACCATATTCTTCGTTGTTACAATAAGCTTCCTTTTCAGGTTAAACATTTGTCCCCTCTTCGAATACCTTTCTAAATCGTTCATCATTAGAATCATCTCCACCATCTAATATAACATCATCACCTTCGTATGCCTCATTCAACACATGCGCATCCCCATCTCTTTCATCCTCACTCTCATTCATCACCGGAGCTGCCTGATCTGTTTCATCCTCAGCCACATTCCCTTCTTTATAAATTTCATCTTCAGATTCATCTGGATCAGCATCTTCTTTAGGTATATCAACATCTTCATCACTGTCGACATTGGCGTCCATGTTTTCTCCATCTTCCTAACGATTTTTATCACCATATTCCTCACGATTTTTCTCACCATCGTATCCACATCCATATTCAGAATGGGTGTCTCCGAGAATATGCTATGAAATGTCATGCTCAATAAAAACATCCAGTTCACCTACTGCTCTCGCTTTCAAGCATAACACCACTATCTCATCGGACTCATAGTCCACAGTAGACATCTCATTCCCAACCTCTTTGAACCAGATAAACAAAATGGAAGTGCAAATCTTTGCATCATACCTAAGAAAGGCAATAAACTTCTTCCATGTTATCTCCAACAGCTTCCAATCCACAATTGCCCGATCCATTTGACCCAAATACTTGTAACTTCAGTTGTCTTAATCATACTCCCACCATAATTGATGTTACGTTTCACCATGACATCGTCACTGTGTCAAGAGCGAAACAAAATCCAGAGTTAGAATCGAAGAAATCACATACAAACCCAACTAAATCCAAGAACAAGTGAAATAAAACAACAAACACATACAAAGAACATTGAAATCGAACAAATAAAACCCTACTTACCCCATTTCGAATTCCTCTATGTTGTCGTTCTCTCTTCTGCTGATTAAATCTCTTCAATTTTTGGGGTAGTTTCGACGCACAAACCTAACCCCTAAATCGATTTCGAATTTTTTTAAGCTTTCTATCACGATTTCGAAGATCAAAGGGGTTTCTCCTATGAATCCTAATTTTATGAATGAAATCAATTTGGGAGAAGAGAGAGAGAGACCCTAAAGACAGCTCGAGCACATTATTATTCTCCTTAACAATTTTTCGAAGTTTCTAGTATAAGACATATTTTACACGAAGAAATATTCTAGGTGACTTTTTTTGTAAAGACAGCTCGAGCACAAAATGCATTTTTCCCATTACTTGATTTAAGCTAGTGGATAAATGACAAAAAAAAAATTGAATATAAAGTTGTTTGGATATTTACAAAATATGTTGACAAAAAAGATAAATTTAGAAAATATAAATTTACCATATAATGATGTTTAAGATTGAATATAACTTTTCATCACGGATTGATCACTCTCATCTATAATATCTTCACATTTTCTTTAAATCTTTTTCATAAATTGACTCCCTCCGGCCGTCGGTTTCCGGCTGTGTCGGGCCGGCGGTACGAATTACTTTTGTTTTCTTTTGTTTCGGCGTTCTCTCTTCGATATTCTTTGTATTTGAGATGAGGGGCATTTGTCTTTTGTTTCCGGCGACTTGCCGGACTTTTCTTTGCTTTGTGCGACTTCGGCTTACGGTTTCTTGCCGCACAATAAGTGATAGAATGGGATTTGCATGTCTCTATACCTATTTGATCTGATTCATCCAATTCTTTGCTTCAACGAGTTACCGTTTCAATCCCTCTTCTATGTTTCTTGGTCATCAGCTACATCGATTAAACCTTCTTCACCTTCGTTGGTGACGATTGGATGGGCACGTGGTAATGCTTCGAAGCTTCTGCTGTCCACGGTGGAAAAGTAATTAGTGGGTAAAGACTACAATCAATATACTGGGCTGTGACGGCTATGGAGGAGCTTGGACACATCATTTTCTGCGGCGTCTATTGGCGGTTAACTTCAGATCTTTATCCCGATTTTATTATAAGGTGTATATATGGAAAGGACTCACGTTGTAATTAGCTCAAACCTAAATCTCCTATGTACCTGTATAAATACTTGTATTGTCTCTTCTAATAAAATCAATTCATCCTTTATCTATATGGTATCAGAGCATTACGGCTCCTAAGACCTAAAACCCTTTCTTCTCACACAAATTTTTTCGAAAACTCAGCCTCCATCAATGGCTGAAACTAACGCCACCACCACCATTCCTCTCAACAGTGAACAAATCCTCAATGTGAACATGATTCAAATCACCAAACTCACAGGAACAAACTATCTTCCATGGAGTGTTCAAGTCCAAGCTTTCCTCGATGGTCATGGATTGATCGGCCATATCGACGGCTCCACTATCATACATGCACCTACACTCACCATTGGTGCAGCAGTGACACCAAATCCAGCTTACACTAAATGGCATCGCCAAGATAAGCTCATATACAATGCACTTCTAGGCACCATATCGACATCAATTCAAGCCGTTGTGTCACGGACAACGTCTGCTGAGGAGATATGGACAAAACTGGCCTCCACCTATGCAAAACCAAGTCGCGCTCACATTCGACAATTGAAGGATCAACTGAAAAACACCAACAAAGGTACACAGACAATTGATGCGTACATTCAAGGAATCGTTGCAAAATTGGATCAACTTGCGATACTTGGGAAACCAGTTGATCATGAAGACCAAATTGAGATGATTCTTGATGGTCTTCCTGAGGAGTACAAGATAATTGCTTCATTGACCGAGGTGCACGAGCGACTCCTAAACCGAGAGAACAAGCTCTTGTCCTCGTCAACGGCGAATGGCATGTCTCTTGTCCCTGTTTCAGCAAATAATGTTCAGCAGAGGAGCAACTATGTCAACAACAGAAACACATCAACAAACATGTACTCAAAAACCACCAATACCAGGAACAACAACTGGCAATCTCAACCACAACAAAACAGGCAGGAGACTCGAGTATCAAGACCATATCTTAGAAAGTGTCAGCTCTGCAATACTCATGGGCATAGCGCACGCCGATGTCCACAATTCCAGACCATCAATAACTCACAAGCTCAAACACCAGCCAATCCTTTCAAGCCGTGGCAGCCTCGGGCGAATATGGCTGTTGGTTCATCATACAACGCCAATGATTGGATTCTTGACTCCGGTGCTACACACCACATCACGTCTGACCTCAACAACATGTCGCTACATCAGCCTTACAACGGTGGTGATGATGTCCTCATTGCAGATGGATCAAGTCTTCCTATAACTCACACTGGTTCAATCTATCTACCTTCTCAAACTCGTCGCTTACTTTTAGATAAAACTTTGTGTGTGCCGGATATACATAAAAATCTGATCTCCGTTTATCGATTGTGTAATGCTAACCAAGTCTCGGTTGAATTCTTTCCCGCATCATTTCAGGTGAAGGATCTATGTACGGGGGTCCCGTTACTCCAAGGCAAAACCAATAAAGAGTTGTATCAGTGGCCGATGGAAAAATCTGAAGTGTTGGCTCTGTTTTCTTCCTCCGGTCCGAAGACTACCATCTCGTCATGGCATTCCCGATTGGGGCATCCATCTTCTGCTGTTTTAAACAATCTGATTTCGAAGTTTTCTCTTCCTGTTTCATCTTTGTCGTCTCAAAAACCAATGTTGTGTTCTGATTGTGTTTTGAATAAGAGCCATAAATTTCCATTTTCACAAAACTCTATCACATCTACACGACCTCTTGAGTTCTTATATACAGATGTATGGACATCGCCGATTCTGTCCCATGATCATTTCAGATACTATCTGGTCATCGTAGACCATTTCACACGCTACTCGTGGCTCTACCCGCTCAAGAAGAAATCAGATGTGAAACCCATCTTCATCGCTTTCACATCTCTGGTTGAAAACCGCTTTCAGACGAAGATTTGTACTCTGTTTTCGGACAATGGAGGGGAATTTATAGCTTTGCGAGACTTCTTATCCTCTCAAGGCATATCGCATCTCACATCACCACCTCATACTCCTGAGCACAACGGTTTGTCATAGCGCAAACACCGTCATATTGTGGAGACCGGGCTCACCCTTATGTCCAATGCGTCAGTACCAAAGGCATAGTGGCCTTACGCTTTCGCAACCTCGGTCTACCTCATTAACCGGATGACAACACCGGTGCTATCACAACAATCGCCATACCATAAACTCTTTCATGTGGCACCGAATTATGAGAAGCTTAGAGTGTTTGGATGTCAATGCTTCCCTTGGCTCCGTTCGTATACACGACACAAACTAGATGATCGATCGACAAGGTGTGTCTTTCTTGGCTACTCTTTAACTCAGAGTGCATATTATTTTCTTGATCCCATGACGAGAAAACTTTATACGTCACGACATGTTCAATTCCATGAGCATGTTTTCCCTTTCAAAGAGCTACACTCACAACCACAAGTCCAGGAAACAGTTCCTGCAACAGCAGAACTCCTTACGTCGGGTTTTTCTACTGTCCCTGTGATCACGCTTGACACATTGCCTGCAACTAACGGACCCCCGCCACAAGATCTTCACCCTCCGCCACTGTCATCTCAGCACGTCGACAACACTCAGGTATTGACCTCTAACGAATCTCAAACTTCTTCTTCTTCTCGCCCACAATCTCAGCCCACTGCTCCAATTGAAAATGAGCCGCAGCCCACGGCTCAGCTGAACCCACACACAACAGATCCCACTGATCTACCGCAAAATGAGTTGAATCCCACAACTCAGACTCAATCACTAAATACACAGCCCACCATCCACCCAGCCAGCTCAAATCCTACGAACCAAAATCCTCAAACAGTACTCCCAACCCGAACCGTAGCCACAAAGAAAACCAGTGAACCACCAAGAAATCAACATGAGATGAAAATACGAGCCAAAAATAACATTGTAAAACCAAACAAAAAGTTCTCTTTGTCTATTTCAGGTCCACTCACCATTGCTCCTGAACCAAAGACGATAGCCCAGGCCATGAAAGACGTGAATTGGCGTCGTGCGTGCTGCTTAGAACTTGATGCTCACGCCAACAATCTCACATGGGATCTTGTACCACCCCAACCATCACAAAACCTTGTTGGCTGCTGCTGGGTCTTCACCACAAAGCGATACAAAGCGCGTCTTGTCGCTAAAGGCTTTACTCAACGCTATGGAGTTGATTACTCGGAAACCTTCAGTCATGTTATCAAAACCACCACAATTCGGCTCGTTCTCACTATTGCTGTCACAAAAGATTGGCCTCTCAAACAGCTGGATGTCAATAATGCATTCCTACAAGGCGAACTGACCGAAGAGGTCTATATGTCACAACCACCTGGATTTATTGATCACGACAGACCGACATATGTGTGTAGGCTGCGGAAACCAATCTATGGACTTAAACAAGCACCACGGGCTTGGTATGTGGTTCTCAAACAACATCTTCTCAACTATGGTTTTCAGAACTCCCTCGCTGATGCTTCACTGTTCGTACACCAGACACCAACCACACTTACGTACGTTCTTGTTTACGTTGACGACATCATTGTCACCGGAAACGACACATCGTATGTCTCCTACGTCCTACACATGTTTTTTGAAAGGTTTTCCATAAAAGATCCCACTGACCTTAACTATTTCCTTGGAATTGAGGTCCAGCGTACAAGTGATGGCCTGCACTTGATGCAACGAAAATATATTGTCGATCTACTCAGCAAGCATAACATGACTGATGCAAATCATGTCTCCACGCCACTCCATGCTTCTCCGAAACTGACTCTCTATGATGGTACTTCTCAAACAGATGCTGCCCAATACAGATCAGTTGTCGGAAGTCTTTAATATCTGAGTTTCACCAGACCAGATATTGCATACGCAGTCAACAGATTATCCCAATTTATGCATAAACCAACACAAGGACACTGGACTACAGCCAAGCGAGTGTTACGGTCTCGCAGGTACGATTACACATGGAATACACATCAAACGTTCTTCTCCAATTACTCTCCATGCATTTTCAGATGCCGACTGGGCTGGAGACAGTGACGATTTCGTCTCCACCAATGTCTACATCATCTATATGGGTGCAAATCCAATCTCTTGGTCCTCTAAAAAGCAGAGTGGAGTTGCCCGCTCATCGACAGAATCAGAGTACCGTGCTGTTGCATTCACGACATCGGAAATCAGATGGCTCTGTTCTCTATTAACTGAAATGAAGATCGAACTTCCCACTGCACCAGTAATTTACTGCGATAACATCGGCGCTACATACCTTGCAGCTAATCCGGTCTTCCATTCAAGAATGAAGCATATCGCCTTGGACTATCACTTCATTCGGAATCAGATACAAGCAGGAATGTTACGAGTTGCACATGTCACTACTCACGATCAACTCGCTGATATACTCACTAAGTCGTTACCTCGCGCACGGTTTCAAAGAGCATGTTCCAAGATTGGAGTACTCAAGAGTGCTCCATCTTGAGGGAGCGTATAAGGTGTATATATGGAAAGGACTCACGTTGTAATTAGCTCAAACCTAAATCTCCTATGTACCTGTATAAATACTTGTATTGTCTCTTCTAATAAAATCTATTCAGCCTTTATCTATATTTATCTGGTAGCTTTGTGGAGAGGAGATCAACATGCTGGTTGTAGCAGTTTATAGAAATTTGGATGCGGTTGTTCGGTGGTGGATCTTCCCGATATATCGTCAGCGACTTGCATGTCGGAGCACATCTCTACTTGATACATAGTGTATTAGTGGCTTAGTGTTTATCCCCAAATTTTTCTGGGCCATCATGTTTTAGCCGATGATCTCTATAATATATATACCCGTTTGTAATCTGTAAACCGGTCTTTGGTCTATATGAAATGAAATCGCTAGTAAAAAAAATTGAATATAAAGTTGTTTGGAGAAAAAAATTTATCATATCCAAAGCCCACATAGAATAAGCCCACTTTGACCAGCCTCTCTGATTCTCAGAAGTGAGAGAACGAGCCCTAGCTTTCTCATTTCGAATCTCAGAGCTTGGTGAAATCGTACCTTTTTCTTTAGCGATGGCTAGCCTTAGAAGAGCTCTTCTGGTTGCAGGGAAGACGAAGATCAACCTCCAGAACTGTCATTTTATCACCGGAATCAACTACAACGGCCTCAGCGTGAAGCAGCTACAAGAGCTCCGTGGGATTCTCCGGGAAAACAGCAACACGAAGCTCCTCGTCGCCAAGAACACACTAGTCTTCAAAGCCTTAGAAGGAACCAAATGGGAATCTCTGAAGCCTTGTATGAAAGGAATGAACGCTTGGATCTTTGTCCAAACCGAAGATATCCCTGCCGCTTTAAAGACTTTCATCAATTTCCAGAAAGAGAAGAAGCTCTACGACAATAACTTAGGCGGTGCCGTCTTCGAGGAAAAATTGTACGCTCCTCAAGATTATAAGGTTATTGAGACGATGCCATCTCGCTCCGATGTTTATGGTATGATTTTTGGTGCTTTGCATTGGCCGGCGTTAGATCTCGTCAACACGTTGGAGGCAACAACTGCGTTGGAAAAATCAGAGTAATTTCCAGTTTTTAAATCGAAATGCTTCACAATTATCAATGAGCTGCTGGAAAGAATCCTCTTTTGTGTTTGTTCTTCCAGATTAAAAATAGTATTTTTGTCATAATAAAATCTTCAATTTTAGACCAGTGTTTCTGGTTCTGTTACAATTGGATTGAAATTTCTTATCTTATAGAATTGTATGTTACAAGAGAATTGAGTAATTGACTGATCCAGTGGCGAAATAATAATAACTTGTTGTACACTTGAGATCATCTTCAGCAGCCAGTTGAATGTCTGAATCCCACACGTTTCAGGTAAACTATTCTTTGCATCTTCTTCCCAACTTGTCTTACTTGAAATGTATTGTTCTCAGAAGTGTTTTAGATACCTAGAAACTACTAGCTTTACCAATTTGGTTTCTTAATAGTTAACACTGAATTGTTGCCTCCAACTCTTGGCTACCAATTTGATTTTGTGCATGACATTGACAACCTTAACTTACTACAGTGTCTTCACTTCCATGGCATTGTCTGCAAGTTCTAAAGGTTATACTTACTGTTCAATGGTTGTTTTGCCACTGCCCTGTGAACAGGGACTTGATCAACTGAGAATTGCCTTTCTAAACCAAATGAACAAGCCCTTGCATCATTCTTTGGTTTTTGGATCATACTGGACAAACAGAACTCCCTATTATCCATTCTTCTCTGTGACTTCTTGCACTGCGAATACTCTTCTCTCTCAAATTCTCAATCTAAGTTAACTAGTAGTGGCTGTGGTCTGTTTCCTTGAATAGATAATGTAAGCAGCTCCTAATTTTGGTTCAAATTCAGCATCAGGCTCAGAAGATGATCTATGCTGCTTGGAAGAGCCTTAGCCTTTAGAGCTGTGCAGCTCAAGTTATCCCATCAAGAATGCAAGAGAACCAAGTCTCACTTATAAACACACCCATTCTGATGCTCCTCTGTTTCTGAACACAATGGTTATCTGAATCTTGGAATATAATGAGTTGACCAGTGTTACAAAGTTGTGACAATTGAGTATGCCTATTGATGTTCAGGCTTTATACACAAAATCATCTAGTCTACCTCTCTTCACCAAATAATAATATATTTACATGATTATTCTTTCTTGATGAATCTTAGATTGCGAAAATTGGATCGACTTCCGAGTTTGAGAAATCTGAATGATGCCACGAGTTAGAACCACTCCTACGCGCACTCTTAACCCTCTTCCTCATTGACCTTGTCCTCTTCGACTTCACCACATAATAAGTCATGGTTCCAAGAACACCAGCCATTATCACACCTCCAACCACTGTCACAAGCTCAGCCGCCCACTCATTCTTACGCCCAACCACTATGTATGACGATGCAAGAAACGCCACAGATGTACACATAGATGCCAACCACATCAGTTTGTTGATCACTTCCACCACCCTCTTCTCAGCTTTTGTCTCTCCTCTCACCAATGTGATCTGGACCACCACGACCGCCAGCGAAGTAAACAATGCGATTGCGTTGAAGATAAAGAAGATCTTGAACGATGCTCTGCCCACAACCACTGCTGATCCATCGTTGTTGTCTCCTCCCGGGACTGTGAATATAGCAGCAAAAGCTACAGTTGCAAACAATACAGCCACAACGGTAACAGAATTTGTTGCATTGTTGATCCCTTCTCTGTGGAGTTTCCTGAGTTCTTTGGAAATGTTGTGCACGTTTTTGTTTGTTCTTTTCGTTTGTTCCAGCTGAATATGAACATCGTTCTTGATTTGAGTGACAGTGCTTCTCAGCTCATCTCTCGGCTGGTTCAGCTCATTCGCCCTAAGAGCCCCACGACTAGCAAGAGACTCTTTTATGTATGAAGATTCTTCTGAGAGTGGAAGCCCCTCTGCAATGTCAAGCGCTGTCTTGCGTTCACGTGTTAAAGCATTAGCGTTGGTATCAGGCAGTGACAACAACAGTTCTACAATCTGCAGAAACATGCTAAAATGTGAACACCTAATTAAAGATATCGAAATGAAATCACACCCTCAAGGGGATGCATACCTCTGCTCGTTTCTTCCTGGTGGCAACATGTAACGCCGTGTTACAAGACTTGTCCGGTAGCATAACAATGGCAGGATCTGCATCAAGCAGGAGTTTCACCACTTCGGAGCTCTGTCCTTTTACAGCCATGTGAAGTGCAGTTTGTCCTTTCTTGTCAACCCGTCTAGCTAGCTGAGGATCCTTGACTAGCAGAGCTTTTATGACATCCACATGCCCTTGCCTTGCAGCTAGATGCAATGCATTTTTATGGTTAGACCGAGAAATCTCTAGCAAATCCCCAGCTTTAGATAAGAGCTGGTTCACAACTTCTGTATGGCCTCTCATAGCTGCAGACACAAGCGGAGTTGCATTCGATGGGCCAAATGTATGGCTAAGCGTCGCATCATGATCTAGCAAGACTTCAACAATAGCTGCAAGAAACAACCATGTTTGTAAAACTTCATTATATCAATAAGCCTATCCAAGAGTTGAGGAGCATTACCATGATGACCTTGTATAGCAGCAATATGAAGCGGATCATATCCAGAACGATTCTTCTTAGCAATGCTCTCTCTACTCGAATACTTCAAAAGCTCTTTAACAACATCTAGATGTCCTTTATCTGCAGCAGTGAAGAGCGCTGTCTCACCTAACTCATTAACCTCATTCACAATCGACGCTCTGATCTCAGCAACCTCAGTATCAAACTCTTCCCCACTCAGAGTCCCTTCCATCTGAGAATTAATATCCTTGAGAATCTGCTGCACAGCGGATAAATCACCACGTTGAGCAGCTAAGTGAAGCTCAGTGTCGTTATGGCGACCGGTGACTTGCTTAACATACTTTTTCTTCCCAGCTTGATCCATTCTCTTGCCTGAGTTAGACAAAACCAAAGCTGGTGCAGTTGCTGTCGCAGAGGGTGAAGGTGTTGGTGAAGGATCCATTCTCTTGCCTGAGTTAGACAAAACCAAAGCTGGTGCAGTTGCTGTTGCGGATGGTGAAGGTGTTGGTGAAGGATCCATCATAGGATTTTGATTCTCACTTGACTGTAAAATCATTCCACCTTTCTCCATGTCTGTTTCTCCTGAAGAATTAAACAGAAGAACCTCAATTCAACGGACACAGAGAAGGTCAATTCAACTACCTTAGATCTGGATACATACATCTATGTGAATTTAGGGGACTCACAACAGAAATTAATCATTTCTGGATATAAAATAATTCATAAGTGAAGAAGCATATGGGTGGTTTAGTATTCAACAGACAAGACGAGGGACCAATGAGATCACATGTCTGAAAACGGTTGAAATATTCTTTCCGACAATCACGCGAATAAATCAATCAACTGCCGAAGTTGTAAGAGAATAATATTTGTGGCTGCCTAAAACGAACTACCAAAGTGTTTCCAGCTCAACAAAAGAAAAACCAAATTGGGTTAGGATAATTCTTAATTTCAATAGCCAGAATCATATCAAAATTCAAGATCGTATGATAAAGTCGAGAACTTTGTGTGTATAAGTAAAGTAAAAATAAGAATGATCGGTTACCATCTGCAAAGGATGAGGCGGCCATGAGTGAAGCTCGAAGCTACAAGAGAGGGAAGAAAATGAGAAAGTGAGAAGAAGGCTAGCTGGAAAAATGAAGACTCGATCTCCATGTGGTCAATCAATCCCCAATATTTGCTAACTAATCCCAAACTTTATATTTATTATGGAATTGCCCTCTATCTATTATGTGTTCGAAAACTTTCCATTTTTTAAAGTTCTTATCCAGAGAGAGGACAGGAGGAGAGTGTGTGTGTGAGAGTGAGACACCGAAGCTCTGAAAACATGGCGATAACACCGCTACGAATCACGAACCCTTTCCCAGCTCTGCGTATTCTTCCCGCCGGAAAGCCACACGCTTCGAAACTCTTCACCGTCCGCGCCACCGACGTAGAGTCCCCGGATGAGACTCAACCCGACAACTCAGAAACGATTCAGACCGAACCCAGCTCAGATTCCGACCAATTCGAGTCCCGTATCTCAAACATTCGACTCAGATACAAAAGCGGAACGGGGAAGAAAGCAGAGGTGAGAAAATCGAAGAAAGGATCAGCCGGGCCTGCGTCGTCAAAAGGTTCGGGAATGTATTTGCCGCCGGTGAGTCTAAAAGAGCCGGTCTCAGGTGGGTTGAAAGTGGAATTAGGGTTTAGTCCATACACCGAACGGATTAACGGGAGGATGGCGGGATTAGGGCTCATGGCTTTGCTTCTGGTTGAGTTAGCGACGGGTAAGAGTGTGTTGAATTACCACACGCCTTCTGTGGTGTTTCTTCAGATATATTTTATGGTGGCTGTTTCTACTATGTTTGTCAAGATCGAGAAGGAGAAGGTTAGTGTTTGGCCTAAAGATTGAAAAGAGCTGAGGGAAATTACATCAGAAACGTGAAAACGTTGGTTTTGTGATTGAAAGGTGTATGCTTTTGTTACTTTTGTTTCAAGTAATGTATGTAATGTATACTCACAGAATGTCAAGATGTGGATACAAGATTTGAACAGTTAAAGGATCTCACTTTGAAGTGAGTTTGTTGTTGTTCTTTGCAAGATTTTGTAAATTATGGATTATGATTGTGAGCTAAAGACATTGGACGTTGAAAGAAGAGTT
The DNA here is from genome assembly GCA_030180135.1 of Orychophragmus violaceus. NCBI lineage: Eukaryota > Viridiplantae > Streptophyta > Magnoliopsida > Brassicales > Brassicaceae > Orychophragmus > Orychophragmus violaceus. The sequence continues at coordinate 89,692,712 of CM058240.1, forward strand.
GAATCGAAAAGATGTTTGTTCATAACTCAAACCTCCGAATTACAAACAGTTAACGGCCTATCATTGAGTTTACTAATAATAATGTTGAACATGATTCATCAGTTGGCAGACTTTGGACTCGCAAGGTCTTCTTTAGACACTGATACTCATGTTTCCCCTCGGATTATGGGAACATTCGGGTATGAAACGATCTTACTATATGCAACCGAACCATTCAACCATAAACAATATATTGACTTGTTTCGTGTGATGCAGTTACTTGGCTCCTGAGTCTGGGAAACTCACTGATAAATCAGATGTATTCTCATTTGGAGTCGTAGTTCTTGAATTGATAACCGGACGTAGACCTGTTGATAAATCACCGCCTTTTGTTGATGATGATAACATCATTGATTGGGTTGGTTATCTCTTGTTTCCCTTAGCATCAAATCCTTAACTTTTGAAATAAGAAGCTTGTAAATCTTATCTAGGTAAAACCTCTGATGATACAAGTTCTAAACAATGGCAATTTTGACGGTCTTGTTGACCCGCGGTTAGAGGATAACTATGATATCAGCCAAATGACGAGAATGGTTGCTTGTGCCGCTGTTAGTGTCCGTCATTCAGGAAAACGATGCCCAAAAATGAGTCAAGTACTATCACATTGAAGGCTTTTTCACTTAACCTCATTATTAGGATAAAAGTCAAAACTTTGTGAGTGAGTTCCTCTATAATTGCAGATAGTTTGAGCATTTGAAGGCAATATATCTATAGATGAGTTAACGGAATGAGTCACTCCAGGACACAACACTATTTACAGCTGTAAGATCTCAACTCGGTATATCCTAAGATAGTAAGAGTTTTAGGGTTTTTCTTAAGGGATTCTAAAAGAAGAATTTAAGAACACGGTGAGAATTAGAAGGGTTTTATGCCGGTGTTTCTGAGATGGAAGCCGGTAAAAAGAATGTTAAAGTCACCGAAGAGAAATTAGGTTAAAGTCGGTACTCTAAGGTCTCTCAAGCAAGAATATTATGAAAAGCGTATGTTTATTGAATTATGAAGTCGCCTTTTATAAGGTTACAAAGTCGGTTACTAATAAGGAAAATCTAGATAAATACAAATATTTTCCTAATATCTCGGCTTTATCAAGACAGAATATTTTCATATCTTCTAGCGCCGCCTTTGTCCTATTTTTAACTAACACCCCTAAACCCTAATGTAAGCAGATTGTCCCGAGTTCGGTAAAACCTAAGTTTTACCGCCTTGGGCCTTGTACCGACTTTCCATTCTGGGCCGACCTAAACTCATGAATAGGCCTTTTAGAAAAGTGATAATCTTGACTCCAATAATAAGCCCCCCCCCCCAGTGTGGCGACTTGACTTTAAGTCGACATTACGAGGAGTTAACCTATGGTTTAAGAAGTGATTTTGTTGGCCCATATCTTTCTTCTGTCAAGCCCTTCTTTTAGGCCCATAACTTGTCGGACCGATCCGGCTTGACTTAGACCGGTTGTGAATTGAGTAGTTAGATTCGAACCGGTGAATATTTGAATTAACCGCACGAAACCGGAATTAATCCTCGGTTCAATTGGTCGGATAGGTGCGAGATACGAAGCGTCACCTAGGTAATTATTGCCTCGAGTTCTGCGCCGTCATTTTCACCATAAATAGTCTTCTCTCGCTTCTCACTTCTTCATTTTCGCTCAAGTGAAGAAGTTTAAATGGTAATTTCTCTCTGCCAATATTTATTTTCCGATAATTTCTCCGTCGTTGCTCCGCCTTAGGTTTCTAGGATTTTAGATCAAATTTCATTTGCTGTTTGCGTTCTTCGTCTGTTCTTCCACAAATCATGTCTTTAATCCGTTGTCCGGGGAACAAAGACAAGGAAGTTGTTACCATTTCGTCTGCGGATGACTCATCAAGTCGTCGATCCATTTCTTCCGACTCCACATCTTCGAGCACTTCCTCCGACTTGAGGAATCATCCTGTTCATCTCGAAGTCAAAGAGCTCCAGCGTCGTCGTGAGACGTCACGTCAAACTGATGCTGTTGAGAGTTCTGGTTAGGAAGATTTTATCATCCGGCAATTACGAGACTCTGATGATGATGAGGACAATATCGATATCGATCAAGACGGTTCTGACGGTAAAGACACTTCTCTTCCTGTGTTGTCGGGTGCTCCTAGTGAGGCTTTTGGAAATGTCTTCGAAACTCGATCCACTGTGAAGTCGGTGACGTCTACGCTCCAGGGTTGCGGAGCAGATCCAAGGATTAAGTTCTTCATCCCTTGTACGCTTGATCGTCCTTGGAATCCTCCACCAGGGTACATGACTCTTTACGAGTCGTATTTCATCAATACCGACACTGGGGGATGTCGTTGCTGGTTCCCAGTTCCCGACTTGCTGGTCTCCTACTGTCATCGTCGTGAAATCGCCATTTCTCAGCTTTCGGCCGTCGCGGTTCGTCACATGGTGGGTCTTCTCGTGCTTGGCGCTGAAGCTGATATCACGATGACTGTGAGCATCTTCGAGGAAATGACTTCAATCAACCCCATGAAGACAACTAGTCCAGGGTGTTTCGCGGTTAAACTCAAGAGCGGTAACCGTGTAGTGATGGATGCACCTAATAAGATCAACAACTGGCAAAGATATTACTTCTATGTCGAGTTATCTTCGTTAGTTGTTCCCGACGACCACAGGGAACTCATCAGGACGTCTTGGAATACGAATTATGGTAGATGTCGTCCCAAGTTTGCCGTCAATTTAATGTGATGATTTACTTAATTCTGTTTTGTTAATGCAGTGCATCATCCTTTTCTCAAGCCGTACCCGGAAAATTACTTCCCGATTCTCCAAGAGATCTAATCCCTCGGTCTTCACAAGTGGTCAGATCTCTCCCGGGATCGTATAAACAAAACTCTTCCGCGGATTTCTAAAGGTTTACTTCTCCTTATTTTTGAAAGTCGGTATGTAACGCCCCTTTTCCATTCTCCGCTGACCGTCGAGCTTGAAACACCCCATCCCGACACTACGGCCGGAACGGCCGTTCCATTCTCTAAGTATTCCGACTTGAGGTTCGTTGTCAACCTCAAGTCCCTTTACTCTATACTTAGTCAAATTCAAGCTTAAGTTCATTTCCATTTAACAATTCCGTTCATTCTATTCTAAGGCAAACGAGTTAACATAAGACAGAAATAGACTTTTATTAATCAAACCAAGGTACCAAATACAATGTGAGTCAAGTGCATTATGCTAATACAGTATTCGGTCCTAAACAAGTCTATCTCTACACACACACCACTCGTCCCGTCTCGGTCCGCTCCTAGGATCAATCATCCTTATGATCGTCCGCATGTCCTGAAATGCAACAAAACAACATAAGTATGAAAAGTATAACCATCAACTTAGCATTATACAATTCTATATGCTCAATAACCCAATGCAACATGAAAACCCTAAACCGTTCTAATTCCATCTAATGTCGGCTAAGTTTCCATAATCGAACCGCGTCACGACCGTTCTGAATCCGCGGTTAAAACCGCGATCCTTAACCGTGCGCGTCAGTCCGTGTACCGCGATCAGCGCCTCGGCAGTACGTCCATCCGATTGGACGGATCAGTACATGCGCGATGCGCATCAGGCTGTGTACCGCGATCAGCGTCTCGGCAGTACGTCCATCCGAAGGAACGGATCGGTACATGCGCGATGCGCGTCAAGCCGCGTCAGTCCCGATCATGCGCGCATCATCCCGAGCCGACCAGTCTGTGGCGCGCGATCATCCGTACGGACGAAACACACGTCCGGCTAGCGTCTCGCGAGAAGGCACCCGTCAGTACGTAGGGTCGCGACTGTTCACCGCGAACGGACGCGATGGTTCCGCGGACGGTTACCATCGATCCGTTACCGCAGTGTCCGGTCCGCGACTACCCCGACCATCCGATAGCGGTTTACGGTACGACCGTGTACGCCGATCATTTCCAGACCGTTCAACGCCGGTCAGTCCATCCCACGGTTTTATGGTCCGGCTATCTAATCCCGATAAGCCGTCCGACCATCCATGACCCGGTTGCTCTTCCCACAACCGTCCGATCATCCGCGTATGAACCCAACAACCTTTAGCGTCCGCGGTACACGACCCAACCGTTCGAACCGCGATCATGGCCTTTGGCCGATCGCTTGAATGTTCAACCAAGCCGACACTAAAACCGTGTTGTCTAACCCGGTCCTAGTTCCAGGAGAAGGAGTAGAAGAAAGATGTTATCCGGCCACAACTTAACCGACCATAAGCCACGGTTTGACCCAAGGCCGAGAGAAGAGATGGTCACGGTCTAACCTTTGCGGTCGTGGTGGACTTGCCCGGATCACGGCTTGATTCTCCCGCCATAATTCCTCCTTAAGCCGCTCCAATTCACCCACCAAAACCCTTGAACAATCGCCGACTCTCTCTCTAGAAAACCGGCCACAAACGCCTTTCTCTCTCTTATCTTTCACTCGGTTTTTCTTGGCCTTTGCCTTTAGAAAAATCTGGGTTTTCCCCCTTGTGAACTTGCGTGCGAAAATGGCCTCTAAGGCTTCTATTTATAAGCCTTAGATCGCCCCATAACCGCCCATGGCAATGGTTGCCTTTGGGACTAGCGAATAGACACAAGTCCATTGGTGGCCATTCGCTTATATGCGCTAGGATCAGCTAGTGTCACTAGCTGATCAGCTCATTTCACACTTCACACTTCAACCGAGCTAAGCCGAGCTACCCACACTCATTCCAGCTGATTCCCACTTGATTAAGCTCCATTCCAGCTGAGCTTAACCTAATTCCGTCCATAGAACACTCCCCTTTTTGGCCGTCTCAGCCTTAAGTTCGTATTTCTGGTCCTATGGACGCCCAATGGCCCGTAGGCCGGTTCGGGGATGTTACATAGCTGACCGGTCAACAATCAAACAAGAACATGACCGATCGAACCCGAGCAAGGCGAACAGGAAAAGTTCGTCACAGGACGAAGTCAGAGACGGATCGGTTTGAGACAAAGTCCATCTTTGACCTTGCTATCCTCACTTCCGTAGCACAAGTTGTACACCTTGTACCACTTCGGTGAGTTGTGTCGGTTCGGACGAAACCTCATATCAGGGAAACAATTTCATTTCTGAGTAATCAACGTTGAGTACAACGTTTAATAGAATTTTACAAACAGTCGTCAAGTAAAATATACAAGGATCAACACACGAAATAACAATTATGCCGAACCGAGAAAACACCCCAAAACCCACGAATCAAATCTCGTCACAAGCAACCCGAAACCACACCGAGGACCTCCCGCGCCCGTCACAGCTAAACCTGAAAAACACAAAAGAGTATAATGAGCGATATAAGATCACCCAGTGAATCGGCTCCCCACTACCGGCTTCTAATCTATCTAGTTTCTACAAATTCCCGCCCCAAAACCCAAAATAACAATCGACAGAAATAAATAGTCGATCACGCACTACCACGTCGTGTCAACCCACACACAATCAAGCAATGGCCAAAACAAGAGAATTAAGGAAATCGAAGGCACTGCGACACATGTCCTCGATTGGACTCAATCTATCTATCGCGCAACGAAGGAAAGATAACAAAACAAACACTGGGCCCTACGAACTTGGTGACTTCCACAGGTTTCCACTGTCACCGATATGGCAACTAACCCACATGACTCCTAGCCGTCCATACAACGACTAGGACACCGTTCTCTGTCCATCGATACGCGGCGACTCTGGTTACCCCCGGCAACCCGAGCTTCCATGCAGTCCGGCCCTAGGACGCGACCCCGTATTCTCCGGACTACACCCTACAGACGTCACTCCATAGGTTCGCACCCGCCAGGCTAAGCTGATAAGGTTCTCAATTCCCGAGGATCCAATCGGGATGGAAGTACCAGCACGTAAACAAAACCTAGGCTTGCGGAATCTAACGCACCCTAGAGTCCTAGTGCAGGAATATAAACACGCAGACTCGCTGGGACTCTAGCACAGAACACGCAATCAATATCAATAGTAAGTCCCCAACCATTCCGCAAGCCTCTACACTACCACCGCTCTGACTAGGTAAGATACCTAGTCAGCACCACTAACTTACCCGATCCCGTGACCGGAGTAAGTGTCCGCAATAACTGCTCGGCCCAACACCGAGAAGTCTAACAAGCCTGCACACAAGCTCACAACAATAACAATAATCACAACAATCAATCACGCAATCACAATCTATCACACAATCACATACAAGCAGGCTTATTAGTGTTGCTATCATCTTTTAATCCATTTCACGCCCGCTATCTTGGGTTAACCGCTTGTTAACCCGTAGATGGTTCACCAATCATCACACTTCTTACTTCTTAACCAAACCTAGTCATCATTTACTAACTCCCCGATCCGTCGGTTTAGACTTAGTAAACTTACTAACTCCCCGACGTCTCATTATTAACTTTATTCATTCATTCCCCAAACCCGCTATTAAACCTAAACCCCAATCCCGTTATAATATTCTATACGTTCGTTTAGGTTTAACCATATTTTAATGTCGTCTTAATTCCCGTATATAGATTCATTAATTATCGTTCTTATACCATATATATGCATATACAGTCCTAAACAATGATCTATATGAATGCATCACCCAATCATTACTAACAACCTAGCGGCACACAACCAATTAATCTTTTAATTCTTTAAACCCTAACATGCTTATCCGATCCTAACCGGTTTAACATTAAACGCCCAATTAATTATTAATTACTCATTAGGTTAAGTAACGGGTATGCAATCCTAGTACTACGGTTTATCAATTTCCGGTCTATATGAGTCTAAAGGTTTGTGAGCCGACTCACAGTGAGATAGGCACGGAAATGGCGGCTCTGACACGGTATGCATCCCAAGACCCCCGAACTGGAACCCGAACCTCCCGAATGCACGAACTCGAATCCCGAAGCTTCCCGAACGTCTTGACCGTTGACCGTAATAATTCTAACCAAGCTTCTGGGCCATCTTCTCTCTCCTTCACGCCTCCTTCTCTCTCTCTTCTTTTCATCTTCACGTCTCTCTCTCTACTTTCTCTCTCTTCTTTTTCTCTCTTCACTTTCTCTCTCTTCTTTCTCTCTCCTCCGGTCTTCCTTCTTCCTCTCTCCTTCTCCTCATCTCACGCTTCTCTCTCCTTCCTTCTTCCTCTCTCTCCTCTTCTTCACACCTCTTCTCCTCCTTCACGCTTCTTCTTCTCTCCCTCTCTCTCTCCTTCACGCTTCACTTCTTCTTTCTTCTTCTCCTTTCTTCTTCCTCACGCTTCACTCTTCTCTCTCTCCTTCTTCTTCACGCTCTTCTTCTCTCTTACTCTTCTTCTCTCCCTTATCTCCTCACGCTTCTTCTCCTCTTCTTCTTCTCTCTTTTCTCTTCTTCTCCTTCTCTTATTCTCTCTTCTTCTTCTTCTCTTTCTTTTTGTTGTTGTTTCTCTCCACATGATTCGAATAATCTAATAAGGTTCCATGTGTTTGTGACAGCTTAGAGACCAAGTTGTCTCTTCCTTACCTCTCCACGTGTCCCTTGAGATGATGGGGTCCCATGTGTCTCATGGAATTCCATGAACCTTTCCTCTTTTATTCCCTTGAAGCCACGTTACCACCACCATGTGACAAATAAAAATGCAGCTCATCTTGTCTCTCTTATGCCACGTTTCCTAGACCCAATTAAATTAATCTTCCTCTCCTTTTCCATGCAGGACACGTATCCTTCCAAAGTTTATTGTATCCATCTCATCTCTCACATAATAAACATATGTTTATTCATGTGCAATGTATCTTTTTATTCTTTTATATACAGCCACGTGTCATACCAGGAATAATACACTAAACTCTCCCTTATATCTCATGCCATGACACCTTCCAACCAATCAACAACCTCCTTATCTTCAAACCATCCTGATGCTTCGTACAGCCACGTGTCATACCAGGAATAATACACTAAACGGACGGTTACCATCGATCCGTTACCGCAGTGTCCGGTCCGCGACTACCCCCGACCATCCGATAGCGGTTTACGGTACGACCGTGTACGCCGATCATTTCCAGACCGTTCAACGCCGGTCAGTCCATCCCACGGTTTTATGGTCCGGCTATCTAATCCCGATAAGCCGTCCGACCATCCATGACCCGGTTGCTCTTCCCACAACCGTCCGATCATCCGCGTATGAACCCAACAACCTTTAGCGTCCGCGGTACACGACCCAACCGTTCGAACCGCGATCATGGCCTTTGGCCGATCGCTTGAATGTTCAACCAAGCCGACACTAAAACCGTGTTGTCTAACCCGGTCCTAGTTCCAGGAGAAGGAGTAGAAGAAGGATGTTATCCGGCCACAACTTAACCGACCATAAGCCACGGTTTGACCCAAGGCCGAGAGAAGAGATGGTCACGGTCTAACCTTTGCGGTCGTGGTGGACTTGCCCGGATCACGGCTTGATTCTCCCGCCATAATTCCTCCTTAAGCCGCTCCAATTCACCCACCAAAACCCTTGAACAATCGCCGACTCTCTCTCTAGAAAACCGGCCACAAACGCCTTTCTCTCTCTTATCTTTCACTCGGTTTTTCTTGGCCTTTGCCTTTAGAAAAATCTGGGTTTTCCCCCTTGTGAACTTGTGTGCGAAAATGGCCTCTAAGGCTTCTATTTATAAGCCTTAGATCGCCCCATAACCGCCCATGGCAATGGTTGCCTTTGGGACTAGCGAATGGACACAAGTCCATTGGTGGCCATTCGCTTATGGGCGCTAGGATCAGCTAGTGTCACTAGCTGATCAGCTCATTTCACACTTCACACTTCAACCGAGCTAAGCCGAGCTACCCACACTCATTCCACCTGATTCCCACTTGATTAAGCTCCATTCCAGCTGAGCTTAACCTAATTCCGTCCATAGAACACTCCCCTTTTTGGCCGTCTCAGCCTTAAGTTCGTATTTCTGGTCCTATGGACGCCCAATGGCCCGTAGGCCGGTTCGGGGATGTTACAAGTTCTCCCCCCCTTGAAATGGATTCGTCCCCGAATCCGCTCCAAGAAGTTCGTCTCTTGTAAACTCCTCAAACCACTCTGGGTAATCCGCCTTCATTCGGGCCTCGGTTTCCCAAGTGATCTCCTTAACTCCGTTGCAAATCCATTCCACCTTGACCATCTGAATTACCTTCTTCCTGGTGACTTTTTCCAGTCGATCCAGGATCCTTATGGGTCTAGTTTCCAAAGTGAGGTTTGCCTTAAGATCTGCGGGAATTTCTGGCAAAATGATGTCTTGATCCGAGAGGCACTTGCGCAGCTGTGAGACATGGAACACATTGTGGAATGCTTCCATCTCGTTGGGCAAGTCCAACTTGTAGGCCACTTTCCCGACCCTTTCCAGAATCGTGAATGGCCCCAAGTACCTCGGGTCAAGTTTCCCTCTCTTGGAAACCCTAGCCCTTCCTCGGAAGGTAATCATCTTAAGGTAAACCCGGTCCCCAACTTGGAACTCAAGGTCTTTCCTCCTCTTGTTGGCATAACTCCTTTGGCGATCTTGCGCCTCCTTCATCTTAGCCTTTAGGAATCGGATTTGCTCGGTGGTCTCGGCAATTATGTCCGGTCCAACCACACTGGACTCTCCCACTTGTGTCCAACACAATGGGGTCCTACAAGGCCGGCCATACAACGCTTCATAAGGCGACATCCCGATGATTGCTTGATAACTGTTGTTATAAGCAAACTCGGTCAAGGGCAAGTACTTCTCCCAAGAATCGCCCCAATCTAGAACACACGCCCTTAGCATGTCTTCTAGCGTTTGTATGGTCCTCTCCGACTGCCCATCCGTCTGAGGATGGTAAGCCGTACTCATGTTCACTCTTGTTCCTAGGGCTTTTTGAAAAGCTTGCCAGAAATAAGAAGTGAACCGACCATCTCGGTCCGACACAATACTTGCTGGAATACCGTGAAGTCTTACGACCTCATCAATGTATCTCTCAGCAAGCTTGCCCACTCCATCAGTCTTCTTGATGGCCAAGAAGTGTGCAGACTTGGTCAGCCTGTCCACTACAACCCAAATCGTGTCCTTCCTCAACCGAGTCGCAGGTAGTCCCGTTACAAAGTCCATGGTGATGTGATCCCACTTCCATTCCAGAATGGGCAGACTTTGCAATAGGCCACTCGGGACTTGGTGTTCAATCTTAACCAACTGACACGTTTGGCGCTTGGACACCCATTCTGCAATGTCTCTCTTCATCCCGACCCAATGATAGTACCGTTTGAGGTCTTGGTACATCTTGGTCTGTCCAGGATGAATGGAGAACTTAGACTGATGAGCCATCCTTAATATTTCTTCCTTAAGGACTTCCACGTCGGGAACACACACCCGTCCATTCACCACAATCGTTCCATTGTTGGTAAACTGGTACTCGGTGTTGTTGTTATTCACCGACTTGATCAGCTCTTCATCATGTTCCTGAGCCAACCGTACACGAGTCAACAGATCCGCCTGGTCTGCTGCTCCAAGGCCGAGTGGCTCATTGTCCACTGACAATGCGTTCAGATGCAAGGACCTGACCAAACCGACCAAGGTCTCTGCATCCTTCTCCACGGCCACCTCGGTCCTCTTCCGACTCAAGGCGTCTGCTACCAAGTTAGCTTTTCCCGGATGATAGGTGATGTCTAGATCGTAATCTGCCACCAACTCCATCCATCTTCTTTGCCTTAGGTTCAAGTCAGGCTGAGTGAACACATACTTCAGACTCTTATGGTCGGTGAATAGTTGCACTTTGGCTCCGTAGAGATAAGATCGCCAGATCTTTAGTGCAAATACCACAGCGGCCATCTCAAGATCATGGGTTGGGTAATTACCCTCGTGCTTCCTCAACTGCCTTGAAGCATAAGCAATCACCTTTCCTTCCTGCATCAGAACACAACCCAGACCGATCCGGGATGCATCTGTATAGACCACGTAAGGCACGTTGTCCATGGGCAAGGTCAGGATTGGCGCCTTGGTTAGCATAACCTTCAAGTCCTGGAAACTCTTCTCCGCAGCCTCCGTCCATTCGAACTTTACGTTCTTTCCGGTTAGCTTAGTCATGGCCTTGGCCATACTTGCAAAACCCTGGACGAACCGCCTGTAATAACCGGCCAAACCAAGGAAACTCCGAACCTCGGTTGCGTTCCTTGGCCGCGGCCACTCCTCAATCGACCGGATCTTCTCCGGATCGACCGCAACTCCCTTGTCAGACACGATGTGTCCAAGGAAGCCCACGCTACTCTGCCAGAAACTACACTTGCTCAACTTGGCGTAGAGCTGGTGTGTCCTCAAGGTCTCTAGTACAATCCTTAGATGTTCACGGTGTTCTTCGCGGTTCTTGGAGTAGACAAGAATGTCATCAATGAAAATGATCACAAACCTATCTAACCATTCCCGAAAAACACTGTTCATCATCTTCATGAAGGCAGCTGGTGCATTTGTTAGACCAAATGGCATGACTACAAACTCGTAGTGACCATACCGGGTTCGAAACGCGGTTTTCCTCACGTCCTCAGGCGCTATCGGGATTTGATGGTAACCCGACGCCAGATCGATCTTGGAAAACACGGTTGAACCTTTTAGTTGATCCAACAGCTCGTCTATCCGAGGTAACGGGTACTTGTTCTTCACAGTGACCCGGTTTATACCGCGGTAGTCGATGCACAGCCGGAGGCTTCCATCCTTCTTTTTGACAAAAAGGACGGGAGCGCCCCATGGAGAACTGCTCGGTCTAATAAAACCCTTGTCTAGCAGTTCTTCCAGCTGCTTCTTCAGCTCGGCCATCTCAGCCGGAGCCATTCTGTACGGAGCCTTAGACAGAGGTTTCGTCCCTGGTTCAAGTTCAATGACGAATGGATCAGACCGGTCAGGCGGTAAGCCTTCTAAGGCCTTGAACACATCGTCAAAGTCCCGAACCACTGGGATCTCACCAATCTTTACTTCCGTCCCCACTTCCTTAGTGGTGATGGTGGCCAGGTATGCCTCGCATCCCCTTTCCAACATCTTCTCTGCTTGGATCGCAGAGACGACTAGACTTCCTGAAGTCGGCCTCACTCCTTGGAACATAACCTTGCCTTCTGGTCTATCGAACTTCACCCTTCCCCGGTGACAGTCAATAGTGGCTCGGTTCTGCCCCAACCAATCCATACCCAAGATCACCTCGTGATGCTTGAGCTGGACCACCACTAGGCCAGCTGGCATACTTACGCCTCCTATGGAGACTGGTATACCACTAACTAAACCTAGCACGGGCATTACTTGCCCTCCGGCCGCATTTACAATGCCTTGGCCCACGACCGGTTCCTTCTGGAACAAGCCTTTCCCTATCATCCTAGGACTAACAAAACTATGTGTAGCCCCGGAATCAAACATATTCAGTGTTTCTACACCTCCTACCACAACGGTCCCTACACATTCCCACAATGCATATAAGCCCCGCTTTATTTCCCCAATATGCTATGCAGTAATTTGAAGAAATTAGGGTTCAAGTGACATACCAGTAATCGCATCGAAGGAGCCAGCCTCTCCCGAGTCCTTCACGAGCTCGTAGATACGGGGATTAGCAGCCGTACCCTTAGTAGGTCCCGTACGGCCCTCACGACCCCGCTCCACTTTCGGAGCTCCCGACCGTCCGTCTCGGCCACTCGGACACTCCCGGGCATAGTGTCCCGGTTGTCCACAACGGAAACATGTGCGCGGTTTCTCCGTCACTTCCTTGATACCCTCAGCCTGTGGACAGCTCGCGACCTCATGGTCCTTGCTACCACACTTCACGCAGGTCCTCCTTTTCTTCCAACAGCTTCCGGAGTGTTGCTTCCCACAGGAGGTGCATTCTGCGCGGTCAGAGGATTGGTTATCAGCCCCTTGGCCCCATTTCCTCTTTAGGTCCTTCACAGGTCGGCTGGCCCCCTTGTCTTGCGACTTGGCCACCGCCTGCTTCACCTCGACCAAATTGGCCTCGACCGTTGCGGCCCGTTCGACCAACTCCGAGACAGAGTCGTAAGAACAAACCGAGCAGTGGGTCTTAAGTTCCGGACGCAAACCGCGAAGGAACCGACGGACCTGAGCTGGCTCATCCTCTACGTCCCGTCCCACAAAGCGTCTGAGACGGTCGAACTCGGCCTCATACTCCCGAACCGTCTTGTAACCTTGGACCAAACTCAAATACTTTCCTTCCATACGATCCCAAGCCTCGGCCGGGAAGTACTTCCGGTTGAATTCAGTCTCAAAGTCCTCGAACGACTCGAGAAGGCCCTTGGTGCGTCTGTCCACTGACAGCCACCAATTATGCGCATCCCCTTCCAGGAAGTGGATCGCAATGTCCTTACGGTAATCCTTTGGACAACGGGTAGAACGGAAGTTCCGGACAAGCCGTGACCTCCATTCATCAGCCTCAAGTGGGTCAGCACTGCCCTTAAAGGGCTTCGTTCCCAACTTGGTGATATGGCCCAAGACGTTGAGATAGTCCACCTTACGGTCCTTCTTATGAACCGGTGACTCTATCACTACTACGTCTGAGTCGTCATCACTCGGGGCCGAAGTCTCAGGGACTTGGACCCGCGGCTCACCCTCAGCTGACTTCTGGCCAGAGATACTCTGGTTCAAAGTCGTAAGCTGGTCCATGACCGTCTTAAGCAACGTCCACATCTGACCGATGTTCGGGACGGCTGTAAACGGCTCACCGTCACCACCACCTGTGGCATCATCATTCTCAAGACCGGTCTCATGGTGGACCGCATGAGAAGATGACTCGCCCATCCGTTCCTCCTCATCCCTAGCATGAACTCCCGGTTCGGAAACCCTAGTCCCGTCAGGAAAGTGAGGAGCCGGAGAATCAATGCCTGTCTGGTTAACCTCACGACCGGTTAACCCAGGCGCAACAGGAGTGGTCTGGACCTTCTGGCCTTGGCCGATCGCAGACACCTCCTTATCCTTATCCTTAGTCCTCTTGGACTTCTTACCAACCTGAAGATTCATCAAGATACAATAAATATCAAGCAAGCAATCTTCAATTCCTAATAGTTCTAATGCATTTCTACCGCAGACCTCAACCCGGACGAGTGGTGTAGCCCTTAACCCAAAGCCTAGGAAATAACTCCGCTCTGATACCAACTTGAAACACCCCATCCCGACACTACGGCCGGAACGGCCGTTCCATTCTCTAAGTATTCTGACTTGAGGTTCGTTGTCAACCTCAAGTCCCTTTACTCTATACTTAGTCAAATTCAAGCTTAAGTTCATTTCCATTTAACAATTCCATTCATTCTATTCTAAGGCAAACGAGTTAACATAAGACAGAAATAGACTTTAATTAATCAAACCAAGGTACCAAATACAATGTGAGTCAAGTGCATTATGCTAATACAGTATTCGGTCCTAAACAAGTCTATCTCTACACACACACCACTCGTCCCGTCTCGGTCCGCTCCTAGGATCAATCATCCTTATGATCGTCCGCATGTCCTGAAATGCAACAAAACAACATAAGTATGAAAAGTATAACCATCAACTTAGCATTATACAATTCTATATGCTCAATAACCCAATGCAACATGAAAACCCTAAACCGTTCTAATTCCATCTAATGTCGGCTAAGTTTCCATAATCGAACCGCGTCACGACCGTTCTGAATCCGCGGTTAAAACCGCGATCCTTAACCGTGCGCGTCAGTCCGTGTACCGCGATCAGCGCCTCGGCAGTACGTCCATCCGGTTGGACGGATCAGTACATGCGCGATGCGCATCAGGCTGTGTACCGCGATCAGCGCCTCGGCAGTACGTCCATCCGAAGGAACGGATCGGTACATGCGCGATGCGCGTCAAGCCGCGTCAGTCCGCCCGTCAGTCCCGATCATGCGTGCATCATCCCGAGCCGACCAGTCCGTGGCGCGCGATCATCCGTACGGACGAAACACACGTCCGGCTAGCGTCCTGCGAGAAGGCACCCGTCAGTACGTAGGGTCGCGACTGTTCACCGCGAACGGACGCGATGGTTCCGCGGACGGTTACCATCGATCCGTTACCGCAGTGTCCGGTCCGCGACTACCCCGACCATCCGATAGCGGTTTACGGTACGACCATGTACGCCGATCATTTCCAGACCGTTCAACGCCGGTCAGTCCATCCCACGGTTTTATGGTCCGGCTATCTAATCCCGATAAGCCGTCCGACCATCCATGACCCGGTTGCTCTTCCCACAACCGTCCGATCATCCGCGTATGAACCCAACAACCTTTAGCGTCCGCGGTACACGACCCAACCGTTCGAACCGCGATCATGGCCTTTGGCCGATCGCTTGAATGTTCAACCAAGCCGACACTAAAACCGTGTTGTCTAACCCGGTCCTAGTTCCAGGAGAAGGAGTAGAAGAAGGATGTTATCCGGCCACAACTTAACCGACCATAAGCCACGGTTTGACCCAAGGCCGAGAGAAGAGATGGTCACGGTCTAACCTTTGCGGTCGTGGTGGACTTGCCCGGATCACGGCTTGATTCTCCCGCCATAATTCCTCCTTAAGCCGCTCCAATTCACCCACCAAAACCCTTGAACAATCGCCGACTCTCTCTCTAGAAAACCGGCCACAAACGCCTTTCTCTCTCTTATCTTTCACTCGGTTTTTCTTGGCCTTTGCCTTTAGAAAAATCTGGGTTTTCCCCCTTGTGAACTTGTGTGCGAAAATGGCCTCTAAGGCTTCTATTTATAAGCCTTAGATCGCCCCATAACCGCCCATGGCAATGGTTGCCTTTGGGACTAGCGAATGGACACAAGTCCATTGGTGGCCATTCGCTTATGGGCGCTAGGATCAGCTAGTGTCACTAGCTGATCAGCTCATTTCACACTTCACACTTCAACCGAGCTAAGCCGAGCTACCCACACTCATTCCAGCTGATTCCCACTTGATTAAGCTCCATTCCAGCTGAGCTTAACCTAATTCCGTCCATAGAACACTCCCCTTTTTGGCCGTCTCAGCCTTAAGTTCGTATTTCTGGTCCTATGGACGCCCAATGGCCCGTAGCCCGGTTCGGGGATGTTACAGAGCTGACCGGTCAACAATCAAACAAGAACATGACCGATCGAACCCGAGCAAGTCGAACAGGAAAAGTTCGTCACAGGACGAAGTCAGAGACGGATCGGTTTGAGACAAAGTCCATCTTTGACCTCGCTATCCTCACTTCCGTAATACAAGTTGTACACCTTGTACCACTTCGGTGAGTTGTGTCGGTTCGGACGAAACCTCATATCAGGGAAACAATTTCATTTCTGAGTAATCAACGTTGAGTACAACGTTTAATAGAATTTTACAAACAGTCGTCAAGTAAAATATACAAGGATCAACACACGAAATAACAATTATGCCGAACCGAGAAAACACCCCAAAACCCACGAATCAAATCTCGTCACAAGCAACCCGAAACCACACCGAGGACCTCCCGCGCCCGTCGCAGCTAAACCTGAAAAACACAAAAGAGTATAATGAGCGATATAAGATCACCCAGTGAATCGGCTCCCCACTACCGGCTTCTAATCTATCTAGTTTCTACAAATTCCCGCCCCAAAACCCAAAATAACAATCGACAGAAATAAATAGTCGATCACGCACTACCACGTCGTGTCAACCCACACACAATCAAGCAATGGCCAAAACAAGAGAATTAAGGAAATCGAAGGCACTGCGACACATGTCCTCGATTGGACTCGATCTATCTATCGCGCAACGAAGGAAAGATAACAAAACAAACACTGGGCCCTACGAACTTGGTGACTTCCACAGGTTTCCACTGTCACCGATATGGCAACTAACCCACATGACTCCTAGCCGTCCATACAACGACTAAGACACCGTTCTCTGTCCATCGATACGCGGCGACTCTGGTTACCCCCGGCAACCCGAGCTTCCATGCAGTCCGGCCCTAGGACGCGACCCCGTATTCTCCGGACTACACCCTACAGACGTCACTCCATAGGTTCGCACCCGCCAGGCTAAGCTGATAAGGTTCTCAATTCCCGAGGATCCAATCGGGATGGAAGTACCAGCACGTAAACAAAACCTAGGCTTGCGGAATCTAACGCACCCTAGAGTCCTAGTGCAGGAATATAAACACGCAGACTCGCTGGGACTCTAGCACAGAACACGCAATCAATATCAATAGTAAGTCCCCAACCATTCCGCAAGCCTCTACACTACCACCGCTCTGACTAGGTAAGATACCTAGTCAGCACCACTAACTTACCCGATCCCGTGACCGGAGTAAGTGTCCGCAATAACTGCTCGGCCCAACACCGAGAAGTCTAACAAGCCTGCACACAAGCTCACAACAATAACAATAATCACAACAATCAATCACGCAATCACAATCTATCACACAATCACATACAAGCAGGCTTATTAGTGTTGCTATCATCTTTTAATCCATTTCACGCCCGCTATCTTGGGTTAACCGCTTGTTAACCCGTAGATGGTTCACCAATCATCACACTTCTTACTTCTTAACCAAACCTAGTCATCATTTACTAACTCCCCGATCCGTCGGTTTAGACTTAGTAAACTTACTAACTCCCCGACGTCTCATTATTAACTTTATTCATTCATTCCCCAAACCCGCTATTAAACCTAAACCCCAATCCCGTTATAATATTCTATACGTTCGTTTAGGTTTAACCATATTTTAATGTCGTCTTAATTCCCGTATATAGATTCATTAATTATCGTTCTTATACCATATATATGCATATACAGTCCTAAACAATGATCTATATGAATGCATCACCCAATCATTACTAACAACCTAGCGGCACACAACCAATTAACCTTTTAATTCTTTAAACCCTAACATGCTTATCCGATCCTAACCGGTTTAACATTAAACGCCCAATTAATTATTAATTACTCATTAGGTTAAGTAACGGGTATGCAATCCTAGTACTACGGTTTATCAATTTCCGGTCTATATGAGTCTAAAGGTTTGTGAGCCGACTCACAGTGAGATAGGCACGGAAATGGCGGCTCTGACACGGTATGCATCCCAAGACCCCCGAACTGGAACCCGAACCTCCCGAATGCACGAACTCGAATCCCGAAGCTTCCCGAACGTCTTGACCGTTGACCGTAATAATTCTAACCAAGCTTCTGGGCCATCTTCTCTCTCCTTCACGCCTCCTTCTCTCTCTCTTCTTTTCATCTTCACGTCTCTCTCTCTACTTTCTCTCTCTTCTTTTTCTCTCTTCACTTTCTCTCTCTTCTTTCTCTCTCCTCTGGTCTTCCTTCTTCCTCTCTCCTTCTCCTCATCTCACGCTTCTCTCTCCTTCCTTCTTCCTCTCTCTCCTCTTCTTCACACCTCTTCTCCTCCTTCACGCTTCTTCTTCTCTCCCTCTCTCTCTCCTTCACGCTTCACTTCTTCTTTCTTCTTCTCCTTTCTTCTTCCTCACGCTTCACTCTTCTCTCTCTCCTTCACGCTTCACTTCTTCTTTCTTCTTCTCCTTTCTTCTTCTCCTTTCTTCTTCCTCACGCTTCACTCTTCTCTCTCTCCTTCTTCTTCACGCTCTTCTTCTCTCTTACTCTTCTTCTCTCCCTTATCTCCTCACGCTTCTTCTCCTCTTCTTATTCTCTCTTCTTCTTCTTCTCTCTTTTCTCTTCTTCTCCTTCTCTTATTCTCTCTTCTTCTTCTTCTCTTTCTTTTTGTTGTTGTTTCTCTCCACATGATTCGAATAATCTAATAAGGTTCCATGTGTTTGTGACAGCTTAGAGACCAAGTTGTCTCTTCCTTACCTCTCCACGTGTCCCTTGAGATGATGGGGTCCCATGTGTCTCATGGAATTCCATGAACCTTTCCTCTTTTATTCCCTTGAAGCCACGTTACCACCACCATGTGACAAATAAAAATGCAGCTCATCTTGTCTCTCTTATGCCACGTTTCCCAGACCCAATTAAATTAATCTTCCTCTCCTTTTCCATGCAGGACACGTATCCTTCCAAAGTTTATTGTATCCATCTCATCTCTCACATAATAAACATATGTTTATTCATGTGCAATGTATCTTTTTATTCTTTTATATACAGCCACGTGTCATACCAGGAATAATACACTAAACTCTCCCTTATATCTCATGCCATGACACCTTCCAACCAATCAACAACCTCCTTATCTTCAAACCATCCTGATGCTTCCGTATAGCCGATTTCGCGTTAAATATATTAGAAACTCTCTAGAAGATCCATAAATCCTCAACCCTCCATAATCAGATTCTCCTTGCCATTTGATGAATTTATCATTTTGAATCGCCTCAAACGGACACCCGTAGCTCCGGTTATGAATTTTTGAAGTTTTATCGTTTTGTCGGTTTCCATTCCCGATTCACCGAAAAACATGTTTCTGCTCCGATTTCTCCAACTCTGGTCTTGTGAACATTATTTATATTAAAATATAAGAATATTCGGTCCGTCTCGGCTTCCGTCTCAAATTTTGGTAAATTTACCATTTTACCCCCGATATTGGTAAAATGACAATTTTACCCCTGGTTGACTTCCTGCTGCCCGTTGACCGTATTTTGGATACGGGTTATCACACGGTATACTTTTGTCGATTCTGAATCTTTTTTTTGTTCCAGTTAAGTGGAATACTAAGGCGAAGGTTACCCCTGAGCAACTCATCAAACCAAAGAAGATGGCAAGGTTCAACGGATTGAGTCGGTTGACTATTCCCAGAAGATTTCGTCCAAATCTTCGTCCTCTGCTAAGCCGTCCTCGGCTAAGCCGTCAGCAAAAGAGAAGGAGGTGCTATCTCAAGGCGGCAATGAATCTGCCGATGTCGTTGGGAAAGCTTCCAACGTCGCAGCGAGTGTCGAGCCAAACGCGGAGACTCTGCCTCCCACACTCCCACCTAAAGCTCCGTCCAGAAAGAGGACTACCGAAGACAAGTCGATCCAAGAGAGGTCGGCAAAAAAGGCCGCTAAGGCGGTTAAGCCTGGCGAAGAGTTTTCCGTCGATAAGACAACTTCCGACAAATATACCAAGGCCAAGGACCCGTGGCAATGATTCTACGAGGTGAATGGAGATGTCGTCGATTCTTCTGGCAAGACGAAACCCTTTTCTTCTCTAAAGGAGATTGTCCTGGTCAAACCTCGGCGCGAATTGAAGGAGGGTGAGGTCCGTCCGTCGATTCACAACTTCACCTATCAGTACGCGAGAGAAGTTCCGCTTATCGACAATCCTCGGACGTGCTTTGACATGCTGACATGTGTGCGGGAGAACAAATCAGACTGGCCGGTTTTGCAAGAACTGACTCATTCTGATGCCCTTATCAAATTGAAGCAAGCTGAGGCAACAGTAAGTACCTTTTTCTGATTCTTCTGTCTTTGTGATGATTTTTAAACAAAAAATCATGTTTTTTTAAAGATGATTGCGGCTTCAAATCGCGTGGCTCTTGAGAGTTCTTGGGGTGCTCAGAAGATGGCAGATGCTGTTACAAAGCGGGACAAACTTCTTGAGAAAGCGATGGAAAAGAGAAAGGCTCTTGAGGCGGCCAACTTGGATCTTGAAAGAAAAGTTCGTAGTCTAGAGAGGAAACTGCACTTGTCGGAGGAGAAAGCGAAGGTCGATTTCCTTAAGTTCCAAGCCGACAGGAAAAGTCAGCAGAAATTCTGTGCCAAATTGTTCAGAAAGAGAGGAATCGTGTCAAGGCCGCAGTTAGGGCGAAATCACAGACTTCTTTCGATCTTTTCCAGAATTTTGTTAATGATCAGGAGAAGGCGGTCAAGCTGCAGGTCGAACAAGCTCAAATTTCTGGCCTCAAAAAATGTCTGATCAAGCTCAGCGGGGAAGGTGTACTGATTCCCGAGTCGGTCTTCGATCAACTCGCGGTCGATGAGGATCAAATCAACGCCAAGGTCGATAACCTGGAGGTTGTTACTAAGGAGGAGTTGACCTTCGTCCTTTCGCCAATTCGTCATCCGCTGTTGAGCCTTTTCCATGACTCTCCTCTTCATGTCCCAGGAACTATCGATGAGTTTGGGACCAATCGTGGAGTGATCCCGGAGACGGTTCCTGCTGATCTCGTTCAATCTGTCAGTTCGCAGGTCGCGGCTTTAGATGATGTCTCTAAGACGCAGGACCCGATCACTGAAAGGAATGGGGCTGAGAAAGTCACAGGCCTGGAGAAGTCGTCAATGGGAACTGAATAATTGTATTTTGTTTATCTTTTATGTAATGACTCTGCCCTCTTTTCCTTGTATGGCCTTCGTCCTCTTATCAAAGAGGAAAGTTTAAATTATATGTTTTTGTTTACCTTGCATTTTAAGTCGGAATAGTCTTGTTCTTAAACTTGCTTCTAACGAATTTTAAACAATTTAGCGACTTAGAATACATGCTCGTAATTAAATCGGTCTAATTTTGTATTAAGCTCGTTCTCGACGAATTTAAATAATTTAGCGACTTAAAATACGCGCTTGTAAATAAATCGGACTAATCCTGTGTTAAACTCGTTCTTGACAAATTTAAAATAGATAGCGACTTTATTATGCGAATATAATTAAGTCGGACTATTCTTGTATTAAATTTGTTTCTGACAAATTCAAACAGATAGCGACTTTATTATGCGAATATAATTAAGTCGGACTATTCTTGTATTAAATGTTTCTGACAAATTCAAACAGATAACGACTTTCATTCTATGCGAATATATGTCGGACTATTCTTGTATTAAATTTGTTTCCGACAAATTCAAACAGATATCGACTTTCGTTTTATTTTGCCATAAGGCGGTTTGCACGGCTTATGGGTGCTCGGCCTTATTCTAAGGGCGGGTGAATGTGCGAGGCTTAAGTGCTCGACTTATGTGTTATCGCCTACCACGAAGAATGTGCGAGGCGGATCTCGGCTTTTCCTTACCACAATGTGCACCTCGTGCGCAAGGAAGACCACACCCCTGGCCAGGAGGCATGAAGCTAGTGCGAGTCTTATTAGTTGCTCGGCTTTCTGCGAGTTGCTTAGATTCGGCTTTTGCGAACTAAGGAGTTCGGCTTTCTGTGAGTTGCTTAGACTCGGCTTTTGCGAACTAAGAAGTTCGGCTTTCTGCGAGTTGCTTAGACTCGGCTCAGGTTTGCGAGTTAGAACTCGGCTTTTGTTAGTATTAAGAATATTTAACTTTTAATGAAAGGACTGACCTGATTTTGGCTTTTGATGAGCTTTCAACACAGTATATATGCTAAAAAAAATAAAAATTTTATTAGATTTGCGACTGTGCCGATGAAGGCTGCCTACGTATCCTCCGAGGAAGAATCAAGTCGCTCGTAGTTCATACATCTTTTTTTTTTGGTGCTTGGCGTAGCCGTCTTAGAAGTATTCCTTTAGAATTGCTGAATTCCATGATCGCGGCAAGGCTTTACCCTTCATTGATTCGAGCTCGTAGATTCCAGGCTTGACGACTTTCGTGACTTTGTAGGGTCCTTCCCATTTTGCACCAATTTTCCCGCTCTCCACTCATTTGCATTTTCGTAGACCTTTCGCAGGACGTAGTCACCGACTTGAAAATGTCGCTCCTTGACTCTCTGGTTGTAGTACCGAGTTGCGAGTTGCTGATAATTTTGAATCCTGAGTAGAGCTCGATCTCGTTCTCCTTCTTTGGTATCAAGGGCTTGGATCAACATTTTTTTGTTGATCTCGGTATGTTGCGGCATAAGAGATCGGCGGAGAGTGTATATGTTTGCTTCTGCTGGTACCATTGCTTCGACGCCGAAGGCCAATGAAAATGGGGTGGCTCCGGTCGCTCGGCGAGGGGTTGTTCTATGTGACCAAAGAACCCCTTCCAATTCATCAGCCCATACTCGTTTTTTTGCTTTCAAATCGCTTTTTGATGCCGTCAATGATAGTTTTGTTCGTAGCTTCAGCATGTCCATTTCCTTGAGGGTATCTCGGTGTTGACTTACTAAGCCTTATATCCCACTTTTTGCAGAACCCTTCGAAAAGCTTCGAGACGAACTGCGATCCGTTATCTGTGAAGATCTCATAAGGCAGCCCGAACCGACATATGATGTATTTCCAAACAAAGTTCTGGACTTGGACATCATGAATTGCGACGTAAGCCTTGGCCTCTACCCACTTTGTGAAGTAGTCGGTCATGATAAGCAAGAAACGCCTTTGATTGGATAATGGTAACGGTCCAACGATGTCCATTGCCCATCTCATGAATGGGTAAGCTGCAGTCGAAGTTGTTAGCAGCTCCGTAGGTCGGTGTATGAATGGCGCATGACGCTGACACTTTTCACACTTGTTGGAATAGGTTTCGCAATCGGCTATCATAGTTGGCTAGTAGTGACCGTTCAGCTTGATTTTAAGGGCGAGAGATCTGCCTCCGGTATGGTTGCCGCATTCTCCAGAGTGTGTTTCTTCGAGCACTCGACTTATCAAATCTCCGTGTATGCATATGAGAAGGATTTTGTTGGCCGAGTATTTGTAGAGGATGTCGTTGTGTACAGTATATCGTGCGCTTCTGACTTTAAGTCGCCGCGCTGCCCACTTGTCTTCTGGAAGCTTTCCTTCCGTTAGATACTGTTGGATCGTTTAGATGAATCCTGATTCAATTCCAGATTCAGATTATCCTAAACATGCGATCTAGGTTCTTCTCAGAATAGAAACAAATGATGATCTCACCTTATACCTGTTATTGCAGCGGAAGAAGATGGTATGTCTGAGATCAGAGAAACACCGAGGGATGAATCCTCCAAAGGTTCACACACGCTTTCGCAGGAAACAGCTGCTAGACCACAAGGGGAACTCGGCGCAGAGAGAGAGAGTTTACGGCTCAAGTGTTAGGGTTAATCAGTCTGAAACTCGAGATTTATGACACAAAACTCGTCCTGTTCCGTTTGGGCCATTTGGCCCAAATACCAATTAACTCGTCGGTGTTTGCGCACTGCATCGATCGTTGCACTTTATGCATCGATCGATGCACAGTGGCTAAACCTTTTATTCTCTCTAAGTACAGTAAATGCCTAGCACTTTTACTGTACTTCTGCTAAACCGTTCCTACACATTTTCCTGTTAGCTTAGGCGTGTGACCCATATGGGATCATATAATAAAGGCAATAAGTCCAAGACTTATAGATCATGAGCGGACTCTAGCAAGCCATCATGACCCCCAGTATTATATGACTTATGTCTGATCTTGACATACTCTTACTTTCTAGAGACAGTACCGAGATTACTGGACACAATTCCAACAATCTCCCACTTGTACTGGAATCTCTGTATTCATAATCTTTTTGTCTCAATATCTCGATTAGTCATAAGGTAAGATTAGTGTCATCCTTATAAAGCCTAATCTTGTTCATCGGACTCTGATTTGATGCTGACAATCCAAACGACTCGGGAAAGTCCGTTTGAGCATGGCCATGCGTTTTCCAGTATTCAAATCTCCGATTGGCCTAGAGATATTCACTCCATTTATATTGGAGGGACAAATCCCATCTTGTTCCATCACTGTAAACTACTCATTTCATGATGTTCCCAAACAAGGTCCTTATAGCTATCGCAGAACGATAGCGTTAGACAATGATCAAAGTACACCAGTCCATGTGCAATCACATGCATGTGAACTCAGGTCTAAGGACCATACTCTATAGTCGTAGTAAGAATCTCTTATGACACAGATATAAATATCCTGAAGAGTTCTTATAATCGGGTCTTGTCCGGTCGTATGTTCCCCAACATACACCTATGTACTGACTTTGATGCCGAGCATCTATGACATACTGAGACTTTGTCATAAGTCACGTACCAATCCAGTCTCACATGGTTGTTGGTGTTCCAATTTCAACAACCTTCGACTAGGGACAGGATGATATAAAACATTTATCAAATATAGGGCCTCATGATCAAGCTAAATGACTTTGATGACTCAAGATCAAGTCACTTACTTCGATGACCTATAAAATGCTTCATATCATTTTGGAACGATTATTTCATCACAGTTAAAATAATCTTGAAATAATAATTTCATTAAAACATAAAATAATGTTTTACAAGAACATATCAAATAACTAAAATAAAGCTCACAAAACTCCCACTCAAATTTAGATTACATTTCAATGTTTCTAATGCCTACAGCTTCAGTCAGGAACTCGAGCTTAGGCCTTGGGAGTGGCTTTGTCAACGGATCAGCGACATTATCATCTGTCGGAACTCGGCTGATCTTGACTTCCTTTCTATTAATGATGTCACGTATCAAGTGATATCTTCTTTGAACATGCTTGGATTTCTGGTGTGATCTTGGTTCCTTTGCCTGAGCTATAGCACCATTGTTGTCACAAAACAGTGCTAGAGGCTCAGCCGCATCTGGTATCACACCTAGTTCCATAATGAACTTTCGTATCCAAACAGCTTCCTTCGCTGCTTCTGAGGCGGCGATATATTCAGCTTCTGTAGTGGAATCAGCAACGGTGTCCTGCTTGGAGCTTCTCCAACTTACTGCACCGCCATTCAGACAAAAGACATAACCGGACTGTGACCGGAAATCATCTGTGTCTGTCTGGAAACTTGCGTCCGTGAATCCACTGACTTTAAGCACATCACTTCCACCGTACACCAAGAATTTATCCTTAGTATGTCTTAGATACTTCAAGATATTCTTTACGGCAATCCAATGGTTTTCACCTGGATTTGACTGGTATCTACTCGTCATGCTCAATGCATAAGCAACATCAGGACGAGTACAGATCATGGCATACATGACAGATCCTATTGCAGATGCATAAGGAATATTCTTCATGCGCTCAAGCTCAGCAGCCGACGTAGGGCTCTGCTTCTTGCTTAGCGTTATGCCATGCACCATTGGTGTGAAGCCCTTCTTGGAATCTTTCATGCTGAATCTTTGTAGGACTTTGTCAATGTATGAGTCTTGACACAAGCCTATCAGCCTCTTAGGTCTATCCCGATAGATCCTAATTCCAAGAACGTATGCGGCTTCACCCATGTCTTTCATGGAAAAACAACTTCCAAGCCAGTCTTTTACAGACTTCAGCATTGGAATGTCGTTTCCGAGAAGCAGTATGTCATCGACATACAGAATAAGAAATACAATTTTGCTCCCACTAGATTTCTTATACACGCATTGTTCTTCTTCGTTTCTGATAAAGTCAAATTGCTTGATCGCTTCATCAAAACGAAGATTCCAGCTCCTCGATGCTTGCTTCAATCCATAAATGGATTTATGAAGCTTGCATACTTTCCCAGCATTCTTTGGATCTATGTAACCGTCAGGTTGCGTCATATACACATCCTCTTCCAGAATACCATTCAGGAAGGCGGTTTTCACGTCCATCTGCCAAATTTCATAATCATGAAAAGCTGCAGTTGCTAGTAGAATCCGAATAGATTTCATCATAGCCACTGGTGAATAGGTTTCATCGTAGTCCACACCGTGAACTTGTCTGAAACCTTTTGCCACCAACCTGGCTTTATAAATCTGGACATTTCCATCCACGTCAATCTTCTTCTTGAAGATCCATTTGCACTCGATGGCTTTTACACCAGCGGGTAAGTCAACCAACGAAAACACTTGGTTGACCGACATGGAGTCCATTTCGGAATCAGTGGCCTTGCGCCACTTAGAGGAATCTGGGCCCATCATGGCTTGATTGAAGTTCGATGGTTCATCACCATCCATGATCAAAAGATCATGACAGTTAGTCACGAGGAATCCTTGATATCTCTCGGGTTCGTGACGGATCCTCCCGGATCTTCGAACTTCAGGTACTACAGGTTCAGGCTCTACAATTTCTTGTAGGTCCTCCTGCTGCTCTTCCTCATTAGGTTGAGCAGTATCCTGTTCATATTGAATTTCTTCAAGCAGTACCTTACTCCCACTGTCTTTCTTAGAGAGAAATTCCCTCTCAAGGAAGTTACAATCCCGGGCAACAAAAATCTTGTTCTCGGAACGTAGATAGAAGTAATAAGCCTTGGTTTCCCGTGGATAACCAATGAAGTAGCATTTGTCAGATTTTGGTGTAAGCTTGTCTGAGATTAATCTTTTGACGTAGGCTTCACAACCCCAAATTCTGAGATAAGACAGCACTGGAGCTTCTCCAGTCCATAATTCATATGGTGTCTTTGCTACTGCTTTTGATGGTGCTCTATTTAGAGTGAACACTGCTGTTAGCAGAGCATATCCCCAAAGGGATATTGGAAGGTCTGTGTGACTCATCATAGATCGAACCATATCCAATAAGGTCCGATTTCTCCTCTCAGACACACCATTCCATTGAGGTGTTCCAGGAGGAGTGAGTTGGGACACGATCCCACACTCTCTTAGATGATCACTGAATTCTTGGCTTAAGTATTCTCCTCCTCGGTCGGACCGAAGAGCCTTAATGCTTTTGCCAAGTTGGTTCTGTACTTCATTTTGGAATTCTCTGAACTTCTCAAAAGATTCAGACTTATGTTTCATTAAATAAACATATCCATACCTACTGAAATCATCAGTGAAGGTAATGAAGTACTGATAGTTTCCTCTTGCATTTGTGGACATTGGGCCACACACATCAGTGTGTATCAGGCCCAATAAGTCACTGGCCCTCTCGTTAGGTTTATTAAAGGGGGCCCGTGTCATTTTGCCCATCAAGCATGATTCGCATTTCTCACATGACTCAAAGTCAAATGAGCCAAGAAGTCCATTCGAATGGAGCCTCTTGATGCGTTTCTCGCTGATGTGCCCTAAACGACAATGCCATAGAAACGTTCGGTTTTCCTCATTAGGTTTAAACCGTTTTGTATTAATGTTATAAATTGGCGCGGATTGATCGAGTATGTAAAGCCCATTCGTAAGAGGGGCAGAACCATAGAACAAATTGTTGCGATTGAAGGAACATAATTTATTCTTAACTGAAAAATCATAACCTTCCAAATCCAACAAAGAAATTGAAATAATATTTCTGCTTATAGCAGGTACAAAATAACAATTATTCAGTTCTAAAATCAATCCCGAAGGTAAAGACAACAAGTATGTGCCTACAGCTAGTGCTGAAACTTTCGCTCAATTCCCAACTCGTAGCTCCACTTGTCCTTGCTTCAGCCTTCTACTGTTGCTGAGTGTCTGCATATTAGTACAAATATGAGCCCCACAACCAGTATCCATGACCCATGAGGTATTATCAGAAGTAGTTGTATTAACTTCTATAACAAAAATACCTGATGAAGAAGTCTCGAAAGTCTTCTTCTTTAATTCCTTTAGACCTTCCTGGAATTTCTTACAATCTCTTCTCCAATGCCCCAGTTCTTTGCAGAACCTGCACATGTCAGTAGGCCCAGCCTTGGACTTGGGCTTGGGCTTTGGCGTGTCCTTGTCCGTGACTTGGACAGCCTTGGCCTTTCCCTTATCCTTAGCAGAGGATTTCTTAAACCCCTTGCCCTTCTGCACCATAAGCACATTGGGGTCCTTGGCGTTTTTCCTCAAGTTGGGCTCTGCAGTCTTGAGCATTCCGTGAAGCTCAGGTAGTGTCTTACTCAAGCCATGCATGTTAAAGTTCAGAATGAACTGATCATAGCTTGCAGGTAAAGACTGCAGAATGATGTCGCAGGCAAGTTCCTGGCTGATTGGGCAGTCGAGTTTCTGAAGATGATCGAGATAACCCATCATCTTCAAGACATGAGGACTCACTGCCGCATTCGCAGCCAACTTACAGTCCAAGAGGTTCTTAACTGTCTGGAACCTCTCGGTCCTAGCCTGCTCCTGAAAAAGCGATTTCAGGCTTGCCATTATCTCGATGGGAGACAATACACTTTCGAACTGTTTTTGCAGCTCAGGAGTCATTGTCACCAACATCAGGCAATAGACATCATTTTCATCTGACGAATGCTTTTCCCAAGCATTGTGCAGAGTCCTGGCAGCATTGGCAAGAGGCCTCTCGGGGAGGGGATCTCGAAGGACATAATCCTTCTTCTCCTGCTTGAGGACCAGCCTCAAGTTCCTTGACCATGTCAGGAAGTTCGTTCCAGTCAGCTTCTCCTTCTCGAGAACAGACCGGATCGAGAATGTGTTTTGTGTGCTTGTAGTAGTCATATCTGAAATATATAAATAAAAAGGTTATTAGTTATTATGTTCAAAATGACTAATCTCGTATTAAAAATTAATATGATTAATCACGCATTATATTCAATAACCTAAGTTACCCTCAATAGAATATAATGATTCCAAGATCCACATATAACTAAAATTAAAGTGGGCCACTGGCCGTCACCCAACCTTAGCTTATATCGGTAAGCCCTATATCGGCTAATTATATCCGTGATATAACTCTTGGTTGTGAATCTGGGCCCGAGGCCCAATCCACTCTGATGTCTCAAGGCCCGGGACTCCCGATGGCCTAGTCAAGAAAACCGGACTATACAGTCATGTAATCATTAATGTCTGGGACTCCCAATGACATTTATGAATCACAAACTGTCTTACTCACGCAAAAGCAGACATCCTCACACTGTAAGGCCATGAATGCAATTGAATGGGCTTTGACAGCTGACATAGCCTGGACAAGACATCCAACGCTTGATATTATTTGAGGTTCGTAGGTTTATTAAAATTCATTCCCAAAATAGAAGATTACTATTTCGGGAAACTTTCTATTTATGGAAACCTACTATTTTGGAAACTTTCTAAAATTGGAAATTTTCTAAAACCGGAAACTTTCTAACTTTAGAAATTTCTTTAAAATCCAAAACCCGCAAATACAGAAACTTCTATTTTAAGAAACTTTCTAATTTCAAAATTTCGGAAACTTTAATTTAAAAACGACTTTATAATTTTATAAAATAGATTTTAAATTAATCTGAAGAAAGACTCAATTAACTGGCCCAATTGTTTTAACTTCTTGGCCCGAGGCCCAAGAATTGGTCCATGTCCAAGACATGACCCAATTGTCCAATTAATTGACATAACCGGTCTGGTTCATTAAAACTGGTCTAACCAAGTTTTAATTACTACGATGACCACAATTGTCAACCGGTTATTTACTAAACCGGAATTTCTCAATTTATTTGGTCCAACCAAATCAAATTAGAAATTCCTGGTTTAGGCACTAAATCCAATATTTCTTTCGACATTGGATTTCTTATCCCGGTTTAACCAGACTTAATAAAATTATTAAATCTGTTTATTAAACCGAGACGTTTAATTTTAATTAAATTAAACCGAGCCAAAACCCTAACCGCATCGATCGATGCTCACAGCATCGATCCTGCAACGATCGTTCATCGATCCTGCATCGATCGATGCTCTCACGTGTGCACGAACGGTTATCAGGTTTGGCCGAGAGATTCTCGTGAGATCCATGCGATCGTTTGAACGATCCATGCGATCGCGGTCAATCTCTCGCGACTGCAACGATCGATCCTTGCATTGCATCGATCGATGCAATGCGATCTCAGTCGATGCAAAATCAGTTTAGATCACATACCAAATCAATATAGTTTGGTCATGCGATTTTTAAACAGTTTGTTTAGGATTTAATTCTTGTTTCTTAAGTGTTTTAATCTTATCAGTAGATTGATTCAAAAACACCTCTTTAAACAATCCTAAACATGAATCTAAACAAGAAAAACCAGAACCTAAAGCTCTGATACCACTGTTGGATCGTTTAGATGAATCCTGATTCAATTCCAGATTCAGATTATCCTAAACATGCGATCTAGGTTCTTCTCAGAATAGAAACAAATGATGATCTCACCTTATACCTGTTATTGCAGCGGAAGAAGATGGTATGTCTGAGATCAGAGAAACACCGAGGGATGAATCCTCCAAAGGTTCACACACGCTTTCGCAGGAAACAGCTGCTAGACCACAAGGGGAACTCGGCGCAGAGAGAGAGAGTTTACGGCTCAAGTGTTAGGTTTAATCAGTCTGAAACTCGAGATTTATGACACAAAACTCGTCCTGTTCCGTTTGGGCCATTTGGCCCAAATACCAATTAACTCGTCGGTGTTTGCGCACTGCATCGATCGTTGCACTTTATGCATCGATCGATGCACAGTGGCTAAACCTTTTATTCTCTCTAAGTACAGTAAATGCCTAGCACTTTTACTGTACTTCTGCTAAACCGTTCCTACACATTTTCCTGTTAGCTTAGGCGTGTGACCCATATGGGATCATATAATAAAGGCAATAAGTCCAAGACTTATAGATCATGAGCGGACTCTAGCAAGCCATCATGACCCCCAATATTATATGACTTATGTCTGATCTTGACATACTCTTACTTTCTAGAGACAGTACCGAGATTACTGGACACAATTCCAACAGATACGTCCTTATTTCCAGTCGCCAATCCTCACTGTCGTCTGTTAAGAGAGCAATGAGGTCGGTGTTTTTCGCTTGAACGTTAAAGCACATGTCGTCCTCACCATTCTGCTGGATCGCGTAATCAAATTCTTCTTGATTGCTTTTGGGAGGCGGGATGCTCGGTTCGTGGATTGTTTCTACTGGGATTCGTCGACAGAGATCGGGATTCGATGCCAGAGATGCGAATGCATCTGCTGGGGCATTTTCTTTCCTCGGTATCTGGACGATATCAAAAAATTTAAAGGAGTAGGTAAGGTCTAATGCCGCCTTTTGATAAGCCTCCATTCTCTCGTTTTTAGCTTCATAGTCTCCGTTGATTTGATTCGCGACAAGCATGGAGTCACAGTGAGCCAAGAGATGTCGCACTCCGATTTCTTTGGCTAGTCTAAGACCGGCTAAGAGAGCATCGTACTCAGCTGTGTTGTTGGATGCCGTGAAACCCAGTTTGAATGATTGCTCTATTACTTCTCCGGTTGGGGATATGAGACGTACTCCTACCCCGGCTCCTTTCTTTGACGAAGCACCGTCGACAAACAGTTTCCAGTTTTTATCTTCCACCTGAGTATCGACATCTAGTTCAGGTGATAAATCTACAAGGAAGTCGGCTATTACTTGTGATTTGGCGGTCGTCCTGTTTCTGTATTCGATGTCGTACTCGCTCAGTTCCACTGCCCATTTTGCTAAGCGGCCAAACTGTCCCGGGCTATGTAAGATCATCCGAAGAGGTTGACTACTCAACACGACAACCGAATGTGATTGCTGTAATTTTCGTGCCGAGATAACTACTGCGAGAGCCAGTTTTTCCATCGCGGGATATCTGGTCTCGGCTCCATTCATCGTCTTGCTTACGTAAAAGATTGGCTTTTGTTCGCCTCGGTCCTCTCTAACTAATACACCGCTGACCGCAGTTGTTGAGACTGCGATGTATAGGAAGAGTGTCTCGCCGTCTTCGGGTTTCGATAGTATTGGCGGGTTCGATAAATAATCTTTGAGCTGGATGAAAGCTTCTTGACACTTATCGTCCCAAACGAACCTTTTATTTCCTCCGAGGAGTTCGTAGAAGGGCAGACATTTATCGGTTGAACGAGATATGAATCTGTTTAGTGCGGCTATGCGAACAGTCAGACGTTGCACTTCTCGTGTATTCTTGGGAGATAGCAAGTCGATTATGGCCGAGATTTGTTTCGGATTAGCTTCTATTCCCCTCTAGGTTACCACATATCCTAAGAATTCGCCCGATGTTACCCCAAAAGTACATTTGGCCGGGTTTAGCTTCATTCCGTATTTATTAATGATGTTAAAACATTCATTGAGATGGCCGACGTGTTGAGAGGCAACCAAGGATTTGACCAACATGTCGTCTATGTAAACTTCCATTGTTGTGCCAAGCTGTCCCGCGAACATCCAATTGACCAGTCGCTGATATGTGGCACCGGCATTCTTGAGGCCGAACGGCATGACCTTGTAGCAGTAAGTCCCATGCTCAGTGATGAATGTTGCCTTCTCCCTATCGTCCGGATTCATGGGGATTTGATTGTATCCTGAAAACACATCCATGAATGACAGTAGCTCGTTCCCAGCTGTTGCTTCAACAAGTCGGTCGGTTATGCGGCAGTGGAAAACTGTCCTTTTGGTAGGCTTTGTTGAGATCTGTGAAGTCAACACATACTCTCCACTTCCCATTCTTCTTCTTGACGACGACCGGGTTGGCAAGCCAATCGGGATACTTCACCTCTTAAATTGAACCGGCATCGAGTAACTTCTCTACTTCGTCATTGACCGCTTTGGCCATTTCGGGTCCAAGCTTACGCCTCTTTTGTTTAAACGGCTTATAAGTTGGGTTCACGTTAAGCTCGTGATTTGTGATTGTCGGATTGATGCCCTTCATATCTTTGACTGACCATGCGAAGGTCGCCACATTTTGTTGTAAGAAAGCGATCAGCTCGTTTTTGATGCCTTCGGGTAGTTCTGCGCCGATTCCTACACATTTGCTCGCGTCTGAGTCGTCGATGATGACATGCTCGATGAGTTCCTTCTCAGGGCCTTTTCGTCCTTGTTCTGCATTGATCATGCATGACGGTACTCTTATCTTGTGTTCTCTTGCGAAACACGACCGGCTTGCTCTTTGGCATCCTTTGACCGTTTGAATTCCCTTGGGCGTTGGAATTTTAGACATTGATGGTATGTCGAGGATACCGCCTTCATGTTGTATATCCATGGAGTGCCAAGGATGACATTATAAATGGTTGGTTTGTCGATGACATGAAACTTAACCATTTTATTAACTCCTTCTGCATAAATCGGTAGCTTGATGGTCTCAATCGTGTATGTTGTTTCGCTTGTGAAACCTGTGAGCGGTTTTGCTTTCTGCTTAATGTCTTCCTCCTTTATCCCCATTTTTTGAGCGTATCTAGGAAGATCAAATCTATTGAGCTCCCGGTGTCAACTAGTATCCGGGATACTTGATAGCTTCCGATTAACAGTTCGACTACTAGCGGGTCATTGTGAGGGTAATGAGTCCCATAGAGATCTTGGTCGGTAAAGATGACATGAGGATCGTCTGACAGGATTGGATGAGGCGCCTTTTGCGCGGCCAATGCGAGGCGTTCGTATACCTTGATTGACCAAACCGAATCGTTTACGGAGATTAGACCGCCCATGATCATATTGATTCTTCGGACGGCTTTGGGAGTTTCCTCTTCGTCTCCTTCCTCATCTTCTTCTTCTCGGTTGTGTTTCAAAGCTATGCTTTTGATGCGCCGCTGTTTTTTTCCTTGCTTGGGTGCTTGCTCGTCGACTTTCCCTTCCTCTTGTTGCCCATATTCTCTCTTTAATCTTTCGATTGCCGCCTTGATTTCTTCATCTGTAAGTCGGGCATAGAGTGCATTTCTAAGGTTTTGGCATTCAGCAGTGTCGTGCGATGTAGCTTGGTGGTATTCACAATACTTCTCTCCTGTGACGGGAGTGGCTTGTTGTGCCTTTTCTTTTCCCTCTTTGTTCTGTTTGTTCCAGGGTTTTGACGATCGCGGTTTGTCAGTGTTGTCGACAACCATTGTTGTCTTGATCCATTTATCGTAATGTTGCCTAGGTTCCCTCTCCTCCTTTTTGTCGGACTGTTTAGTCGTGCCAAACTTCCTTGCGAGAGCCACCTTCTTCTCCTCTAGCTCCACAAATTTATTTGCTCGGTGGAGGGCGTCTTCGATGGTTAACGGCGGATTGACGACCATGTCTTGATAAAACGGTGATTGATGCCAGACGGAGTTTGTTAGTGCCGCGATAGTGAACTTATCTGGGGCATCTGATCGTGTCATAGTCGCTTTGAATCGGTCTATGAAGGTTTTTAACGTTTCCTTCTTCTCCTGCGACATGGCCATCAGTGCGTTCAGCGATGTATCTTTGTTTACGTAGGCAAAGTGATGTCTCACAAACGCTCTCGTCAGGTCCGAGAATTCGTTGATTGACCTAGGTGGTAGCCGGGAAAACCAGGTCAGTGCATCTCCTTCTAAGGTTTCTGCAAACAACTGACAGAGGCCGATGTCGCGTTCTCTGGATGACATGAATCGCGCTTTTGCTGCCATAATCTTTAAAATCGTTAGATGAGTGGCGAGTTCCTTCGTGTCGTTGTACATCTGTAATTTGAGCTTCTCTTTCTAACGTATGTACGTGTCCGTAATGCGCGACGTGAATGGCGTTCTTCGAATCTCCTCAATGATTCGATCGATCTTAGGGGCGGATCCTTTAACGCTATGAACTTCGCCTTTCAATTCTTTTAAGGTATCTCTGAGTTCAGTCAGCTGCTTCTCGACATGGTTGCGACTTGCTCCGCGAACAGACGCTCCATGAGTTTTCTCGTGTGATGTACCTCGTTCGTGGCGATAGTTATCACGGTGCGAGTCGTTCTCATATTGCGAATTTTGTCTGTGATGCAAGCCCCGTGTCTCGTGGTCGGTGCGCTCGTCCTTATCGGGTGAGTACCTCTCGTCGTTCCAGTCGTCCTGCTCCCGGCTTGGGATCCGTTTAGGTTCTTCTGAATCTTTTTTCCGATGTGAGCTTCATTCGCGAGTATCCTTCTCTTCGCGTTCTGATAGGGTCTAGTTTTAATCATATTCTACTGCAAGTGCACAGTTAAATGATTGTAGTATATAGGGTATCGAATCCACAGAGACTCTGGTCTCGATAGATAAAGAACCGTAGGAATTTAAACTAAGAAGAAAGAAAATTGTAGTAAACTAAATAGCAAAGCATGAAAGCAAACAAGTAGCAGATTGTTGGTGGTGAAAGCAGTTAATTAAAGGCGCTAAGTCTAGGGTGTTCTCAGGAAATCAGACAAGCAGACAAATCAACCAGTCAGGATCTAATTAAGCACAGTTCTACAACTAAATCACGGATATAGAATTAACCAAATCTCTTTGCGAGAATTCTCTAAGTCTAAGTGCAGTAATCCAAATCTCTTTGCAAAAACTAACAGATTAAACCAGCATTAATTTCAAGTTCGATATGTTCACAATTAAACTAAACCAAATCTCTTTGCGAATAATTTAATTGCTCAACCTAAATAGTTCAGATTCTAAACCACACTCTCGTGTCGTATTTAGCAACCTGAGATCTAGATTCTAATTGATCAGGTTAGAACTAGCATTAAGCACAATTTAGATCGAAGAACATTCTATTCATGTGAATCCTTAACTGAATTAAACAAGTCTAGCAAGTCATGAAATCCTTAATGAGAAACCCTAAACCTAACTATGAATCTACTCAGACATGATTAATGAAAGCATAATCAATGAATTAATAGAAATCATAAAAGAGATTAAATAAATAAAGGGGTTCGAAATCTTCTCCAAAATAAAGTGAAGTACAGGATCAGATCAGCCCCAATAGCTCTAAAAACTCTCTGCTCTTAATTATGAAAGCGTATCTAAAATAAACACCAAAATCCTAATTATATAGGCATAATCTCGGCTGGGGTTTCTTTGTAAATACTGGAAACTTCTGGGCCAAAGAGCAAAATCTTGAATCTTCATTAAACCGCCAAATCGGCCCAACTCGCTAGTGTGTCGATCGACACCAAAGGTGTGTTGATCGATGCATGATCTCAAAATCGGTCAGTGAGCTCAATCTCTCGGCCAAACATTCTAAAAATCCCCAAAATGCTCCAATATCTCCAATTCTGCTCCAAACCTGATTATACCTGTAAAAGACTCTAAAAGAACACAAAAGAACACTAAAACACAATTATATCATGGCATAAAACCGGTAAAAACCATGATATATCAACTCCCCCACACTTAGCCTTTGCTTGCCCTCAAGCAAAACAGAGAACTAGAATGTAGTGAAGAGGTTTGATAACTCTTCAGAAACTCTTTTCATCTTAGAAGCAGCAACACTCAGATTCCCCTTAGTAAACCACATGAAAGAATCAACCTGCAGACATCAAGACCAACATATACTTTCCCCACACTTTGCAACTGTCCTAAGTAAACTCCACAATCACATTCACGCATTCAAATTCACCCTACTGACTTCTGCAAGTATTTAAGTGCGGTCTCACCTAAGGAGTATCGATCAAAGACACATGGACTCTTACCTTATCAGCTTTAGACCACCATACTATCTTTCTCTAGTCCCTTTCTTCTCTTTTCCCTTCCTTAGCATTCTGATTTTTCCCCATTGGGTATCATTTTTTTTTTATCAGTGCTCTTCCCGTTAAGGGGTGTACCTTGGACACATTCCATGGATGCACAAGATATGAGAGTTGTAGCTACCATTCCCATGACCACTTCGGAGTTACTAACTCATCCTCAGTTTATTATCTTTTTTTTTATGGAATGGGAGAAGGGAACTAAATAGGACAGGTTTACAGGCTGTGTCAGAACTAACAAGGGAATCCGACACAAAGTATACCAAGCCCTTAGGTGAGAAATCTAAGTCAGTATTAAGTTTGAAGTCAGTAAAAGGATCCTCTGATACCTGAAGTGATGTGGGTGTCCTTAGTAGGTTGATCCATGTCTGGGTTTTCTAATAGTCAGAGATAATCTGCAGTTTCATCCCAGTGGTTACTTAAGTTCCTGCAAGTGCTGCTAATCTTCTCAAAAAATCATTGTTTCCTACTTAAAAGTTTTGACTCGATAAAACAAATTTTGAAAAATTGGACTGACTCTTAAGAAAACAAAAGCGTGCGTCAGTAGCTCCTCCCCCACACTTAAAACACACTGTCCCCAGTAGTTTCAAGCTTAGGGTCGGTGAGAATAAATAATCAAATCGAAACAATCCGAAAAGTTGCAGAACACATACATGTCGTCGCCCTGTGTCGATCGATGCCACAATGTGTGTCGATCGATGCAAGGTGAATATGCTCGCGGTTATGTGAATAACCGATGTCTAAACCGCAATTGATTCGGTAAACCGTAAATCGCGACTGCATCGACCGATGCACTAGGTGTGTCGATCGATGCAAGGCGATTCTGCCTGTTTCTCACGCCTCTGAACACACTTAAAAAAGAAATCAAAACACCAAAATCAAAACGAAAAATGAAAATAAAAACGAACCTAACAGTGGGTTGCCTCCCACTCAGCGCTTGTTTTGAGTCATTAGCTTGACTATGGGAAGATATCAGATTCATGGCGGTTTCAACAGAGACTTTGAGTGTCTCTGTGAATATCTCTTCATCCAAGGAGGTGTGTATGCTGTCGGATCATGAGGTTTCCCAAGGAAAAAATAGACATAACCGGAGCGGGAGCGAAGCTTGGGTGGGATACTGCGTTTTCCTGCATTCAAAACAATGTGGTCAGGAGGTTTAAACTTAGGTGATTTATACCTTACCTTTGGTGCAGATCTGATGTTTGGAGCTTTCTGCTTATGAGCAGTTACAGGCTTTGAAGATGTTAGAGCAGGTTCAAGAGGAACCACCATCTTCTTTTCTCCACTATCAGATACTGAAGGTCCACCAATCTGAACTTCATCTTTTAAATGACCATCAGTCGAGACCATCTTCTTTGCATATCCCAACACAGGAGGATGAACTCGCGAAGCTTCAGCTGGTGGAGTTTCATTCATCTCCTTATCCACCACTACCATGCACTTGACTACACTCTGCTCATGTTTAGACCTTATAGGAACTTTTAGGAATGGAATTGGAGGTTTGTAGACCCTTTTCTTAGCAAAAACATCAGATTTGGGCGAAATTGGGTCTGCCCGACTGTCGTGTCGACCAACGCAGAGTGGGTGTCGGTCGTCATTGAATTGATGTCGACCTTCAGTGTCGACAATGGTCAATTTCCGTTCGTCGTAAGAACTCAAAATTGCCGTCAGAACTGCGTGTCGACCGACACTAAGGGGGTGTCGATCGATGCATGTCTCAGACAGACAATATTCATCCAGAAAATCCGAGATTATGCTCTCTTCTTCACCTAGCAACTCAATCTCATCTCTTAAGGTCACAACTTTGATGGATCTGTACTGTTCAGCTTTCCCAGCTTCATTATGCCTTTGTATTGCTTGAGATGTCTGTTGGATTTGAACATCCAGCTTCTTCACATGTGTGCTCAAGTATTCAAACTTCCCATTCAGATTTTCATGTATAGCTTCCAGCTTCCTGTCGAAGTTTGCAGCAGTCTTAGCCTGATCCTCTAGCAACTGTTCCATCATGGCTTCCATCTTGCTCTCATAAGCTCTAGCAGCAGGAGGTGTCTGATAAGAAGATGATCCATAGGCTTTCTGATAAGAATTACCTTGCTGATTACCAAACCTGTTTCCTTGGAATCCAGAGCTATTGATGTAGTTCAAATCCTCTTCCTGCTTTTTCAATAACTGCTCCATCATGCCTATCAGCTTATCAGACTGTGTATTTTGAGGAGGAAAAGGCTGATATGATGGAGATTCATAATCTCTGGTGAATGAATAGGAACAATAGCCTCTGCAGAATGAGTTATTCTGCTGATTTTCCAACATCCGTTCCATCATTCCCATCATCTTACGCGCTGTGTCGATCGATGCAGAGAAGTGTCGATCGATGCAACCTCGTAGATGTGTCGATCGACACACAGGACCGTGTCGATCGATGCAAGGCGATTACAGGCGTACCTGAAACGCAAGAACAGAAAAAAAAAATTAGTAACAAAAAAGAAACACGAAAAACCTAGTATAAACCCTAAGTTCAAATCTATCGAAGACTCCTAAGAGTCCCCGGCAACGGCGCCAAAAACTTGATAGGGTCTAGTTTTAATCCTATTCTACTGAAAGTGCACAGTTAAGTGATTGTAGTATATAGGGTATCGAATCCACAGAGACTCTGGTCTCGATAGATAAAGAACCGTAGGAATTTAAACTAAGAAGAAAGCAAATTGTAGTAAACTAAATAGCAAAGTGATGTAAGATCGGAGGTGGGCTGATGAATCGGGTGGTTGATGGAATAAATCTGCTGGCCGAAGGCGCTCTCAGACTTATCAGTGGGTGGAGATGGTGACGTTGAGCAGAGAACACGAACACGAACAAAAGAAACGAGCACAAACAAGTAACAAGCCTTCGTCTCAAGGGGAATCCACACGAGAGAAAGAGAGGCTGCGCCGTTAGGCTAAACACTTTAGGTTTTATGTTTAAACTTGCTTAATATTATCAAAAATAAAAGAATGACTTAAATAGCCAATAGTCTAGGTTACAAGTGAGCCAAAAAGGGCCTGGTCGAAATCATAAAAGAAAATACAAGAAGTGTAGGATTATGTGAGTTCATGGTGTAATTATCAGATTACAACCTAGCACATAAACAACTAGGATATAGGTGATTTGCAGATGAATCATAAACAGATCAGGATCATTACCTTATGATTTCAGCGGATTAATCAATGGAATATCGAGATCTGCAAGAGCTGATTATCACCGGCTCCTCCTAGGTATCCACACGCTTACAAGCTACGGATCAGGCTGCTAGACCAAGCTGGAAAATCACAGAGAGAGAGGACGGCCAGCCTTAGGAAAATCGCAGACAAGAAAAGTCTTAGGGTTTTCTGGCGCCTCCTCTTCCTTATATGGGCCCAAGTAATTAAACTAATGGCTCATTAGGCTTTTGGGCCCAAGGCCCAAATCAGACAAAAGACTATCTTTTGTCTGGCCCAATTCTCTGTACAAATACAGTAAATGCCTTGCATCTTACTGTATTAATTCCATTTTAACTTTCCCGTTAGCTATGGTGTGTGACCCTTAGGGATCATACAATACTGGTAATAAGTCCTAAACTTATAGATCATGAGCGGGCTCTAGCAAGTCATCATGATCACCCAGTATTTATGACTTATGTCTGATCTCGACACTTATCATACTTTCTAGATATAGTACGGTAGATTTCAGGACATTCCCAACAATCTCCCACTTGTACTGGAATCCTACATTCCCTAATCCTTTTGTCTCAATATCTCAATCTGGCATAAGGCAAGATGCGTGTCATCCTTATATAGCCAGACCATGTTTATCGGACCAGATTTGATACTGACAATGCAAACGACTTGGGCAAGTCCGTTTGGGAGTGGCCACTCTCTTACCAGCTATCAAGTCTCCGATTGGCCTAGAGATATTACCTCCGTTAAACGGCAGGGACAAATCCCATCTTGTTCCATCACTATGAACTACACACTTTATAATACACCCAACCAAGGTCCTTATAGCTCCCAGTTACGAAACAGCGTTAGACAATGATCAAAGCGCATCACTCCATGTGCAGCCACATGCATGCGAACTCAGGTCTAAGGACTATACTCTATAGTCGTATATGAGAACCTCTTATGACACAGATATTAATATCTTGTAGAGTTCTGATCAGCGGGCCATGTCCGGTCATATGCTCCCCTACATATACCTATGTGTCGACTTTGATGCCGCGCATCTATGACCCCTCGAAACTTGGTCATAAGTCTCAACACAATCTAGTCTCAAGTGGTTGTTGGTGTTCCAATTTCAACAACCTTTGACTATGGACACTATGATTTATGTCATTTCGTTAAATATGGGGTTTCAGGATCAAGTCTACTCATGTACTTCGATGGCCCATATATAATGACATGAATCATTTTGGAACGATTATTTATATCACAGTTAAAATAATCCAGAAATTATAGATTTCATAAACATAAAATATTATGTTTACATGAACCTTTCAAAACAACTAAATAAAGCCCTTTACAAACTCCCACTGAAATTAAGACTACATCTTAATTTCACTCATCCTACAGCTACAGTCCGCGACTCGTGCTTAGGCCTAAGGAGTGGCTTCGTTAATAGATTAGCAACGTTCTCATTCGTTGAAACTTGCTGATCTACTTAACACCTCTGTCATTTATCTCACGAAATAGGTTATACCTACCCTCAAGGTGTTTGGACCTCTCATGTGCAGCTAGCCTCATCTATGCTGGGAATCACATCAAGTTCAGTGATGAACTCTTCTTTCCAAACAACCTCTTTCGCCGCTTTCCAAGCTGCGAAATGTTCAGCTTAAGTCATGGAGTCAGCAACAGTGCCTTGCACCGCCAGACAGACACAAGATATAACCGGACTGTGACCGGAAATCATCTTTGTCTGTTGGAAACTTGCCTTTCAGACTCTACCGACTTGTAGCACCTCACTTTCTCCGTAAATCAAGAACTTATCCTAAGTATTTTCCAAATACTTGAGGATATTCATTACGTCTATCCAGTGATTCTTTGCTGGATTTGACTGGTCTTTACTTGTCTTGCTTAACATTAAAGCAACATCAAAACAAGTACGTTTCATGGCATACATGATAGATCCAATTGCCGACGCATATGGAATCTCATCCATGCATTCAAGCTCAGCAGATATCGTAGGACACTGTTTCTTGCTTAACGTAATGCCATGTGACATTGGCATAAAACCCTTCTTGGATTGATGAAAACGTGTAGGACTTTGTCAATTTAAGAATCCTGACTTTGTCCTACCAGCTCTTTTGGATCTCTATCTTTAGATCCAAAATCCAAGAACATACGTGGCTTTACCCATGTCAATCATAAAAACAACTCCCAAGCCAGTCCTTTACCGACTGCAGCATTGGAACGTTATTTTCGAGAATTAGTATGTCATCGACATACACTATGAGAAATGCAACATCGCTCCCACTTATCTATTAGTAAACGCACAGTTCCACTTTGTTCCTGTTCAAGTCAAAACCTTGACTACTTTAACAGAACGAAGATTCCAACTCCGATATGTTTGCTTCCATCCATGAATGGATCGATGAAGCTAACTTACATACAGTATAATTTTTCGGAGTCCGGGCTCACTTTCGCTTCTGTGAATTTCGCAGGTTCGTCACTTTCAATGATCATCAGATCATGGCAACTAATCACGAGAAATCACTCTCGGATTAGTGACGGATTCATTCAGATCTGCGAACTTCAGGCTCTACAGGTGTAGATTCTACAGAAATCTGTAAATCCATCCGCTGCTCTCCCTCAACAGGTTGAGCAGCCTCCTGTATTTCTCGAATTTCTTCGAGTTATACTTTTACTCCCACTGTTCTTCTTGGAAAACAACTTTCCTTTTAGAAAAAAGAATTCCGAACAACCTAACTTCGTTTTCGGAATGGACGTAAAAGTAACAAGCCTTGGTTTCCCTAGGACAACCAGCGAAGTAGCTCAACTACAAATACTCAGTAAAGACGAATTTGGATCATTTCCAGTCCACATTTATGTGGTGTCTTTCAACTGATATTGGTGGAACTATTTCAGCGTAAACTTAGATATTTCTAGAGCGTTATTCTTAAAGAATATCATGGAAGATTCGTGTGACTCATCTTTAATCATTTCTAATAAGATCTGATTCTTTCTCACAGAAACACCTCAAGGTTTTCAGGAGAAATGAGCTGTGAAACGACTTCACACTCATTCAGATGATCACACCATCAATGACTTAAGTATTCTCACTCGTGATCTAATCCAGAGTCTCAATACTTCTGTCACTCAGATTCTATACCTCATTTTGGAACTCTTTCGACCATTTCAAAGAATTCCGACTCGTGTCTCATCAAATGAACACAGTCATACTCACTGAAGTAATCAGTAAATATAATGAAGTACAGGAAATTTTCTCTGGCATTACTGCTCATCGGGCCACATACATGAGTATGTTCAAGGTCCAATAAGCCTTTGGGCCTTTCTCTAGCTCGGCTAAGATGGGCCCTTTGTCTTTTGGTCCAGTAAGCAGAATTCAAGTCTCATAAGATATCCGATCAAATGAGCACAATAGTCCATAACTATGGGATTTCTGAATCCGACTCACTCTATGTGACCAAAACATTTACGCCAAGAAAAATCAGGTTTAATTCATCAGATTTAAACCAATTCGGTATTTATGTTACTTTTAGGCACTCTTTGGTTTAAGATATAAAACCCATTCCTTGAATGGGGTGCTACAATTAATATTTCATTAAGATCAAAAGAACAAAACTTGTCTTTTATCAAAATGAAAAACATTCAAATTCTTACAAGAAAATGAAAGACAACTCTGCTTAAAGCAGGTACATTGTAGCAATTACTTAATAAAACCAAGCCTCAAAGGCATCTACAAGTGAAAACCCTACGACTGAGGCAGCATCTATAGCTCCTTCCAGACATGCAGTTCCACTTGCCCTTCCTTCAACGTTCTACTGTTGCTTAGGCTCTGCATATTATAACAAATATCAGTGCCACAACCAGTATCCAATACCTATAAGGTAGAACTTGAAGTAATAACATGAATACCTGAGGAAGTAGTCTCATACATCAACTTCAACTCCTCATAATCTTCCATGAATTTAATGCAATCTCTCTTCCAATGCCCAACCTCTTTACAGTAGCAGCACTTACCAACGTAAGATGTATCTGACTCGGGCTCAGAAGACACAGGCTTGCCATGATTCAAAATCTGGACAACTTTGTCTTCACCCTTGTCAGCACTAGGTTTAGTAAACCTACCCTTCTCCTTCATGAGATTATATAGGGTACTCTTCACGTTTGGCTCAACTGTCTTGAGCATATCATGCAGTTCAGTCAGCGTCTTCGTTAAGCCTTTCTTGATATAGTTCCTTTTGAACTTATCATAGCTTGACGGCAGTGACTGCAGAATGATCTCAGTTGCCAATT
The DNA here is from genome assembly GCA_030180135.1 of Orychophragmus violaceus. Classification (NCBI taxonomy): domain Eukaryota; kingdom Viridiplantae; phylum Streptophyta; class Magnoliopsida; order Brassicales; family Brassicaceae; genus Orychophragmus; species Orychophragmus violaceus. Next base: position 89,737,172 of record CM058240.1, read on the forward strand.
CTTGGCTAACTGGATAATCCAGTTTCCTCAGGTTATCAATGTAACCCATCATTTTACTGACATGAGGACTCACTGGATGATCATTTGGTAGCTTGCAGTTAGTGAGAGACTTAACCAACTGGTATCTCTCCACTCTTACCTTCTCCTGAAATTTCAATTTCAGGCTGCTGATCATCTCTATTGGCGACTCCATGTTCTCATATTGCTTCAGCAATTCTGAGTCCATGGTAGCCAATATCAGACCGCGCACATCTACCGCATCATTATAATGCTTATTCCAAGCATCATATACTGCATGAGAGACATTGGACCCGATCCTCTCGGGGAGAGCTCTTTCAAGGACATAGTCCATTCTCTCTTGCCTGAGGACTAGCCTCAGGTTCCGCGACCAAGTCAAGAAATTTGATCCGTTCAGTTTGTCCATCTCAAGGACAGACCGGATCGAGAAAATGTTTTGATTGTTTGTGCTAGTTATAACTGAAATTTAGAGATAAATAGAGTTTTAGTTATTTAGTTCATAATAGAGTAATCTTAATAACTTATAAGAAAACTCGCATTGCATTCAAAATTTCTTTGTTTAACCTCATAAGAATGCAATGATTCCGAGACCCATGTTCAGCTAAATCTAAAGTGGGCCACTGGCCGTCACCCAGAAGTAGCTTTACTTGGTAAGCATACACACATCCAGTTATATCCAATAACTCTCGGTTGTGAATTGGGCCCAAGGCCCAATACACCAGATGTCTCAAGGCCCGGGACTCCCGATGGCCCAGTCAAGGAAACCAATCTCTTACAGCCAAATAATCACTAAAGTCTGGGACTCCCAATGAAATTAGTGACTATATACTACTTTACTTACGCAAAAACAGACACCTCACATTGTAAGCCATATCTGTAATTGAATAAGCGTTAAGTAGCTGACAAGATTGGGCAAGACATCCAAGCTTGATATTGTTTTTGAGGATTTTAGGTTTCAATAGATTTCCTCCCAAAAATAGAAGATTACTATTTTGGGAAACTTTCCATTTCAGGTAACTTACTAAATATGGAAACTTTCTATTTAGGGAAACCTACTATTTTTAGAAACTTTCTAAGTTTGGAAACTTACTATTTCCAAAAAATTTCCTAACATGCCAAAATTAGAAATTTCTAATATTAGAAGCTTTCTAATTTAATGTTTTATTAAAGTTTTCGGTTGGGTCACAAATTATAGGCCCAATTCTTGGCCCAAGACCACATAATTCCAATTGGCCCAATAATTTGACATAACCGAGTCGGTTCATTAATTCTGGTCCAAGACCAAATTAACTACTAAATCAAACTGGTTATTTACTAAACCAGACCAGCTCTAAATTATTTGGTCCAACCAAATCAAACTTAGACCAGCCTTCGGTTTAGGTTAAAATTCAATTTTTGAATTTAAATCCGGTTTAACCAGAAACTAAATAATACCAATTATATTAAATAATTTCCAGCAAACCGCGATTTGGGTTAACCGCTTGAACCATAATTATCAAAGATTGATTTTGACTTTACCAAAACAAAATTGATCACGTTCTCTAAAACAAACCTTGTTTCAATAATTCGATCGTGACAAAACATACACTTATGGACAAAACAAATTGTTATGATTATCACAAAGTCAACAATCGATTATGCATTCACTAAAGACAAAAAACGTTTTTGTCCTCTTCCAATTACACAATCACATGATCGATTCATTTAATAATCAATTGATCATGACTTTTTCCATTTCAATAATCGAATCACTTATGATCATGATAAACACAAAAGACAAACCGATTTTTGACCTTTTTCATACATCATCTATCGCTTGTTACTTAACCTTTTCTTTATCAAATGATAATTAATTTAACAATCAACTTTGACCTTTCCAAATCAAAACAAACCTAACACGATTCTTGTGATTAAAACAAAGTCAACAGTGATTTATTCCAAGCAAATTACATGCGATTCAAAAAGGGTCAACATGCGATTATCAAAATCGATTCATACCATTGAATGACATCAAGCGATTTCTTAATTTCTAGGTTTTCCAAGTTTCAATCAATTTTACTCATTAAAATCGATTCATCAAACTAATAAACAACATAGTATGATCCAAAAAGCAAAAACCTAACGACCTAGGCTCTGATACCACTGTAGGATTATGTGAGTTCATGGTGTAATTATCAGATTACAACCTAGCACATAAACAACTAGGATCTAGGTGATTTGCAGATGAATCATAAACAGATCAGGATCATTACCTTATGATTGCAGCGGATTAATCAATGGAATATCGAGATCTGCAAGAGCTGATTATCACCGGCTCCTCCTAGGTATCCACACGCTTACAAGCTATGGATCAGGCTGCTAGACCAAGCTGGAAAATCACAGAGAGAGAGGACGGCCAGCCTTAGGAAAATCGCAGACAAGAAAAGTCTTAGGGTTTTCTGGCGCCTCCTCTTCCTTATATGGGCCCAAGTAATTAAACTAATGGCTCATTAGGCTTTTGGGCCCAAGGCCCAAATCAGACAAAAGACTATCTTTTGTCTGGCCCAATTCTCTGTAAAAATACAGTAAATGCCTTGCATCTTACTGTATTAATTCCATTTTAACTTTCCCGTTAGCTATGGTGTGTGACCCTTAGGGATCGTACAATACTGGTAATAAGTCCTAAACTTATAGATCATGAGCGGGCTCTAGCAAGTCATCATGATCACCCAGTATTTATGACTTATGTCTGATCTCGACACTTATCATACTTTCTAGAGATAGTACGGTAGATTTCAGGATATTCCCTACAAGAAGGAAGGTTGGACGGGCCAGATTCTCCTTCTCTTGTATCGGGCTTTAGTTTACCTCATTAAAAACCTTAGTGGGAAAACCCAATTGGGATAAAACCACACTTAAGAGAAAAAGAGTATAAACCTCAGCCCAAGGAGATGTTGCACGTGCTCCTGGTCGCCAAACATAGTTCTGGAGTTCACTAAATCCGTGAGCTTCCAAATAAGGCAGGTCCAGCAACCTTCGGGTTTGATCTTGCATATCTTCTTCGTCCGAGCTGGTATTGGTGTGATTCCAACTCTCATGCATTCCCTGATGAATAAAGAATCCATAACAAGTCCCTTTACTCCTTGATTCATCCTGGTTCGTTCTGAGCACTCCAAAATCTACAAGTCGGTCTTTATCGGGTTTCCTAAAAATGACCTGTCTTGAAACGGGCATAACTTCTTCATAGGAAATGGTATTGATATGATTCCAGTTCGTGCAGATTCCTTGGTGAGTTAGGTTTCCAGAAAATGCCGACCTGTAGCTTAACTCCTCATGGTTAGGTAGATACGGTCCAAAATGTGCACCTATATCCCTGGTACGATAATGCTGCTTCTCTCTGAAGGCATGTACCGGCTTGGTGAGCCATCCTCTAGTCTGCCGGGTCAATGATGGGTTTATGTCCTCATCATACTCTCCCTCTTGAAAAGATTTCGACCTCGAAATCGTATAACCTGCACCAAGAGAAAGCAAGTTAGCTTTCATGCGGTTTTGTGAGTCCATGGCCTTACCTTGATGAATCCGGGGCTCGTTGACGTAGGGAGCATCAGGCGGTTCTTCTTTGAGTAAGTGATCCAACAACACGCCTCTCCTCTGGTTTTCTTGCCAATGACAAGTTTTTGTACCATTATCTTCTTTGGCCTCGTTCAAGTAGCATCCAAGGTCGGGTGGTACTTCTTTTCGGTCCGGACCTTTAGTTCCTGCAATAATATTGACACCTTTGGCAAGAAACAAGTGCATTAGGTGTTCTTTAGAAGATGATAAACGAGCTGAGCTTAAATTATGCTTAAGGTCTACTCGTGGGCCCAAATCAACTTTTGATTCCTCATACTCTTTCAAGTTCGACAAATCTTTTAGTAGTTCTGTGGAATCAGTAGATATGAACTTTGTTTGAGAAAGACTTACATGATTAACACTCTCAGTCTGGTATGGGTCGGGCAGATTTTATTTGATCTCAGCCTTTGTACCTATTTTATCCCTATTACTCTTGACAAGAACCAAGTGTGTTATCGCAGTCATGGAATCATAAACATCTAAACAAGTCTCATCTTGGATCAGTTCATGGATTCGTGAGGCATCTAACTTGGTTTCAGTGTTTTTAAATTCAGAAATCACCTTAGGGTTGACCAAGGCGTGAAGGTCTTCTTCGCTCTCTTGGATCATATTGTAATCTAGCGTGTCATCCACTTTTTCTCCTCCATCTTTACGATGTGTTTCCTTCAAGAGAGATGTTCCTTGCTCATTAGATTGGCTCTTGTTGGGTTGTTGACCCAAAACAATCTCCTTCTTTGGTGCTGGCATCCAAACTCGTGAAGATGATCTCATCATAAGCCTCTTGGGAATGTAGCTACTGTTGTAGGACTTTTGTACAAACTCCTTGTACATATGCTGCTTTAAAACTCCTCAAGTAGTAATCGGGTTAAGGTAGTAGTTGAGAGCTTCTTCTCGTATCCACCATATAGAAGCTTCTCCAATAAGTGCATTGATAGCATGAGATAATCTCTTCTCCTTCAGGACTTTGTGATACCAAAACCAATCTTCCAAGCCTCTCTCCCATCTTAGATATGCCTCTGGGTCTTGCTCAAGACCTGAAAAAGAGAGGTTATGCGGCTCATAGGCTTCTCTTTCATCATGGGAATGATCCTTCGGTTTAGATTTGTATTGAGCTTGAATTGGCCCACCACCAAAACTAACTTTATCTTCAGCCACGTCTTCTTCTTCACTCTCCATGGTACCTAAGCCTGTAAGAACAACACTAGACAAAAATCAAGTGCCAAAGGAACTAGAAACAATCAAGGAGAATAAAGTAAAAAGGCAAATCGGCAATTCAAAAAAAAAAAAAAAATTAAAAATGCAGAACTAGAAAAATGCAACTAAAGCTAACCAGGTTCTATTTTTTTTTTTTTTAAGATGCAAACACAAATGAAAACAATGATACAAGATGAACTCAGGACAGTAACCGCAAGTAGTAGAATTAGGCAAGCTGTTCACGCAAACACTTCATAGCGCAAGTGACAGAAAAAGCAGAGCACAACCGAGTAATACAAACGATTTTTTTGGAATGATACAATGATAATCAAAAGGCATGTTAATCAACAGTAATGATAATCAACATCAATGATAATCATAAGCACTAGAACAATTCACGTACACAAACTCAACACAATGAAGACCTACAAGCGATAGTACAACAAGGTTTTAGTGATGAGCTTCTTCAGTTTCATGCTAGTATAGAGCCGGTTTAATTAAATCAAGACAACCCAAAACCAAACAGAAACCAAGCCAAACCAGGAATAAAACCTAGAGACACACACAAAACATGTTAAATAATAGATGAGGTTAAGCGTAGGTTTAATTAATTAGTGCAGCAAATTTCTTCAGAACTCGTCCTTTGGTTTTCTGGTGGTTCAAGGCTGGCTAATTAAATTAATCTAAACCAGAGAATAGCAGGAATCAAACCAAACCCAACAATCTCACACTTATCTCAGCTCACACGGTTTACCAAAGAAACAACAAGCGATTGTATTTTTTTAACCTAGCAAGACTATATGGTGCAACCGCTTTTCTTTATGCCTAACAAATACTTTTGTCTTTAATGCAGGTACGAAGCTTATGATAATAAAATTAATGTTGAACCAGAGACAAGAGACAAAGAAAACAGGGACTAAACCAAACCAATCAACAGGGACTAAACCAAACCAATCAACTCGGATGATGCAATATGCAGCCGCAACTCCTCTTTGTTTTTTTTGTTCTAGACAACCTAACACTTGAATCTAACAACTTTTTTTTCTCTTTGATTTCAACAATGTAACACAGAAACAAAACAAGAGCAAATTTATGGAGAAAAATAAAGCAAAACAAATCGATGACAATTTTTTTTGAGATTTTTTTTTTGATTTGAAAGGAAGCAAACAACAAAACAAAAGGAAAAGCAAAGGGAGTAGATGTAACCAGCGTGATGTCACGAGCCTAAGCTCTGATACCAGATGATGTAAGATCGAAGGTGGGCTGATGAATCGGGTGGTTGATGGAATAAATCTGCTGGCCGAAGGCGCTCTCAGACTTATCAGTGGGTGGAGATGGTGACGTTGAGCAGAGAACACGAACACGAACAAAAGAAATGAGCACAAACAAGTAACAAGCCTTCGTCTCAAGGGGAATCCACGCGAGAGAAAGAGAGGTTGCGCTATTAGGCTAAACACTTTAGGTTTTATGTTTAAACTTGCTTAATATTATTAAAAACAAAAGAATGGCTTAAATAGCCAATAGTCTAGGTTACAAGTGGGCCAACAAGGGCTTGGTCGAAATCATAAAAGAAAATACAAGAAGGAAGGTTGGACGGGCCAGATTCTCCTTCTCTTGTATCGGGCTTTAGTTTACCTCATTAAAAATCTTAGTGGAAAACCCAATTGGGATAAAACCACACTTAAGGGAAAAAGAGTATAAACCTCAGCCCAAGCATATGTTGCACGTGCTCCTGGTCGCCAAACATAGTTCTGGAGTTCACTAAATCCGTGAGCTTCCAAATAAGGCAGGTCCAGCAACCTTCGGGTTTGATCTTGCATATCTTCTTCGTCCGAGCTGGTATTGGTGTGATTTCAACTCTCATGAATTCCCTGATGAATAAAGAATCCATAACAAGTCCCTTTACTCCTTGATTCATCCTGGTTCGTTCTGAGCACTCCAAAATCTGTAAGTCGGTCTTTATCGGGTTCCCTAAAAATCACCTGTCTTGAAACGGGCATAACTTCTTCATAGAAAATGGTATTGATATGATTTCAGTTCGTGCAGATTCCTTGGTGAGTCAGGTTTCCAGAAAATGTCGACCTGTAGCTTAACTCATCATGGTTAGGTAGATACGGTCCAAAATGTGCACCTATATCCCTGGTACGATAATGCTGCTTCTCTCCGAAGGCATGTACCGGCTTGGTGAGCCATCCTCTAGTCTGTCTGGTAAATGATGGGTTGATGTCCTCATCACAAAGCAAGAAAGCAAACAAGTAGCAGATTGTTGGTGGTGAAAGCAGTTAATTAAAGGCGCTAAGTCTAGGGTGTTCTCAGGAAATCAGACAAGCAGACAAATCAATCAGTCAGGATCTAATTAAGCACAGTTCTAGAACTCAAATCACGGATATAGAATTAACCAAATCTCTTTGCGAGAATTCTCTAAGTCTAAGTGCAGTAATCCAAATCTCTTTGCAATTACTAACAGATTAAATCAGCATTAATTTCAAGTTCGATATGTTCACAATTAAACTAAACCAAATCTCTTTGCGAATAATTTAATTGCTCAACCTAAATAGTTCAGATTCTAAACCACACTCTCGTGTCGTATTTAGCAACCTGAGATCTAGATTCTAATTGATCAGGTTAGAACTAGCATTAAGCACAATTTAGATCGAAGAACATTCTATTCATGTGAATCCTTAACTGAATTAAACAAGTCTAGCAAGTCATGAAATCCTTAATGAGAAACCCTAAACCTAACTATGAATCTACTCAGACATGATTAATGAAAGCATAATCAATGAATTAATAGAAATCATAAAAGAGATTAAATAAATAAAGGGGTTCGAAATCTTCTCCAAAATAAAGTGAAGTACATGATCAGATCAGCCCCAATAGCTCTAAAAACTCTATGCTCTTAATTATGAAAGCGTATCTAAAATAAACACCAAAATCCTAATTATATAGGCATAATCTCGGCTGGGGCTTCTTTGTAAATACTGGAAACTTCTGGGCCAAAGTGCAAAATCTTGAATCTTCATTAAACCGCCAAATCGGCCCAACTCGCTAGTGTGTCGATCGACACCAAAGGTGTGTCGATCGATGCATGATCTCAAAATCGGTCAGTGAGCTCAATCTCTCGGCCAAACACTCTAAAAATCCCCAAAATGCTCCAATATCTCCAATTCTGCTCCAAACCTGATTATACATATAAAAGGCTCTAAAAGAACACAAAAGAACACTAAAACACAATTATATCATGGCATAAAACCGATAAAAACCATGATATATCACGTTCCTTGCGTGAGTTGCTCTTGGATTCGCTGCTCCGACTTTGTTCTCGGTGGTTCTCCTCAGATGTATCGTAGACCAGTCGTCTGGCGACTTTGTCTTTCACTTTCGGGGGCACCTCTCGCTTGGATTTCCTTGATTGTTGGTCCGAACGGATCTTCGCTTGTTCCGACTGCAATAAATCAATTCTTTCTGAAAACGTTCTGATCAAATCGTTCTGTGATTCGATTTCGGCCATCAAAGTAGCCAGAACTCTGTCTCGCTCGACTTGTTCAGCTGTTTCGCTGAGTGACGGGACATGTTTACCGTCATCTCGAGCTTTCTTTGATTTAGCGGCGTCGCGAGGTTGTTTGTCGTCGTGAACCTCGTGGTCGTCTTCGTGATCGCTTTGGTCGTAATCACTTCCTTCGTGATCACTTAGTTCAACCCTTGGGTTTTCCGGAACGATTTCGTTATGGTTTCCCGACATCTCGTTCAGAAATTTCTCTTAGAAATCCCCACAGTCGGCGCCAATTGTAAGATCCCAACTCGGTCTATCCTAAGATAGTAAGAGTTTTAGGGTTTTTCTTAAGGGATTCTAAAAGAAGAATTTAAGAACACGGTGAGAATTAGGAATTTAGGGTTTTATGCCGGTGTTTCCGAGATGGAAGCCGGTAAAAAGAATGTTAAAGTCACCGGAGAGAAATTAGGTTAAAGTCGGTACTCTAAGATCTCTCAAGCAAGAATATTATGAAAAGCGTATGTTTATTGAATTATGAAGTCGCATTTTATAAGGTTACAGAGTCGGTTAATAATAAGGAAAATCTAGATAAATACAAATATTTTCCTAATATCTCGGCTTTATCAAGACGGAATATTTCCATATCTTCTAGCGCCGCCTTTGTCCTATTTTTAACTAACACCCCCTAAACCCTAATGTAAGCAGGTTGTCCTGAGTTCGGTAAAACCTAAGTTTTACCGCTTTGGGCCTTGTACCGACTTTCCATTCTGGACCGACCTAAACTCATAAATAGGCCTTTTAGGAAAGTGCTAATCTTGACTCCAACAACAGCTTAGATGGGAGTTCAGATTACAGCTCAACACAATATAAAGAAGACTTGAAGAAATTCAAGAAATGGCACTTGAAAGCCAGACATTTGGTAGCAGCGGTTTGACAACCAGCGACAACGGTCCAAACCCATCAGGGTCCTTTGGCATCACCGAAGGTCAATGTACAACGCAAGAGATTGAACCGGAGAAGAAAACCAATGAAACAATAAGCTAAAAATACAGAGGATTCTTGGTGGTACGAGACTACGAGTCCCCATCATTTTGGGTAATGTAGGTTTCAACAAATTTGAAGGTGTGGCTTTAGTTAAAACCCTCATGAGCTTGATCTTGCACGTGAGTATTTGTTGGAGCATAAATAGTCAAGAGAATTTTTTCTTTTTATTAATTTGGACGTTGGAATGAATATATTAAAGAAGATGCAAGCTAGAGGTTCTTTATTTTATTTTTTTGGCTCTGGTTGTTTAACTCAGGGAAAGATATTTATTTTACCTGATCTTATTTTTGTAATTTTTTTTTTTGAAACAATATATCAAACAAAAATATAAAATAAGAATGTTGCAAAAGCCGGGTTACAACATAAGCGAAATAAACCACTAATTAGGACATTCATTTCTAAATGGCAATTTTGAGAAAAACCAATAAAATGTATTTAAAAAATTTACAAAAACATATTAAATTTATTTTTATAATATATTTTTAATTATAATGTCTTTTGTAGCTTAATAATAGATTCTATGTTGTATTCTTCTCTATCTTTCTATAAAAGTATTACTATATTTTCCTATATTTTTCCTTTATTTTTTATTTATTTTTCATTTAGTTTTGCTTTCTGATTCATCTAGCTTAAATGTATTACTCTATTTTTTAAAAAAATAAATGTTCTCTTTACTATTACATTTTCATTTTAGTATTAGTACACTTTCTATACAAAAATCAAATAAGATTTTATTCTAAAACAGAGTTTACAAGTAAAAATAGAGGTGGATTGGAGAAGTCAATATAAATATCTTATATATCCAAGTTGTTGTTTAAAAAAAAAGGGAGATCCGTAATGGAATGGGCAAAGAGGATGAATATTGCTTTGGGTGCAGTTAAAGGATTGTCATATTTGCATGAGGATTGTGAGTAATGTTAATTGTCTTGTCTATGTACAGAACATTTGTTTTTGAAGTTCTTGCATTTTTATTGTCATGTTTGATTTAGGTAACCCTAAAACAATACACCGCAATGTAAAGGCTGCAAACATTCTTATTGGCGATATCTATTAGGCGAATGTATTCTAAAACTTGTAGAAATCTACAATGAGTTAGTTTCAGCTGCACTACTAATAATGGTGAACATGATTCATCAGTTAGAAGGTGTTGGACTCGCACGGTCTTCTAAAGGACATTTTTCAACCATGTTTGTGCAGATTATAGTAACAGTCTTCAGCAAAGGAATCAAAGTACAAACTTAGACAACAAGTACACATATCAAGATTTTGATAAGGCAACTGATAACTTCGCCAACACCAACCTTCTTGGACAAGGTGGAATTGGTTATGTTCATAAAAAATGTTGCAATTAAGCAGCTTAAAGCTGGAAGTGGACAAGGCGAACGCGAGTTTCATGAAGATATACATACCATTAGTAAAGTCCATCACATGCATCTTGTTTCATTCACTGGTTATTGCATAGCTGGTTCTCAAAGATTGCTTGTTTATGAGTGTGTGCCTAATAAAACTCTCGAGTTTCATTTACACGTACGGTGAATTAAACAACTAAATTTGTAAAATAATAAATGGTTGCATAGACTCGTATTTTATTATTAGATCCTAGTCAAAAAGATACGGACATACATATATATATCATAAAGATATACATATACGATGTAATCTTATTATTAGATCCTAGCCAATCATTAAGGGCAAATCGCAAAAATGACATAAAAAACATGTCTTGTCACAAATATAGCAACAAAGAAAAAAATCATAAAATAGCACAAAAACATGTTTTGTCACTAAATTAGCCTTAACCCTTAACCTTAAATACTAAATCCTAAACCCTAAATACTAAACTCTAAACCCTTAAATAATAAACCCTAAACCCTAAATACTAAACCCTAAACCCTAAATAATAAACTCTAAACCCTAAAAAATTAATTCTAAACCCTAAATTATATAATGCTATAAAAGTCTTTGAAATTAAAATAATGCTAAAAATATGAATTATTTCTCTTGATGCTATATTTATGACAAAGTATGTTTTGTGTTATTTTATGACTTTTCTCAATCATTATTAGGGTTTTATGCGCCTCTACTCTTGTATATACACGACTGCCGATTGTGCATAATAACACAGACTTTTCCCATCTATTCTCATATTACGTCAGTAGGGTTAATGAAATTAGATTGACGTCGATGCGTTAGCTAGGGTTCAATGGTAGGAAACAGAAAGGATTCGGCGAATTGATTGAGCGTGTGAAGTTGAACTTCCATATCAATGAGGAGGTGTGACCTCGAATAAACAGAAGGTTAAAGGTCAGAGAAGAATATGAGTTTTTTTTTTTAATAGTGGGCTTCCGATTTGTTTTTTTAAATTAAGTGAAAAGTAAGTAAAGACCCATAAAAAATATAAAAAATGGAATAGGTGGCAAGCTGTGGAAAGAATAAGTTTCTCAATATATATATAAAGTTTTACTTGAGTTCATGCTGGTTATGGTGAATCTAGGACTGGAATTCGATTTTTCAGGTTGATTATTCCGTTTTCGGATAATTCGATTTCTCCAAATTTATGGTGAATTGAATTGAACAAAATTTTGGTTGGGTTTTTGAAAATTCTGCCAAACTAAACCGAATATTTGGATATTCAGTTAAATTTTGACTAGACTTGGATATAATTTTGGATAAATTGTGTTAGTTCGGTTAATTTTGTACAATATTTTAGATATAATTTATTTTGATTTTATGTAAATCGACATGATTTTTGTTTCATTTTCTTCTTTGTTTTGAAAATCCGAACTAACCTACTACTGAATCGATAATTGATTTTCTTTTTATATATGCTGAATAAAATCGAACTTATAACAAACCTAAACAGAAACCGAAAATTTCGATTTGGTTCGGTTTGAATTCCCATGCCTAGTTGAATCATCCTTTTATTCATATCGAGTCTTAGGACATAAAGCATTGTCACACACTACTAAAAGTAAAAACCTCACTGCAAGGTACCAGATTCTTTTAGACAGATCAAAACTGAAGTTTGCAACATAAAGTCAGCTATATACACACACATATATACATACTGCAACAAAAGATATCAGAGGAAGATGATGATGATGATGATGACTAGACAATGGTTGATCTTGATCCAGCTTACTGTACTCTTTCAGATAGAGGAAAGTTGCTTATGTTGGATTCCATCTTGTTGAATGTGAGGTTTGCAATGGCTCTATCAATGGAGTTTGTTTGTGATTCAATCTCTTCCTCTCTACTCAACCTGCAATCAAATACAGTCTCCTCATGAGAATCTTTATTTTGATCCTATGAACAGAAAGTTGATTTCATTAAAAGAAGACATGATATTATACCTGGTGTTATCACCATAACCATATCTGGATGCTTGCAAATGGAACTCTTCGGAGTTTGAATCCAACTTCTCTAGTGTGTTTCTTGCAAGCCGGTAAAACGTATCCCGGAAACACTTTCGTGCCACATCAGTTAACTAGAAAGAAAACAAAACAAAACCTCTTTTAGTTTTTTTTAAAGACAAGAATCTAAGTTAGAAAGCAAGTCCATAGTATGAGATATAACAACTGAACTCACCTTTCCTGAAGCTCTCTGTAGATCCTGTAACACGAGTTCTTCAGAAGACAGTTCATCCACATAGTATGAATCTAACATGTTCTCTCCAGACAGATCCGAGATTGTAAATGGAGCCTCTTCCTTTAAACCACAAAACATGGAGGAATCTTAGGTTTTAACATCAAAATCTCTAAACCAGCATAGAACAACTCCAGATTGATAACTGTGAATATACTATGTAAAAAGTCAACTTTGACTGAGCAATCTCTTACCTTTAAAGGCATGTCCTGACAATGGAACATGGGAACTTCCCTGCTACCATACATAGAGGAAGAACCGACACTGTTATTGCTACTGGAAGTACGATGTACATCTCCATCATGCTCTGGAACATCCTCCAAAATTGAACTTCTTCAGTTAACCGGAAAACAAGAGAGAAACCATAAGCCTATGCAAAATTCAAATGATAAAGATACTTATTTAAGTGATGAAGATGATGAGAGAAAGAGGGTGTACAAGAATATATCATCCATCTGTTCGATTCCTTCGAAATCGTGAAGCGAAGCACCGTAGAAAGACTTTGATCTCTTGGCCTCTTCTTCTTCTTCACTCGTCCTCATACCCATCTGACTGTACAACAACCCCCCTTCGTAATCGAAACATTTCTCTGAAGCTTCAGGGGAGTTCATGCTCCATCCACCCCACATACCATTAGATGGGTATGTCTCTGATGACGATTCTTGATAATTAGGTACAACAAGCTCTTCAAAATTCCTTCCCGAATAACAATCCATGATCGATAGATCTATCAAATAAACAAACTAATATCAGAAACCCATGAGAGAATAAACCTGAATCTAACAAGAACATCGACGAAAACAGAGAAAGAGACTCACTTTGCAGTGAAACGATGAGAGGATTTAGATCAGACCCAAATAAGAAACTCAGATTAATAAGAGAGAAGAGAGAAGCTTTCGATTGGATTTGGATTTTCTTCACCTGTAAGCAAAAAAGACCGAAGAGAGAGGAGCCGATTGTGTTTGTATTGTTTCAAGTTTCAACCTTCAAGGAGAGAGCAGAAGTCTGCACAAGTAAGAGAAAAAGAAGCGCGTGAAGTATCGAGCGCGTGAGATAAATCTTGTTTTCGTGGCTCAGAATTCTTTGCCGAGATTTTGTGGCTGAGATCTTTCCTACATCTAAAGCGCTCTTCTCATTGGTCCACGTGTACTGCATATATTTTCTCGTCTTTAAAGTCGGCCTAGGGGGAAATTAAAACTCTGCAAGTTGCAGAATTTTGGACCCTACGTTTTTGTCATTCCGAAAATGACCTTCCAAAGCTGTGAGTGGATGACACGGTTGTTAGAGGACAAAGTAGTCATTTGCGAACAGTACCGTGTCTTGCTTGGCTGATATCGAGTGCATACGTGGCGAATTGTTTGTGGAGAAGATAACACGTGTCATGTGATTAGCGGTACAATGGCACGTTGTTGTTATCCCAGGTGAAGGGCATATACTGGAAAAATGGCATCTGTTGTCTTATTCAACTCAAAGAGTAGCACATCGAATAATGGGCCTAGGCCCAGAGGCCCAAAACAATTAATTTGGTAGCAGCATCTTTTTCTGCGCATTGAGAATTTATTTCTTTGAGCTTCTTCTTCTTCGTCGGATTCGGAGGAGGAAGAAGCTATGTTCAAGAACACGTTTCAGTCTGGGTTTCTGTCTATTTTGTACAGTCTAGGGTACGTTTTTTGGTCTAATTTACTATGTAATTGATTGGAATCGTTCGATTTTTTTTCTAAACCATGGATGGTTTTGATATTTTTTTAATTTATTTTGCAGAAGTAAGCCTCTTCAGATATGGGACAAAGAAGGTGAGAAATGTTTAAATGTTTATTGATTTTTTTAAATGTTTGAGTTTTGTCAGCAAGATTATGATGGCTTAATCTATCTGAGCTGCAAATTTCTCTAGAGACTCGATCAAATTTAGGGTTTAGCTAATCATCTTTATTGTGTTTTTGTCATTGATAGTTGAGGATGGCCATGTAAAGCGTTGCCATGATGATGACATTCAATCCAATGTTCTTGAAGTAGTTGGATCAAACATCCAGTCTACATACATTACATGTCCAGCTGATCTTTCCGCAACTCTTGGTATCAAACTTCCCTTTTTGGTATTGGTAGTGAAGAATATGAAGAAGTATTTCTCATTCGAGATTCAGATTCTTGATGACAAGAATGTGCGCCGGCGTTTCCGAGCTTCTAACTTTCAAGTATGTACAGTCTTTCCCTTGCTCGTTCAGTTTCACTAGTGTCTCTGAATGTCTTAAAGCAGTTCCCATGCTGCTTTAAGGGTCATTGGTGATTATCTATAACTCTATAAGCAATTGCTAATCCAGATCATTCTTAGTTAAAACACAATAGATTAATAGGCAGCTTATAGATATTATTAAGTACTAACAACAACAATTAAAAACAATTACTGTAGATATTGTAGATATTGAATTAGATACTGTAGATATTGTTTAATACTAACAACAACAGTTAAATAACAATTACTGTAGATATTGAATTAGATATTGTAGATATTGAACTAGATAATGTAGATACTGTAGATATTGAATTAGATATTGTAGATATTTAAGATATTGTTAATAACAATTGCAGTGCACTAACAACAATAGGTAGCTTTATTGCTGCGTTAGATAGAAAGATACAAGTTACCTAATTATAGGATAAGTTTGCTGGAATGTTTATCTCTATTAAATACAGTAGTTGTTACTAGTGTTGATTTTTCTATTGAACTATTATCTTCTTGTTTTGTAGTCTGTCACTAGAGTAAAGCCATATATTTGTACAATGCCACTGAAGATGGATGAGGGATGGAATCAAATCCAGCTGAACTTACCTGATCTTACTAGGAGAGCTTATGGGACTAATTACGCTGAGACATTGCGAGTTCAGGTTCATGCGAACTGCCGTTTGAGGAGGATATATTTTGCCGACCGTCTCTACTCAGATGAAGAGCTCCCTCCGGAATTCAAGCTCTTTCTCCCAGTGCAGGTTCGAGTCTCAGAGTTTAGTTACTACTATCTTCTCTCTTTTTTGACGATTCTTTTACTTAACAATACTCTTTTTTGTTTGCCTGCAGAAAGCATGAGAAGTTATTCCCGAGTGTTTCTGGACTATTTTAGATAGAACTAGAGAATCTACATCAGGTGAGAGTTTCAGGATGGCTTGTTGCATCCATGGTATTTGGTTAACTAAGTTTTGTGAAGTCTTTATGAAAAGGGATCATATATGCTTAAGATTTTCAACGAATATTGTACATGATCTTGAATCATTATAGACAAGAAAACACAAATGTTTTTGATTAAAATGATGGGAACCTCATGTTGTGTAAATTTCAACTTATTTAAGAGGTAATGTCATCAAGACGAGAACACAAGCGCAGAAATGGATAAACTCCAGTTTATTTTATTACATAAGAGTAGGATATTTTACTGGCCAATGACCCGCTTGGCACCGTCTAAGGTGTTCCTGAGCAGCATTGCCACTGTCATTGGACCTACACCACCAGGGACCGGAGTTATGAAACCTGCAACTTTAGAAGCTTCGGCGTAATCCACATCTCCAACCAACCGGTATCCTGATTTCCTGCTCGGGTCGTTGACTGAATTAGTTCCAACATCGATTACCGTAGCCCCTGGCTTTATCCAGTTCCCCTTAATCTGAAATGTCAAGACACCATCGTTTATGGATTGATGAAAACTATTCGCATTTGTCTACTACTAGAATATCTTCTATTATAGGATGTGAATGTCTGAAACTCACCATGCAGGCTTGTCCGGCTGCAGCAATAACGATGTCAGCCTCCCGTATGATAGCCTCAGGATCCTTGGTGTGAGAATGTACAGTTGTAACAGTAGCATCAGCCTTGAGCAATAGAAGTGACACGGGTAAACCAACAATGTTACTCCGACCTACTACAACTGCTCGTTGCCCTTTTATCTTTATGCCATTTCTCACTAAGAGTTCCAAACATCCCTGCACACAACAAATCACCTCATTAGATCCAGAAGAAAACATGCCATTGATAACCAATATGTTATAAAATTCTCGACGACACTCTCTTGAAAGAGACTGAAGTCTGTATGCAAAGGAGCAGTACCTTTGGGGTGCATGGAAGGAAGAGGGGTTCTCTGCCTTTCATAGCTAGCTTACCAATATTCAAAGGATGGAAGCCATCTACATCTTTATCAATGCTGATTGCACCCAAAACATTCTCCTCATTAATATGTTTCGGCAATGGGAGTTGAACTAATATACCTGCAAATCAAGCACCAGAGCTTATATAACTGCAGTGATAACTGGGGCATACAAAATGAAGCATTTATGTACAACAAAGCTAACCATGGACATCCGGATCTGAATTTAGTTCATGAACTTTGCTTATAAGATCAGCTTCACAAACATCCTCTGGTAGGTCCACATCAAATGACTTTATCCCAACCTCAGCACACGCTTTCCTCTTCATCTTAACATAGGTCTGTGAATCCTTTCGTGCCCCAACTATAACTACCGCTAGTCCTGGGACCTGCTCAAATGTAAAATCAGACTCGATTGAAGCATAGGAACAAACAAATTCAAACCGTTTGTTACATTCTCTCTTCCTTTCTGCTTTGTTACAGTGATAAACCATATAAACTTACCATACCATCTGTATGATATATTGAGACAGATAGTATGCTACTTGAGGTAATGCAGGCTGGTCAAGATCCAGCTAAACAAAGAGAACACTACGTAATACAGTCAACACAAAAGTAATGTTTTGATGAACCCAAGGCAAAAAAATCTCCCTATGACTAGAACGGACACATGCAGACACAGTTTCAAATGAATAAACTTAACTGGAGCTTACATTTGAGCTTGTTTGGCTATTTCAGCAGAAGAATGTGATCATAGCTGCCTAAAGCTAAGCATATAGAACTTTAAAGCTGAGTAAAAATATAATATTTCAATCATCTTATGATCAATCATGGTCTGCTTAGAATAGAACGGAAAATTATGCAGAGACAAATACTATATTAAGACACTGATTCGTTAGAACACAAGATCTGTTCTTTGTGTCCTTAACAGAAAACAGTGAAACTGACTATAACTGGTAATAAGGTGAGTCTACCTTGCCGTGTTTCTCAGATAGATTGCGAACTTCCTCGGCGATCTCTGATCGGATGGTATGAGCAATCGCCTTTCCGTCGATTATCTTCGCCGCGTGATCAAATGGTGACGCCATGAGCAAGTCGGAAAAAAATATCTGATTCTCTGGTTAGTAGTGTATCCACTATCCAGAGTCAATGATAACGAGCAGACTTTATTAAATCTGAATCCATCCGCGAATAGAACACTTCTACTCCTGCAACCAAACATTATATAAAATTCTGCGAGATCCAACAAAACGACAGTTGAAAACGGCATCGTGTCGATGTGGGCCCGATCGTAGCATTCACGAGGCTTTGTCGTGGTCACGAAAGCCCAGACGCCGTTTATGACAACACTCCGTTTGTTTTAACCCCGCCGTAACGGAGAGAATCTTTTCCCTCCCAGCGTTTCACGCAACAGTAAGAAAGTTTTGGCGGTAAATTGGGGTCATAAAGGGGTACGTGTCGAGATATCAATGGTGGATAGTGCGCGTATATAATTGTATACGCATGTGTATGTATACTCGGTGTTGTTTTTCCCGCGCGAGATATATTCTTTTTTAGGGTTTGCCGCATAATCAGAACCCCCAGTCTAGAGAGAGAGAGAGTCAGGTGAAGACAGATAGAGAGAGAGATAGTCAGAAGGTAAGAAGAGAGGGCAAATTGGTAGGGATTTACGTAGATCTCACTGTTTCTTCTTTAATTTGTCGAATTTAAGAGGAGGCGTTAGCAGTGGGAGTTGTTAAAGGTTGGATCTTCTGTTCAGCTTTAACCAGCGACGTTTCGTTTTGGGATCTGTGATTCAGAAGAAAAAAATGTAAGATCTTTTCCCTTTCGCTTATCCTTGGATTTTAATTTTATTTTCGTCTCGGTTTTCTTAATTTTTGTTGTTTAATGGATGTTTCGCTATTCAATAATTTCAATTGCAACTTCGAGAGTTTCTGATAGAAAAAAAAATCGATTCTTTCGACAGAATTTGGGGAATTTTTGTTGGGTTTAAGAATGAGTTAGCATGCCCAATTTCTCGTCTTTCTCCCGAATTTATTCTTTCCAAAATCAGAACATTTTAGTAGGAGGAACTCGTGTCGGGAATCTGCGAGTTATGTGTCAGAATAATAGTTGGGTGCCTTCGTCCATATGTGTTTGATGTGGTTCTTATCGAAGTTCAATTTGTGTGGTTAACTTTTGAATTAACGCATCATATTTCCTTGAAAAGTACTCTCTTTTTTTTCCTTCAGATAACAAGTTCATTGGGAAGAACAATTAGCTTAATTTTTCATGTTTTCAGCTGCTTTGACGACCATGGAAGAAGTTCAGCCTCCAGTGACCCCACCCATTGACCCCAATGGAAAAAGAAGTGAAGCAATTTTATCCGACTTATGCGAGGTTTTACTCTTTATCTTTGGTGATCTTATTGCATATATCATAACATAAATACCACTGAGTGCTCCTAATGATTTGTAGACTAGCTAGCTCTAATCCTTAGAATTAATTCCTTATTGCAGAAAGTTCTATCTCTTGAAGGGAGCATTTGCGATGAAGCTTTGAAGTTGTTTACCGAAACCAAACGAATTTTGACAGCTAATATGGCTAACATTGGAAGTGGAACGGTGAAATACATTTTTTCTTGTTTTTTTCCTTCTCTTTTATCAGTTAAGATTATAGTTCACTATGACTAATTCTTTGTTATTCTGCTTATTAGCGGGAGGAAGTAGAGAGGTTCTGGTTTGCGTTTATCCTCTATTCAGTGAAGATGCTTACTGTGAGAAAAGAAGTGGACGGCCAGTCAGTGTCTGGTGATAATGGGTTTAGTCTATGTCAGATTCTGAGGGCTCTAAAGCTAAAGTACGTAATGCCCATTTCATCCTTCCTTCTTAACTTTCTTTTAATACATATGTATTGATTGTATTATTTGCTTCTGTTTCAGTATTATGGACTTCTTTAGAGAGTTACCTCACTTTGTGGTTAAGGCTGGTCCTGTGCTATGTGAACTTTATGGTGCAGACTGGGAGAACAGACTTCAGGTTCTGCCTAAGCTCTTTATATTTAGTTTTATCGTAGTCCATACCTGCTAATTTTTACTTCTTTTCTTAACCTGTGTTACCTTTTTCTAATATTTACTTGCTAGGCAAAGGAGCTGCAGGCGAACTTTGTGCATCTTAGTCTTCTAAGCAGGTGAGTTTAGTTTCCCTCCTGTGTTGCACTGTTTTGTCATTTTTCTTGTTCTGTGGCGTGACAGTGGTTGACATAGATACAGTTTTTAATATCTGAATCTGAGAAGCAAACTTTCTCATTATGCAATAATCAGAAAAGGAGCTTGAATTATTTTTCCGAATTTTCATATTCTCACGATTTAGTGAATTGTCTTGTATGTATAACGTTTTTTGGTACCTATTCTTGGTAACAGATACTACAAACGTGGGTATCAGGAATTCTTCTTGACATATGATGCAAACGCAGAAAAGACCTCAGCAAACTCTGCTAGTTATTTGCCGGATAGTTATCGTTTTGGATGGTTACTCTTTCTGGCACTCCGAAACCATGCATTTAGTCGATTTAAAGACCTTGTGACATGCACTAATGGCCTAGTTTCTATATTGGTTAGTGACTAGCTTTGGAGCACTCCCTAGTCTGCATTCATTTTAGTCGTGTTATACTTTATTGCTTGAAAGACTTAATTTTCAAAATGTGGATAAGTTAAGACTAATTTTTCTTTTCGGTGTCAGGCTATTTTGATCATACACATCCCTTGTCGGTTTAGAAATTTCAGCATCCAAGACTCTTCACGCTTTGGTAAGTGTTTATTTTCTTCTAGCCAAGTAACCATGGCAGCATTGAATATTTATTTACCATGCTCATTTCTGTGATGAATTTCAGTTAAGAAAGGTGACAAAGATGTAGACATAGTTGCATCACTATGCAAGATATATGACGCCTCAGAAGATGAGTTGAGAAAAGTAATGGACAAGGCAAATAATTTGATAGAAACAATATTGAAGAAGAAGCCATCTCCAGCATCTGCGTGCAAAACTGACAAGCTAGATAATATTAACCCAGGTTGGTCTTAGAACATTTTCCTCTCACAATGTCATGAGTTGATTGAAGTGTTACCTGATTGTTCTTCAAAATGGAGTTTTATTTTCAGATGGCCTGACCTACTTTGAGGATTTACTGGATGAGGCATCCATCTCAACTAGCTTGATCACACTAGAAAAAGATTACGATGATACAGTCTGTAATAAAGGCGAGCTTGATGAGAGGATGTTCATCAATGAAGAGGATAGCTTACTTGGATCTGGAAGCTTATCTGCAGGAGCTGTAAATATTACTGGTGTTAAGAGGAAAATTGATTCTTTAAGCTCACCTGCGAGGACATTTATAAGTCCACTCTCTCCTCATAAGTCACCTGCCGCTAAAACAAATATTACTAGCGGTGCTAATAAGTTGACAGCAACTCCAGTGAGTACAGCAATGACAACTGCCAAATGGCTCAGGACCGTTATATGTCCGCTTCTGCCAAAACCTTCTCCCGGGTTGGAACATTTCCTGAAATCGTGTGATAGGGATATAACAAATGATGTCACACGAAGAGCACATGTAATATTGGAAGCTATTTTTCCAAATAGTTCGCTTGGGGACGGATGTGCAGGTGGAAGTTTGCAACCTGTTAACCTGATGGATAACATATGGGCAGAACAGCGAAGATTAGAAGCTGTGAAGTTATACTACAGAGTTCTTGAGGCAATGTGTAAAGCAGAATCTCAGATTTTGCATGTAAACAACTTGAACTCTTTATTGACAAATGAGAGGTTCCATAGATGCATGCTGGCTTGTTCGGCTGAACTGGTACTGGCTACCCACAAAACCATAACAATGTTGTTCCCGGCTGTTCTGGAGAGGACTGGGATCACAGCCTTTGATCTCAGTAAGGTTATAGAGAGTTTCATTAGACATGAGGATTCTCTGCCTAGAGAGTTGAGACGGCATCTGAACTCACTGGAGGAACGGCTTCTCGAGAGTATGGTATGGGAGAAAGGCTCTTCAATGTACAACTCTCTGATTGTTGCCAAGCCATCACTTGCACTGGAGATTAACCGGCTTGGATTACTAGCTGAACCGATGCCATCTCTTGACGCAATTGCAGCTCTTATTAACTTCTCGGAAGGTTTAAATCATGCATCATCTATACAAAAGCATGAAGCATGTCCAGGTAATTTAATGTGTATTTGAGTCAAAGCAATTGAAACGCCTTTTTGCGAACCTGCTGTTAATGGTGTAATTTTCTTACCAAAAACATCAAATTTACTGCCATACAGGACAAAATGGGGATATGAAATCGCCCAAAAGACTGTGTACTGATTACCGCAGCATTCTAGTTGAACGCAATTCCTTTACATCACCAGTAAAGGATCGTCTGTTGGCCCTTGGCAACGTTAAATCCAAGATGCTGCCACCTCCGTTGCAGTCTGCATTTGCTAGGTACATTTTGTGTAATTATGGGTACAAATGGTGAATTAGTTTACTTTTTTTTTATCTTAAGTCCTCCAAGTTAGTTTGCTTTTCCTGAATTTAATGTCCCTGTACTTGTTAAGTTTACCTCTTCGGATAATTGTGTACAGTCCGACACGGCCCAACCCAGGAGGCGGAGGAGAAACTTGTGCAGAAACTGGTATCAATATATTCTTCACTAAGGTAGGTCAATGCGATCTTTGGTGCTAAAAATCCATTACAACTTGATATTGATTAGGCCGGCTAATGTCTTACCTGTCATATTCACTACATGATGACTTTCCACAGATTAATAAATTAGCTGCTGTCAGAATCAACGGAATGGTGGAAAGGCTACAACTTTCGCAGCAAATAAGGGAGAGTGTATATTGTCTCTTCCAACATGTGCTTGCTCAGCGGACTTCTCTTTTATTTAATCGGCATATTGACCAGATCATCCTTTGTTGCTTTTACGGAGTGGCCAAGGTGAGCAGTTTTATTCAAGGTCTTAACTTTATGTTGTCTGATTTCAAATGGCTTCTCTTCCACTAACACTTTCTTTATGAATCACACTGTAGATATCCCAAATGAGCCTGACTTTCAGGGAAATCATATACAACTATCGGAAGCAACCACAGTGTAAACCACTAGTTTTCCGCAGCGTTTTTGTGGATTCGTTACATTGTCGCCGTCAAGGGGTATTATATACACACTCTTAAGCTTTAAGTTGAACAAGTCTCTTGACACTATGATGAATACTAAAACCTGCTGACAATGACTTGTGTAACAGAGAGTAGGGCCGGATCATGTTGACATCATCACATTCTACAACGATGTATTTATTCCCGCCGCAAAACCGTTGCTGGTGGAGATAGTTCCTGTGAAGAACCAGTCTGTGGAGGCCAATAATAAGCCTGAAGGTAGTTAAGAAATGCTATGTTACTGTTAGACGTAGCTTTTTATCATTGAGTGCAGTGCCTAAGTTAATTGATTGTCTTATATTGGATTAACAGGTCATTGTCCTGGATCGCCAAAGGTGTCGGTGTTTCCAAGTGTTCCAGACATGTCCCCTAAAAAAGTATCTGCTGTGCACAATGTTTATGTTTCTCCCCTTCGGGGATCAAAGGTAAAGAGATACTAGTTAACTCTTTCATCATGATATGGCCAAGTCTTGAGGAGGAGGCAGGTGACAAGGTTGTTTGGGCTAACCTTCCATGTGTTGGTGTGTTTGCAGATGGATGCTCTTATCTCACACAGCTCAAAGAGTTACTATGCTTGTGTTGGAGAGAGCACACATGCTTACCAGAGCCCTTCAAAAGACCTATCTGCCATCAACAACCGCTTGAACAAGTAAGTTTAAAAACACCATCTCTCATCAGCTTCTTCCATTTATGCATAAGACCAACCCTTATATATAACTCATTTGGTGGCACAGCAGCAGTAGCAGCAACCGCAAGAGGACGCTTACATTTGACGTAGAAGCAGCAGGACTGGTTAGCGATTCCATGGTAGCAAACAGTCTTCACCTCCAAAAAAACCAAAGTGAAACCGATGCATCAAACCAAAACCAAAATGGAAGCGATGCATCGTCTTCAGGTGGTGCCCCCCTTAAAACCGAGCCAGCAGATTCATAAATTGTCTCTCTATTTGCAACGCCAGCTTCACGTCAGCTATGCTATCTTGTAAATCCTTTTCCTAGAGAGTTTGTTTTTTTATGTTTAGCTTTCTAGTGATCACCTCAGGCTATGAGCGGATGGATCTTTATTGTTTTTCTCTTTCTCATTTATCAAAACGAAGTCTACTAATAAGCGTTAATAGTGTCTTATCAACAGTGCGCACTTTACTTGATCTTTCCATTTTTAGAAAACTGAAGGGTTACTAATTTAAGTCATGAAACGATCCCGAGCAAAATGGAAGATAATCCACATCCTTGTTGTAGATCAAAAATGGAGGAAATGAGTCTTACAATTGGGTAAAATCACATTCATAGATTAAATATCTGAACTGGCCAACGACGCTTCTGACCCTTTGAGCTCACCCCTGTAGCCTCTAATGAGACGTCGATGCTGCGATGCTCGGACGATCGTGCAACACTCACACGCAGATGAATGCTTGAGGCGGGACATTCTTTCGTTCCAATGACTCCTCGTCTATCATCACTAGACAGAAACGTGGGCGGTGCCAATGAGATTGGTTCTTGAAAAGTCAAGACCGTTTGTGCCCAATGTGTTGGGAGAGTGTAAGGTGATGTGGATAGTACGGTTGGGTTTTCCTTGCAGAACCTATCCGTGAAACCTGTGTCAAACCACAACACAACACCGTGACACAACCTAGCTTCTGCTTCTGACTCGGTAGGCTCAAGTGTTGCGGTTGCAGTGAAATCTACTTCATCCGGTTTCATGGTAGCCAGGTCAAATATCTACAAACAAAGGAACAGCAATTCAAGGATGTTAATCTCGGGCAAGTTCTTCTACCGGAAAGCATATAAAGTTGAAGCTTTCAAACCTGGAGAAGGGCAGGTCCAGTCACTAAATCACGGGACTCTATAACGTCAACAACGGGAATCCGAGCAGTATCTTCAAGAACTTCCTTGCCAATAGAAGACATGTCAAAGCCATAGACATCTTCCCAGAAAGGAAGGCTTGTGGCGCCTTTTCCAAATCCCGCAACAAACTGATCGAAGGATAAAAAGAGAGAGAAACTCATCAAGATGATTCAGAAGAAACAAACCATTTAGAGGGAAATGAAAGAAGAACAAGTTTTTACCATTGTGGCTGTGTCGGGGAGGATTGCACCTCCAGGTTTCAACCACCGATCTCTTGCATAGAGCACAGAGGTGAGCATAGACTCATAAAGAAGGCAGTATCCCATCCATTCGCTGACTAACACATCAACACTATGAGGTTGAATCTTTATGGATTTTTCTAGCTCTTCAACCATTGAGTGTGCAACTTCAAGTACCCCATTATGCTCTTTATCATGAAATACTCTGTTATCCTTGGCGATCTGGTGGCAATAAATTGTTCAAACGGGAGAAGAATTATTATATGAGAAAACGACAGATAATAAAAACCTTTTAGAAAGTAAAGTAAGTGACCTTGGTTGCAACATTGGCCATCTTCTCACTAGCTTCAACTGCAACTACCCTTGAAGCCCCAGCTTGAGCAGCAAAGAGACTGCAGGCAAAAGGAAAAAATGGTTAAAGAAATGTAAAATATTCCTTTGCAATTAGGTTATTGCATGCATACTCCAGCTAAGAAGCACCAAAATTTTGGCATAAACAAAGTTTATGTTTAGGGTTTAGTCTTGAAATCTAGATGCAATAACCAAAAATGAGTGAGAGGATTCCTGAAGTGAATGAGATGGCCACTATAGAGCGAGAAAGATAGCTGTTAACTCACCTCAATATTCCAGTTCCACAACCAACATCCATTACAACAGAGCCAGACAAGAGAGTAGGATTCTTCAAAATTGCATCCCGGTACGCTTCTGTTCTAACCTGTGAAGAAGTTTAACCAAAATGAATACATCCAACAGTTAACAAACAGTCTCACATATTAGCAAGCTAGTCAATGTTGACACGATTACCGCAATATTAAGTGCATTACCTTGTCACTTATCATCTCCCTGTGAATGCCGAACGAACTGTAAGATCCAAAATAGTTTTCATTCACCTTTCTGATGTTCCTACCAACTAGCCTCCCATCACAAACTCTTGGTTCTTTATCTTCCCCATTGACTACCAAACCATCCACAGAACTTTGTTTCAGGTCATTGCAACTTGAGATAACATCCTTATTGCATTTGTCATTGTTTGACTCCGAGCTATCCCCTATAGCCTCATCATCAATGCTTAAATCCCCAAGTTTCTGCAAATCTTCCATCAAATCCTCTCTGTCTAATGGCTCCTCTTCGTCTTCTTCATCATCCGCAAAGCTGTACAAAAGTGAATCCTCCGGCCAAAAAGGCTTCAGATACTTCTCTTCATCCCAAGGAAACTTAACATCTTTGAAATCAACAGCTTCGAGTACAATCCCCCAACTCCAACATTTGTTCTCAGCCACCTAGTTTATTAAAAGGAACCAAATTTATCAAATAAGCAAAAAAAACTTGATAAAAGGGAGCTTAAGAACACAGAAATTTTCCAACCTGTGACCGAATATAGTTGATGAGCTTAAACGAAGCGTAGAAATCCAGTTTCAGTTCCTTTCTAATTCCATGAAAATCAAACCCGTGGCTCAGACGACAGTGTTCGAAGAGTAAATCACACGAAACGTAGTGAGAATCACAAAACAAACACAGAAAATCAGATTCGGAGCCGTCCTCTTCCTCTCCTCCTCCCACTCCTACGCCGTTATCACCTGCTTCCCAGTCTCCCCAGTCTCCATCATCTGAGAAGTTCTCTTCATCATCATCGCTGTAGTTGAGAAGCCCGTCCTTCAGCATCTTTGTTGCCGACAACGATAAATCAGTACGGCGCCAAGTTCTAAAGAGAGGTTTAAGAAGCGGAGCACCCCCGGCGAGATGGAATAGATAATGACTATTTTACCCTTCTTCAGAAAACTAATCGGTTCAGTCAAATCTGGCTGTAACTGGAGATTAAACCGAAAGAATAGTTATTGATTAGGCCCATTCGAGTTAATCGATAGGCCCATTTGAGTTAATCGATAGGCCCATTCAAGATTAATTTGTTATCGATTAGGCCCATTTAGCCAGTCAATGTGAAACGACATCGTTAACCATTTCAGATGTTTGATTCTCAAATCGATTTTAGCACTTGCTGTGTTTCTCAATTTTTCTTTGCTCTCTCTTATCTCAGGAAGAGAAAATTTCTCCATTTAGCGATTAAACAGCGTAGATCAGATGGCAGCACCTTTCACGTTGAGGAAAATCGGTGTTCCGCCGAACTCAGCGAACCTGACGGAAGCTCGTCGCCGTGTTTTCGATTTCTTCAGAGCTGCTTGTAGATCCATCCCTACCGTCATGGACATTTACAATCTTCAAGATGTCGTCGCGCCTTCTCAGCTCCGCTTTGCAATCTCTGCTCAGATTCGAAATAACGCTAGCGTCACCGACCCTAAGGTACTTCTCCTAATCACACTCTGATCAACCCCAGACCGTTTTTGTTTTTAATTGGGATAATTTCTGTCTCCGAATTTGTGAAGCTTCTTGGTAGTATTGATTGGTTACCACCTTGACGAAACATTGAGATTTTTTCTTGTTAATCTGATTGTTTCTTCGGTGTTTAGGAGATTGTCTTTGCGCTCTGTTGCAACTTTGACTTGGTTTAATTGTAATCTGTGTTTGAAAGTTGAAAGCTTTACCCTTCGACATTTGGGATTTCTGAAAGTAGTTTATGCGATTGGAGACTTAATCTTTTGGGTAACCGAATCTTATCGATCTTTTGAATTGGGTGCTGGGTGGAGATTTTCTCAGAGCGAAAAGGTGGGAGCTTTACCCGTTACTTCCTGCTAAAAGCTGTGCTACCTTGTGGTTCCTTCTGTATGTGACATTTAGACACATTCTTCTTTGCATTTTCCTAAAAGAAAATGGAAGCAGAAGTCGATAGCGAAACCCGCTACAACAATTATATTACATCGAAGCATAAATGGATTCTTCTATTTGGTACCTTATGTTAAGATTTGCTTGTGTGGTGAAGGCATCTTCTTGTGTTTAGATGCAGTGATCTTGGGTTTTGCTTGTTTTTCTGTCTGTTGGCTCTCTTTTTTAGAATGCAATCTATAGTGTTCCTGATGATAGTGTTGTTTCTGCAGGTAATTGATCTTCTTCTATTCAAGGGAATGGAAGAGCTGACTGACATAGTGGATCATGCAAAGCAGCGTCACCACATTATCGGTCAATACGTGGTGGGTGAAGGGCTAGTGCAGAATACCGGAACCAAGGATCAAGGAAAGTCTGATTTTCTCAAGAATTTCTACACCAGCAACTACTTTTGAACTGGTGATGTTCTCTCTACTGTTTTTTTCATGCTACCAAGTTTCGCACAAGTCTTTCCAGTATTGTACTTTCGAATTTAGGAAGAAGTCTTCTTCCCGAAAATAATTAGACAAATTCATTTGTATGAATTTCGCCAAACCTCTCTTAAGTTTCATCTGTGACATTTGTTTGCTGTGCAAATATTACTATGATTTCAAGATACATAATCAACTCTCAGTGTAAACTGAATGTGTCTGTTTGACTTATGATCATCATACAGTCCCAAGTTCTTGAAAGTATCCCATATTCTGTCATGTTGGTTACTACCACCTTACATACACTGATGATCTATTGCCTCTCAATATTCAAAGACTATAAACATTCACTCTCTAGAAACTACACAACCTGATTTTCTAAAGATTACAACACACAACACAATCCAAGTCTCTGGGGATTCAAAATCTGACAGTCTTCTTTCCCAAAATATTGCTTTTGGTAAGAATCGGAGAAGGCCTTTGCTTTGTGATCTCTTGGAAGGAGTATCCCTACCGATCTGAGTTGTAAGATTATGTATAGAGCTGAGCAAAGCAATATTCTTGTGTGTTCACTCTCTTGGCCGGGCAAGCCACAAGGAACTAAGAGCACGTAGTCGAGATGTATAATCGTGTATGGCAAGAAGAGCACGAGCTGACTGACGCGTTGTTAACACTCTAATCATCTGTTGCAGCGTTTGCAGCCTCAAGTTATCAGCCTGCCACCAAGAAATTTCCTATGAACTCCATAACAAACAGATGCCTATGTATAAAATGTATCCCTTTTTCATTGTAGGGTTTATACCTGGCGGATGAATCCTTCGAGGGTGCCTAATTGCCCCATTGCCATGGCCATTTGACCCATGTAGCTCGCGACATTATCAGATGAACTGGAACCAAGAGCTCCGCTAGATAAAGTATCAGCTAAGGATTGCTGTAAACTCTCCATCCCTTGAGATAGCGCATCTTCAGCCTGCTGGGACGTCTGCTGCAAGCTATTTAAGCCCATCACCTGTCGTTCTGTCATTGGCTCCAGCTGATTCGCAAGAAGCTACCGTAAAAGTTTTGACCCATTATTAGAGTTGGTTTATTCATCAAAAGATTCTCTATGAACTTGTAAAGAGCTCACCTTGAGAAGTTCGGATGAACGGAACCCCCCAAGCCACAAGAAACATCTCTCAGCTGGTGTTTTCCACATTCCAGATAGTAAGTGGAAGACATCATTCTTAGCTGCATTGCTCTTAATCCTGAAAAGCTCCTCATAGTGAACCATCACTCCATCCACAATTATCCGGAGCTCAGTATCACCTGCGTGAGCATTCAGAGCAGATCTCAGCTCGTTCATTTGCCTGTTCTTTTCTTCAAGCCATCGTGAATATTCGGCGTCAAATGCTAAAGCCCCTGCAAAAAGACAAGTGTACAAGATCAAGAAAACCCCATGATACTTGCACCTTGAAGACCTAAGCCTACACCAACGTAACTTAAGTTTCACGTCCAGATGTTCACTGAATCTTGAAACCGTTAAAATCTAAACTAGCCTTAGCATATTTGCCATTATATGACTTATGCAATCACCAATTCATCAATCAAACCAAGCCACTCGCGAATGGAGTATATGCAAGTATCTTTCCAATGAATTACAAGCCAAAAGATCAATCTGAAAACTAACGGAGAAGAAAAGAACCTACCATTTCCACCAGTAGAATGGGCTTGGTCTCCTGAGCTTGAGATGAAAACCCCCTAAAAATGTTAACTCTTTTATCATTTATGCATGCAGAAGTTACAAATATACAGTCATGACAAAGAATCTTATAAGAACCAGAAAATATTTCTCTTTATTCCTACAACATCCGATGAACAAACCAGAAAAACTATCAACGACCCATAAGTCTGTTTTTCTCCTCTACTTCAGCTAATCCAAGACTCTACTAAATGGTTAACCTACTGAAGTGGCAATAGGCCCTGGCTTCCTCATGAAGATTTACTTATCAGAATCAAACCAAATAAGAAAGCAAAGTTAAACCTGTTGTCTTGCTCTTTGCAGCTCCTGCTCAAGTTGAGTCAGCTTCAATCGGCTGTTCTCCAGCTGCTGAACATATGCCTATGGAGGAAACGGTAACATGCTCAAGGTAATGGCAAATAGGTATTCTTCTAGAGATGTTTAAGGAAGTAATAGTAATTTATAAGAAAAATCTAAACAAGCAAAAACAAAGATATACCTTCTTCCTCAGTCTGCTTTTCCTTGCTGCCTCTCGATTTTGAGCAAGCCT
This sequence comes from Orychophragmus violaceus, assembly GCA_030180135.1. Taxonomy (NCBI): domain Eukaryota; kingdom Viridiplantae; phylum Streptophyta; class Magnoliopsida; order Brassicales; family Brassicaceae; genus Orychophragmus; species Orychophragmus violaceus. The sequence continues at coordinate 89,768,004 of CM058240.1, forward strand.
ACGAAGGGTCTATGGATCAAAACAAAAAGGAAACAAAACAGATTATGCATATGCACGATATAAACAGATACTTGTTGATCCGCAGAGATGAATATATCACCTTCTGATCCAACTTATCCTTTGATCGATCACTGGAATCAGAAGCAGCAGCAAGCATCGTTTGCCCTCTCTCAGACTGCATGTTATTAACATCAGGAATTAGTCCTGTGGATTTGGCTCTACCGGTAGAATGTCCCAATTTTTACCAAGGGAACCCGGTTCAAGCCTCCCACGAGTGACATTATAAAGAGTGAAATAATAAAATGATTAGAGCCAGATTACGAGCTAACCCCCAGATCTCTAGGATCTGTGTCGCCATCAGTTGAGACATCAGTCCTTGAACTGGTATCAGCCATATAAACTTCTTTACTAATACTAATACTTGACGCAGAGACTGTCCACTTGTGCTCCCAATTGCAGTGCAGCGATATATCTCTGTTGCAGAGTTTAACACAAGGCTGTCAAGATGAGGAAAAAAGAAGATGCAGGCTAAGGAAAGTGACAGATAACATGATATAAGATGAGAGGCTAAAGCACCTTACAAAAAACAACCAATATGAATGGATAAGGAACAACCAGGGAACCATTGACTGAGCTGAATGAAAGAACAAATAGTTAAAGTACTGCTATATCTTTTGCTACCATAGTTTTTACATAATGCAGACAAAGGTTATATACAGATTGGTGGTTGGGTCTGTTTCATCCAAGTTAGAAAGATGAAAGATCAATAATAAGATGTATCAGAAAAGACCATAAATAAAGAAGCAAAAAGTGCATGTGTAGCATACATATAATACTGCTAGATGCATCTACTGCTGACTAAACCAGCAATAAAACACTAGCTTGCATAAACCTAAAATCAAAGTCATTACCAAAGCAACTCATTAAGGCACTAAAAACAAAGTAAACCAAGTTAATTCTGTCCAACCAAACAAGTAGTTTCGGCAACGCCCGTCGCCCGAAACCCCCTAGAGGATTGAGGAAGCACGTTCAGGCATTACTCTTAAGCCAGCAGATCGAAGTTAACGTCAGTGGAACTTATGTAACTGAGACGGTCGAAAAATGTCTAAGATTCGAGGCACACGCATAAGAGATCAAGATATTGGTTCTAGTGAAACCGGCTTAAGTCACACTGCAGTAGCTTTAACTACTCGAGCCTCTTAATTGGGAATTGGGTTCGGTATGAAGACAACTGTTTATGTACTAACATCGACTGAACCCAAACCGAGGACTTTAAATCTAGCCCAAACAAGAACTAAGCATAGAGCAGCAGTTCACTCAAACAATAACTAACCACCCAGGATTCAAAATCTATTCTTTTAACGGAATTCAACAGAATACAAATCATATTGACAATTATATGGTTTTGGTTGCTGATAACGTCAAATGAACAAAAGCTTGAAACTTTTTGAGTTTGTGAAAGTCAACTCGTCTTAATTTCCAAGGCAAAACAGAAGTGAAAAAAAAAAAGTAAGCTTTCCAATGACTAAAGCAAAACAAAGAACGAGTAAACTCAAAAAGGAAAAGAAGGAAAAAAAAAAGAAACCGTGAGCTAAAGAGTTTGAGTTTAAGGAAGAAGCTGACCTGAAAGAAAATGAAATCTTCTGTCCGAGTAAAAGGTTGTCCGAAATCGGAATGAAAGAAGAAGCAGAGACACGATCCGTAATTTCAATCTCCGAGACGTCGTTTTGTCTACAAACCCACCATCCCCAAAAGAACATCGATCAATTAAACAGAAAATTACAAACTAAACCTCATACTATTCTTATTATCCCCAAAGAACTCTATTTTTCTAAATTACAAAACCACCCCAAATAGTTGATAAACCAAATTTGGCTTTAATCGGCTTGATCCCATGTGCGAACTGCACGTCTGCAAAGCACTTTACACGTGACTTTGTCCCTTCTACGTGCATCCTCACGTGCCCAACTTTTCATAGGGGTTCTTCGTTTAAACCTCAATTTCGATCGGATACGAAGAAGATCCAAAGATAGTAGAGAAGTAAACCACCAATCACGTAAAGAACCAAAATTTTGGTATCAAACACGTCTTAGGGTTTAAATAGTAAAACAGTCTCTGCTCGCCACCCTTGCAAACAAAAAGCTTCGATCAACATTCCTCGAACGCCGTAAGAAGAAAATATGACTAGACGACCCTTGAGGGGAAGAGATGGTGGTGGCCGCAGAGGATCTCCCAGCGAAGTCGTAGGTTCGTTTTCTATCCACTTAGACGACTCTTTCTTCTACTAGTCGATCTTCAGTTTGTTGCTAAAAGCAGAAGAATTTCTCGTTTTTTTTGTTCAAATTTGGAAATTGCTTTTGGCCCAAAAAAGGTTCTGCGTGATTATTAGGGTTCGCTTGTTCTGAAAAACCAGTGCCTTTGAGTTGTAGTAATTGTTGTGACTTTTATGACAAGGTTTTATAATCTGTTTGTTAGGAACAAGTCAAAACACCCCCTTGGAATCTTTAGATGAATGGCCATCGGAGATAAATTTGGGACCTTTACCTGAACCTCCATTATCTCAAGAATCTTCACCTGAACCTCCATCTTCTCAATGTCCCATGGAGGTAAATTTGGGATCTTTAGCTGAATCTCCATCGGAAGTGAAATATTTGCTCATCTGTGTTTTCCTTGCAGTTGTTGGAAAAGGACCCCGGTATTGTTTTCTTTGAGTTCAAAGAAGTTGAAGGTGGGATTATGGGTTTTGTAGCACTGCAAGTAATTTCTAAGTGGCTGTTAACAGTTTCTCAAATTTGCTGCAACGCTAAAACTACCGATAGAGATGGGAGTGCGGCTCAAAGTCAATACATGTACTTCCACCTTATCCTCAACGGAAAAGTGTTGATTGGCCATAACATAGGCAAATCCGATTGGCCAAAGTTGGTCGACAAATTCAAGCATATTGGCCTAGATCCTCCTCAGCCCCTAAAAATAATTGATACAGCTCCCTTCATCAGGTCCAACACAAAGGTATCTCTATTTTTTTTTTTTGGCTTCTCATTGTTAACTTTGTTGATTTTGTAACATGAACATGTTCTTTTAAATCAGCTGGCCAAACTTGCTCAACTCTTTGGTGGTTTCGGTAAGGTAAGAAACTGCTGGTTGGATGCTTGGCACGCGAATCTTGATGCTATCATGAAATGTAGAACCGCCATGTCAATTTTAGATGATGTAAGTTGTTGTTATATTCCCAAGCTTAAAAATGTACAAAATATCAATGTGTTTGTTGTTTGTTTGCAGATGGAGAAAGCTGTGCCTGGATACTATCCCATCATTTGTCATATCATGAAATTTGATGGTAAAAGCTTATCGTACTCTTTTTAGCTTGAGTAAAGCTCAAGAGTATAAAATCTCTTATAAGATTTATTTACATTTTTTTTAATAGTTCATAAATATGAAAGTAAAAGTGGAATAGAGAAGGAGGAGGAGAAGTCCCCTTTGAAAGCTTTAGCTGAATGTCCATCGGAGGTGTTACCTGAAGGTTCATCTTCTCAGTATCCCATGAAGGTAAATTTGGGATCTTTACGTGAATATCCCATGGAGGTAGATTTTCTCATCTGTGTTTTTCTTACAGGACCACCCCGGTGTTGTTTTATTTCATTTCAAAAAAGATAGATTTGGGAAGAAGCTAAATTTGGGAGCAGTGGAAGTCAATTCTAAGACGCTGAAATCTTCAAATCATGTCGGGTTTTGCATTAAACCTATTGATAAACGGAAACGGGTGAATAGGTTCATTACATTGGAGCAGCATGAGCAGGAGAACCCAAAAATAAAGTACTACAGGTACAGGGACGTCTGCGATATCCTCAACGGAAAAATGTTGATTGGCTATGACATACTCAAATCCGATTGGCCAAGGTTGCTCAAAGAATTCAAGCATATTGGCCTAGCACATCCTACGCCCCTAAAAATAATTGATACAGCTCTCTTCATCAGGTCCAAGACAAAGGTATCTCTCTCTCTTTCTTTCTTCTGATTATTGTTAACTTTGTTGATTTTGTGCATTTTGTAACATGAACATGGTTCATCTTTTAAACCAGCTGGCCAAACTTGCTGTACTCTGTGGTTTGGGTAAGCCAGTTCCCAGCATTTTCGCTCCCTTCGAGTATCTTGCTGCTATAAAAAATGTGGAGTCGCCATGTCAATTTTAGATGTAAGTTGTTGTTTATATTTCCAAATTTTTATCCGAAAGTCACTGTTTGTTTGCAGATGGAGGAGCAGGATGAATTCCATCCCATGATTTCTCATCTCATGAAATTTAAGCCAGAGATAAGGAAAAGTGAAAGACTCAGAGGCATTGAAGGATAAGTCAGAAAATAGTTATTTATGGTACAACTAGATGGACTAAGTATGTGGTGGAATTTTAGATTATTTTCCCTGAAATTTGTCTAAGGTTGCTTCTACTAATGAAATTTGGATCGGAACTTTTGCTTGATGTTTATGCTGATGTTAAGTGGTCTTCTATGCGCCATGACTTTACTAGTTTGGTCATGTCATCCATTCTCTTGTCTGTTACTCTCGTTGGTTTTATAATACCAATGTTTTTTTAAGAATTCGTCGCTAGTTGCAATCTAAACACATACTTAGTGGTCAACCTCTCTAAACACATAAACATCCCATCTTGGAGACATGAACTGATCTGATTAATGTTAAAGCATAAAGTGTTTATTTTGATGATATAATGCTCATTTAAAACTCCTACACAGATGTTAACCTTTCCTACCAAGTGATTAAGCATTTTGCTTGCTTCTTACTCTATTACTTGTGTTGTTGATAAACCGGTTCGAAAGGTCGGTCGGTACGGTTTGTTAGGCAATGCTAACTTGTTGAATAATTAATTTGTCTTGGACTGGCTGCAACGCACTTTACACGCGACTTTGTCCCTTCTCACGTGCCCAACATTTCATTTCAGAGTTCCTTCAAACCCTAGATTACAATTCTTTAATCCGTTTAGATGGAGATGAAGGAGAAAGCAAACATCTAAAGAACACCAGAAGTTGAAGTCCCCTACCTACTCGGTTAGGGACTTTGGGTTAAGATATGCCAATCGACCGGTTTATATGGTTAAACGGATACTCAACCGAAAAGCTTCAGTCTTCTCTTTTTAAGTCAACGCCTCTGTTTTTTTTTAGTTTAAAGCTTTGGAACTTGAAGCCCCCTCTACTTATGTTTTGTCATAACACTAACAAAAAAAAGAAAAAATGGGTTCTTGGATATTCAAGTTGTTGCTGCTGCAACTACTGTTAGTGATTATTCAGCATGCTGATTCACGTTCTATCATTAGATATCTTCCTGGTTTTGAAGGCCCTCTTCCTTTTGAGCTTGAAACCGGGTTCTGTTCATTCTTAATCTTATTCTTCATGTTAGCCGTATAATGGATGGATCTGTGATCTTATTTTTGGAGCTTTAATGATTTCAGGTACATTGGTGTAGGTGAGGCAGAGGAAGATCAAATGTTCTACTACTTTATCAAATCTGAGAGGAACCCAGAAGAAGACCCTCTTCTTGTTTGGTTAACTGGAGGACCTGGATGCTCTTCTTTCTCTGGCCTTGTTTATGAGAATGGTAATTCTTAAGTCATCCTTCTTAACTCATCCTCTTTGTGTCCACAGAATAGTCAAATGACTTGTTTTGAGTTGAAAAAAATCAGGACCGCTTGCTTTTAAGGTGGAGACATACAACGGAAGTGTCCCATCCTTGGTCTCTACCACATATTCATGGACTAAGGTAGCACATTATTCATGATCACAAACCAAATGAAATCTTCTGCATCTTCAGGTTGTAAGATCTTTGCTTCTTTTCAGGTGGCGAGTATAATATATTTGGATCAGCCTGTTGGGACTGGCTTCTCTTACTCAAGAAACCAACTTGCTGATACACCAAGTGACACTGGAGCTGCTAAGCGTGTCAATGAGTTTCTTCGTAAGGTAAAGGTCAAACCCAAACTGTATTCCTTTTGATGCATACACACACATTAAAGAGTGTGTATTGTTGAGCAGTGGCTAGCCAAGCATCCTGAATATTTCTCCAATCCTTTCTATGTCGCCGGAAACTCTTATTCTGGCATTGTGGTTCCAGCCATCGTTCAAGAAATCTCAAATGGTAGTTTTGTTTTTTTATCACTTCAATCCCTATGCAAGCACCTTTTTCTTTGAATCTTGTTTCTTGATCATTTATTTCACCAATTTATCACAGGAAATTACATATGCTGCGAACCTCAAATAAATCTTAAGGTTCATCAGTATTCACTTGCTCCTTACACTATTTCCATATACCTTATCGAGCATTAAGAATTAAAGATTTTCTTTATGTGTTCTCCCCTCTCTCTATGACTTACAACAACAGGGCTACATGCTCGGAAACCCTGTAACAGACGGTGAACTTGATGGGAACGCTCGCATTCCATTTGCTCATGGAAAGGCACTCATCTCTGATGAGCTCTATGATGTATCATTACAAAATCCTATGATCTCCTTTGTCTCTTGTCGCCAGAATGAAGTAGTTAACGACCATTTCAATACTTTGTAGTCGATGAAGAGAAGCTGTGGAGGAATTTATTTCAACGTGTTTCCTCTTAACAAAGAATGCTTGAAACTCGTTGAAGAGTTCAAACAGGTACGTACACATAGTTTGCACCAATATTGCTATTCACTAACTTATAATATCTATGTGGTTTGTTTTCAGTGTGTGTTTAGAATATATGAAGAACTTATTCTAGAATCAAACTGTGACACAACATCTCCTGATTGCTATGTAAGCTTCTTGTTATATTTGTATCAATGTCAAGCCACTTAACAAACCACTAGAGAAGAATATTGACAAGGTTGCTTGATCCAGACGTATCGGTATTTGTTATCAGAATACTGGGCTAATAACGAGAGTGTACGCAGAGCACTTAAAGTGGTGAAGGTATATGACAAGTTTATATTATCATAGATCATTGGTAAAGACTCTATTGAGGGTTTTGATTGCAGGGGACTACAGGGAAATGGAAACGATGTGATTATAATCTGAGGAGCCCTCACGACATTAAGAGCAGCATACCATACCATATGAATAACATCAACAAAGGCTATCGATCTCTCATCCTCAGGTACACAAATTTTAACAACTTCTTCACAAGCTAGCTTCTTCTTGATCAATATTGTTTGTAAACATTTTCTGGCATGGTGGTGAACAGCGGCGATCACGATATGACAATACCTTTCGTTTCAACTAGAGCATGGATAAGATATCTCAACTATTCCATTACTGAGAAATGGAGACCATGGATGATACTCGATAAAGTCGCTGGGTATACCATTTTTGTTGACTTGTTTAATTCGTTTGTATAAGCTGATCAACATTTTTATTTGCAGATACACCAAGACTTATGCTAATAAGATGACGTTTGCTACTGTGAAGGTACCTCTTTGATCCACATATATATTGACATAAATGCAGAGCTTTTCTTGATTGGTTTGTGGGTTTGGTTTATAGGGAGGTGGGCACACGTTAGAGTATAAACCAATGGAAAGTTCAATCCTGTTCAAGAGGTGGATTAGTGGTCAACCTCTCTAAACACACAGAAACATTCATCTTGGAAACAAGTACTTGCAGACTGGTCTGATTAATGTTAAAGCCGAAAGTGTTTGGTTTGATGATTTATCATAAACTAGTGTTTGGCCCGTGCGTTTGCACGGGCTTATTTGAATAGCTTAATTTTTTTTTTTTGGTTATGTATAACATTAATCAGACATTAGTACATAAATAAATGGATCATAAATAAATAATTAAGGGTTATTAAAGTTGTATATTTTTTAGTTACGTGGAACAAAATTTTAGCTGAAGACGTCTTTTAATAATATTAAAAAAAATGACCCGGATCAGCTCATATCTTCTTCTTCCTCGTCAAGATCGCTGATCAACACAACCCAAGGAAAGCATGGGAATATCCGAACAAATCTACCAGAAATCTGTGTAATTTCAATGATATTTTCCCCAAAAGTGAAAGGAATTTCAAAGATAGCCTGTCCTCTTGATTTAAGGTATGCCGATCTTGGTCATGTATGATCTCTCTATCGTTTCCAAAAATTACTCGCATCTATTTGGTTATATATATTACTTTATCTGCTAACTATCCAAATCTATCTTACATAGGATGGATCGAACAAACGAAACATGATCTCTGATACTGTCAGAAAAAGGAATACTCTGTTTTGATGGTAAGTGATTACTCTCTAATCTCTCTGTATACAAACCTGTCTTTTTCTTGTAAGCTGTACTTGACTCGATTGGTAAAAGGATAGTAGTTCAGTTGAATTCAATTGCAGAAATCATTGTTCTAAACCAGTATGATTTACATTTACTTTCAACCTGTGAGTTCCATATATAGTATATAGATGTATACATCTGAAGCTTTAAGACTCTGGTTAGCTTTCCGTCAATTATATGTGTAGTGAGTGCCTGGAAATTTGACAAACTACATGATAAGTCATATGATTGTGTTTTTATAGTAATGGAATTAGATGAGATGATAAGAAACACCCACATACCGTTTTCTTTACATACCTTAAAAATAATTAATGGGTTGGTTAGCTTTTAATGTTAACAGATTTATATTGAAATCACAAAGTGATTACGGGTTTAAAGTTACAAACACTAAGTAAATACCACATGTTGAAGTAGATATTTGTCTAAATAACTCTCTTGATTGAATGGAGATTGAATAACTAAATACAATATTAATCCCTTTAAGGAAAATCTGTAAACTTGGATAACTACATTTACTTTAGAAAGTACTTTGGCCATAAACTTAGCACTGCTGAAAGATAAAGCCTTTGAGAAGGAGAACTTCTTTATTTACTGTGTCCTAATATATATATATATATATATATATATATATATATATATATATATATATATATGTATATATATAGTTAACATTAACCTCCCTAAATCATCTAATCCTGACAATACATATCCGTTTGATAAAATCTGTTTTTTACAAGAAGATGTTGTTACCAAACCGGAGAAGCAAACAACAGGTTCAATCCAATGAGAAAAATATTAGAAAGGTAATCAACTTTGGTCAATTTAATAGCTGATTTTAATATTCGTTGTGTGAGATGTGGTATGGAATTTGTGATTTGGTTAAAAGAGGAGTTGATATTGATATTTACTACCATCATGCAGACTTAAATGTTTGAATACATATCCGGCGAAAAAAATGAGTAACACAACTCATGGGTCGGAGCTGCTTTCATATACATATCAAGGTTAGAAGTCAGCAACTGGTAAACAAACATATGAATAAGTTATTTTCATTTGGTCTCCTAGTATGTGAAAAAGGAAAATTTAAGATTCATAATTATAAATTGATAACTTTGACATACGGGTTAAATGCCAGTTTAGAAGTGGATTTTAGTTCGAGTGGTCAGTAAAAAATAGTTTGAGATTAGAAGAAATAACAATTTATTGAAAACCACTCATTTAATATACATATAAATTTTAGAATTCAGCAACTGGTAAACAAACATATGAATAATTTTTTTCCGTTTGGTCTCCTATTTTGTGTTAAAGGAAAATTTAAGATTCATAATTTTAAATTGATAACTTTGACATACAGGTAAAATGCCAGTTTAGAAGTGGATTTGAGTTCGAGTGGTCAGTAAAAAAAGAGTTTGTGATTAGAAGAAAATACAATGGAAAGGAAAACAGAGGGATATCAGGCGAGTAGATAGTATACCACAATACTTTACTACCATCTTTATAATTTTTTTTTTTTAATTCTTAGACATTGATAAATATATTGTTTACAGAGATGATTGTGGCTGTCCAAATCACCTGAGGAGATGGGTTTGTCATAGAGAAGAAGAAGATCCACGGCAGCAAATTCATCAGGCTTATCTTTTTTTGGAAATCCCCATATGCGAATGATCCTAACATTGATTTTGTCCACATCGGTTGCCGGAGATAACTCAAAAATAGGTATACATTCAAGCGTCATTTCGATTGAACCTGCATAATCGATCGAAACAGAACATACTTTATATACCCAGATTGCTAAATTGAAATAGACTAAAAGAGAGAAATAAAAAAGGTTAAGGAATTACCTAAAATCTAAAGCCGGGAATCGATTCTTTCAATGTTTCTCTGTAGAGAAGATAAAGACAAAATTTATAACTGGAAAGACAGGGTAAGAGGTAGTTGTTATTAGGGTTCATAGTTGTGAATTAAAGAGATGGAGACGATCGTGTATGAAATGGGGATCGTGGGTTCCTGAGGAGAAAAAAAAGATCTGGAAATTTTTTTTAGTCGATAACTGTAGCTAAATAAAAGAAAAATAGAGGTTTGTAAATTTAAATAAGAGTAAATAAAATGTCCAAAATTCTGAGAAGTTGACACATCAGAAAATGACAGGTGTCAAGCAGATAGGTAGTCGGTTTTGTAGTTTTTTGCTAGTGACTTATGGGATAAAGGATAAATGTTACATGTTACTACACAAGTACTCGTGGGTTTTCTTTAGTAATTTTTTTTGTTGAAAGACTACTTTATATTCGGTAGGGTTGACTGGTTATTGCCCCCTCTATAATGATGCTTCTGCATAATTCCACATGAACTATCAAACTCATGATATTTTTCTCTAAATTATAATATTTGTGTTTAATTTCACCTAAATTATTTTTCTCCGCATAATTACACCTACGATTTAAGAATCACAAAGTTGCGATTAAATTTTTAAAAATGCGTTTAACCATACCGCCCCAAAACTAAACCGACACAAATTGACCCATACCAAATTAAAAAATTAAACCAACCCAATCAAGTTAATTAATTAGGGTTTTTATTTTTCTTCTTCCCCAAATCACGATGAACATTGTTCTTAAATCACATGTGTAATTATGCAGAGAAAAATAATTTGAATAAAATTAAACACAAATGTTATAATTTGGGGGGAAATATCATGAGTTTGACAGTTTATGTGGGATTATGCAGAAGTGTTAGAGCATGTACATTGAGGGTTTTAGGGGAGTTCTTAGCACGCGTTCTTAGGCAAAACGATTAAAAAAATATTATTTCTAAGAACTCTCCTAAGAACCGATTTTTAGAGCACGTCCATCCGCGGACGCAGGTCAGTCTCTTATTTTTATTTTTTTATTAATTTTTTTTTTGTAAAGGCGAAAAAAAAAACAAAAAAAAATCAACCAATAAGAACCCGACACGTGTCTTAAACAGTGCAAGAGACGTCTCTTATATAAGAGATTTAAGGGACCGTATGTTAAAAAAAATGTGGGCCCCACGTGGGACCCACATTATTTTAATAATTTTTTTTGGTAAGAGACTGGGTGGGTCTCGCTGATGGGGCTGGTCTTAGTTAAGAACCCCTCCTTAACTGTTTACGCTGACGTGACAGCTTCTGATTGATTCTTTTTTTTAATTTTTTTTTCTTCCATCTGTAAAAAAAAAAAATAATAATAATAATAATAAATGCTAAGAACCCCGAGAGAAGGGGTTCATTGATATTCATGCCCTTAATATAGAGGGGGCAATAACCACTCAACCCTATCCAGGTATTGTATATGCGTTCCAGAAGAGCTTGCAGACCACCAGCTATGGGTGATCGTAAAACTGATAGAATTCTCGAGATACAGTCTTAATATTTATGGAAGAGCAGATCAAAACTACACAAATCTTACGAAGATGGTTTATAGGAACTTATTGTCTAGACATTTATATAGTACTAGGTTTCTGGCCCGTGCATATGCACGGACTAATTAATTGCTAAGCTAAAATATTTGTGGCTTTAGGTAATGACATAAATTAATTAAATTTTAACTGAAAATTTTTTAAGTATAATTATTTATTAATTCTTAAGATAAGATACGTGTAGAAAAAAAATTATGTCGACGTAATCAGTTGAGAAAAAAATATTTGAGGAACATAAGAGTTTGTTGAACGTGTAAAAATTTTTTATATAAACGTATGGATATACTGGCCTCTCTGACACCGCTTCATATGAACATGGAATTACATGAGACCAGACGACTTAGGCTTGGACTGTTTATTGTTTTGCAGATGTGGTTTGGAACAAATAAAATAAACACAAGATGGTATCTTTTGAGATGAACTGAAGCAAAAAGGTTAGGGTAAGATAAACCCGGTGCGACAATTGATTTAGGCATAAGAGCTTGTCCTTTGCCATATTAAATTGAGGCCCAAGAGATTATCTCTACTTTTGCAAGACAAATCTCAACTTTAGTTGACAATACTTCATATATCCACTTCTCTTTCTTTTTTCGTCCACCTTCATTGGTCTGGATACTTGTAATGATTCTGCACCATGTGTTCCAGAAATGTCGGTAAAGTAATAAGGCAAGATACAATACTAATTTTTGTTATATTTCTTCATATTGCCATTTAACAGACAATAATAAGAAATATAAGAACAACATGTAAGTTTAAGTCACCATATGATTAAGTCACTTTTGTAAATGTCATTAGCTCTAATAAAGTTAAAGTTAACCGTTTTTAGCATATAAGAACAACATGTAAGTTTGCAAGGTAAACATTATAAGATAATGGTTTTGTTGTCGAAGCATTAATTAATGGGATAATTCATTTAGAAAAAGCAATTTTTTAAACATCTTACCATCAATCATTTTATTAAATTTGATTTACATCATTTTAGACATAACTTACGTTGTTGATGAAGAAGAAAATAAATAAAAATTTGAGGCCTCTCTATCAATTTTGTGCTCCTTCTGACACTTAGAGCCAAACACGACGTCGTTAAGAGTCCAGTTGCTATTGTTCATCATCATTTCGTTTTACTGGAACCAATCAACATCAACCAATTCTTCGTTATCTGAGACAGATACTTCAACACTTGGAGCTTGATTGTGTTTAGAGTCTGTCAAAACAAAGGAATAATCAAAATGAGGATCTGAGGAAGAAAACTACTCGGAGAAGAAAAGCCTTGAAATCTTAGACCAGAAGAACATGGATGATAGTTTTTGTTGCTTTCTTGTGATGGAGATGAAGATGTCTTCTCTGGAAGTCTCTGAAAGGAGATGACATGATTCAGTATCAAGGTTTTCTGGTTTCTTTTCCCACAAGAAACACGTGATTAAGAAGAAGAGGAAACGAATGGTTGTGAGCTCTGAGACTTGAGCCATCTCTTATTCAAGTGAGAATGTCAATAGTTCTTTAAATGTTGCTAAAATTGATATGAAAGCAGTTCAATCAGTTCTTTGAACATATATGAAAACACCACAATTTAGTTTGTCGAATAAATTTACCTTCCCGAACAATCTTGGCTTGAAATGATACGCTTGTTTTCCACCATCACCATGAAGCAGCTGAAACTACACCCCATAATATGTCCTGCCTGATCAAAGTCTGCCACTGAGTCATGCTTAGATCAAAAGCAGATAAAATAAGATAAAATCATAAGAGGTACCAAGGTTAGTTAGACAATTAAATAAGCTCACAATTTGTTACATGAATAGAGAGCCATATTGCTTCCATGAATTCTGATGGAAGTAAACTATATGAATTGTGAGATTTAGAATAAGACTGATTCTATGAGATGAGAACAAAAGATCTTTTACCCATACAAAAGCCTTTTATGTTGGGTGCTAAATTTCAACAACAGATGCATATTGTTGAGAACAAATATGTTTATGGGAATCTCAGTTGCATCTCCTCCTTCTCTAATCCATGAATGTGCTGCAGTTCAAGAAGAAAAAAAAACCACAATCAGCCTGAGAAGATCAGAAGATTAGAACAAAATAATGGCAAAAGTGTGGTTACACAGAGCATGTGCAGCTGCTAATGGTTGGCCAAGGTTTTCTTCAAAAATCAGGTTTGTTATTCAAGACCAAATTGTACAAACACATCTTCAATACTGTAACTTAAGAAAAATTAAAGATTCATTAGCCTGAAGGGAACTGCACAAACCTCTTTAAAGATACCATCTTTATTCTTATCCCAGAAGGGTCGCCTCCTATTAAAGAAAATGTAATTGATAACACCGATACTCCACACGTCTGATTCGGGATCTGACCTGCGTTTTAATACATCATGTGCTCCGTAATACGCGCTCCCTATTATATCATAAAACTTTTTCCCTGCATTTGGTTTATTTAACAGTTAGATCGAAGAGATATGTATGTGAAGACAAACTTTGAAACCAAACGTGGTTTTATGAAGTCTGATAAATAGAAGAGATAGTTCTTCGGTTGATTTGAATAGAAAATTCTGTTTGGTTAAAAACAAAAAAAAGAAGTTGTAAATGAAACCAAACTACACATTCAAGAATAAAAAGAGAATTAAGATGACTGAACCGAACTAATTTGGGGAAGACGATGAAGGAAAAATATCAGATCTTTTTATTTATTAGAGAGATTTATACAATTGTCTCTGCTTAAAATGAAAATCTTTATATTAATTGAGAAGTGCTTTTGGCTTTATATTCACCCTCAAAATGGTTGATTACTAATTTACCATTAATGAAATTAGGTTACTATGTTAACCTTAATTTATATATTTTTTATTTTTATAGAGATATAGATAACTTTAGATAAAAAAGACATGATAAATATGAAAATTTGATAAAAAAATTTTTTTTAGTTTTATTTTGAAGATATACATAACTTTGAATAAAAAAGAAAAAAAGTAAAAAGAGATGATAAATATGTATGAAAATATTTATGAAGATTAATAATTTTAGTTTAGAGATATACATAACCTTCAATAAAAAAAAAACTAAAGATAAGATGATAACTATTAAAATGTTTATGAATATTTTTAAATATTAATAAATTTTTTTTTGGATTTTATATAGTAAATTTATACTATTTATATAGATTTTGAATTTTATATATAAATGATAAAATATTTTAATAAGATATTTATATATAAAGTATATAATTAAAATTATCAATTTATTTATAATAATTTATGTATGTTTATTTATAAATAGTTTTATATAAATTTTTATAGTATTATTATTGTTTTTAAATATATCGATAATTTTTTATTTTAAAAAATTTATGTCTAATAATATTTGTGTTCGCACATGGTGCGAACGAATCATACTAGTTTAGATTAAATGGAAGTTCATCTTTCCTTTGTCGAAGCTGAGATCGTGGGAGAATAAGAAGAAGATATTTTGTTCGATTGTTTTGGAAAAAATAAAAAGTAAAAAAAACACCAAACTCCTACGTGTCACATGGAAAGGGATGGAGTGGAGATTGTGGAAGAGAGATGAAGAATGCAGTTTACACAATATATTTTTTTTAATGTAAAAACAAAGCTTAAAATTTAAAGTAGAAAAATTAATTTGTTCATTAAAAATACCAAAAAACTGAAAAAATGACACATAAGATTTGTACACGTGTCAAAAATTTAGATAGGCAGTTTTTAGGGAATTTGCTAGTGATTTATAGGTAAAAGGATTTGTGCTCGCACCCAGCGAATCATACTAGTTTAGATTAAATGGCAGTTCATCTTTCCTTTGTCGAAGCTGAGATCGTGGGAGAATAAGAAGAAGATATTTTGTTCGATTGTTTTGGAAAAAATAAAAAGTCAAAAAACACCAAACTCCTACGTGTCACATGGAAAGGGATGGAGTGGAGATTGTGGAAGATAGATGAAGAATGCAGTTTACACAATATATTTTTTTAATGTAAAAACAAAGCTTAAAATTTAAAGTAGAAAAATTAATTTGTTCATTAAAAATACCAAAAAAACTGAAAAAATGACACATAAGATTTGTAAACGTGTCAAAAATTTAGATAGGCAGTTTTTAGGGAATTCGCTAGTGACTTATAGGTAAAATAAAAAGGATGGGACACCTACATTAAAAATATTTAAATTATGGGCACTAATATAAATTTAATAAGGAAAATAAAAAAATAGAGTGGGCCATTGATCCCTTACCGCGTCCGCCATTGATTCGTCCTCTTTTCACCGACAGTTGTAGACAGTTATGTGTCAATTTTAATATTTCGTCCCTACTCTCTAACCAACATAGAAGAGCGTGTCATTATTAAAAAAAATATTAATAACACATATATTTAATTAGTACTTCATCCGTTTCATAAAAAATATCGTTTTAGTATTTTCACACATATTAAAAAATATATATATATTTTTATTATGCCCTTATTTAATACATTATAATAAAATTGAGATTTAGTTTAAAATTTTGTGTTGGAAACACAAAACGACACTCTTTGTGAAATAGAAATAAAACTTTAAAACAACATTTTTTGTGAAACAGAGGAGTATAAAACAACGACAAAAGATATATTTACTTATATTAATTAAGAAGTGCTTTTATTCATTTTTAAAATGATTGATTATTAGGTTATCCTTAGTAAAATGAGGTTTTTTACCTATATGTAGCATGGAAGCTTCGTCAGATGACCGCTTTCTGCGGCGGAATCAAAGTCGGAATCAAAAGCTTGTGGAAGCTTTCGGAAGCTCGCTTCTAAGACACTTCCAAAAAATCTCTTTAGAAACGTGTTGGAAGCTTACGATTCCGTTTTGGAAGCTTTAGCTTCCGTTTTGAAATCCCGATTTCTTAACTAAATAGAAAATGTAAATTTGTTTTTTACATATTTCTTATTTTATAAAATGTCCTGGAATAAAATCATATATAAGATGTTGAAACGAAAAGTAAAAGTTGATATTTGTGCATAATAATTTTTATCTTTAATATATAGAGAATCTCGCTTCGATAAACTGTATTAGTCATTTGTGAGATATTAGAAGTGATTAGTTTGATTAGTTGGATAATATTATTTTTAAAACAATTTTTTTGTCATCTTCACAACACATTTTGCAGTCATTTATTTGATATATATAATTAAGAATTAATACAGTGATTTTGATCGTGATTCATATCCTATTTTATCATTAATCCATATTTTAGAGTTACAAAAATAATTATTAAATTGTTTCCCATTTTGAATCATATAACTTATAATTGTTAGTTTGTAAAATTAATATATTTAATTTTTAATACGAATATATATATATGTGTGTGTTTCCAACACGTATTCGCTTTCTATATTTTTTAAAAAGTTGCTTCTATGCTTTCACACGATTCCGCTTCCACGTATCCACTTTTAATTCCATGCAACCTAAGTTTATACTATGTTAATATTACTTTAATTTTTTATTATTATATTTATTTAAATAATTATTTTTATTATATTTAATGGATATACATAATATCTGTAATATAAAAATTAAAATATCAAATAATTTCTATAATATATTTGCTTTTTAATTTTAAGATATTATTAGATATGTTTGTACTGATAAAAATTGTTATATTATAAATTTTATAGTTATTATTAATATTAAATTTGAAAAATATAAGATAATTTTTTTAATATATAGCTTAGATGAAATTTTTAATAGTAATATTAAAAAGTTTGTGTCCGCACATGGTGCAGATGAATTATGCTAATAAAACTAATAAAAAATATATGACTGCCACATCATAGGCACATTATTTATATTGATTTTTTTTCCTTTCAACCAAAATACCAACAAAAAAAGTAGAAACTACTAGGGATAAAACTATTATCTGGACTCGGATAGTAAAATTTAAGATTCGTCTAAACCAAATTTGGATCTGGATATCTTGATTTTGAAGTCCGGATATCCGGATCCGGATCCGTACCACTAACTATTTTAAAATATTTTGTAAGTATATATATTTTATATATTATGTGGTTTTTATATAAAAATATGTGTAAATTTTAATTTTATTCATGTTTTCAATTTCATAATTATATTTAAAATTTTCAACATTTTCAATTTTTTATTTATTTTTATTTATCTTTAACAGATCCATGTATCTTAATATCTAGACGGATATCCGAGAATCACGGATATGGATCCGAAGAGTAATAACACGGATTAAGATACTCTGACAATCACATATATCCGGATCCGTCCTACGTCTAGAAACCATCCCAAAATGGATACAATGTCTTTTTTTTTTTAATCCAAACTGAATTGGCCTTAAGGAACAAAAAAAAAAAAAACAGACACAAAGAGAACTCATCAGACGCACATTTCCTCAATGCCAATATGGGAAGAGTGACTTTCTTTTATCTTCCGATGAGTTCATTAGATGATGCACCGTTTGAGATTGAATGGGAACTGGACTGTTTGGCATAATAATTTTTTCATAATAAAATAAAACATTTAAAAAAATAATAATTCATTCGTGCCAACCAGACTGCATATCGTAAATGTAGCATTAACTCAGAAACTCAAAGAAAAACAACGGGGATCACGTTTTTATTTTTTTTTGTTTTTGTTTAAACTTTACAATGGGGATCAAGTTATTGCTGCTTCTTGTGCTTCTTCCTCATGTGTTGATTCATCATGCTTATTCAGGATCTATTGTCAGATATCTTCCTGGTTTCAAAGGCCCTCTTCCATTCGAGCTTGAAACCGGGTTCTGCTCCTCTTCATCTCCAAATTAATAATCTTTTAAATGAATGTCTCTGTATTCTGATTTTTTTGGAGTTAAGTCATTCAGGTACATAGGTGTTGGTGAGGCAGAGGAAGAACAGTTGTTCTACTACTTCATCAAATCTGAGAGAAACCCAGAAGAAGACCCTCTTCTTGTCTGGTTAACTGGAGGACCTGGCTGCTCTTCTCTCTCTAGCCTTCTTTTTGAGAATGGTAATGTCTAAAAAATTTCCTCTCTAGCTTTTCTTTTCTACAGAAATTTTGATGACTTTGTTTTCAATTTGAGAAAAAAAATGCAGGGCCTCTGACTTTCAAGATTGAGTCTGACAGTGGAGTCATCCCTTCCTTAGTCTCTACTACATATTCATGGACTAAGGTTAACACAAAGTGTATATATATATATATATATATATATATATATATATATATATATATATATATATATATATATATATATATATATATAACT
Source organism: Orychophragmus violaceus (assembly GCA_030180135.1). NCBI lineage: Eukaryota > Viridiplantae > Streptophyta > Magnoliopsida > Brassicales > Brassicaceae > Orychophragmus > Orychophragmus violaceus. The sequence continues at coordinate 89,786,995 of CM058240.1, forward strand.
GAGAAATCCTTAGTCATCTTCAAGTTTTTGGATGATTGCTTCTTTCTGATTCAGGTGGCGAATATAGTCTATTTGGATCAGCCTGTTGGGACTGGTTTCTCTTACTCAAGAAATCAACTTGCTGAAACACCAAGTGACACTGGAGCAGCGAAGCGGGTCAATGAGTTTCTTCGTAAGGTAAGAGGGAAAACTCAAATTATTTCAAGTATTTTTTTTTTTATGTCTTTGTGAATAGTGTAGGAACGCAAATTCTACAATAAGACAAACTTATATTTGTAAATACTCCATCGGTTTCACAAAGAATGTCATTACATATTTCACACATATTAAAAAAAAATCATAATTATACAAATATACCCTTATTTAATATACTAATAATTAAATGATAATTACTTAAATTCAAATAAAATGAGTTGTAAGTAAGGGGTTAAATATAAATTTTAATCTAAAAATGACATTGGAAATGTAGAATGACATTTTTTTAAAACAAAAATTTATCTATAGAATGACACTCTTTGTGAAATGGATGGAGTAATATATACTCGAGTATCATAATCTTAAAATGATACTGATACATGAATTTAGAGAAGAACGGATTTGCAGAGGCACGATTATATCTTTTTCCTTAATTTTGAAAACGCCTTGTAGTGTGACGATTGCATAGCGTTCTGAATCCCAGGATATAACTGCATATTCTTATGATTTACACCACCTAAATCCATAAGTTTACAAACCACATTTTTCTGTTGTACTCTTATACAAAGAAAATGAGAAAAAGAAGAAGTTGAAGGATTGTTTTTGCATGTGTGAATAAATGAAAAACCAAGAAACTTATTTCTCACTTTATGGAGAATCATAATGCTCAATAAATTTGAGCCATTATGTATATTGTGAAAGTTAGAAAATTGTTATTGAATATTAGTCAATATTAGAATTTAAGTATACTAATTGTCTTGACTAATTCAACTATGTAGTGATCAATTACATAGTAAAAATTAGACACAAAAATATAGGTTATTAGACCGAAGACCCGTTAACTCAAACCCAACATGAGTCTTGCCCGTTTCGGCTCGGCTCAACACGCGCGTGGTTTAACACGGGTTTCCTCTTCTCTACAATTGTCCTAAGGTCTTTAACCTTGTTAGGACTTCTCCATAATATTTGTTATGTCTATTTTGTGTTTTTCTAGCAACAAACATAAGACAAACATTTATCATTCAAACAAACTCTAATTTTAAATACATGAATACACATGTCTTACAATTAAGTTCTAACAATCCCCCACATGAATAGAAAAGATTCTAAACAAATGAAGACTCGAAAAAGACTTTTGAGAGTACAAACGAAAAATCCACTGCATATGAGTTGGTAGCATATTTCAGCCTTGAACCAGGCATTTTTAATAGCTATCGGATTTACTTAACTAGAATATGAACATGATGTCTTGAACCTTCCAGACTTTGATGTAAATCAATAAAATAGCTAAAACACAGTTTCATTGTCTCACAAAATTAGAATATCTATTGTGTTCATTTTGGCCTTGAACGTGTCTGGTTAATCATGAGTGAATTTGGAGAATATAGCCTCAATTCCCTTCTCCTAGAAACGGTTCCATTTTACACTCACAAGGTCATTTTCTATTAGCTTTGTTTCAAGGAGTATCATGCACTACTTCACTTATATCTCAAACTATAGATTCAAATCATTAAAAGCAAACGCTTATCCTCTACATCATACATGTAACACTGTACTATCATCCTAGGAATTGGGTAGAGACCGCAATCTCACAATGCTTTTTGGCAGTTTCAGTTTAACTTAGTTTTTCCCTTGAACCTATTTTTTTTTGGGATTTTCAGTCAATTAGGTAAGGTTACTGGGCTTTAAACTCATTTCTCTTGATGATTTCACAATATGATCTCGTGACACACCTTTAATAAATGGATCCTAGGTTGCCACTTCATTTGAGATCAATTATTTAATGGTTTTATGTCATCTTGTGCAAAGAAATGACTAACCATTATTCACTAAACTTAGTGTCCGAGCTATAGACTACTGACTATCATTGTGTACACAATGCTCGCACTATTTTTTCCCACATGAATATTTTCCAAAAACATTTGAAGCCACTTTGCTTCCTCTGCAGCTTTATCTAAAGCTTTGAACTCAGATTCCATGGTCGATCTGGCCAACATATTTTGTTTGGAAGATTTCCAAGACACTAGCTACACCGCCAAGCGTAAATACGTATTCACTTATGGATTTTGAGATTTTGGAGTCGGAATTCCAGGTTGTATCATTGTATCGTTCCAAAATTGTGTGTTCTTTACCATAGTGCAGCCCATAACTTATTAGTATAATAGAAGTATTTCAATATTATAGTTATGACTGTCCAATGTGTATGACTTGGATTACTCGTGTATCGACTAATTACTTTAACTGAATATCCTTAAGTACACTAGACTTCCAACTACACAAGCATGCTCCAATTGTGACATCGCTTCACCTACAATTGTGAGCCGGGTCTATAAGAGTTTTTGCATTCTCACTTGGGTAGAATTAGAATCTCTCAAGTATTTTTCAACATAATGAATTTGAGACAAGATGATTCTTTTGACAATATTATTACTAACATTATTTTATTTGAAAAATAATATTAGTTTTTTGTCCAGAAAATAATATTAGTTTGTTCCACATTAATTTTTGATATTATTTGATTTTATATAATTAAATATATTATTTCTACCATTTATTCATTTTTAATTTGTTTTTTCAACAGACTTACCATTTTTATTTATTTCGTAGCCTATATTTTAGGAAACTGAAATATGTAATCTTGATTAATATATCCTTTACAATCTTAATGAATATCACATAATACCAAATTTATATAAACTATTTCGAATATAATATTAGTTTTACAAAAAATAATATTTATTTATTATTACTAACATTATTTTATTTGAAAAATAATATTAGTTTTTTGTCCAGAAAATAATATTAGTTTGTTCCACATTAATTTTTGATATTATTTTTATTTCATTGTCTATATTACTTGAAAAAATTTAAGTTCCACATTACAATATTTGATTGCAAACTAAGTACAGAAAAAGTATATTTAAAAAAAAAAATCATGTGGTGCATTCTAACTAACTACACATAATCATGCATTTAATTATTTTAGATTTTTAATAAATACTTTCCCAACAACCTCTTAACTCTAATATATTCTATCATAAACCTAACATGACGATCTCGAATAAAAAGAATCATCAAACTGCGGATCAAGAAAATATCCACACTATATAATCTAAAAAAGATTATTATGTAGATCCAAAAACTATATAAAAAAATTTTATTCTAGAAAACATAAATAATAAAAATAAATAGTAATGTAAACAAATATAACGATCTCAAATAAAATATCGATAAAAAACAAATAGAAAAGAATCATCAAACTAATATTCTGCTCTCAGCGCGTTTAATATTTATTTTAATTGGGAGTAACAATAGAAAATAAACATAATAAATTATAAATGATTTAAAACAAATAAAACAAAATCAAATGTTGTCCAAAGCTAATTAAAAAACAAACTCAGAAATAAAAAACATCTCATTTTAACATCTAAAATATAAACAGAAAATAATTATTTAACTACCATATATCAATACAAAAAATCATTTATTAAAACAAATAAATAAATCAAACAATTCTTCAATGTGAATCAAAATGAAAAAAATATTTGCACGCTCAGTGCGGGTCAGACTCTAATTTAATAAACTCTAAATTTTAAACACATGAATACACATGTCTGATGACAAAAAAAAATAGAATACACATGTCTTAAAATTAAATTAAGTTCTAACACATAGAAGCTGGAGATTTTGTTATCATCATTGGTGATTGTTATGCAGTGGCTAGCTAAGCATCCTGAGTATTTTTCCAATCCTTTCTATGTCACCGGAAATTCTTATGCCGGTAAGGTGGTTCCGGCCGTCGTTCAAGAAATCTCAAATGGCAAGTTTCTTTTATAACTTCAATCCCTATGCAAACCCTTTTCCTTTGACTATGTTTTCTTGATCGGTTATTTCTCTCACATTTATCGCAGAAAATGGTTTATGCTGTAAGCCTCTAATAAATCTTCAGGTCCATAGATCTTGCGTTTGTTTCTTATTACACATTACCTTGTCTGAGAACATCAAGAACTGAGAGTCTTGTTAACACCCCTCTCTACGCTGACCAAACAACAGGGTTACGTGCTGGGAAATCCAGTAACAGATATTGATAACGATGTTAACTGGCGCATTCCGTATGCTCATGGAATGGCTTTGATCTCTGATGAAAGCTACGAGGTACAAGAACTGTGTGATCGATGTTATTCTTGTCACCACCACAATGAAGCAGCTGAGAGAAACTAACTCATAATTCTTCTTTGCAGTTGCTGAGGAGAAGCTGCAGAGGAAATTATACAGAAGTGGATCCTCTTAACACAGAATGCTTGAATCTCGTTGAAGAGTTTAACAAGGTACTCTGAAATATTTAGACACTCTATAAAGAAAGACCACTAACTTGAGGCTTTGTGCTTATCTACAGTGTGTTTCTGGAATAGATTTTACATATATTCTAGGACCACACTACGTAAACGCCACTGAAAGCAATCCAACTGCGCTTCGCATGTCTGTGCAGTCTAGCCGTTGGGCCAATGAGGTGAGTGTGCGCAGAGCCCTTCACGTGGAGAAGGTATATGGTGACAAAGTTTAATATTAGATGGTTTGGTAGAAAGAGGCTTTGATGGATGGTAATGAAACCGTGAGTTTGCAGGGGAGTGTAGGAGAATGGTTACGATGTTATCGGGAAATACCTTACAAGATTGACATTAAAAGCAGCGTACCATACCATAAGAATAACAGCATCAAAGGATACCGATCTCTCATCTTCAGGTGCACAACAACTCTTCTATTATGGATTTTATAAATTTTGTTTTCCTGGCATGATGGTTCTGGTGAAACAGTGGTGATCACGACATGTCAGTCTCTTTCCTTGCAACTCAAGACTGGATAAGATCACTCAATTATTCCATTATTAATGACTGGAGGCCATGGTTGATTCACAATCAAGTTGCTGGGTATAGTTCAACCAGTTTGGAATAATTTCCTAACAAATGGACACACATTTAAGTTGAAACATTTTTTTCGTTGCAGATACACAAGGACTTATGCCAATAAGATGACATTTGCCACTGTGAAAGCAAGTCTACATTTCCTTATTTAGTGAATGAAAAAAAAAAGAGCTTCTTTATACTATAGAGTTTCTCAGTTTTTATGGGTTTGGTTTATAGGGCGGTGGGCACACGATGGTGTATAAACCAGAGGAGTGTTCGGTTATGTTCAAGAGATGGATTAATGGCCAACCTCTGTAACATCCTATTCAGCAGTTTGGTGGGAAAAAACCTTTGCAAAATCTTGATATGGTGATGTCGTATTATCTTTGTGATTGAGCCTAAATTAAGAGGCAACTTGTGTTATTCATTCAAACACTCAAGACTTTGGCTAGACATAGCAACACTTCATGTTATTCAATAACTACGGAAATGGTCTCTTAAAGCATCTCTCGTTTGATGCATACACATTTTGAGTGTATTGATTCTTGTGCAGTGGCTACCCACGCATCCTGAGTATTTCTCCATCCTTTATCTTCGTGATTGAGATGATTCTGGATGTTTCATTGGCCTCGTATTCTACTCCAGATTCCGTCGGTGGCATTCCAATCACTGTCATCAGATGAATTTAATGTCGACATCGTCCTCTCCATCGACGACATCTTCGTTTCCAGAGATGATAAACCAGCATTTGTAGTTGAGTTCGCTTCACTCAGTCGATGGTACGCTCCCATCAAAAACGCCAAATCGCTTCTCGATTTCGGATCCAGATCGTCATATTCATCGGAAAATCCTGAGTTCGCCGGAGTCCCGCTTCTCGACATGCTTCGCGATTCTTCACCGTCGCTTTGGATTCAACCGTTTCACCGCACCAATGATAGATTTTGGATAATCAAAGAACAGTTTATTGATAGAAGAAAACGATTACAAAGAGTAAGGATCACGATCTCATGATGATCGGATCTGTGATCTCATCACGATCACCCAGGCTCATATCGCCATGGTCATACAGCTCATAAATCGCATAATATGGAAGTAAACGATGGAGTCTTCTACTTATACTCATCTCTCAGCCTTCATGTAAACTTATCAATACATCCTCCTTTGAAAATAAGCTTGCCCACAAGCTTATAATGTGACAACTGATGTCTGAACTCCTTATAAGTGATCAGAAGCTACTTCAAGATTTGGTAGAACAATACCAGCGGCATTGGAGCTTGTTGAAGGCATCCTAGTTGAAGAAGCAATCTTGTGTCAAGAGAGGACTTGTATCTAGTTGTCTAATGTGCATTTTTCTTCATGTATGGCTGAGTCTGACACAAATGTACCGGTATATCCACCTTTGTACTCACTTTGAACAAATGTTCAAGCACCCTTCGTTTATACTTGAACCTCCTTGATTTGTAAAGCTTTTTCCATTTCATCTTATGTTGTATCAGGATTTGTAGTGGATGACCTTTGATCTCTATCAAATTGCCTCTTTCTTTAAGCACTTCTAACAGCCAATGTGTAGTCACTTCTTTGTCCCTCTGTTTTCTATAATCTTTCATGAGAAGATCAGATTCATTTGATATTGAAAACCACCAAATCAGCATTCCCACTCTCAACCAACCCGGAAGTAGTCTCATACCTACTCCCTCCCTCGAAAATGAGCTTGAACTCAAGCTTGAGATGAAATTGATGGAGTATCTCCCATGACAAACTCCATATAACTGAAAATATGTTCCTCTATCTGCAACTGAATTATGCCTCTGTCTTAAAGTCACTCTTATCAGCCTCTTCTCCCCATCAAAACTAAACAAACAGTTGAACTTATTCTTCCATCGATGCCACAAATGAAAAATACGGGTTTTAGTCTCATGTGCAATACAAAGCCATGGTCTTTGAATTCTGCCCATCTCCTTGAATGTCATCAATTCATGTGCTGTGTAAGCCTTTCGAAATGTCCTTGAATATTCTGTGAAATATGCACACTGAACCAGTTGGTACATCAATTGGTCTGAAATGATGAAAAGATGTTTGTCTGAGTTGCTTTGTATCTGCAAATGCTCGTCACAGTGTTCCAAAAATAGCTTGTGATGCTTGAGCAAAGGAGACTTTGTTCTGTGACTGGTGAACGTAATGAAACAGAAGAGACTGTGTCCTCTCATGTTGTTGCTTCACGTCTGCAACGTCCACGTCGATGGGCGACTTCCTCATCGTGGCACAAACACATACAAAATTCATCCATCTCGTTTCCATATTCTTGTCCCACCTGATTTGACACTGCTTCTCTTTGAACTTGAATTTCCAAGTTTTGACGCACTTCCTATGCTCTTTCTGACTTGGTACTTGACTTAGCTTGTCAGCACATAGTTGGTGGACACATGAAGGCTTTGAAATCATATTCTTAGTCTGGGACATCATCACCTTTTTGTCATTCTTATCAATCGAATGTTCATAATTTTCATCCAAAATTGCAGGCTGTAAAATTTCAGATCCGGATTGAGACTTCGTTACACCTTCTTCCTCATTTGCTGATTCTAGTGGCTTCATGACCTGCATTGTTTCATTGCCACCAACCCAATATGCAGCAACGCTATCTTCAAAGACTGAATTTCAGTTTGCTGCAGTTGTAGAAGACAACTTGTTTCTAAATGTGAAACTCTTGTGCTCTGCAAATCATGCTCCCTTATCAAACGCGAATCATTCTCTTGGACCAAAACCGTAGTCTGGCTTGATGTGTGTTGTTGAATCACCACTGTTTCCTGAATTGGTGATAGTGAATGTATTTTCTGCACTGCTTCAGGCTCCAGATTCAGGCTCTTCATTATTTTTTTGCTCCATAATCAACTCAGCCTTCTCCACACAAGTTGTGGGTTCTATTACACCTGCCCTATTTGCTTCATGAGCAGCCACAAGTGAGTCCTTCTGAAGCATGACTTCAGTATGTTGAACAATCTCAGAATGCAATTCATCAAAGACTTTCACCTCCGTTGTACTGTGATTCTCAACGAGAACAAACTGATCCAACAATCTGCTCTTAAATTCATTCCAGTTCCTGAACCCACCTCTACGACAGACCCAAACAAACCATTTCTTTGCACATCCTTGAAGACACAATGGAACCAAATCAAGCTTAGCTGCATCCTCATAACGTCCCAATGTAAAAAAATGTTCAATGTCACCGATCCATTCAAATGTTCGCGAACCATCAAAGAACGGCATCTCGATCTTCTTCAGCCTACTATCTCGATTTGCCAGATTCAGATCCGAAGTCCGATAACCTAACGACTGAAACTCCCGATTGTGTTCCAGAAATGAGGATTGTACCTGATCGTGAACTTGAGATGATTCTGGATGTTTCATTGGCCTCGTATTCTGCTCCAGATTCCGTCGGTGGCATTCCAATCACTGTCATCATCGACTGGAGAGATGAATTTTATGTCGACATCGTCCTCTCCATCGACGACATCTTCGTTTCCAGAGATGATAAACCAGCATTCGTAGTTGAGTTCGCTTCACTCAGTCGATGGTACGCTCCCATCAAAAACGCCAAATCGCTTCTCGATTTCGGATCCAGATCGTCATATTCATCGGAAAATCCTGAGTTCGCCGGAGTCCCGCTTCTCGACATGCTTCGCGATTCTTCACCGTCGCTTTGGATTCGAACCGTTTCACCGCACCAATGATAGATTTTGGATAATCAAAGAACAGTTTATTGATAGAAGAAAATGAGTACAAAGAGTAAGGATCACGATCTCATGATGATCAGATCTGTGATCTCATCACGATCACCCAGGCTCATATCGCCATGGTCATACAGCTCATAAATCGCATAATATGGAAGTAAACGATGGAGTCTTCTACTTATACTCATCTCTCAGCCTTCAACAGTAAACCTTTGGTTCCATCTGGAGTCTTTACTCTTCTCTTCTCAAGTAACTGTCCATGTAAACTTATCAGTGCGCAGGGCCCTTCACGTGGAGAAGGTATGTTGTATGGTGACAAAGTTTAGGTTTTGAATGGTAACTGTGGTATGGTCGGATTAGTCCGCGGTCAAGACCGTTTTTTTTTTACCATTCACATTTTTTTGTCTACACTAGTGCGGACATAAAAAAATCAAAGAAGTCTGTCGCGGACCAAAAGCAGACCATTTTGTAAAGAAGTAAATTTGGTCCGCAGCGGATTTCCCCAAAAATAAATTGTTTCAATCCGCATTTCATTTAGTTCTGACCGCGGTAATCATTCAAAACCTAAATATTAGATGGTTTTGATGGATGGTAATGAAACCGTGAGTTTGCAGGGGAGTGTAGGAGAATGGTTACGATGTCATCCGAAACTACCTTACAAGATTGACATTAAAAGCAGCGTACCATACCATAAGAATAACAGCATCAAAGGATACCGATCTCTCATCTTCAGGTGCACAACAACTCTTCTATTAAGGATTTCAAAGGGTTTTATAAATTTTGTTTTCCTGGCATGATGGTTCTGGTGAAACAGTGGTGATCACGACATGTCAGTCTCTTTCCTTGCAACTCAAGACTGGATAAAATCACTCAATTATTCCATTATTAATGACTGGAGGTCATGGATGATTCACAATCAAGTTGCTGGGTATAGTTCAACCAGTTTGGAATAATTTCCTAACAAATGGACACACATTTAAGATGAAACATTTTTTTCGTTGCAGATACACAAGGACTTACGCCAATAAGATGACATTTGCCACTGTGAAAGCAAGTCTACATTTCCTTATTTAGTGAATGAAAAAAAAAAGAGCTTCTTTATACTATAGAGTTTCTCAGTTTTTATGGGTTTTGTTTATAGGGCGGTGGGCACACGATGGTGTATAAACCATAGGAGTGTTCGGTTATGTTCAAGAGATGGATTAATGGCCAACCTCTGTAACAGCCTATTCAGCAGTTTGGTGGGAAAAAACCTTTGCAAAATCTTGATATGGTGATTGTTGGGAATGTCCTCAAATCTATTGTACTTACTCTAAGTGAAAGTCGTATTGTCGAGATGAGACAATCATATGACACTGGGCAGTCATAATGCTTTGCTAGAAGCCACTTATGATCAATGAGTTTAGCACTCGTTGCTAGTGTTATATGATCCTACAGGGTCATACACCTAAGCAACTTGGACGTAGTATATGAGGTTGATCATTAATGTAATGATCTGATGAATGCATATTTGATATGCATTCAATACCGAGTTTCTGAGGCAGTGTCGATCGACACAGTAAGTGTGTCGGTCGACACAGATCGCGAATGACCAGATTAACTTCGGTTTAATCGTTGGTTAATTTGGTCGTGGTATAAGTCGACATATATAAGATATATGGTCGACCTTTACACACTTCTAACCTAATTCACAGCCACCAGAAAAGAAACAGAAACCTCTTGAGAGATCTGATCTCTAAAGGCACTAGCATCCCTCCTGTTCAGTTTGTGTGCGTGTGGATACCAGTATAGGCATAGCGTTTGAGGTGCTTCAAGATCTCGATTACTTGCAAATCTTCCGCTGCTAATCACCAGGTAATCTCGAGATCCCATTGATTCGATTATATGAACCCTAGATCCTAGGCTTGAAATTCAGACTAGGGCTGCCTAATTGGATTAGGATCTGCTATAAATTCCTTCAGTGGTATCAGATCCTTAGGGTTCTATTGAATCAGTAGCATGTTGATTAGATTAGTTGAATCTGAATCTCTGTATAGTTGATACAAGCATGCTAAAACTCGTTTTCATCAAAGTAATCTAGTTTTAGGTTTTGCTTGAAAACGATTAGAGTTTATCGCACTGTGTCGATCGACACCAATCCGGTATCGGTCGACACATAAGGATAACCCGAATAAGATACAAGTTTAACCTAACTGTGACGATCGACACAAAAGTTGTGTCGGTCGACACAGACCTCGCGATCAGGATAGTCCGTTCAATTGGATTGGACCGATCATCGAGCTTGGTTGAAATTGGTTAAACTGCTAAACGGTTTATTGCGATTAATTTGATAAGGTTAGCATCGACCGACACTAATGTAGTGTCGATCGATACTGACCGGTTATCATAAAACCGGATCAATTGGATTGATCGGCTATCGCAAATTGGTTTTGGTTAACCTGCATCGATCGACACTAAAGTAGTGTCGGTCGACACAAGGTCCGATGGTTTAGGTTATTGAACCTGAAATCACAGAACCAAACCAAAAATGAACCACTTTAATTAGAAGAATTAAAACATAATAAAACTGAACGTTTTAAAGGTCCCGTTCCTCAACCAAATATCAAGTGATTCTTGATGTCTTTCCAATATTGTCAACTGTCAAGACTCATTTCATTGTGCGATGGACTTGCAGTGCGAGATGTCCACAATTACATGAGTAAGACAGGAGGTAATCGTGTTGATGGTTTTGCAGTGCAAGGCATCAACAATTACATGACTCAATAGATTGGTTTACTTGACTGGTGAAGGATTATGAGTTTTTCATGGTTCAATTCTCAGATTGCAACCTAACGCATAATCTTAAACAAGGATCTAGGTTCTTGTAATCGAATCATAAAACAAACCTGGACATTACCTTTGCAGCGGAATTTGGTGGTAATGACGAGATCAATGAGAGCAGATGAGAACCGGCTCCTCCTCAGGTATCCACCCTCTTACAAGCTTCTAGATCAGGCTGCTAGACCAAGCTGGAATCTCAGAGAGAACAGAGAGAGGGACGGCCAGACCTAAAGAAATCGCAGAAAACTGATCTATTATCTGCGTCCCCTCTCCTTTATATAGGCCCAAGGATTAACCTAATGGCCTATTGGGCTTTTGGGCCCAAGGCCCAAATCAGACAAAAGACTGTATTTTGTCTGGCCCAATTCTCTGTACAAATACAGTAAATGCCTTGCATCTTACTGTATTAATTCCTTTTAACTTTCCCGTAAGCTATGGGGTGTGACCCTTAGGGATCATACAATACTGGCAATAAGTACTAAACTTATAGATCAAGAGCGGGCTCTAGCAAGTCATCATGACCCACTACAAGAAAAATCAACATTCATAGCACACGATACAAGCTATCGTACGTAATAGATAGCGTTTCCACAAACGCTCTGACAGCGGCAGCTATAATAGACCCCCCCCCCCCCCTCTACGATAGCTTTTCTGTCGTGCTATCATATTGTTTACCTATGATAGCGAAATTTTCGTCTTGCTATTACTAGGCGTACTATAGTACATTATATGTATTATAATATATTTTATTATAGCTTTATATTCGTGCTATGTATTTTTAAGTACTATTATTCAATTGTTTTGAATCTTTTTTACACATTATTTATTAATTTTAATTTTAATTTTATATTTGATTAAAAACATATTTTATAAATTATTAAAAAGTTACAAAAATGTAATATTACATTACAATTACAAATACAAAGACAAATCTACAAATCTACAACTGGAACTGAGTCGTGAATGAGATTTCCAACAGTCTCTAACTTGGCTTTCAAAGCAGCATAAGCTTCACAAACTTCTGCTTCCTTCTCAGTAGCATCTTGCTTGTTTTTCTCTGTTTTCTGAATCACCTCACTTGCATCAGCACCAGACTATTCCAAAGAAACCAAAAAACAATCTCATTACAATCAGATCAATTAACTGGATCCTAAGTATAAGCACAATGGATACTGTGATAGTATATCCCATAATTGTTTGTTACCTTTGGTGACAAACTTGGACTTTGCACCAGGTTGAATGGCATGCCACATCTGAAGCTATAACTCTCACATAAGAACTGGAGATCTAATGATGTTCCTGTGATTCGCTGCACAAAAAAATGATTAGCCAAAAGTCAAAACCAATGCAATTTATCCTCAGTTATTCTTGGAAGCACCTGAACACATTATTACCCGTAGAATGGGCAAAAACTATAGAAGGACCGCTACAGAGTTTTAAAGCAGTTTCAAAGGTCAACCTGCATAAAAAGAAAAGGACCAGAGTTTTTAGCTTACCTTACATCAAAAACAAAAGTAAAAGAGGGAATATATTGGTCTGGCGAGGACTAACTTGAGCTTATGAAAGTAAAGATCACGTTCTTCCAATTTGGTCTCAGCTGAAATAATTCGAAATGGCCAAAGCCATCATCAGTCCAATATTTCCAAACATCGCCAAAATGTCTCGGTCTCTTCCCAAAGTCCTACAGTTTCTTTCCAGCGGAATGCATTACTCAACCATTCACTCTCGACAAAACAACCACCTACCTACACAAATATCCAGAGTGGAGTAATAAATTTTAGGTGCGTCTATGGTCAGACAGAAGACGCAACAAAATGCTACCAGTCTTGAATATTACATGTGAAACGGCTGAAGAGGGGTTTATATCGACCATCATTTGGAAAAGATCATTTCTAAACCAATGTCCCTGCAATCAGCCAAAAGAGATTGAATATGTGTTAATTTGTCTATCAGCAATCTGATATCTTTCAACGTAAGGCTCTATAGAGAAAAAAAAATAACCTTGTAAGTATCCACTGCCATGGCTAAGACTTGGTCAATCCATATTGAACCTTTCTTCGTTGTTGTTAACTGAATTCTTGCATGATGATATGTTCCTTTCGTCTCCAAAAGAACGTCTTTTTAGTCCATTTCGAAACATTGGAAGCAGAAGCTCTAAATTGAAACAAATGAAATCACAAATTAGAAACTTTCTCACATTGAAACAACAACAGAAACGTATTCAGAATTAAACTGAAGAATCTGAAAGTGTTTCTCACATGATCTTTTCAGAAGCAAGAATCACAAACTAGGACTTTTTCTACATACCATGGAGTTTTCAGAGCTCAAAAAGTTCCATTTCCTTGATGAATATAAACCTTATTATGAGTAGAAGTCAAACAATCCATCGAGATCAACTAGACGCGACGAATCCAGAACTAGGCTCCGTCTCCTAAATAGCAATCTCTCTCACAGAAAAAAAAACATTATCGATCTAAAAACTTTGACGGAGAAATTTCAACTCTTACAACAGAACATAAATAATTAGGTTTTCTCATCCTTCACACTAGACTACGATTTAATTTGAGATTAAGACAGACCTGAAAGATGCAAAAATCAGTGGAGTAGGTCTTGAACTTATATTGGCGAAGATGTTCTACGGCGGATTATTAGGTGGTTGGGACAAGATTTGAGGGATCTGAGAAATCTGGGTAAGTGGTTGCACCATGTTAGGTTCGTGAGCGACGGCTTCATTATTAGAGCGTGAGGGTGAAATGTTTTACATAAACGATGACAAAGAAGATGCGAACAAACACGAGAAATCAAAGCAAGAAAACATGCTTTCGGCTTGAGCTCACTTCAACACAACGATTGGGAAATTAGAACGGAATGGATTTAGGGTTCTTAGGTAAAAAGTGATTTCGATGGCTTAGAGGTTTTGGGAGTGAAAATTAGAGAATTAGAGAATTTTGGTATAAGGTGATTGATACAGAGAGGGAATATGAATTTTTTTTTTTTTTGGTCAACAAGGTAAAATGAATTTGGAGAGGGAAAACACAGAGGGAAAAATGAAACATAAGAGGGAAAATGAGATGAGTTATTTCACGACCAAAATTTTCACTAAATGTTTGGCGGTTCACCTAAATTTTTATTCCCGCTTATGGAAACTCTATTATAGCATTAATCCAATGCTATCTTATAGTTTGGAAATTTCATAAACACCTACGACAGCAGATCAGTAAACCGTGCTATGCTAATATGCTATGAATGAGGACTTTTTTTGTAGTGACCACCCAGTATTTATGACTTATGTCTGATCTCGACACTTATCATACTTTCTAGAGATAGTACAGTAGATTTCAGGACATTCCCAACAATCTCCCACTTGTACTGGAATCCTACATTCCCTAATCCTTTTGTCTCAATATCTCGATCTGGCATAAGGCAAGATGCGTGTCATCCTTATATAGCCAGACCATGTTCATCGGACCAGATTTGATACTGACAATGCAAACGACTTGGGCAAGTCCGTTTGGGAGTGGCCACTCTCTTACCAGCTATCAAGTCTCCGATTGGCCTAGAGATATTACCTCCGTTAAACGGCAGGGACAAATCCCATCTTGTTCCATCACTATGAACTACACACTTCATAATACACCCAACCAAGGTCCTTATAGCTCCCAGTTACGAAACAGCGTTAGACAATGATCAAAGCGCATTACTCCATGTGCAGCCACATGCATGCGAACTCAGGTCTAAGGACTATACTCTATAGTCGTATATGAGAACCTCTTATGACACAGATATTAATATCTTGTAGAGTTCTCATCAGCGGGCCATGTCCGGTCATATGCTCCCCTACATATACCTATGTGTCGACTTTGATGCCGCGCATCTATGACCCCTCGAAACTTGGTCATAAGTCTCAACACAATCTAGTCTCAAGTGGTTGTTGGTGTTCCAATTTCAACAACCTTCGACTATGGACACTATGATTTATCTCATTTCGTTAAATATGGGGTTTCAGGATCAAGTCTACTCATGTACTTCGATGGCCCATATATAATGACATGAATCATTTTGGAACGATTATTTATATCACAGTTAAAATAATCCAGAAATCATAGATTTTGTAAACATAAAATATTATGTTTACATGAACTTTTCAAAACAACTAAGTAAAGCCCTTTACAAACTCCCACTGAAATTAAGACTACATCTTAATTTCACTCATCCGACAGCTACAGTCCGCGACTCGTGCTTAGGCCTAAGGAGTGGCTTTGTTAACAGATTAGCAACGTTTTCATTCGATGAAACTTGCTTATCTACTTAACATCTCTGTCATTTATCTCACGGAATAGGTCATGCCTACCCTTAAGGTGTTTGGACCTCTGATGTGCAGCTAGTCTCATCTACGCTGGGAATCACATCAAGTTCAGTGATGAACTCTTCTTTCCAAACAACCTCTTTCGCCGCTTCTCAAGCTACGAAATGTTCAGCTTAAGTCATGGAGTCAGCAACAGTGCCTTGCACCGCCATACAGACACGAGATATAGCCGGACTGTGACCGGGAATTATCTTTGTCTATTGGAAACTTGCCTTTCAGACTCTATCGACTTGTAGCACCTCACTTTCTCCGTAAATCAAGAATTTATCCTTAGTATTTCTCAAATACTTTAGGATATTCTTTACGGCAATCCAGTGATTCTTTACTGGATTTGACTGGTCTTTACTTGTCTTGCTTGACATTAAAGCAACATCAAAACAAGTAAGTGTCATGGCATACATGATAGATCCAATTGCCGACGCATATGGAATCCTATCCATGCATTTAAGCTCAGCAGATATTGTAGGACACTGCTTCTTGCTTAACGTATTGCCATGTGACATTGGCATAAAACCCTTCTTGGAGTGCTGAAAACGTGTAGGACATTGTCAATTTAATAATCCTGACTTTGTCCTACCAGCTCTTTTGGATCTCTATATTTAGATCCAAAATCCAAGAACATACGTGGCTTTACCCATGTCAACCACAAAACCAACTCCCGAGCCAGTCCTTTACCGACTGCAACATTGGGACGTTATTTCCGAGAATCAGTATGTCATCGACATACACTATGAGAAATGCAACATTGCTCCCACTTATCTTTTAGTAAACGCACAGTTCCACTTCGTTCCTGTTCAAGTCAAAACCTTGACTACTTCAACAGAATGAAGATTCTAACTCCGATATGTTTGCTTCCATCCATGAATGGATCAATGAAGCTAACTTACACATAGTATAATTTTTCGGAGTCCGGGCTCACTTTCGCTTTTGTGAATTTCGCAGGTTCGTCACTTTCAATGATCATCAGATCATGGCAACTTTCAATGATCATCAGGTTCAACTAATGACGAGAAATCACTCTCGGATTAGTGACTGATTCATTCAGATCTGCGAACTTCAGGCTCTACAGGTGTAGATTCTACAGAAATATGTAAATCCATCCGCTGCTCTTCCTCAACAGGTTGAGCAGCCTCCTGTATTTCTCGAATTTCTTCGAGTTACACTTTTACTCCCACTGTTCTTCTTGGAAAGTAACTTCCCTTCTTAGAAAACAGAATGGACGTAAAAGTAACAAGCCTTGGTTTCCCTAGGACAACCAGCGAAGTAGCACAACTACAAATACTCAGTAAAGACGAATTTGGATCATTTCCAATCCACATTTACGTGGTGTCTTTCAACTGATATTGGTGGAACTATTTCAGCGTAAACTTAGATATTTCTAGAGCGTTATTCTTAAAGAATATCATGGAAGATTCGTGTGACTCATCTTTAATCATTTCTAATAAGATCTGATTCTTTCTCACAGAAACACCTCAAGGTTTTCAGGAGAAATGAGCTGTGAAGCGACTTCACACTCATTCAGATGATCACACCATCAATGACTTAAGTATTTTCACTCGTGATCTAATCCAGAGTCTCAATACTTTTGTCACTCAGATTCTATACCTCATTCTGGATTCTTTCGATCATATCAAAGAATTCCGACTTGTGTCTCATCAAATGAACACAGTCATACTCACTGAAGTAATCAGTAGAGACAATGAAGTACAGGAAATTTTCTCTGGCATTACTGCTCATCGGGCCACATACATGAGTATGTTCAAGGTCCAATAAGCCTTTGGGCCTTTCTCTAGCTCGGCTAAGATGGGCCCTTTATCTTTTGGTCCAGTAAGCAGAATTCAAGTCTCATAAGATATCCGATCAAATGAGCCCAAAAGTCCATAACTATGGGATTTCTGAATCCGACTCACTCTATGTGACCAAAATATTTACGCCAAGAAAAATCAGGTTTAATTCATCAGATTTAAACCAATTCGGTATTTATGTTACATTTTAGGCACTCTATGGTTTAAGATATAAAACCCATTCCTTGAATAGGGTGCTACAATTAATATTTCATTAAGATCAAAAGAACAAAACTTGTCTTTTATCAAAATGAAAAACATTCAAATTCTTACAAGAAAATGAAAGACAACTCTGCTTAAAGCAGGTACATTGTAGCAATTACTTAATACAAAACCAAGCCTCAAAGGCATCTACAAGTGAAAACCCTATGGCTGAGGCAGCATCCATAGCTCCTTCCAGACACGCAGTTCCACTTGTCCTTCCTTCAACGTTCTACTGTTGCTCAGGCTCTGCATATTATAACAAATATCAGTGCCACAACCAGTATCCAATACCTATAAGGTATAACTTGAAGTAATAACATGAATACCTGAGGATGTAGTCTCATACATCGACTTTAACTCCTCCTAATCTTCCATGAATTTAATGCAATTTCTCTTCCAATGCCCAGTCTCTTTACAGTAGCAGCACTTACCAACGTAAGAGGTATATGACTCGGGCTCAGAAGACACACGCTTGCCATGATTCAAAATCTGGACAACTTTGTCTTCACCCTTGTCAGCACTAGGTTTTGTAAACCTACCCTTCTCCTTCATGAGATTGTACAGGGTACTCTTCACGTTTGGCTCAACTGTTTTGAGCATATCATGCAGTTCAGTCAACGTCTTCGTTAAGCCTTTGTTGATATAGTTCCTTCTGAACTTATCATAGCTTGACGGCAGTGATTGCAGAATGATCTCAGTTGCCAATTCTTGGCTAACTGGATAATCCAGTTTCCTCAGGTTATCAATGTAACCCATCATTTTACTGACATGAGGACTTACTGGATGATCATTTGGTAGCTTGCAGCTAGTGAGAGACTTAACCAACTGGTATCTCTCCACTCTTACCTGCTCCTGAAATTTCAATTTCAGGCTGCTGATCATCTCTATTGGCGACTCCATGTTCTCATATTGCTTCAGCAAATCTGAGTCCATGGTAGCCAATATCAGACCACGCACATATACCGCATCATTATAATGCTTATTCCAAGCATCATATACTGCATGAGAGGCATTGGACCCGATCCTCTCGGGGAGAGCTCTCTCAAGGACATAGTCCTTTCTCTCCTGCCTGAGGACTAGCCTCAGGTTCCGCGACCAAGTCAAGAAATTTGATCCATTCAGTTTGTCCTTCTCAAGGACAGACCGGATCGAGAAAGTGTTTTGATTGTTTGTGCTAGTCATAACTGAAATTTAGAGATAAATAGAGTTTTAGTTATTTAGTTCATAAAAGAGTAATCTTAATAACTTATAAGAAAACTCGCATTGCATTCAAAATTTCTTTGTTTAACCTCATAAGAATGCAATGATTCCGAGACCCATGTTCAGCTAAATCCAAAGTGGGCCACTGGCCGTCACCCGGAATTAGCTTTACTTGGTAAGCATACACACAGCTAGTTATATCCATATAACTCTCGGTTGTGGATTGGGCCCAAGGCCCAATACACCAGATGTCTCAAGGCCCGGGACTCCCGATGGCCCAGTCAAGGAAACCAATCTCTTACAGCCAAATAATCACTAAAGTCTGGGACTCCCAATGAAATTAGTGACTATATACTACTTTACTTACGCGAAAACAGACACCTCACACTGTAAGCCATATCTGTAATCGAATAAGCGTTAAGTAGCTGACAAGATTGGAAAGACATCTAAGCTTGATATTGGTTTTGAGGATTTTAAGTTTTATTTCCAAAAATAGAAGATTACTATTTTGGGAAACTTACTTATTTTAGAAACTTTCTAAATTTAGAAACATTCTAAAAATAGAAATTTCTAATTTAATATTTTATAATATTTTCGGGTTGGGTCACAAATTATAGGCCAAATTCTTGGCCCAAGACCATAGAATTTCAGTTGGCCCAATAATTTGACATAACCGATTCGGTTTATTAATTCTGGTCCAAGACCAAATTAACTATCAAAACCATCGGTTATTTACTAAACCAGACCAGCTCTAAATTATTTGGTCCAACCAAATAAAACTTAGACCAGCCTTCGGTTTAGGTTAAAATTCAATTTTTGAATTTCAATCCGGTTTAACCAGAAATTAAATAATACCATGTATTAAATAATTTCCAGCAAACCGCGATTTGGGTTAACCGCTTAAACCATATATTAATTAATGATTTGAATCGATTTTGTCTTTTAGCTTAAAGACAAAATCAAGATCTTTTACAAATCGTGATTTAACTTGTTAACAATCGATCGGAATATTCACTTAAGATTGTGACATTAACAAACAATATCATCGTTTCTTATTATCAAATAAGTGATTTACAAGCAATCGATTCATTATCAAATAAGTCATTAACACGATTAAACAAATCAACACGTTTTTGACCTTAAGTCAACATACGATTCAATTAAACTTGACTTTTTACCAATCGATTGATAATTAATACAACAACAATCGACTTTGATATTCACAAACCAACAAATGATTTTGTCCTTTTCTCATTCAACAATCGAGTCATGAAATCATGATTCAATAATTGATTTGACTTTTTTCCATATCGTATCAAAACAAACACGATTCACTTAATCAAACCTTAAGACAACAACTTTTCAAATTCGCTTGATTAAACAATCACTAAATCTCACGATCAAGACATCAATTAATTACTTGCAAAAAGCGATAGTATGATCCAACTTTAATTATCACGATATCACGATATCAACTTTAATTATCAAGCTTTCATATCGATTGGATTATTTCTAGGTTTTCCAAGTTTCAATCAATTTTACTCATTAAAATCGATTCATCAAACTAATGAACAACCTAGTATGATCCAAAAAACAAAAACCTAACGACCTAGGCTCTGATACCACTGAAGGATTATGAGTTTTTCATGG
Source organism: Orychophragmus violaceus (assembly GCA_030180135.1). NCBI lineage: Eukaryota > Viridiplantae > Streptophyta > Magnoliopsida > Brassicales > Brassicaceae > Orychophragmus > Orychophragmus violaceus. The sequence goes on from CM058240.1 coordinate 89,807,906, forward strand.
TTCAATTCTCAGATTGCAACCTAACGCATAATCTTAAACAAGGATCTAGGTTCTTGTAATCGAATCATAAAACAAACCTAGACATTACCTTTGCAGCGGAATTTGGTGGTAATGACGAGATCAATGAGAGCAGATGAGAACCGGCTCCTCCTCAGGTATCCACCCTCTTACAAGCTTCTGGATCAGGCTGCTAGACCAAGCTGGAATCTCAGAGAGAACAGAGAGAGGGACGGCCAGACCTAAAGAAATCGCAGAAAACTGATCTATTATCTGCGTCCCCTCTCCTTTATATAGGCCCAAGGATTAACCTAATGGCCTATTGGGCTTTTGGGCCCAAGGCCCAAATCAGACAAAAGACTGTATTTTGTCTGGCCCAATTCTCTGTACAAATACAGTAAATGCCTTGCATCTTACTGTATTAATTCCTTTTAACTTTCCCGTAAGCTATGGGGTGTGACCCTTAGGGATCATACAATACTGGCAATAAGTATTTATGACTTATGTCTGGTTAACCCAAATCGCAGTTTGCTGGAAATAATTTAATACATGGTATTATTTAATTTCTGGTTAAACCGGATTTAAATTCATAAAATTGAATTTTAACCTAAACCGAAGGCTGGTCTAAGTTTGATTTGGTTGGACCAAATAATTTAGAGCTGGTCTGGTTTAGTAAATAACCGATGGTTTTGATAGTTATTTTGGTCTTGGACCAGAATTAATAAACCGGATCGGTTATGTCAAATTATTGGGCCAGCTGGAATTCTATGGTCTTGGGCCAAAGAATTGGGCCTATAATTTGTGACCCAATCCCAAAATATTTATAAAATATTAAATTAGAAATTTCTATTTTTAGAAAGTTACTAAATTTAGAAAGTTTCTAAAATAAGAAAGTTTCCCAAAATAGTAATCTTCTATTTTTGGAAATAAAACTTAAAAATCCTCAAAAACAATATCAAGCTTGGATGTCTTTCCAATCTTGTCAACTACTTAACGCTTACTTGATTACAGATATGGCTTACAGTGTGAGGTGTCTGTCTTCGCGTAAGTAAAGTAGTATATAGTCACTAATTTCATTGGGAGTCCCAGACTTTAGTGATTATTTGGCTGTAAGAGATTGGTTTCCTTGACTGGGCCATCGGGAGTCCCGGGCCTTGAGACATCTGGTGAATTTGGGCCTCGGGTCCAATTCACAACCGAGAGTTATATGAGATATAACTAGCTGTGTGTATGCTTACCAAGTAAAGCTAATTCCGGGTGACGGCCAGTGGCCCACTTTGGATTTAGCTGAACATGGGTCTCGGAATCATTGCATTCTTATGAGGTTAAACAAAGAAATTTTGAATGCAATGCGAGTTTTCTTATAAGTAATTAAGATTACTCTTTTATGAACTAAATAACTAAAACTCTATTTATCTCTAAATTTCAGCTATGACGAGCACAAACAATCAAAACACTTTCTCGATCCGGTATGTCCTTGAGATGGAAAAACTGAACGGATCAAATTTCTTGACTTGGTCGCGGAACCTGAGACTAGTTCTCAGGCAGGAGAGAAAGGACTATGTCCTTGAAAGAGCTCTCCCCGTGAGGATCGGGTCCAATGCCTCTCATGCAGTATATAATGCTTGGAATAAGCATTATAATGATGCGGTAGATGTGCGTGGTCTGATATTGGCTACCATGGACTCAGATTTGCTGAAGCAATATGAGAACATGGAGTCGCCAATAGAGATGATCAGCAGCCTGAAATTGAAATTTCAGGAGCAGGTAAGAGTGGAGAGATACCAGTTGGTTAAATCGCTCACTAGCTGCAAGCTACCAAATGATCATCCAGTAAATCCTCATGTCAGTAAAATGATGGGTTACATTGATAACCTGAGGAAACTGGATTATCCAGTTAGCCAGGAATTGGCAACTGAGATCATTCTGCAGTCACTGCCGTCAAGCTATGATAAGTTCAAAAGGAACTATATCAAGAAAGGCTTAACGAAGACGCTGACTGAACTGCATGATATGCTCAAGACAGTTGAGCCAAACGTGAAGAGTACCCTGTATAATCTCATAATGGAGAAGGGTAGGTTTACTAAACCTAATGCTGACAAGGGTGAAGACAAAGTTGTCCAGATTTTGAATCATGGCAAGCGTGTGTCTTCTGGGCCCGAGTCAGATACCTCTTACGTTGGTAAGTGCTGATACTGTAAAGAGATTGGGCATTGGAAGAGAGATTGCATTAAATTCATGGAAGATTATGAGGAGTTGAAGTTGATGTATGAGACTACTTCCTCAGGTATTCATGTTATTACTTCAAGTTATACCTTATAGGTATTGGATATTGGTTGTGGCACTGATATTTGTTATAATATGCAGAGCTTGAACAACAGTAGAACGTTGAAGGAAGGGCAAGTGAAACTGCGAGTCTGGAAGGAGCTTGGGATGCTGCCTCAGCCGTAGGGTTTTCACTTGTAGATGCCTTTGAGGCTTGGTTTTGTATTAATAATTGCTACAATGTACCTGCTTTAAGCAGAGTTGTCTTTCATTTTCTTGTAAAGAATTTGAATGTTTTTCATTTGATAAAGACAAGTTTTGTTCTTTTGATCTTAATAAAATGTTAATTGTAGCACCCTATTCAAGGAATGGGTTTTATACATTAAACCAAAGAGTACCTAAATGTAACATAAATACCGAATTGGTTTAAATCTGATGAATTAAACCTGATTTTTCTTGGCATAAAAGTTTTGGTCACATAGAGTAAGTCAGATTCAGAAACCCCCATAGTTATGGACTTTTGGGCTCATTTGAATGGATATCTTATGAGACTTGAATTCTGCTTACTAGACCAAAAGACAAAGGGCACATCTTAGCCGAGCTAGAGAAAGGCCCAAAGGCTTATTGGAGATTGAACATACTCATGTATGTGGTCCGATGAGCAGTAATGCCAGAGAAAATTTCCTGTACTTCATTGTCTCTACTGATTACTTCAGTGAGTGTGACTATGTTCATCTGATGAGACACAAGTCGGAATTCTTTGACATGGTCGAAAGAGTTCCAGAATGAAGTATAGAATCTGAATGACAGAAGTATTAAGACTCTGGATTAGATCACGAGTGAGAATACTTAAGTTATTGATTGTGTGATCATCTGAATGAGTGTGAAGTCGTTTCACAGCTCACTTCTCCTGAAAACCTAGAGGTGTTTCTGTGAGAATGAATCAGATCTTATTAGAAATGATTAAATATGAGTCACACGAATCTTCCATGATATTCTCTAAGAATAACGCTCTAAAATATCTAAGTTTATGCTGAAATAGTTCCACCAATATCAGTTGAAAGACACCACGTAAATATGGATTGGAATCGATCCAAATTTGTCTTTACTGAATATTTGTAGTTGTGCTACTTCGCTGGTTGTCCTAGGGAAACCAAGGCTTGTTACTTTTACGTCCATTCTGTTTTCTAAGAAGGGAAGTTACTTTCCAAGAAGAACAGTGGGAGTAAAAGTATAACTCGAAGAAATTCGAAAAATACAGGAGGCTGCTCAACTTGTTGAGGGAGAGCAACGGATGGATTTACAGATTTCTGTAGAATCTACACCTGTAGAGCCTGAAGGTCGCAGATATGAATGAATCAGTCACTAATCCGAGAGTGATTTCTCGTCATTAGTTGAACCTGATGATCATTGAAAGTTCGCATGATCTGATGATCATTGAAAGCGACGAATCTGCGAAATTCAAAGAAGCGATAGTGAGCCCGGTCTCCGAAAAATTACATTTTGTGTAAGTTAGCTTTATCGATCCATTCATGGATGGAAGCAAACATATCGGAGTTGGAATCTTCGTTCTGTTAAAGTAGTCAAGGTTTTGACTTGAACAGGAACGAAGTGGAACTGTGCGTTTACTAAAAGATAAGTGGGAGCATTATTGCATTTCTCATAGTGTATGTCGATGACATACTGATTCTCGGATATAACGTCCCAATGCTGCAGTCGGTAAAGGACTGGTTTGGGAGTTGGTTTTATGATTGACATGGGTAAAGCCACGTAGTTCTTGGATTTTGGATCTAAAGATAAAGATCCAAAAGAGCTGGTAGGACAAAGTCAGGACTCTTAAATTGACAAAGTCCTACACGTAATCAGCAATCCAAGAAGGGTTTTATGCCAATGTCACATGGCAATTCATTAAGCAAGATACAGTATCCTGCGATATCTGCTGAGCTTGAATGCATGGATAGGATTCCATATGCGACGGCAATTGGATCTATCATGTATGCCATGACACGTACTTGTTTTGATGTTGCTTTAATGCTAAGCAAGACAAGTAAAGACCAGTCAAATCCAGCAAAGAATCACTGGATTGCCGTAAAGAATATTCTGAAGTATTTGAGGAATACTTAGGATAAGTTCTTGATTTACGGAGAAAGTGAGGTGCTACAAGTCGATAGAGTCTGAAAGGCAAGTTTCCAATAGACAAAGATAATTCCTGGTCACAGTCCGGCTATATCTTGTGTCTAACTGGCGGTGCAAGGCACTGTTGCTGACTCCATGACTTAAGCTGAACATTTCGCAGCTTGAGAAGCGGCGAAAGAGGTTGTTTGGAAAGAAGAGTTCATCACTGAACTTGATGTGATTCCCAGCATAGATGAGACTAGCTGCACATCATAGGTCCAAACACCTTGAGGATAGGTGTAACCTATTCCGTGAGATAAATGTCAGAGGTGTTAAGTAGATAAGCAAGTTTCATCGAATGAGAACGTTGCTAATCTATTAACGAAGCCACTCCTTATGCCTAAGCACGAGTCGCGGACTGTAGCTGTAGGATGAGTGAAATTAAGATGTAGTCTTAATTTCAGTGGGAGTTTGTAAAGGGCTTTACTTAGTTGTTTTGAAAGGTTCATGTAAACATTTTAAAATGTTAATGAAATTTTTATTTCTGGATTATTTTAACTGTGATATAAAATAATCGTTCCAAAATGATTCATGTCACTATATATGGGCCATCGAAGTACATGAGTAGACTTGATCCTGAAACCCCATATTTAACGAAGTGACATAAATCATAGTGTCCATAGTCGAAGGTTGTTGAAATTGGAACACCAACAACCTGTTGAGACTAGATTGTGTTGAGACTTATGACCAAGTTTCGAAGGGTCATAGATGCGCGGCATCAAAGTCGACACATAGGTATATGTAGGGGAGCATATGACCGGACATGGCCCGCAAGATGAGAACTCTGCAAGATATTAATATCTGTGTCATAAGAAGTTCTCATATACGACTATAGAGTATAGTCCTTAGACATGAGTTCGCATGCATGTGGCTGCACATGGAGTGATACGCTTTGATCATTGTCTAACGTTGTTTCGTAACTGGGAGCTATACGGACCTTGGTTGGGTGTATTATGAATTGTGTAGTTCATAGTGATGGAACAAGATGGGATTTGTCCCTGCCGTTTAACGGAGGTAATATCTCTAGGCCAATCGGAGATTTGATAGCTGGTAAGAGAATGGCCATTCCCAAACGGACTTGCCCAAGTCGTTTGAATTGTCAGTATCAAATCTGGTCCGATAAACATGGTCTGGCTATATAAGGATGACACGCATCTTGCCTTATGCCAGATCGAGATATTAAGACAAAAGGACTAGGGAATGTAGGATTCTAGTACAATCGGGAGATTGTTGGGAATGTCCTTTGTAGAATTCCAGTACAAGTGGGAGATTGTTGGGAATGTCCTGAAATCTACCGTACTATCTCTAGAAAGTATGATAAGTGTCGAGATCAGACATAAGTCATAAATGCTGGGTGATCATGATGGCTTGCTAGAGTCCGCTCATGATCTATAAGTTTAGGACTTATTACCAGTATTGTATGATCCCGAAGGGTCACACACCATAGCTAACGGGAAAGTTAAATGGAATTAATACGGTAAGATGCAATGGCATTTACTGTATTGGATCAGAGAATTGGGCAAGACAAAATACAGGCTTTTGTCTGATTTGTGTCTTGGGCCCAAATAACAAATGAGCCATTAGTCATTAGACTTGGGCCCATTAGAGAGTTAATTAGAAGGAAGAAATCGAAACCCTAAGCTAATGCTTCCTGCGATTTTTCTTCCTTGGCCGCGCCCTCTCTCTCTCTGAAATCTCTCTCTCTGATTCTTCCATCTCTTTGGTCTAGCAGCCATCCCTTGCTTGTAAGAGTGTGGATACTTGAGGAGGAGCCGATTCTCATCAGCTCTAATCTGATCTTGTCATTACCACCAATCACTCCGCTGCAAAAGGTAAAGATCAGGTTTGTTTTATGATTCGTTTTGCAAGAACCTAGATCTGTTTAAGGATTTGTGTTAGGTTGTAATTGGGAATTGAACCATGGAAAACACCCATAATCCTTCACTTTTATTATCAAACCACTTCAGAAAAGGTTAAACAAAAGCTTGATACATACATGAATCTGCAGTCTTATCTATCTAACTACTGGTCCAATGAGGAGAGCGTGCGCAAAGCGCTTCAAATTAAGTAGGTATATGACCTGTTTAGTATTAGATCGTTTAATAACATATAATGGTAATGTGTAACTATGGTTGTAGGGAAGCATAAATAAGATGTTATAGGACAACACCTTGTAAGTTTGACTTTAGAAGCAGCGCACCGTACCATAATAATATCAGTGTTGAAGACTTTAGAAGCAGCGCATCGCTTGGAAAGACGTCTGCAAACTAAGGCGGAGGGAGGTTTAGGACTGAAATCCTTAACCGAAGCCAATACAGTTAGCTGCTTGAAATCTTCCGGAGAACTGTCTCCTGTCCAACTTCGCTTTGGGTTCAGTGAATACGAAAATACTTAATCCGCAAAGGTTTTATTTGGTCGACAAATCAGAGCAGTACATTAGGGAGCTGGATGTGTAAAAAGATCCTTAAAATGAGAGGAATTGCATCACAATTTACGAAAGTGGAGGTGATGTCTGGATCAACAGTATCTTTCTAGTTCGATTACTGGTGCCCTCTGGGCAGACTAATTGATGTTGCAGACTTGTAGGAACACGAGGATGCCTTGATATGGGCATTAAGCTATCGGCAACTATGGAGCAGGTTCTAATGTAAAGATCATTTTGGGGTCACACATGTATTATTAATGTGTTAGGGTCATTATATTAAAGAGTCAAAACTTATGTGTGGTCACTTTGGTAAAGAATAAAGGACTATGGGGCATAAGTGTTATGAAATATTAATTTGTGGATACATTATGTAATTTCTAATTTGATGAAGGGCCAAATTAGAAATTGTTTCTATATAAATAGAAAGTTATGGTCCCCTCGACAACCCTAACAAGAAATACAGAAAAACTCTCTGCATCCCATCAACAGAGAACTGCAGCTTTTCTGGGTTTGTCGTGGAAGAGCCATAACGAATTCAGAATCAAAATCATGGATCCAAAAGGTACGCTTCCGCTTATGTTAATATCAATCAGAGGCTGACATGATTTATGGTTTGTATAAATCATAAAGAAAAATTAACAATTGGTATCAGAGCCTGCATGTTCAGTTTCTGTTTGATAATCAAATTATTTTCATGAAATTCGGATTTATTATTTGTTGAAATTTTGGTATATTAAATCTGAGGGTATGGAGATAAAGTTATTTTCTGTCAAGAAATTTTCGAATTTAATTTTTGGGTGAAATTTTCAGATTGTTGAATCTGATTTTTCTTTAAGATTGTGAGATTAAATCTGTATTTTGGAATATGTGATTTTTTTGCTGTTTAGGTTCAAATCTAAATAAATTTTATGAATTAAAGATGGAAAATTATTGTTCAAAAGGTTCTGGTTTCTGGAAATTTTATTGAAAGTTTTTATAAAATTTTCGGAATTTTTTGGAACAAAATTTTCCAGATTTGTTTTTAGATCCAATTTAAGCTTGACGGCTGAGCTTCTAGGTTTTTTGTGTACCCTAGGTTAAAGGCAAATTTGTGGTGTGCATGTTTTAATTTTATGGCCCATATTCAGTTTTTCTGATTTAATTATTATTTTGGGCTTATGAATTTTTCTGGGCCCAATTTCATTAATTTAAATTAGTTGGGCCATTTAAGTTAAAACATTAAGTCCAATAAAATTTTCGGAATTTTTTGGAACAAAATTTTCCAGATTTATTTTTAGATCGAGTTTAAGCTTGACGGCTGAGCTTCTAGGCTTTTTTGTCTATCCTAGGTTAAAGGCAAATTCGTGGTGGGCCTGTTTTAATTTTATGGCCCATATTCAGTTTTCTGATTTAATTATTATTCTGGGCTTATGAATTTTTTTGGGCTCAATTTCATTAATTTAAATCAGTTGGGCCATTTAAGTTAAAACATAAAGTCAGGCCCAGTCCAGCATTTAATTAACTTAAAAACGCATATGCTGGAATTTGAACCCATGTCGCGTGACTGAGGCTGGCGCCCATCAGGAGCCTTTAACCACTGTGCCGCTTAAATATTCTTGCATAAAGAGCGCTTAAACTTCTAGTTATATGTCTGCGCAAGAATAAAATTCAGTTTTAAATCAATTAATAAAATCTGATTGCACAAGTTTAATATTAAGATTGGATTAATTGATACAAGATGTTGCCAAAGTTAAAGTAAAACAGAGATCGAATATAAGAACTGCTCTTCTTATTGACTTAGAAAACTTACACAAAAACTAAATCTCTCAATCTCGGTTATATGAGACATCTCCTCATAAACCCTTTATCTCTCTCTCTTGAGTCTTATGGAACATCTCTCCATAACCTCTTGTTTATATAGGAATTAGGTCTACTCCCTATTTCCTGTTTCTAATGGGATTTCCTTTTTCCTTAATCCCTATCTCTAAATAAACTTCCCTTTATTTAGATATATCCTTTTTCATATTTGGAATTATCCAACATTTTCCCCCTTAATTCCAACATGAATCTTGGGAATGTTAATTTCTTGTACACCAATCAAGCTCCTCATTTCTCTGAACTTGATCTTGCCTAGCGGCTTCGTTAGGATATCTTCCTTCTGCTCCAATCCTGGAACGTGCTCGCTCCTCCCGTGAAACACCGGGTTCTTAGTGAGGGCAATGGCTGATTTGTTGTCTATCCTTAGCGTGACCTTCCCGTCTTCTTTGCCTAAGATTTCTCTCAACAACTCTCTTAGCTCCCACGTTTTGTTCTTCACGATAGACTCTATCTCAGCTATCATGGCATTTATCCATTCCTTCATTGTTGCTGCTTCAAGATAATTTTCTGTTTCACCATTGATCATGAATAGCAACAACTCTTCATTGTATTCCGCAAACAACACGTAATCATTGAAGTGTTGCGGTTGAGGAACAGTCCGACCTGATCTCGTCGTGACTTGCTGAGTATTTTGTGGAGGTGGACCCTGATTCTCGATCTCCTCCTCAGGGTTCGACTCTACTTCCTCGTCGTCACCCTCTTGATCGCTATGAACATCATTGTTTTGATGATCATTTTCAGCTCCGTCTGCGTCAAGTTCTGTACGAAACATCTTCATCTCTGTCTTAGCTTGATTCTCAACATATGCCTTAAAACCTTTAAACCGCTCAAATGCTTCACTTTTCTCTTTGAGTAGCATCATCCACATATACCTTGAGAAATCATCAATTAGCACAAAGACATACTTGTTATTTGAGGGTGTTGGAGGTGATATTAGTCCACACAAGTCTCCATGAACCAGCTCCAACGTCCGAGTAGCACGAAAACTTGCTTGACTCGGGAATGAACCTCTTACTTGCTTCCCAACTTGACATGTGCTACACACATCTTTATCTTGTGTTACGCACGGCATACCAATTACCATCTCTTTGTCAACCATGGTCTTCATCACACCAAAGCTTACATGACCTGGCCGTGCATGCCAAGGCCATGAAGAATCCTCACACTCGATTCTATGGCACTCGGGAACGTATGTCAACATTGGTGTTTTGTACAATCTGTTCGCTGATCTTGTAACTTCCACTAGAACCCTCCCTTGAGAATCCTTTAACACCAAGATACTTCCCTTCATATTTACCTCACAGCCATGTTCTGTTGCTTGACCTAGGCTGATGATGTTATGCTTGAGATTCGGTATGAAGTAGACGTCTTTAAGCACCTTCCGTTCTCCAGCTTTATTTACAAAGGTGATCGCCCCTTTGCCTTCTATTTTCACTTTTAAACCGTCTCCGAATCTCACTAGACCTTTAATGTTTACATCAAGGATGGTGAAGAATGTTCTGTTTCCCGTCATATGGTTGCTGGCTCCATTGTCTAAATACCAGATTTGATCTTCTTTGGCATTGTTTTCAAGTTCCTTTGGGAACAGTTTGTCTTCATTCAAGAACACCACCTCGTGTAAATATAACGCATCTGCTTCCTGCGTATCTACAAGGTTTGCCTCGTCTTCTTGCGGTCTTGATGGACAATGATTCACGTAGTGTCCATATTTATCACATCTCCAACACCGTATGTGAGAGAGATCCCTCTTAGATTTATCTTGATTATTTTCTTTCTCCTTTTCACGGTATTGACCATTAGACCTACCACGTCCCCTGCCTCTATAGCCTCCTCTACTTTGTCCGCCTGAGTTGCTATCTCCGTTGTTATCTGATCTCCCCTCATAACCGGAACCGGATCCTTCTCGGTTTGTCTTGTTATTGCTCGCGTACATGAGCTTCTCTTGCTCAGGTTCTTTCTTACTAACCTTGACTCGTTCTTCATAAGCTTTTAGTCTCCCGACAATGTCTTCAAAGCCTGTTGTGTTTAGGTCCAACACTTGCTCCAGGGATGCCACAATTTGTATGTACTTTTCGGTAGGGAGTCCGCTTAAGAATTTCTTCACAACCTTTGGCTCTTCGATTATGGTTCCCAGTGATGCCGACTTTGAGGCTAGTCCTGATATCTTTCCAGCAAAGTCATCTATTGTTTCGTCATCACCCATCTTCAATTTTTCGAATTCTGCCATTAAGGTTTGGAGCCTTGCTTCTCGCACACGGTCAGCTCCCAAGTGACGAGATTTGATCGCATCCCAGACCTTCTTCGATGTATCCTGATCTCCTACTTGCAGGATCAACGCCTCTGGAATCGATTGAAATAGTAAGGCTATTGCGATGTCGTTCTTCTTCAAGTCCGTGGATCCTGGCTCGATCGTTTCCCAGACTTGATGGACACGCAATATCACTTTTATCCTTATCGCCCAAACTGTGTAGTTTGTCGATGTTAACATAGGACACTGTATGTCCTTCTTGATTGGTGGAGCATCGCCTCTGGTTCGTGACGATTCTTCATCTGTGTTAGACATCTTTACGTAAAACCCTAGTTTCGTTTTCTTCTAGGTTTTAGCGAGGTCTCCCTTAGATCGAAGAAGCTCTGATACCAAATAAAGTAAAACAGAGATCGAATATAAGAACTGCTCTTCTTATTGACTTAGAAAACTTACACAAAAACTAAATCTCTCAATCTCGGTTATATGAGACATCTCCTCATAAACCCTTTATCTCTCTCTCTTGAGTCTTATGGAACATCTCTCCATAACCTCTTGTTTATATAGGAATTAGGTCTACTCCCTATTTCCTGTTTCTAATGGGATTTCCTTTTTCCTTAATCCCTATCTCTAAATAAACTTCCCTTTATTTAGATATATCCTTTTTCATATTTGGAATTATCCAACAAAAGTAACCTCTCTTGTGGATATTTTTTAATGAATAATATTAAATGTTGTATTTGTATATTTTCATGCGGATTTAAATCGACCCAAAGGTAGGTTTATATTTGGCCGAAATATATACATACATGTGATAATAAACATGTGACGATTATAAGGAATAACCATGTGAATAATAAATCGATCCAAAGATAGGTTTATTGTTTATTATGCATTATTGTCAATGCTTGATTATTACAACAAGTGTATCGCTGGCGGTTAATATTATTGTCCAAAGACTTGATATTAATGTTGCATTTGGTATCTTGAGATAGATTGTGCATTCTCTTATATTTTTTATCATTGATGTATTTCAGAAAGTGAGTAACTAAAGATTGTTCTATTTTCGTTTTAGGAACTTTCACTACAGTATCTGCCAACTTGAGTTCAATTCCAACTCTTACTGGTTCCAATTACAAGGAATGGAACAGTAAAGTTAAGATTGTGCTTGGGTGTATGGATCTTGACCTTGCGCTAAGGATGGAACAACCTACTTCTCCTACGGATATCAGCTTTGCTGAGTATAATGCGGTTTATAAGAAGTGGGAACGTTCTAATCGCATTGGTTTAATGATCATTAAGGACACCATTTCAAAACCTTTAGAGGTGATGACGAGATGAAAGATCTCAAACAGTTCCTTGCTGAAATGGACTTGCGGTTTGCAAAGCGATAAAGCAGAAATAAGTACGCTTCTGCATCGCTTTAGTACCATGAGGTATCACGGCAATGGAAAAACAAGGGAGTACATTTTGGAAATGTCCAACATTGTTTCAAAACTTAAGGCACTCAAGACTAAGCTTCTGGAAGAAGTGCTCATCTTCTTTGTCTTCCTCAATTCAATCAATTGAAATTCAGTTACAACACTCAGAAGGAGAAATGGTCTCTTAATGAGCTCATTTCGTTTTGTGGGCATGAGGAGGATATGTTGAAACAACAAAGGATAGAAAGTGCTCATATGGCAAACACCTCTAAGGTTCAGGGCAAAAGAAGGAAATTTGAGGTTGTTAACAATGAGGCTGATAAGGGTCCAACTCAAAAGAAGCAGACTAAGGTTGAAGATACCTGCTTCTTTTGTAAGAAAGTTGGACACATGAAGAAGGACTGCCAAAAGTATCACGCATGGCGTGGAAAGAAAGGTATGTTCCTTGCTATGGTTTGTTCTGAAGTGAACTTAGTTGAAGTACCCAGAAACACTTGGTGGTTAGATTCAGGTGCAACTACTAACATCAGTGTTTCGCTACAGGATTGCCTAAGCTATCGAAAACCAACTGATGCTGAAAGACGCATTCATGTGGCTAATGGATTTCCGGTGGATGTGGAGGCAGTTGCACATTTCAGATTGTTATTTAGTACTGGTCATTATTTGGATTTGAAAGATACTTTTGGTGCACCGTCATTTAGACGGAATTTGGTTTATGTTCCTTATTTAGACAAATCTGGTTATTCTTGTTTAACTGGGAATGGAAAAGCAATTTTGTCTTTAAATAAAATTTAATTGGAACCGGTGCACTTGAAAAATCACAATCTTTATATGCTTGACACTATAACTTCTCAAGATGAGAATTTAAGTGTTGAATCAAGGGGTACTAAACGAAAATTAGAAAATGCAAGTTCAGGAACTTTATGGCAAAAACGCCTAGGTCACATTTCTAGAAATAGAATTGAGCGGCTTGTGTCAGACGTTATATTAAGTTCTGTTGATTTCACAAATTGTGATGTCTGTGTGGATTGCATTAAAGGAAAACAGACCAAACATAAGAAATTAGGTGCATACAGAGCTAAAGAAGTCCTTGAGTTGATACATACGGATATTTGTGGACCTTTCCCTACGGCATCTTGGAACGGTCAACAATACTTTATATCTTTCATAGATGACTACTCTCGTTATGCATACTTGTTTCTTATTCATGAAAAGTCAGAGTCTTTGGACGTGTTCAAAAAGTTTAAGGCTGAGGTTGAGAACCAAATTGAGCGAAAAATAAAGTTTGTCAGATCTGATCGTGGTGGTGAATACTACGGTCGGTATGATGGTTCAGGTGAACAACGTTCAGGGCCATTTGCCAGATACCTAGAGGAGTGTGGAATTGTCCCACAGTACACTATGCCGGGGTATCTCAGTATGAATGGTGTATCTGAAAGACGTAACCGCACTCTTAAGGACAAGGTAAGGAGTATGATTTGTCATTCCACCTTACCAGAATCACTCTGGGGAGAGGCACTAAAGACTGCAGCCTACATTCTTAATCGAGTACCAACTAAGGCAACTCCAAAAACACCTTATGAGCTTTGGACTGGCTGAAAATCTAGTCTAAGGCATTTTCACATTTGGGGATGTCCAGTTGAGGCTAGGCCTTATAGGCCATATGAAAAGAAATTGGACTCCAGAATCGTGAGCAGTTACTTATTGGTTATTCGGAACGATCTCAGGGGTATAAGTTTTACGATCCCACACAAAAGAACATTTTTGAGATGGGAAAAGCTACGTTCTTTGAGGATATTGAATTTGGGGGAGAAATGAAGTTAGAGACATCATCTTTGAGGAAGAATCGGATCCAGCTTCTATACCGATTCATATAGTTGCTTTTGATAAAGAAAATTTGGAACCTCAAGTTGATATTGATACTCTTCCTCCAAATCAAGATGACGACCATATCCAACATGAAATTCAAATTCATGATCCTCAAGAACCGGTGCATCCAGAATAAGTGCCATTGCGGCGATCCACTAGAGAAAGAAGAAGTGCTATTTCAGATGATTATATAGTATTTCTTATGGAACAAGAGGAAAATCAAACCCAATTGGAAGATGATCATATCAACTTCTGTGAGGCTATGGGTAGTTCCAATTCGGATAAGTGGATCAAAGCTGCTAATGAAGAGTATCAGTCAATGCTAGACAATAAAGTTTGGGACATCGTCCAATTACCAGAAGGAATGAAACCCATTGGTTGAAAATGGATATTTAAGACCAAGATGGATTCAAATGGTAATGTGGAGCGATATAAGGCTCGTCTAGTAGCAAAAGGATATACTCAAAAAGAAGGGATTGACTACAAAGAAACCTTTTCTCCAGTTTCATCAAAGGACTCTTTTAGGACAATCATGGCTCTTGTTGCACATTATGACTTAGAGCTTCATCAGATGGATGTTAAAACAGTGTTTCTCAATGGAAACATTGATGAGACAATCTATATGTTGCAACCAGAAAACTTTGTATTAGGTGATTCAAAGAAAATGGTATGCAAATTAAACAAATCCATCTATGGGCTAAAACAAGCTTCTCGTCAATGGTACCACAAGTTTCATGAGGTAATCATCTCATTTGGTTTTGAGGTGAATATAGTCGAAGATTGTGTGTATCACAAGTTCAGTGGGAGTAAGTGCATTTTCTTGCTTTTGTATGTCGATGACATATTGATAGCCACTAATGATATAAGCATGTTGCATGAGACCAAGAAATTTCTTAAGGGTCATTTTGACATGAAAGATCTTGGTGAAGCATCTTTTGTAATAGGAATCCAGATTCACCGAGATAGAACTCGTAGAATTCTTGGATTGTCTCAAAAGAGCTATATCGATAAAGTGCTCAAGAGATTTGGAATGCAAGAATGCAAACCAGGTGACACCCTAGTTGCTAAAGGAGACAAATTTTGTCTCGATCAATGCCCTAAAGGAAAATTGGAAATTCAGGAGATGCATAAGATCCCTTATGCATCAGCAGTAGGGAGTCTGATGTATGCTCAAGTTTTTACGCGTCCGGATATTGCGTACATTGTTGGAGTTCTAGGCAGATACTTAAGTAATCCAGGTATGGACCATTGGAAAGCAGCCAAAAGGGTCATGAGATACCTGCAGAGAACAAAGGAATGCATGCTCACGTATCAAAGATCAGATAATTTGGAGATCATTGGGTATTCTGATTCTGATTTTGGTGGATGCAATGATAGTAAAAAGTCCACTTCAGGCTATGTTTTTCTGTTGGCTGGTTGAGCTGTTGCTTGGCGTAGTGCGAAACAATCACTCGTAGCTTCCTCCACAATGGCAGCAGAATTTGTAGCAGTTTATGAGGCATCCGATCAAGCACTTTGGCTGAGGAATTTTGTCACTGGACTTCGAATTGTCGAAGGGATCGAAAGACCACTAAAGTTATACTGTGACAACAGATCAGTTGTGTTGTATTCCAACAAAAATAGGAGTGCAACAAAGTGCAAGTTTATTGAAATCAAGTATCTTGTTGTTCAAGAAAGGGTACAAAGTGGAGAGATTTCCATAGAACATTTAGGGACAAAATCCATGATAGCAGATCCTCTTACAAAAGGTATACCACCAAAAGTCTTTCATAAGCATACTGCTCAAATGGGTGTTTCAGTGTTCGAGGATCATTTGGTTTAGTGGGAGTTTGTCATTTGGTTTTGGTTTCTAAGTTTTATTTGTGTTTATGCACATTTTTCTGATCAGAAATAAAGTTTAAAGTTTACTCTTTGTACAATAAAGTTAAGGGATCTCAATAAAGTAGGACTAGTTGAAAGTCGACATGTGATGATCACTTTTCATGTAATTTTCATGCCACACTTTTCATAATTGATCTATGTCATTTGACTATATAGATTTAAGTGACCATGGAAGGTTTAGTTATTTTGTTATTATAACGAAAGCCGCCATGATCCTATGTTTGTATAGTTAATGGACGAGATTGTTTATCCCTGCTATATAATAACAATTTTGAGCTCATAAAGTCTATCACATTTTCGGAATACATATGTGACCCAGTGGGATATTGTAAGGATCATTTTGGGGTCACACATGTATTATTAATGTGTTAGGGTCATTATATTAAAGATTCAAAACTTATGTGGTCACTTTGGTAAAGAATAAAGGACTATGGGGCATAAGTGTTATGAAATATTAATGTGTGGATACACTATGTAATTTCTAATTTGATGAAGGGCCAAATTAGAAATTGTTTCTATATAAATAGAAAGTTATGGTCCCCTCGGCAACCCTAACAAGAAATACAGAAAAACTATATGCATCCCATCAACAGAGAACTGCAGCTTTTCTGGGTTTGTCGTGGAAGAGCCATAACGAATTCAGAATCAAAATTATGGATCCAAAAGGTACGCTTCCGCTTATGTTAATATCAATCAGAGGCTGACATGATTTATGGTTTGTACAAATCATAAAGAAAATTTAACATCTAAATGTTCGGAGTAGACGAAGAAACCATAGGAGCCAGCATCTAAACCAAATCGAAATGGAGCTCCAGACCCTGCGAAACAGGGGGCAGTGTAATGCAGATGACATATGGCTCTGGAAAGGTAAGAATGATGTGTTCAAACCAAGTTTCAGTTCTCAGGAAACATGGCTAATCACAAGACAATCTCAGGAAAAAGTAAAATGGGCAAAAATTGTCTGGTTTTCCTTTGCTAGTCCTAAGTACTCGATGGCAGCTTGGCTAGCTATTCTAGATCGGTTAGCTACTGGTACTAGACTTCAGAAGTGGAATGCGACTGTGGATGCCTCTTGTAAGCTCTGTTCTGATCCGTCTGAAGCACGCGACCACATTTTTTTCGCCTGCAGCTTCTCTGCAACAGTCTGGAAAGATGTAGCTGGGAACTTGTTTGGGACTCGATGGACAACAATCTGGTCACTACTTTTGGATACAATCGAGGAGACTAACATCGACCATTCGACTATCTTCCTAAGGAAATACTTGTTTCATATCACAATTCACACTCTATGGAGTGAAAGGAATGCTTGATTACATGGAGACAAACCAAAGACACATGTGGTTCTTATTCATCACATTGACAAAGGAGTTAGAAACAAAATTACTTCAATCAAAAGTCAAGGTTGCAGGAAACTCGAGAAAGCCATGGAGACATGGTTCGCATCTAGAGCTACCTAACAACTTAAAGGCAATGTATATATTCAAATTTCGTTTGCATTCTTTGTAAAAACGATTTTTTTTTTTTGAATAAATTTAACATTCATTCAAAAAAAAAATCGTCTTTTTATCTCTTTGTAGAAATCTTAATGACTTGGTTTCAAAAGCAGGGCCTATGACTTTCAAGATTGAGACTTACAATGGAAATATACCTTCTTTAATCTCTACTACATATTCATGGACCAAGGTAACACAAAGTACATATTCACAGGATACAGAAACTCTTATTCATATTCAAGTCTTGGATCGTTGCTTCTTCTCAGTTTGCAAGCATAATCTATTTGGATCAGCCTGTTGGAACCGGCTTCTCTTACTCAAGAAACTGCCACTTGCTGATATACCGAGTGACGCGAGATCAGCTAACCGGGTCACTGCGTTTGATAAAAGATAATGGTAACGTGCAACCCAGAGGCGGACCTTACGTAGGCGTATTATGAGCAATCTCTCTTTTGATGCATATACATTTTCAGAGTGTTTCTTTTGTTTTGTTTTCTTGCTAACCAAGCATCCCGAGTTTCTCTCCAATCTTCCCCTCTGAGCATTGCTTTTATTATCAAACCACTTCAGAAAAAGGTTAAACAAAAGCTTGAACATACATGAATCTTCTTATCAGCGTGTAGTTAAATTATGACACCCCTAACAATAAGTGCTGGGTCCGCCATTGCGTGCAACTACGGTTACAAGGAATCGTAGGTTAATTAATAAATAAGATGTTATAGGACAACACCTTATAAGTTTGACTTTAGAAGCAGCGTACCAAGTCGGAACCTAATTTCTAATCATCTTGGAATGATAAGCTTCAAGAGTTTATAAACAATCGAAGCCGACTTAGCTCAGTGGTAGAGCGCGTGACTTTTAATCACGTGGCCGTGGGTTCGATCTCCACAGTCGGCGACCCAATTTCTTATTTTAAAGTTCAGAAAGAAAAAAAGTTTAGAAACATTTTTGCATGTTTCTGACGGTCACAATATTTATTCCATTGTTGATGACTGGAGGCCATGGGTGTGGTTCACAATCAAGTCGTTGGGTATTATACTATTTTATTTTTCAGATTTTTTTTTTGTCATTCTCATCAAATAAACAAAAGTTAAGATCATCGATCTCTTTTTCGTTGCAGATACATAAGGACTTATGCCAATAAGATGACATTTGCCACAGTGAAAACAAGTTTACATTTTCTTATTGACATTGCCTAGATTGGCAAAGTGGGGAGGAAAAGAATAGGTGACAACAGCTAAAGCGGTAACGGAGAGCGGAAGCGGAGAACGGAAGTGGAGAGCGGACGTGGAGAGCGGAAACTGAGAGCGAGAACTGTCAACGGGAGCGGAGACTGTTATAATTATAATCAATTTTATATTTATAAAACAAATGTTAACAAAAAAACTTATTTTTAATTAAAATACTGAATAACAATTAAACAAATTGTTTTTAAAATACGAAACTAAATAACTAAAATACATCTATCATCTATAACTTCTCCTTATGCTCTGCAATGTTGTTCCGAACACCTGCCATATATGCATCACATGTAGGCACATAATCTCTTCTTTGAATTTCTTCATCATCATCTGAATCCGACAATCCAAGCCCTTCAGCTTCCATTTTTCGTACTCTTGAAAATCTTTATCAGTATTTGTTGATTTGCGTATGAAATTATGTAATGCCATAGTCGCCACAACAATCTTGGATTGGGTTTGTAGATCATACCGTGTTGGATTTTTGATAATAACACACTTTCTCTTCCACGCCCCAAAAGTTCGTTTAATCACAGAACACAAAGAAGAATGACGTTTATTAAACATTTCATTCTCATTTGTGGTCGTCCTGTGCGCCATTGATGAGGATGATATCGAGTTCGACGATATGGAGCTAGATATCATTTCCTGTTAGGATAACCCGAATCAACGAGAAAATATTTTCCTTCAGGTGGAGTTGGAAAATATTCGTCGTTTTCTGCACAATACGTCAATATCTTGGAATCGTGTGCTCTTCCAGGTGTCCTCACATAAGTATATATAAACTCCATATTGAAGTTACAAATCGCAAGCACGTTCATTGTAGGATGTTGTTTCGTAAATTCCAATACCTTTCTTTTCTATCACTTCCAACTCGCACTGACACATGTGTACCATCAAGAGCTACGATGCAAGCATTGAAGAAAGGATTGTACCTTCTATTAGAAGAAAGAATGGGGTTTACCCGTAGAAACTCATTTGCTTCAGGTTTTATAATTTCTTGAGACATACGAACAAGAGCATCCAAAACTTCGTGAAACTTCCTATTCACCGTCTCTTGATTGCGTTGATAGTGTATTGCAATTGTTCGTTGAACTTCATCATGCGCCACAGTCTCAAGAAACATCACAACAGCCTCTTCTAATCCACACTCGCGTGATTCACGCAGTCCGTAATCATTTTTTAAGCTACTACACAAACGTCTGAAAGTTTCTTGATGCATTCGCAGAGTTTCATAACATTCTTGATCATGACCATGGATCATTTGCATAGTATGACGCCATCCACGACCTGGATCAGTTCGCATCAATATTCGGTCGCGATTCGGATCCAAGCACTCATTTTCGATCATCAGAGCAAATACTTTAAGCAAATTTTGGTTGAACCAAGAAGCTAGTTCCTACAAATATTTAAAAAAGTGTTAGTATAAAATACAAATCAACAACACTAATAATAATAAAAAATGAAACATATGTTACCATAAATTATTAAACAAGAAAACGCACTCACGTATATTAAACAAAAGGCACTCGTGTATATTAAAAAAGCAAGTAATATATATTAAACAAACAAGAAAAAAGAGTATAATATTAAACAAGCAAATAAGAAAATGAAGTATTTATTGTATTAGAGATAAAAAAAATACTTTAAAAGATTGTACTGCACAAAAAAACTCAACATTGTTAATTTTAATATTGTATATCATCTACACCTATAAATTACAGAGAATTTTTGAAAATAATTTATTAATATTTAATTTAATAGCTAAATTAAGATAATAAATTTATATTGTTTTCTCCCGTGATCTTTGTTATTTGTTTAGCTAAAGTAAAACTGTTTAAAAAAAGAAGATATTGATGGATGTTGCGTTTACCACAACACATCACTCTCTACAATAAAGAGTTGTAACGCAGACAGTTATTTTAAAAAGTTCACACGTGTAACAAGGTACTTATTATTATGTGATTGATGGTGTATCACAGTTTTGACTACGCAACCACTTCATATATACATGAGTTCTTAAGGATTGTGAGTCTGGTCGTATAGGATGGTTCGCACACGGCAGAGTATAAGCCAGAGGAATGCTCAGTCATGTTCAAGAGATGGATAAGTGGAAAACCTCTGTAGCTTATCAGAGATTCAACCACTTCATATTTTTTTGTTGACTATATTCATTAAGGCTCAATGGGCATAGTTACAGAAAAGAAGCTGAGATACAAGATCATAAGGCTATAGAAAAATGGGCCACTAGGCCCACTAAAATCTACACGTAAGGAGACACGCGGTAATGCCCCGGAACAAGACAGACATGTGGCTTGCATAGAAGAATCCCGTCATGCACCACCGTTGCTGGAGAAATCGCCAATCGCAGGCGCCGATGCTTCAAATCTTGTAAATAACCGCGACTTTTCTGCCGATCTACTTTCCATCTGAAGAATCGTCAAACGAAAATTATCTGTCTCCAAGGAGGCTTCACGCCGACCAAATCCAAACATGGGATGTGGTTCTCATCCACCGTTACACAATGGCGAAAGGGTGAGGGGAAGCGCGAAGATATGAATCCAAGAGAGAAAGAGAGGGTCCGCCGACGAAACACCAGAAAACTCCAGAATATAGCCACCATCATCACCGAAGGCCAGGAGACCCATTCATCTCGATTGGGTTTTGGACCAACAACTGAGTCAATCGGTGAGAAAGGGAACGAAATAAGTACCGGTTTCTTGGTGAAAAGGCACCATGGAAAGAGATCGGAGCTCCGGAAACTACCGGAAGAAAGACACCGAACATAGTTAGGATTATTACCGGATAAAAATCCGGAGTATAAACAAAAGCGAAAAGAAATCCGATCCACAAAAGGAAGAGGATCGGAAAAACAAAAAACAAAAGTAATCCGACTACCGACGAACCGCCGGTGACCGGAAACTGCAAATCGGAAAGGTGGATTCTTTAAGAGTAGAGAGAAAAGAGAGCACCAAGAGAGAGAAAAATTAACCACTTCATATCTTGATATTAGTGTTTTGTACAAGCAATTTGAACTAGTCAATAGTTTGTTTTGAATATTCGAGATACAGTCTTAATAATTATGGAAGACTTTTTTGTCACAAAATAATTATGGAAGACAACGACAAAAAAATAGTATAAATTATAAAAGGTGGGTCGGTGGTGCTTTCATTTGGTTGACGCAGTGAATCAAACGTGTTTGACATGCGGCTTCATTAAATTTCATATATTTGGGCTTGATGTGGGTTTAGTTATGATTTGGTTACTGTCTAATTTTGAACCCGGTTATAAAAGTTTTTGCTCGTGTTATTGAACCTTCGGTTCAGTTTCGGTTCTAGTTAAAATATCTATGAGATCCTAAAGATCTACGGGTATTCGTTTGGTTATGAATATTATTGGGATCGAAATAAAAAAACGAATACCCAAACAATATATATATATATATATACCCAAACAATTTATTAGCATCTAAGGTAATTTATTAGTATTCAAATATTTTATTGGTATTTCAAATAATTTGTTGATATTTTGAATTTGGGATTTGAATATTTTTGTCATTTCAAGTATTTTAATTACATTTCAGATAATATATTGGTCCATATTCGATTTTATGTATTTTAGATCATTTTAGGTATTTTACATTTTGGTATAAAGTTGCTATTCGAGTACAAAATACATGAACCATTTAAGAACCAAAATTTTAAGGTATTTTACGGTTCTTCATCTTCTATATCCAAACCAATCCAGAATTGACAAAAACCAAACTAGAACTAAACCAAAATATTTTGGGTATTCGTTAGATATTACTCTATATGTTCCAGTTTATAAGGGATTTTAGAAGATTTTTGTTTTAAAATATAAAAAGTTTTCATCTTTTTATACAAACTTTAACTTCGTTGAAACTATGTTACCAATTGTATTATGTAGTTTCTTTTATAATTGGTTGAACTATTTTTAATTTATATATTTATTAATATTTTTTTACAAAAAATAATTTTTGTGTTTTTGTGTGTTTTAGTCAAAACACCTTATATTATAGAATAGAGGAAGTAAAATTTTATACCTAAAATATTCGAAACCGAACTAAATATTTGTTTGCCAGCTTATCGTTGGCGACCAGAAAAACAACTATAAGCACATTTGGGAATTTGGCCAAGAAAAACCTCAATTTTTCACGAATTGTCAAAAGAAATATAAACTTTCGATTTGACAAAAAAAAAACAATGAACTTTATTTGATTTTTTAGTTAAATACCAATGTTTTCGCTGAATTGCCAAATTAAGCACGCCGTTAAAAACTTAGCGGAATAAATAAACAACGTTTGATGTGGTCGCTAAGTAAAGCGGCGTGGTTTTGAGATGAGACGAAACGACGTCGTTTTACATGTTTTTGAAAATAAAAACATGTTGATACCTAGAATCAAACTCAAGAACTCAAAGTTGATTAATAGGGTTCTTTACCACTAGACTAGTGGTACTTTTAAGATAATAACTACTCTACTTTTTTATATTGAGTATTTACTAAATATTTTAAAATTCTCTAAAAACCTTAAAAAAATCTTTAAAATTCAATTTTTTTTTGAAATTAAAAACTGAAATTAAAATTACACATACAATTTATTTTTTGGGTAAATTTTTTTAAAAAATCGAATTTTAAAAAAATATATAAGATGCTGCGCAGTTCTAGATTAAAATAAAAAGCGACTTTGATGAGTTCATTAGATGCTGCGCAGTTCTAGATTGAAAGGGAACTGGATGTTTGGCATACAGAGCCAGTTTTCAACATATGCTTTTGAAATATTGGAATGCGGCCTCCACTTTCTGGAGCCCTCACTTCTAATTTTTTTGAAGTGTAAAATAAAAAGAATTTGCAAGTAAAATAAGTTTTGATTGAAGAGATGATAATAAAATAATTAATATTCCATATTTTTAAGATTTAAAAAATCTCAATTATAAAAGTTTGATGAATTGAAAAAAAAAATAGTAAAATGATTATTTTTTTTAGAAATGTTAAAATTGTTGTTATTTTTAGGATACTATTGTACTTTTAAAAACATAAATTATGTTTAGATTGTTTTCTTCTCCTTATTTTATAACTATTTTTTGTCAACATTTTATAACTATATTTATATGCTGCTTTTTATTATGAAAATGATGGTTCTTGTATTTTTATTTCGAATAAGACCCCGCTCTGTAGGCATAATAACTACTTCGTTAAAACAGGACCGCATGCATATGCCTCTCGTCCTAAGTGTGGCATCAACTCAGAAACTCAAAGAAAAACAATGGGGATCAAGTTGCTGTTGCTTCTTGTGTTGATTCAGCATGCTTATTCAGGATCTATTGTCAGATATCTTCCTGGTTTCCAAGGCCCTCTTCCTTTCCAGCTTGAAACCGGGTTCTGTTCCTCTTCATCTCGTATCATCTCCAGTTTAATAATCTTGTAAATGAATGTGTTCTGATTTTTTTTTTTTTTTGGAGTTTTAATGATTTCAGGTACATTGGTGTAGGTGAGGCAGAGGAAGATCAAATGTTCTACTACTTCATCAAATCTGAGAGGAACCCAGAAGAAGACCCTCTTCTTGTCTGGTTAACTGGAGGACCTGGCTGCTCTTCTCTCTCTGGCCTTCTTTTTGAGAATGGTAATATCTATAAAAAAAATTCCTCTCTACAGAAATGTTGATGACTTTGTTTTCAATTTGAGAAAAAATGCAGGGCCTCTGACTTTCAAGATTGAGTCTTACACTGGAGATATCCCATGTCTGTACAGTCTAGCCGTTGGGCCAACGAGGAGAGTGTGCGCAGGGCCCTTCACGTGGAGAAGGTATGTTGTATGGTGACAAAGTTTAGGTTTTGAATGGTAACTGTGGTATGGTCGGATTAGTCCTTCTTTTTTTTACCATTCATATTTTTTTGTCCACAGTAGTGCGGATAGGCATGGGACTTCGGTTCTTCGGTTCGGTTACGGTTCGGTTTTTCGGTTTTTATGGTTTTTAAAAAACTTACCGATCGGTTTTTTTCTTCGGTTCGGTTCGGTTTCGGTTCATAAAACTTTGGTTCGGTTCGGTTCGATAATTTCGATTCAATTTTATATTCCAAGGTTATATGTATATTTATATATCAAACACATATATGGGAAGATTGAAACTTTTATGAAAATCAAAATCGAATGACAACTACAAGTCTACAATAATGAATAATAGGTCAGGGACTTCGGTTTTTCGGTTTTTAGGTTTTTTCTATTTTTTTAAAAACTACCAATCGGTTTTTTTCTTCGATTCGGTTCGGTTTCGGTTCACTAAAATTCGGTTCGGTTTCGGTTCGATAATTTCGGTTCGGTTTTATATCCCAGGCCTAAATGCGGACATAAAAAAAATCAAAGAAGTCTGTTGCAAACCAAATGCAGACCATTTTGTAAAGAAATAAACTTGGTCCGCAGCGGATTTCAATCCGCCCCAAAAATAAATTGTTTCAGTTCGCATTTCATTTAGTTCTGACCGCGGTAATCATTCAAAACCTTAATATTATATGGTTTTGATAGATGGTAATGAAACCGTGAGTTTGCAGGGGAGTATAGGAGAATGGTTACGATGTCATCCGAAACTACCTTACAAGATTGACATTACAAGCAGTGTACCATACCATAAGAATAACAGCATCAAAGGATACCGATCTCTCATCTTTAGGTCCATAACAACTCTTCTTTATTCTTCTGTTTAAGGATTATAAGTGTTATTTCCTTGGCATGATGGGTTGTGGTGAAACAGTGGTGATCATGACATGTTAGTCCCTTTCCTTGCAACTCAAGACTGGATAAGATCACTCAATTATTCCATTGCTGATGACTGGAGGCCATGGATGATTCACAATCAAGTCGCTGGGTATAGGTTCAACCAGTTTTGTTTTACATTTTTGGATTGATTTTCTAACAAATGGACACATCTTTAACATGAAACAATATGTTTTCGTTGCAGATACACAAGGACTTATGCCAATAAGATGACATTTGCCACTGTGAAAGCAAGTCTTCCTTATTTTGTAAATGAGCTTCTTTATACTTTAAGAGTTTCTCAGTGTTTTTGTGGGTTTGGTTTATAGGCCGGTGGGCACACGATGGTGTTTAAACCAGAGGAGTGCTCGGTTATGTTCGAGAGATGGATTAATGGCCAACCTCTGTAACAGCCTATCAGCTGTTTGGTAGGGGGAAAAAAAAACTTTGCAAATCTTGATATGGTGATGTCGTGTTATCGAGCCTAAGTTAAGGGGGGCAACTTGTGTTATTCGTTCAAACACTCAAGACTTTGGCTAGACATAGCAACATTTGTTGTTTGAGCCCCCAAATTAAAGTGGCAAGTTATATGATCTGGCCAAAACACTCGTGACTTTGGATAGACATTCGGACACTTACTAGTACTACTACTAGAGTAGTTCAAGAATTCCGGAAGAAGACTTGCAGAGACATTTACTGTAGATCTTAAAATAGATAGAATGTGAATTAGATAGAAAGTTACCAAACAAGGGGAGTGATAAATGAATCTACTACAACAGGGTGGTGTTTAGTCACTCATTACCGTTTTCTTTTCTTCCCTGAAGAGCTCTTCTCGGCTGGCTGTGCCTTGGAACGCACAGTACAACTCCATAGAGCTCTCTCAACATCTGAAGGTCCACCCCACTCTCCTTCCAACTTCAATTCCTACAATCCATAATTATTATTTACCGCAAGTTTTAGTCCAAAATTAATATATTTTTTTGAGAATTTGAACACCCTTTCCTACTAGACTCTAGAAAAGACAGTACAGATGGATTCAAGATCATCATACTGTTTATGAAATGATTCAGTGCCTGTGTAAGACTTTTAAGTAGAAGTATAAGCAGGAAAGAAAGATTCAATGCTATAAAACAGGAAGATTTCAAAAGCTGGGACGTTTCCTAACACAGTCTCAGTGAAAACTTTAGAGTAGGCAAGTGTGTGTAGCAGAGACAAAACCAGTTACGTTTTACTTCATGTTTTCGTAATTGTGATACTAGGTGTTTGGACAGAAGCACTTTGTCTGAGAGGGAGAGAGACTAACCTTTGCTTTATCCTGTAGCTTCGTGACGAACGACAAGTATTGCTTCAAAGAATAATCCTTTGAGTTCCCAAGAGCCACCTCCATTGCCTATTCAAAACAGAGAAAAAAAGTGTGAATCAAGATTCTTCCTTTGCTGCTCTCTGATTGAAAAGAAACGTACCTCGTCGGACATAAACGGAGCAATGTCGGGTGCGTAAGCAGCTAAAACGGCGGAGGCGGTGGCCGGACCCACGCCCTTAAGCACTGTGAGCTCTTTCACAGCCTTGGAGATGTCAGGAAGCGATTTGAAAGCCTTTTCAGAAGCAGATTTCACCACTGAATCGTCCAGAGACGACACGAAATCGAGCAGACGCGGCCTTTAATGGAAAAGTAAACAAATTTGAAGAAATCAAGCACGAAAGTATGAGTTTTTAGAGAGATAGAGAGAGAAGTAGAGTACCGCCATTTCCCGCGGGAGAGCTTCCATTTCATGAGTTGAGAAAGTTCGGAGGTGGTGAGGTAAGGGTTAGGGTCTCGGTCGTGAAGAAGACGAGGAAGATCGCCACGGTAAAATTGATCGAGAGAGACGAGGTCTGGTTTGTTGAGAGACTCGATTCGTGATTCGTAGGAAGACAAAGCTTCCTTCCAAGTTCCAACATCCGAACACTTGAAGTCTAGTTCCATCACTAACATACAGAACTGGTGTGTTTACAGTTACGATCCAACTCCTTCCGAGTGAGTTCAACGCGCGGATTGAGATGACTTGAATAAGGCCCATCTAGTTTTAAAGCCCATAGGTTTTCTAATTTATGGCCCATTTTGCATTACAGCTCAAGGTTCTTCATTGCTTGAGAATATCGAAGCTTTTCTATAAAAAAATTCGTTGTATCAGTGTTAGAATTGACAATAACTGTACAATTAAAATCAGAGCGCAACTGATATGTAATGTTTGTACTCAATAAGAATTAATTTATCATCTATACTAGATATAATAAGTTTTCCAACCATTATGTAAATAGAAATATACATATCTATGCCATATGCATACAAGAACCCAAAAAACTAATACATGTTATTGTGTACACACATGACACATGCATCATGCATGATACAATATATACACATGCATGATTGATATTCATACATTTTCATGCATTTAGGCTTGTATATAGTCCTTGTTTTGACTTCTTTCCTCCATCATTTGCACCATTTTGTCGAGTCATTGTCGCATCTAGAGTCTAGAGTTGTTTAGGACTAGGAGTAGGCATTCTAGGCGTGCATTTGGAGTGTTTTCTGTGTTTTGCAGATGATTTGGAGTGCATGGAGCTAAGGTGAGCTTGGATGAGGAGTTTGGAGCTCAAAGGACCAAGAAGGAAGCAGCAGGAGTGCATATCGGCTAGGATATCGGTTTGCAGGCCGATACGTTTGTTCAGGCAAAAATCCGAGAGTTCATATCGGGTTCAATATCGGTTGGTTCAACCGATATGAACTCTCGGATTAAAATTCGAAGACGCATATCGGTTTGAATATCGGCCAGGTGGGCCGATACGCTTCCAAACCAGAAAGACCGAGAGTCCATATCGGCTTGGATATCGGCCGACCAAGCCGATACAGGAACCCAGAAAAGCCATATCGGCCGGTGTACCGGTCCAGCAGACCGATACGCGTAGAGGAAGATGTTCCGGATCCGGGTCAACACCCGGTTTGTTCCGGGTTGACCCGGCTCGCACCCTAATGACTATTTAAGCCAAAAACCTATTTCTATTTGTTTCTTAAGCAGATTTTGATGTTCTAAACTCTTTTGTAAGAACAAATTTGATTCTTGAGATTAATCCAGTATTTTCTTCATTATCCCTTCTACAAATCTTTCAATCCCTCACCAATCTCCATGATCAACTCTATTCCTATGAGTTTTGTTGATCTAGTTATGATTTGTGAGTAGTTCTCCATAGGCTTGTGGGTTGGGTAGGATTAGGCTGATTAGGGGTGATCAATAGGATTCTAGTAGTTAATTGTCTAAAATCTCATCTAGCAAAGTGTGCTTAATGCCTAATTAATCTTGATCACATTGATTAGGATGTTTAGAATTTCTTGTTCACAACATGTTCGATGAAATTCCAGTATTTAGCTTTGTTATGACTTTCATATTCTAGCACATGAAAATGTATGTCTATGGTGATTGTTTGCTACTTGGAACCTGTTTGAATGCTCGTTTGATTTTAATTCACAAATGATAATTTGTTCTTGAGTTAAGATTAAGTGAAGAATTGGTATTAAGAGATTAAACTGATTTACTTGGTGTATTCCTTGCTAGGAGATTAGCTTTTAGAAGTTTGAATTAGGATTCCTTGATCATCCCGAGTCACCTATCCGTTGACCCTTACCCTTGAGCCTTACTTTTCCCATTGATTGAATCGTTTGTTTATTAGCTTCTTGTTTACTTTGGTCTGATTTGCTTTGTTAGGATTGTTAGAAATTAAAAACCCAAATTGTTTGATTTGACTCTGAAGGATTAGTATTTGCTTGTTGGTTTTATCCATCCCAGAATAGGTTTGATACCTCAAAGCTACTACGATAAGCTTGAGGAATTGGTACCTCAAAGGATTGCAAAATCCTAGTTATCAATTTGGCGCCGTTGCCATTTTGGGATTCTGGATATATCAATTCGTTTTCTATTCCTTTTTAGTTCAAGTTATTGTTACTAATTTGCTACTTTCTCTCTTTTTGAAGCTAGGTGTATGAACTTGCGCAGCAAAGGGACTACAAACTTAGTTGCAAGAGTTTAAGACATCAAAGCACACGAGAGGAGATTAGCAAGGGAACAACGAGCACAAGAACGAGCTGTTCAAATTGAAAGTGTTGAGCCAACAGTTATGGATAACCACGAGGATGACCAGCAGCAGCAACAAAGGCCGGTTAGGGCTATTGGTGATGGAGATACACCTGACACAAATGCTAACCGGCATGGAATCATTCCACCAGCGGTGAACAATAATAACTTTGAGATCCGCGCTATGGTGATGAACATGGTGCAGAACAATCAATTCCATGGGTTAGCATCTGAAGACCCGTTGCAGCACTTGGACACCTTTGACAAGATTTGTGCCACCACAAGGCTGAATGGTGTGACTGACGATGGGTTGAAAATGCGTCTCTTCGTTTTCTCTTTGGCAGACAGAGCCAAGGATTGGGAAAGCACTATCCCTCCAGGATCCATCACTACTTGGGGAGACCTGAAGAAAGCTTTCCTGAAGAAGTTCTTCTCACCTACTAGGACTGCCCGTTTTCGCAGTGAGCTATCCGGGTTTGTGCAGCGCAACAATGAGAGCTTCGCTGAAGCTTGGGAGAGGTTCAATAAGTTCACCACTCAGTGCCCACATCATGGTTTCACCAAGGAAACACTACTCAGCAACCTCTACCGCGGAGTGCTTCCTAGAATGAGGGCAATGCTAGATTCTTGCAGCAATGGACATTTCCTAGGCAAGGGAGTAGATGCAGCTATGGAGCTGATTGAAAATCTAGCACAAAGTGATGGCAACTACAATGAGGATTATGAGAGGACTAATAGAGGATCATCATCTTCAGATGAGAAGTATGAGAAAGAGATAAAAGCTTTGAATGAGAAGTTAGACAAGATGATCTCCATTGGCCAAAAGAACATCAGCTTTGTGGGACACCAGGAGGATTCTAAGACACAATTTTATGATGATGATGAGGATTTGACACAAGATGAGATTAACTTCATTGCTGGACAAGGTGGTTTCAACAAAGGCTTCAACCAAAACTACAGAAACCACCCAAACTTCTCATATCGCAACCCCAATGTAGCCAATCCTCAAGACCAAGTCTATCCTCAAGCTCCATCTCAAGGACAAGCTCAACAACAAGGTCAACAAGGCTTTCAACAACCTCAACAGCAAAAGCCATATGTCAATTACAACAACCAACAAGGATTTGGAAACAAGCCTCAGTTTCAAGGTCAACAAGGCTATGCTCCCAAGCAACAATACCCACCCGGTTTTGGTCAACAACACCAACAAACTTCTTCAACCTCGGGAGCTGATAATGAGCTGAAAAGTATGATGCAGCAACTCCTTCAAGGGCAAGCCTCAGGAGCTATGGAAGTACGGGACCTTAAGAATGAGCTTCAGAGTTTGACTTCAAGGGTCACAAACATGGAAAACAAGAATGCTTCTACGTCCCGCACTCAAGGTACTTTACCCGGAAAATCTGAGCAAAACCCAAAGGAGTACATCAGCGCTATCACCTTGAGAAGTGGTAAAGAGTTGCAACAAAGTCAAGTGCCCAAGCCTAAGCTGACATCTTCACTCAATGAGGACATTGAAGTTCAAGAAGGGGAGGAGAATTCTGAAAATTTTGCTCTCAACAAAGAGAGTGATAGTGACATGGCTAAGAGGAAAGGAAAGGATGTAGTTGAAGAAGTAGTGAATGATACACTCAAGAAGAAGGATAGTGTGTTTGTGCCACCACCTTATGAGCCCAATCTACCCTTTCCGGGCAGATTCAAGAAGCAACTCCTAGAGAAGTACAAAGCTCTTTTTGAAAAGCAGATGAAGAATGTTGAGTTGACCATGCCTTTGATTGATGCCTTCTCGCTAGTTCCTCAGTATAGCAAGTTTCTCAAGGATGCAATCAAGGAAAGAACCAAGGAAGTGCAAGGGATGGTTGTGTTGTCTCATGAGTGTAGTGCGATCATCCAAAGGGATATTGTTCCAAGGAAACTTGAAGATCCTGGCAGTTTTACTCTTCCATGTGCTATCGGTCCATATCGGTTTGAGGGTTGTTTGTGTGATCTTGGAGCAAGCGCAAGTTTGATGCCCTTCTCAGTAGCCAAGAGGCTAGGTTTCTCTACCTACAAGGCATGTAGGATCTCCTTGGTTCTTGCAGATAGATCAGTGAGATACCCAATTGGTCTCTTAGAAGATCTTCCGGTGAAAGTAGGAGGATTTGAAGTACCAACAGATTTTATTGTATTGGAGATGGACGAAGAACCAAAGGATCCTCTAATCGTTGGGAGACCTTTTCTTGCCACAGCTGGTGCGATCATAGACGTCAGGAAAGGAAAGATAGACCTCAACCTTGGTAAGGACATAGTGCTCAAATTTGACATCAACAAGGTGATGAAGAAGCCAACCATACAAGGCCAAATGTTCTATATTGAGGCTATGGATGAGCTAGCTGATGAACTCCTTGAGGAGTTGAACATGGAGGATCCTTTAGAGGTCACCTTGACCAAGGAATGTGGGGAGTATGGATATCTTCAAGAGGAGAGCTGGGCTTACATGAGAGCGCTTGATTCGCACAAGCCTTTGTTAGAAGAAGTTGAGTTCATTGAGATGGGATCAGATTCAGTGTGTAAGGAGCTGGAGGTGTTGATGTGGACATGAGTGATGATGGCGCCAAAGGAGTAGAGCTGTGCAAGGAGCAGCTTGTAGCTGATGATTGGAGCGAGCTTAAGGCGCCAAAGGTTGAGTTAAAGCCCCTTCCGCGGGGGCTTCGGTATGCATTTCTTGGCCCTAAATCTACCTATCCTGTCATTGTGAATGAGTTGCTGAATGATGATGAATTGATTGCTTTGACCACTGAGTTGAAAAAGTTTAGAAAAGCAATAGGATACTCACTCGATGATATAAAAGGATTGTCACCTAGCTTGTGTACTCATAGGATCCACCTTGAAAATGAATCCATGTCTTCTATTGAGAACCAAATAAGATTGAATCCTAATCTTAAGGAAGTAGTCAAGAAAGAGATTCTAAAATTGCTTGATGCAGGGATAATCTACCCTATCTCGGATAGCACTTGGGTTTCTCCCGTGCACTGTGTTCCGAAGAAAGGGGGGATTACTGTGGTTAAAAATGACAGTAATGAATTGATTCCTACTAGAACTATCACTGGGCATAGGATGTGTATTGATTATAGAAAGCTAAATGCCGCGTCTAGGAAGGATCATTTTCCATTACCATTCATTGATCAAATGCTAGAACGCCTTGCTAATCATCCTTTCTATTGTTTTCTTGATGGATACAGTGGGTTCTTTCAGATTCCGATACATCCTAATGATCGGGAGAAAACGACATTCACTTGTCCTTATGGTACCTTTGCTTATCGAAGGATGCCATTTGGATTGTGCAATGCACCGGCTACCTTTCAGCGGTGTATGATGTCTATTTTCTCAGATCTTATCGAGGATATTGTGGAATTTTTCATGGACGATTTTTCTGTGTATGGTTCTTCTTTCTCTTCCTGTTTGCTGAACTTGTGCAGGGTCTTAAAGAGATGTGAGGAGACGAACCTCGTGCTCAATTGGGAAAAATGCCACTTCATGGTAACGGAAGGGATTGTGTTGGGTCACAAGATCTCAGAGAATGGTATTGAAGTGGATAAGGCTAAGATAGAGGTGATGACAAGTCTTCAGCCACCAAACTCAGTGAAGGGAATCCGAAACTTTTTGGGTCATGCAGGGTTCTACCGGCGGTTTATTAAGGATTTCTCCAAGATCGCTAGACCACTTACACGTCTGCTGTGTAAGGAGACAGATTTTCTGTTTGATGATGAGTGTTTGGCAGTGTTCCACATGATTAAGGAAGCCTTGATTAGCGCCCCGATAGTCCAAGCTCCCGACTGGGAGTTTCCTTTTGAGATCATGTGTGATGCAAGTGACTACGCAGTAGGAGCAGTCCTTGGACAGAGGAAAGACAAGAAACTCCATGTCATATACTATGCTAGTAGGACATTGGACGATGCTAAAGTGAGATATGCAACAACTGAGAAAGAGCTTCTAGCTGTGGTATTTGCCTTTGAGAAGTTCAGATCATACTTGGTTGGATCTAAGGTTGTGGTGTACACGGATCATACTGCGTTAAGGTATCTACTTGCCAAGAAAGATGCCAAGCCAAGACTTCTGAGGTGGATACTGCTACTGCAAGAATTTGATTTGGAAATCAAGGACAAGAAAGGCATTGAGAATGGGGTAGCAGATCACTTGTCAAGGCTGAGAATTGAGGATGTTGTTCCTCTAGATGACTCTCTCCCTGAGGAACAGTTAATGGCTTGCAAGGTTGTCAAGGATGCTCATGATACAAAAATGAGGATTGATGAGGTCAGTTCTATTGAAGACAAGGAGCCGTGGTATGCTGATATAGTCAATTTCCTAGCTGTTGGGAAGGAACCACCAAGCCTCGATAGCTACCAAAGAAAGAAGTTCTTTAGAGATGTCAACAGGTACTATTGGGACGAGCCTTACCTCTACACTTTGTGCAAAGATCAACTCTATAGAAGGTGTATAGCTGATGAAGAAGTGGGAGGCATTCTCCTACATTGTCATGGGTCAGATTATGGAGGTCACTTTGCTACCTTCAAGACGGTTCAAAAGGCTCTACAAGCTGGGTTTTGGTGGCCTACAATGTTCAAGGATGCCCAAGAGTTCATCACTAAGTGTGATCCTTGTCAAATAAAGGGGGACATCAGTAGAAGGAACGAGATGCCTCAAAACCCCATCCTTGAAGTTAAAGTATTTGATGTGTGGGGCATTGATTTCATGGGACCCTTCCCATCCTCTTACGGGAATAGCTACATCTTAGTAGCTGTGGATTATGTTTCCAAGTGGGTAGAAGCAGTGGCGAGTCCAACTAATGACGCCAAGGTTGTAATAAAGCTATTCAAGAACATCATCTTCCCAAGATTTGGAATCCCGAGGATTGTGATTAGTGATGGAGGCTCACACTTCATCAACAAGCTATTTGAGAGCCTTTTGAAGAAGTATGGAGTGAAGCATAAGGTTGCAACACCATATCATCCTCAGACAAGCGGCCAAGTTGAAGTATCCAATAGGCAAATCAAGGCTATCCTAGAGAAGACTGTTGGAGCCTCAAGGAAAGATTGGGCTAAGAAACTTGATGACGCACTGTGGGCGTATAGGACTGCTTTCAAGACTCCATTGGGCACTACACCATTCACCATGTTGTATGGTAAGTCATGTCACTTACCGGTGGAGGTGGAATACAAGGCCATGTGGGCTGTCAAGTTGCTGAACTTTGACATCAAGACCGCAACTGAGAGGAGGTTGATTCAGCTGAATGAACTTGACGAGATACGGCTTGAGGCTTTTGAGAGCTCGAAGATCTATAAGGAGAGGACCAAGATTTTCCATGATAAGCTGATCCAGAAGAAGGAGTTCAAGGAAGGAGATCTTGTGTTGCTCTTTAACTCTCGGTTGAAACTCTTTCCCGGGAAGCTCAAGTCTAGGTGGTCGGGACCGTTTAGAGTGAAGGAGGTGAGACCATATGGAGCAGTGGTACTTTTGGGAAAATCTGATGAAGAGTTCACGGTCAATGGCCAGAGACTCAAGCATTACTCCGTCTCAGAAGCAATAGAGGAAGGGACTTCGATCCCACTCTCTAGCCCTCCCTCAGCTTGAGATCACGGTTTGCAAAGTCGAGCTTAACGACTTTAAATAAAAGCGCACTTGGGAGACATTCCCATGTTTATCCTTGTACATACGTATTTTGCTTGTTATTTTTGATGTTTTGCTTTGAGTTTTGTCAGGTTTTGGCTTAAGGATGAGGTTGTAGATCAGTTGGAGTTGAGCAAAGGCCGCGGAAATGAAGAAAAATGGTTCAGGAGCCAATATCGGGTTCCGTATCGGTTGGCCAGGCCAATACGGTTCTGGTAAAAATAATCCGAGGCTCCATATCGGGTCCCATATCGGTTGGCCAGGCCGATACGGATTCCCCAGAAAGATCGATATCGGTCCCCGTATCGGTTGGCCAAGCCGATACGGGTCATCGGAGTGAACAGATATTGGTCCCCGTATCGGTTGGCCAGACCGATACGGGATGCAGGAATTAAATCCGAGAGTTCATATCGGCTGGCGTATCGGTTGGCCAGGCCGATACGCCCCTTCGCCCGGGTAAGTCATTCGATTCTAAACCGATTTCAAACCGGTTCTGACCGGATTTTAACTCAAAAATCGATTTTTTCCCCTTCTTTTCTCCTCCTCACACGCGTTTCTCTCTCTCTCTTGGCTCCTCTTGCGATTTCAACAAGAAATTTTCCAAGTTCTTCCAACTCCCTTTTCTCTCTCAAATCTCCACCAAATTTCGAATTTTCAAGTGCTAAATTCAAGGTTTTCAAAGCTCTATCACTTGCAATCACTCTCTACCATCATCTCTCATCAGAACAGCAAGGTATAATTCACTCTCTCTCAATTTCGGATTGCTCAAAAAATTTCAGATTTTTAGAACTCGAAATTGTGGCT
Organism: Orychophragmus violaceus; assembly: GCA_030180135.1. Classification (NCBI taxonomy): domain Eukaryota; kingdom Viridiplantae; phylum Streptophyta; class Magnoliopsida; order Brassicales; family Brassicaceae; genus Orychophragmus; species Orychophragmus violaceus. The sequence goes on from CM058240.1 coordinate 89,844,099, forward strand.
TTTTGCTTGATGAATAGGGTTAGAAACATTTACTAGACTGTTTCTAGATGATTACCCAACTCAATTGCACCCTAGGATTGTTTGAATTTGATCTTTGGTGATTTAGGGTTCTTGAGAAATTTGGAATCCGAAATTTTTTGGGGGTTTTCTAATTGGATGGTTTCTAATGATGCATTGGATTGTTAAAGGCTTAATTTTGTGATACTACTTGATTTGGATGAGTTTTGTTTCACAAAAGTTTCAAAAATGTGCGTTAAGGACCTTTGGTTGATGAGATTGTGAATTGCTCAAGAATGTGATTGATTTGTTCGTTCATTGCGCTTATGCTGAGCTAGAATTGAGTTTGGTTAGGAGGCTTAAGCTTGTTTACTCCATTGAAATTGAAAAAGTATGCAATTGTTAAGCTCCCACAATTGTTGATCATCAATGCTTTAAGCTCATATTGATTGTGTTGGTAGATTATACGATGTGCTTATTCGTTCTTTGAGTTGTCTTTTGTAGGACAATGGCAAGGAAGCGCGCCAACCCGAAACCAAACCCAAAGGCACAAGAGCCGGTACAAGATGTGGGAACTTCATCAAAAGGAAAAGGGGTAGCAGTTGAGGAAGAGGTACAAGAAGCCCCAATGAAGATTACCCAAGTGCCTTATAAGTACTCCACCTCTGAGATATATGACAAGCTGGAGGGGATACCATTTTGGCCAACCCGATACCCTCACACCCCGACACTTACTGCACTTGGGCTACTGGATGACTACAACGAGATTGTAGAGAACATGGGCCTTAAGGAGTTCTTCAACCTTGCAAGTGACTCCTACCAGAGCTCAGCATGCCAATTCCTCTCATCCATGCATGCAACAGTCAACATGAGGAGAGTCGCTTTGGCAGGGGAAGTGAGTCGAGGGAAGATTGATTTCCAAATGGGTAGGAAGAAGTTCAGCATGACGTATGAAGACATAGCTGCAGTTTTTGATTTTCCAGAGAATGGTGCTCAGCTGGGAACTTTTATCCCCATTGATAAGGACGACCTCGAGGGTGTTTGGCGGATGATAGCTGATGGGCCCTTTAAGCTGGGAGCTATGAAAGCCGCAAGGATCAGACACCCAGCTATTAGATACGTGCACAAGGCATTGGCTCACACTTTCTTTGCTAGGAAGGAGGCAAACCAAGTCCACGAACAGGAGATGAAGATAATGTATATTGGGTTGCAGCCTCTCCTGCTCCCATATCCCAACGGTCAGCCCATACCACCAGTTGAGCGCCTCCCAAGCTACACCTCTATTTTGATAGAGCAGTTTGCTGTCCACCGAGATTGGGCAATGTCAGTGAGGGACTCTAGTCCGAAGTTCAGCATGGGTGGCTTGATCACGCCGTTGCTTGTGAAGAAGAAGGTAAAACTGGAAGGAAGTCTGGATGAGAAGAGATTTGGGGAGCCTACACCAGTAGCATGGCTGGATGTTCCGCAGCTTGTCCGAACTCACTACCTCGCCTCCAAGCCGCCTCCAGAGCGCCATCTCTACCGGATGTGCTCGGGTACTTCCCACGAAGAAGGGTATCTCCTCCCAAACCCCGACATTACAAGCTTTGCCAACAGAGCTCATATCAGATTTTTACCGGGGGTAGAGCATGTGTTTGGACCTCACGGGTCACAGAGAGCGACTGCAGCAGAACATGATACTTCCGACGCACCTGCTGGGGTGTATGGGCTGCACAGATACCTTATCGAGCCTCTAGATGATCCTATCGCGAACAAGACAGTCAGAGCACTGAGGGACCAGAAACGGGACCTCCAGAGGCAGAGCAAATGGCACGGTAGGAACATTAAGAAGATGGCTTCCTGCTTGAAGAAAGTGACCAAGGTTCTTAAGATGATTGTGGGGAATAAAGACAAGAGTAGCGCTGCGGGACAGACCTCCACATCCCGAGAGGCTCAGGCTGGTGTAGATGAGGAGATTCAGGCAGCTACTGAGGAGGTGATAGCTGAGGCCGATGATCTGGTTGAGCAGGCTGAGTTGGAGCAGGGCAGGTACTCGGTTGCTGGACACGAGACATCAGGATCTGCACGCATGGCCCATGACTCCTACTATGAGGATCATCACCGCCACTCTACTCGCGAGGACAGAAGGAAGAAGAGAAGAGCAATGAGGACACCGTCCTGCTCTTCCTCAAACCCGACTTAGTCCATGGGGGACTCATCACCTCCGTACCTCCACTACTAGCCAGGTTACACTCCACCTTTGTACATAGTTTTCATCTTTTCTTTGTTTGCTTTTTGCTTGTTTTCGGTCTTTCTTCCTCGCTTAAATCACACAAGGGACCGTGTGATTTAAGTTTGGGGGAGAGACCATTTACTAATCTTGAGTCTCATGCATTCACTTATGGCATAGAAAAATCCAAAAAAATTAAAAAATTTCAGAAAATTTTCACAAAAAGAAAGCATCTAGTTGCAATAGCATCTTAGGATCGAGTCTAGTTGCATCATATAGGGCATGCATTGGGAACAATGATTTGATTTCCTTGTAAGGTTCAATTGGGTTAAACTTGTTTCACACGCTAGCTTTATGCTAGATAGACCACACTAAAGTTGTAACTCGAGAATCGCATTGAAAGCTAGAACGAACCATACTTGGATAACTTGCTTTGAAACTTGATTTGATTCTGAAACTTGTTGTGATTTGAAGCTAGCTCTATCTAAGTGAGAACTTTAATTGAATCATCTAATTATCCTTGTTCATGCTTTGTGTGATAAACTCATGGGTACCCCAAAATATTTGAGCAAGCTTATCCTTTCTACCCCTCTCTACTTGCTCTAATAGATTTCCACACCTTTCACCACCCTTATTTCAAACCCCAAACACTATCTTGAGTGGTAGGCCTTATTTGGAACAAGCTCGGTAAAAAGTGTTGAGTATGAGGCGACTAGGAGAAAATTTCCATTATAGATGCAAGCTCATCATCTTTGGCTTGCAATAGGCTAGAGTTTAAGTTTGGGGAAAGATTTGGGAAAGGAAAAAAGAGGGTAAAAAGAAGAAAGAAGTTTGAATGGGATCAAGGTTTATTGGTAAACAAAAGAATGAAAGCTCTTATATGTTTTGAAAAAGAAAGTGTCTCAGGTTTTGTAACGAAAAGAAGCCAATGTGCTCACTAAAAAGAAAGAAAGAAAGTTTGTAAAAAGAGACCAAAGAAAAGAAAAAGTTTGAGCTGATTTGAAAAGAGTAAAGTTACCAATGTTTTCAAAATGTTTTGAGTGATCCTTTGGGATTCTTGGGAAGTTTTGAATTGTGAAAGAAAGAAAATGCATCAATAGCCTTGAAAAAGGGTAGAACTCATTTAGGAGGATTTAGACTAGGAGTTGAAGTTCTTGGGGTATGGGTAGATGGAAATCTATCCTAGTATGCACCGATTGCCTCTAACTCTTAGAATTTTACTATAGCTTTTTCATTATTTCCTCCGAGAGAACCTAAATGATTGTGGAGAAGCCTTTCTTTCAGTTGAGACCATTTTTTGTCTCAAGACCTTGCCCCTTAAGCCAAATGAGTTTGATCACATTGTTTTGAATAAGGATTCACTCGAAAAATCTAATGAATGTCAAGGAGCTAGTGGATTTGAATGCTTGTGTAGGTTGAAGGTTAAGCTAGAAGTTTTGTTTTGATGAGTATGGATATATCCTTGGAGTAGGCTTTTCTCGGTTGCAATTTGGTTGTATAGACTTGAAACTTGTTGAAACTTGATTGAACCTTTGGATATGAGTTCCCACCTTCAAACCTTTTCCCCAACCTGTTTTGATTGACTTATGCTTGCTTGTGGACAAGCAAGATTCAAGTTTTGGGGGAATTGATATTCATATATTTTCATGCATTTAGGCTTGTATATAGTCCTTGTTTTGACTTCTTTCCTCCATCATTCGCACCATTTTGTCGAGTCATTGTCGCATCTAGAGTCTAGAGTTGTTTAGGACTAGGAGTAGGCATTCTAGGCGTGCATTTGGAGTGTTTTCTGTGTTTTGCAGATGATTTGGAGTGCATGGAGCTAAGGTGAGCTTGGATGAGGAGTTTGGAGCTCAAAGGACCAAGAAGGAAGCAGCAGGAGTGCATATCGGCTAGGATATCGGTTTGCAGGCCGATACGTTTGTTCAGGCAAAAATCCGAGAGTCCATATCGGGTTCAATATCGGTTGGTTCAACCGATATGAACTCTCGGATTAAAATTCGAAGACGCATATCGGTTTGAATATCGGCCAGGTGGGCCGATACGCTTCCAAACCAGAAAAACCGAGAGTCCATATCGGCTTGGATATCGGCCGACCAAGCCGATACAGGAACCCAGAAAAGCCATATCGGCCGGTGTACCGGTCCAGCAGACCGATACGCGTAGAGGAAGATGTTCCGGATCCGGGTCAACACCCGGTTTGTTCCGGGTTGACCCGGCTCGCACCCTAATGACTATTTAAGCCAAAAACCTATTTCTATTTGTTTCTTAAGCAGATTTTGATGTTCTAAACTCTTTTGTAAGAACAAATTTGATTCTTGAGATTAATCCAGTATTTTCTTCATTATCCCTTCTACAAATCTTTCAATCCCTCACCAATCTCCATGATCAACTCTATTCCTATGAGTTTTGTTGATCTAGTTATGATTTGTGAGTAGTTCTCCATAGGCTTGTGGGTTGGGTAGGATTAGGCTGATTAGGGGTGATCAATAGGATTCTAGTAGTTAATTGTCTAAAATCTCATCTAGCAAAGTGTGCTTAATGCCTAATTAATCTTGATCACATTGATTAGGATGTTTAGAATTTCTTGTTCACAACATGTTCGATGAAATTCCAGTATTTAGCTTTGTTAGGACTTTCATATTCTAGCACATGAAAATGTATGTCTATGGTGATTGTTTGCTACTTGGAACCTGTTTGAATGCTCGTTTGATTTTAATTCACAAATGATAATTTGTTCTTGAGTTAAGATTAAGTGAAGAATTGGTATTAAGAGATTAAACTGATTTACTTGGTGTGTTCCTTGCTAGGAGATTAGCTTTTAGAAGTTTGAATTAGGATTCCTTGATCATCCCGAGTCACATATCCGTTGACCCTTACCCTTGAGCCTTACTTTTCCCATTGATTGAATCGTTTGTTTATTAGCTTCTTGTTTACTTTGGTCTGATTTGCTTTGTTAGGATTGTTAGAAATTAAAAACCCAAATTGTTTGATTTAAATCTGAAGGATTAGTATTTGCTTGTTGGTTTTATCCATCCCAGAATAGGTTCGATACCTCAAAGCTACTACGATAAGCTTGAGGAATTGGTACCTCAAAGGATTGCAAAATCCTAGTTATCAATGATGTCTCCGCCGTGGCTTCAACTTTGACATAGATATGTATATTTTTAGATGCATTTGTAGATGAATCCGCATTTGCTAACTTCATATTGGAAAGATGACAAAACCGTATGTACGAAACGCCCTTTGAGCAAGAATGTATATTGATAAGTTTAGTATATACTCGATGTTTGTTGATAAAAGTTGATGACAATGAAATGAAAAAGTATCACACAATTAATACTCCCTCCGTTTCACAATAAATGTCGTTTTAGACTTGTTTTTTTGTTTCAAATAAGTGTCGTTTTAGATTTTCGATGCAACTTTTAATGTTGATTACCTACTTTAACCTCAATATTAACCAATGAAAAATAAAGATACCAAAAATCAAATTATTTATTAGGGGTATATTAGAAAATTTAATGTGTTTCTTAATTTGTGTGAAAAATGTCAGAATGACACTTATTGTGAAATGGTGGGAGTATGATTGCAGGAGAGTATAAGGAAATGAATGCGTTTAATTGGGATATTCCGTACAAGACGAACATTGAGAGCAGTGTACCAGCATCAAAGACTATCGATCTCTCATCATCAGTTCGATCAACAAGTTTCACATTTGCTTGCTTCTCAAGCATATATAACTAAGAGTATTTTGATGTAAACATCATTTTTCTCATTAATGATTTCAGAAAGTCGTTACATTGTATATAGATGCAACAACCAATTAAACCGAAAATGACCAAATGGTTTACATCATAATTAATAATAAACCGGACGATTCCAGAGTCCTTAACCAACTGTAATATGTACAAGTATGGTTGTCTATCACTCCTAAAAGCCCCCCTCAAGATGGCGGTGCAAAAATGTTGCAAAGTCCCATCTTGCCAATGAGCTCTCGAAATGGAGCAGGATGTAAAGCTTTAGTGAGAGCGTCTGCAAGCTGATGACCTGTTTTGACATACATGGTCTTCAAGAAACCAGACTCAACAGATTCACGAATCTTGTAACAGTCCAAATCAACAGATTTCGTACGCTCATGGAAAACAGAGTTGTTGGCAATGTGTATAGCAGCTGTATTATCCCAATACAGGTAAGCAGGAGCGATGAACTTAACGTGCATATCATTCATGAGTCTGGATAACCAGATCATTTCCTTGGTTGCCAATGCCATAGCACGAAATTCAGCTTCAGCAGAACTGCAGGAAACAGTAGGTTGTTTCTTCGATTTCCAAGACACAAGAGAATCACCAATGTACATGCAGTAAGCAGATATTGAACACCTATGATCTTTACTGGCTGCCCAATCAGCATCTGAGAAGCCTCGGAGATCAAAGTTCTTATCTACAGGATAAAACAATCCCTGGCCTACTGATCCCTTAAGATAACGCAACACTCGATGAACAGCAGTAAGATGTGTATCACGAGGGGCATGAGAAAATTGACACAGGGTATTGACTGCATAAGAAATATCAGGTCTCGTTGTCTGGAGATACATGAGCTTACCAACTAGTTTCCGATAAGTCGTTTGATCAGGCAACAATCGTCCATCATCCTTGGAAAGTTTCAGACTGGGATCAAGAGGAGTAGAAGCAGGTTTACATCCAAGGAAACCAGTTGTAGACAACAATTCCAGGATATATTTGCGCTGACAAACTGATATACCCTGAGATGATCTAGCAATCTCCAACCCAAGAAAATACTTAGCATCACCAAGATTCCTGAGTTTGAAGAAAGACTGCAACTGAGAAGTAAATTCAATAACAGCAGCATCATTATTACTCACCACCAGGATATCATCAACATAAACCAAGACACCAAGGAGGACATCATCTTGAAATTTGATAAACAATGTATGATCACTCACTGACTTGGCAAAACCCATGTTGATCAGAGTAGAAGATAGCTTCAAAAACCATTGTCTGGATGCCTGTTTTAGGCCATAAATGGATTTGTGTAGCTGACAAACTGCATTGGGTAACATCTTCTCTCCCATAAGATCTGCATAGCCTGGTGGAATCTTCATATAAATCTCCTCATCAAGATCACCATTAAGAAAGGCATTAGAGATATCAAGTTGAGTTATAGACCAATTCATCTTAGCAGCTAGTAACAACAACATCCGGACAGAAGTAAACTTAGCAACAGGTGAAAAAGTTTCTTCATAATCAAAGCCTTCTTGTTGAGTAAACCCTTTTGCAACGAGTCTAGCTTTATACCTTTCTATACTGCCATCCGCATGATATTTGATTGTAAAGACCCATTTACAACCAATAGCTTTCTTATTTGCAGGGAGAGAACAGATGCTCCACTTATGAGTCCTGTTCATAGCACCAATCTCCAGTTTCATCGCATCACACCATTCAACAAAATCCTTGGCATCTGAATACTTATGTGGGATATGGTCATTTGTGATGGTGTTAATGAAAGCTCGGAAAGGCTCAGATAAATTCGAATAAGAAATAAAATTGATCATGGGATATAGTATAGTACTAGTACTATTATAGCAATGAAAGTCCTGCAAGTGTTTAGGGGTTTTCTTTGTTCTTGGAGGTTTGAATTCAGAAGGAACAAGAGCCTCACAAGATGACACATCTTGGTGTGGATGTGTATCAGAAGATGAATGCATAGGAAGCATATCATCAGAAGTTGCAGGAAAGGATACATGAGGAAAGAAAGCGTTTGCCTCATCAGGAATGGTTAATGTGACAAAAGGAAAAATATCCTCATGAAAAATGACATGTCTCGAAATAGAAACGGCATGTGTCTCCATATCTAAAAGCTTGTACCCCTTATAACCTATAGGATAGCCTAGGAATATACAGGCTTTGGCTCGTGGTTCAAACTTATGTCTCTGTTTGGGAGATGTGGATTTGTAACATAAACACCCAAAGCTTTTGAAAGACATGTAATTAGGAACCTTCCCAGTAAGTTTCTCATAGGGAGATACATTTCCTAAGACAGGAGTAGGAAGCCTATTAATAAGAAACACTGCAGTGAGAACACAATCCCCCCCAATACTCTAAAGGAATGTTGGATTGAAATAAAAGGGCTCTAGCAACATTCAGTATGTGCTGATGCTTTCTCTCTACAACAGAATTTTGTTCAGGTGTTTCAGGACAAGAATGATATGCAACAATGCCTTTAGCAAGGAAAAGATCAGTGAACTTCAACTCATTTGCATTATCAGACCTAACAGCTTTGATCTTAGTTTTGTATTGATTTTCAACCGTGGTAATGAAACTAGGAAAGACATGTAAAACATCAGACTTAGTTTTCATTAGAAATATCCAAGTAGCTCTACTGTAATCATCAACTACAGTCAGGAAATATCTATACCCATCAATAGTAGGTGTAGAAAACGGACCCCATGTATCAATATGAACAAGATCAAAGGTTGATGAACACATGTTGTGTCTAGATTTAAAGGGAAGATGTTTTTGTTTAGACAGGTGACAAACATGACAAACATGAGAAACATTTTTATTAATCTTGACTTGCAATACATCAGAAAGTAAGTCTATCTTTGATTGAGAAGGATGACCTAATCTCTTATGCCATGTATGAGAACTAGTCATAACACTTGAACAAAACGGTAGAGAAGAACAGAGTGAATTAGTACCTTTCAAAGAAACAGAATGATTTGAAGCATTGAAATCCATAACATACAAATTTCCAACTTCACTACCTCGACCAATCATCAACTCCCGAGTAACATCCTGAATAAAGCATGCATCAGATGTAAAATTAACTTCAGAGTTCAAGCTTTTAGTTAAAACACTCACACTGATCAAGTTAAATTTGAATTCAGGAATGTAAAGCACATTATGTAGAGAGATAGAATCAGACAATTGAATGAGTCCTATGCCCACTATCTTAACTGTAAAACCATTAGGAAGAGTGACAAAGTATCTATCTAAGGCTTTATAGTCTACATAAAGGACTTTGTTATGGGTAACGTGATGTGTGGCTCCTGAATCTATAACCCAAGCACTAGAAGACACTGCCGGTTCTTTAGATATAGAAGAGATGAGCATGTCATAATATGCATTAGAATATAGAGCCAGAAATGTACCTGAAACCTGTGAGATAACAGGTACAGAGGTAGAAGTCGATGCACAATTCTTTGAAGATATGGATGATGCTTGATCCTTAGATGAAACATGGAGTTTGGAGCTGAGATAGGAAATCATCGTTTGAATCTGATCTGCAGACATATCTTCAGGAGAGGAATCGGTCTTGCTATTGTTTTGATCTAACTGATGCTGAACTTGAGTTGTTGCAAGATTTGTAGTCCCAATATTCTGAGTCTTCTTCCACTTTGGACCAGAACCAGAAGGGTATCCATGCAACTTATAACATTTGTCAGCAATATGACCAAGTTTGTGACAGTGAGAACATTTAGGTTTCTGGATATTGCCTTGAGCAAGAAGCACTTGAGTATTTTCTGAACCAGGAGAAGTGTAAACTTGAAAAGCAGCAGGAGTAGACATAGCTGGAGAAGATGTTCCTCCTACAAAACGCTGACTTTCATCCTGATCCAAAATGTTGTAAATCTCAGGCAATCCAGGTCTTGGCTTCATGTTTAGAATCTGTCCTCTAATATTAGCAAAGCTATCATTTAATCCCATGAGAAACTGAATGATACGACTAGTTTCAGCTTCTTCCAGTAGCTCCTTAACATGTGCACAATTACAACGCTTGACTGTGGAGATTTTGGTGTTAGCCAGCTGTTCCCACAAGGTCTTCTTCTTCGTGTAATAGGCAGACAAGTCCAAGTTTCCTTGCTTAAGAGTACTAATAGACTGTTCAAGTTGATACTTCCTTGGAAGATTGCTTACACGAAAGCGTATGAACAAGTCATTCCACATCTCAACCGCATCATCATAGTACAAAATACTGTCATAAATTTCCTTATTAACTACATTCAGTATCCAGGACTTCACCATACTATTGCATCTACTCCAAATCTTGAACATCCTATCCTCAACATCTGGTCTAGGAAGAGATCCATCAACAAAGCTCAACTTATTCTTCGCATCAAGACTCATTCTCATAGCAATATACCAGTTATTGAAATTAGTTCCGTCAAGTATATGAGTGACAATGGAGAGACCTGGATGATCTGCAGAATGAAGGAAGAATGGACTCTGCGTGTTGTCGAAAGAATCATCGCCTTTGTGTTTTTCCGAGAATCGGTCTCGATTAGACTCGTTTAGAAGCTTTTCAGGTGTTCCGATGTCACCATCAGGTGGAACCGAAGATCCAGCTCGAGTTCTCATATGCGATTGCTTCGATTCTGGTGTATGAAGCTTGGAATTCTGTCGACGCTTTTGTTTCACCATTTTCGAAGAAATCGAAGCTCGATAATGAAGATTGAAGAATCCTGAAGTTCACACAAGCGATTTCAAAGATTCGGAGGTCAATCGAACACCAATAGCAGCTCGATTCAACAATTAATCGGTGAGAATTGCAAAGAATCGAAGAAAAGAATGAGATGAAGCAAAGATTTTCAGAGAAATTGAGCAGAAAGAGCTCTGATACCATAAGAGTATTTTGATGTAAACATCATTTTTCTCATTAATGATTTCAGAAAGTCGTTACATTGTATATAGATGCAACAACCAATTAAACCGAAAATGACCAAATGGTTTACATCATAATTAATAATAAACCGGACGATTGCAGAGTCCTTAACCAACTGTAATATGTACAAGTATGGTTGTCTATCACTCCTAAAAATAACTCATCTTTCTTTCTTACAAGTTTTCAAATTGTTTATACACTTTTTCCGGTGAAACAGTGGTGATCACGACATGGTAGTACCTTTCCTTGCAACTCAAGCATGGTTTACATGTCTCAACTCAAGACAATTCAATCATGTTCAATTCAAGAGGTGGATAAGTGGTCAATATCTATAACAAAACCTATCACTGACTTGCACCAAAAACAACTTATGTTTATGATGACTTTACTTCAGATAGATCACAGCATTCTTTTACTTCTTCTAAAGGCCTTCCGTTCTAATTGAAAACCTTTGCAAAATCTTGATACGGACTAATTCGTATATGATTTTATCTTTGTGACTACTGAAAATTCAACAATTATAAAAATAAATTCCGAAAGACTTGCGGACTTTTACGGTTGGTCATTAAAAATGCATATAGGAGGTAGGATTAGGTACAAGACTACTAAACCAAAGTGGTAATTTTTCTGATCCCGTGGAAAAAAACCTATAAAGTATTATAAAAAAAAATTTCTATATAGATATTATAAAGAAATTTAAGGGAAGATATTATAAACAAATTTTCTGTAAAAGATATTATAAATAATTTTTGGAATATTGTTCGAGATGTTTTTTTATTTATTTATAGATAAGGAATCCTAAGATGAAACACATTGGGCCCCCATAACTTAAATTTGAATTGGGAGATATATTTTATCATACAAAGCAACAACAATGGCCCCCATGACTAAAATTTGGATTGGGAAGATAATTATTTCTATATAGCTTTATATTTTTTTTTTTTCGGCTAAAGGATTAGATTGGTTTATCAATGTTTACGTCAGAAACCAAAAAGTTGGGGCAATAATGGAACATGCTCCATGGAGTTACATCCGTAATCGAACATTTAGCTAAGAGATCAGCACATACATTGTGTTCTCTTGTCTTATGTTCGAATCTAATAGCAGGGAACATTGTCTTCCAGTCATGTATTGAGTTACAATATCTTTGTAGTCTTCGATATATAGACTTTATAGATAAGTAAGTTTTGGTTGTTTTCCTTTTGTTTACTTAAATAATATATTTAAAAGTTTTCTGAAATTAATTAAATATTACATCGTAAATGAAAATAGAATACTACTCACGGGATTTTCATTTTCTCTTGAACAGAATAAAATTATTTAATACGACAACCTATATTTGCATTCAATTTAGCTAACGGAAAAATAGTGATTTCAGTTATTATTTTCTTATTTGCATTCAATTTTCAGTTTTCGTTTTTAAAACCTTTTCAATATGACTGCCGACACACTACCAAAAAGCAAAAAAAAAAAAAAAAAAGGGAAAAAGAAAGCGTTAAAACACTAATCTGCCAATAAATAATAATTTAAAACATAAAGGTATAATAAGAAATGATAAATAAAAAATGTATATTAGTGGAAAATATGTATATAATAAGGAAAAAAGTAAAATTCTGTACACTACTCTGACTTGCATAAAATTGAAGATGTCAAATGACATTTGAGTCTTTGGTAGAGAAAGAGAAGAGTTGGTGGGCGATTTCAACATCCGTCCGTCGTCGGCGTCCGTGGACCGTACTTGCCGACACTTCATTTTCCGAGGGACCTACGTTCGTCTTCTGATTCTCTCTTGCGGAGAGATTTTGCTGGATTATCTTCTACAGCTTTCCTTAGTTCCTGCTCGTCGTCGTCAAGCTGAAATTGGGTTTCTGTAGCTTTGTTTCTTTGTTGGGTTTGTTGAAGATATCATGCAAATGGAGGCTAACGACTGTGAAGAAGGAGAACACAAGTTCACTCTCGACAACTATCATATCGTGGAGCAGGTTAGAAGAGGCAAGTCTACTTCCGATTTCGTCGTTCTTCATGAAATTGAGGACAAAAAGTAAGACTCTTTGCTTCTTTCCCTTAACAGACTATTGGGTTTCCCCCAAAACGCTTAGATTTAATGCCAAACTTTACGGAATTTTCTAATTAATTCAAGTCGATTATGCTTGAATTTGATTCATTTAATTATCAGTTAGTTAATTAGGGCATAAACTGGTCAATGATTTAGTTCGAGTAGTAGTAATCAATGAAAAAAAACGAGACGAATGATTTGTCTTTCTCAAAAGTACGGACCTTTTGTCTATAATGAGTTTGGTTGCGTTTCTATCTGAAATTCCAAAGAGATTAAATTTTAAAAATGTATTTTTTATCCAATTTTTTTTTGCATTGTGTATGATAAAGAACTGTGTTTTTGTATGTTGGTATCTATCTATCTTTCATGCCTTTAAGCTTCTTGTCTTGTCTCCATAAGGTATGCAATGAAGAAGATTTCCCTGGCTAAACACACTGAGAAGTTAAAGCTAATCGCTTGCCAAGAGGTGACTATGTGACTTTTGGTTGATCTTTGAATCCATCAATGGTTACTTTGTTAACTATGCTTTTTAATTGGGTAGACATTTGACATATTATTGACATATGTAAATCATTGTCTTCATTTGTTTGTGTTGCAGATAAAATCGCTCTCAAAATTAAAGAATCCTTATATCGTGGAGTATGAAGATTCTTGGATTGATAAGGTAAAAGGAATTGGACGTCAATATCCATTTGTTATAACAGGGTTATTAAGATTATCATCAATTTTCACAGATTATGTTTTTCTTTACACAGGACAATAACGCCTGCATTTTTACTGCCTACTATGAGGGATTAAACATGTGAGTAATTCTTCCATGGACTCTGTATTTATGAGTTTTTAAGTATTCTCTATAGGGCTCAGCCTAAAACGATTTCTTTTTTTACCAAATCAGGGCTAATGCTATTAAGAAAGCCAGAGGAAAGTTATTTCCAGAAGAGGTATCATCCTCCATTTCAGTCTATTATTTTGTTTCTCTTACACTTTGTACTGTCTTTCTGATCATAATGAATCCACATGTGATTCTGCAGAAAATCTTTAAATGGTTGGTACAATTGTTACTGGCTGTCAACTATTTGCATTCAAACCGTGTACTTCACATGGATCTAACGGTACATCTTTAACTTTTGCTGGTGTGTGATTAATTTTCATGTGTTGTTTCATAAAGAATAGCGCTCTGAATATTGAATATCTTTGCAGTGCTCAAATATTTTCCTTCCAAAAGATGATCACATCCAGCTTGGTATGATAAATAAGAAGAATGATATTACTCTTTCACTTCAAATTTTCTGTGCTTTACTTAGCTTTAAATTTCTACTCATGGCGCAGGTAATTATGGTCTGGCGAAACTTATCAATCCAGAAAAGCCTGCTTCCTTGGTGTGTTATCTAACACCTTTATGTACTCTCTTTATATCATCTCTCTGGACCCATTTGTATATTTACTATCTCATTAAATAGGTTCCAGGAATTGCTAACAGCATGTGCCCTGATGTTTTAGAAGATCAACCATATGGATATAAATCTGACATATGGTCACTGGGTAAGTTAGAGAATTAAACCCCAATATGTAGACTTCAAGTTACTGATAGGAATCACATTTATACTGCTTTGTTCAGGTTGCTGTATGTATGAAATTACATCACACCAGCCTGCGTTTAAAGCTCCGGTGGGCCTGTCTTAGCTTTTATATCTCTTATGTTTTAAGAGTTTCCGTGTGACTATATGAAACTAAAGTTGTAAGGAAAACTTACAGGATAAGGCTGGACTCATCAACAAAATAAACAGATCTCTGTTGTCTCCTCTTCCGATTGTCTACTCCTCTACCTTGTAAGTTTCTTAACATGATTCACTTCAATTCAATGCCAAAAACAGCATGAAACAAGTCACAACTATTTCATATTACAGGAAACAAATGATAAAGCTTATGCTTAGGAAGAAACCGGAACATCGGCCAACAGTAAGTTATCAACATATATATCATTGTTGGCTGTACAGTAGTGACCATTTAACTAACAACATTAATGCAATGAACTATTCCGCAGGCCTGCGAATTGTTAAGGAACCCGTGTCTACAGCCTTACCTCCTTCAATGCCAAAACCTGTCCCCTATTTATCTTCCTGTTTTCCCAATAAACAGCCCAAAGGATAAGAGAAGAAGTTCACTGCCAGGCAAGTTTGTGAAGGAGAGAGAAGAAAGAGAGAAGAGTGAGGTGTCTCGCAGCTTGGAAAACCTATATCCGTTTTGGACGAAAGCAGAGACTGGATCTAGCAGCTCATCGCAACCGGCATCATCCACAAATGGAACAGATGACAAACCAGAAACAAAAAGGATTGATCCAAGCTGTGACACATTGAAGATTTCTGAGTCTACTAGCCATAAGTCTAATCCTGAGATTGCATTCTACAGTACAGAAAAGCAGGATGAAGAGATTGATCTGCTAAAAGAAACGGAAAATATGTTCTCCGGGGAATCTCAGTTACCTGATGTTGATTTCGGGGTTGTGAGTGCACAAGAAGGTTTATGTTACCCTCCAAGCACCATCGAAGAAGCTGAAGCTCAGGAGGCAGTTCCGGAACCAAAGCTGTCCATATCTAGCTCTGAAGTTGTAGCAGAAAGTGAGTGTTTGTCTGGAAGCGTTGAGGTTGATGAAGCAAAGACGGTGAAACTAACAGCGAGTGAAATGTCTTCAGTACTGAGTAAGCTGACAAAACTGGGTCCGCCGCAGAGTAAAGAAAGAGCAGATGCATTGGAGTGTTTGTTGGAGAAATGTGCAGGGCTTGTAAAGCAAGAGAAATATGAAGAACTTGCTGGTTTGCTTACACCATTTGGGGAAGATGGTGTTTCGGCTAGGGACACTGCTATTTGGTTCGCTAAGACACTCTTGTCTTCTGACAAACTCAACCAAGGTATTTGATTGACAGATTGAGTTTGAGAAAAGCCATTTTCTTTATTTGTCAAATATGTAGAAATCTTTTTCTCATTATTTTTCCAATTTAGTTTGAACAATGTGTTGTCCTATGTAACATTTACTGGAACTAAGTTCTATGTTTGAATGTGAGCTGGTTTTCTCTTACTGTTACATTGCTGCTCTCTTTGAGCTTCTTTCATCTCCATTGGTTTCTCTGTTTCATCTTCTCTTATAGTTCCTGCATTCACTGAGTCTCTTCTCAATCAAACGTGGTTATGTTTTTCCTTTGGTGCTCAGTTTCAAGGACCAGTAATACGGTAGAGACCGGATATGGAAGAACCCTATAATCTCACTGGCTTAGAAAATGAACCCTGTTGAGCAAAAGAACTTGTGAAACTTTCATTGTCAAACTGATTTGTTCTGACGAATTGTCGGTAATCATACATTATATGGTTACATCATATAAGACATTCAATCATCTCCAGACTTCGAATCATGAGTAACTCCCTAGTTGACTAATTCTAAGCAGGGATGTAAAACCAGTGAACACACTAATCAAAACAGATGAAGTAGATCATCGTCCTCCGTGAAGCTATAGACCGCCGAGAGAGTGAGCCTGTCAAAGAATGTGTTGTGGACTCAGTAACTTCATTGTAGAAGAACTAAACAGAGAGAGAAGATTTTCAAGAAGAGAGCTAAAGTTTGTACCTAAAGACAACCATGATGAAGAGAAAGATGTAGAACCCGAGCTTGGTAAACCGGAGCTTCTTTTCAAAGTTAATACCACGGAACACTTCAGTGACATCGATAAGATGTCGTCGGTCATTGTATCTGTAACCCCAATTGGAGAAGGTTTTTCAAACCGTGTGTTTAATTAGTCTCCATACATGTCAATCAAGAAACAATAATAACAAGTATGGATATAGAGAGAGAGGCTTACAAAATTGCGTGATAGCATGTTACAGGGAGAGCCACGAGAAAAAAGACCCAATGCCATGTGAGGAGGAAGAGAATGCAGAGTGAACCTTGGAGGATAAACTCAGGTAGTACCAATCGGTTGATACGTGATGATGTTTCAAAAGGGTTCAAGTAATCAGCTTCTAAATCTGTTAAACATATAACCTACAAAAATCACATAATATCAATAGAAGAACACTTCAATTCATCAACTTTACGCTAACGAAGAAGCATCTTACAGAACCAATAGCTGATAAACTAGTCTTGAAGTTGAAGACAAACAAAATCACATAGAAGCAAAAGAATAAACAGTGAAACCACTTTGGACCTATTTTCTTTGGCAGGAATTCTCAATTATAAGAGGTATTAGTACTAAATCGATGAACACAAAAGGGCAAACTGCTCGGTTGCTAAATTTCTGGAAAAAAAGCTTTTTTTTTTTCATTACTACAGAGGCGTAAGCTAGCTAGGGTTTCGGTAAGCAATAGCGAACAATTCCGACACTCACGATTTGAACAGAGAGAAACCCTTAGGACAGATCTCGATTGAAGAATCTCACTTCTTAATTGAAAATAAGGGGAGTAAAAGGTGGATTGACCTGATAGAAGACGGAAGCGACGAGGGCTAAGCTGATGAAGAAGGAGAGAATCCATAAGAACAAATCCCAAGTCATTGTTTCTTGAGGAATTGAAACCTTTCTTTTTTCTTTTGAACTGAGAGGAATTGTAACCAACTATTACTAATTATGCTTTAAATCTTCGTATCGATTCTTGCTTATTTATACACACTAACCTTTTTGTTTTTGTTGCTGTTAAATATTTTACTTTTATTTTAAAAATAATCAAAAAGTATTAATTATATACATTAACATTCAATAAACTAATATAATTTTCATAACTAAATTAAATATTCGATCTAGTTTATTTTTGTGTAAATTAATATTTTACTAAATTAATAAATATTAATATGATTTGTTCGCACCATCTTCGAGCATAAATATTATTAAACATAAAAAATTATCAAATAAATTTAACAACAATAATTATATTATAAAAATCTATATGAGACCGTTTATAAATAAATACTAGTATGATTTTCCATGGTGCGAGCGCAACCATTAATAAATATATTTTTATAAAAATTATTAATTTAATTTATCAATAATAATATTATTTAAAAAATATGTATATCATATTAATTATAATTATATTTAACCTATTAGTAGATTTTTATACTTAACTAATAAAACAAAAAATATATTATTTAAAATAATATATATATATATATAAATATCTAAATCTACTTTTAAACATATTTTTATATTAGTTATAATAAATTATAATTATATATAAAACATCAAAATACTTATTAATTATCATTTATATTATCTAATTCAAAATTCATATTAAAACTATATAAAATTTTATTATCTACAACAATAATATTTATCAATATTTAAATCTCTTATTTAAAAAATAGATTCGTATTTATCATCTTAGTTTTTTTATTTTTTAGTAGTTTGTACTTATCTCTAAAATAAAACAAAATAAAATATTTTTAATACTAAAATAAACTAAAACTAACAAAGTAAAAAACTTAATTTCACTAAAGATAATCAAGTAATTAACCGTTTCGAAAGTAAATATAAAGTCAAAGGCACTTTCCAATTAATATAAAGATACATACATTATTATATTAAATAAAATATTTTATAATTTATTACAAATAAAATTAATAATAATAAAATAAATTGTAATTAAATAATTTATGTATAAAAATCAATACATAAATATTTTATTTAAAATATTTTATCATTTATATATATATTTAAAATTTATATAAATAATACAAATTTACTATATAACATCCAAAATAATATTTATTAATATTTAAAATATTAATAAATGTTTCCATATTTATCATTTTATTTTTTTATTTAATTAAAAGTTATTTATATCTCTGATATAATTTTAAAAAAAAATATTTATTATCTTATCTTACTTTTTATTTTTTATTTAAGGTTATTTACATCTCAAAAAAAATAAAAAATCTTAATATTTATCATCTTATTTTTTATCCAAAGTTATGTATATTTCCATAATAAAAGGGAAAAATATAATAAACTTACCAATATAAACTAAGATTAATACATTAACTAGCCTAATTTCATTAATGATAAATTAGTAATCAGACATTTTAAAAATGAATATAAAGCCAAAAACACTTATCAATTAATATAAAGATTATAATTTCTATATTGTTAATTCATAAAAGTTTAATTGTATATCAACTCTTGTTAATTATATTTTCCTGTAATTGGGATAATTCAGTTTAATGGACACTATGAACCAGATGTAATTTAGTTTTGAGGAAGGTTTGAACAGGAAGAAGCGCTACTAGTACATTAGCATGTCTTGCCTGCTAACACATTCAATTGTACGTTACTTACGACCAATGTTCGAAAAATCGTTAGGCGCTAGTCGGGCAGTGAGGCTGGGCCTAGTGCCTAATGAAAAAATCGGAGACTAAGCGGAGATTAATCGGGGCGGAATTTTAGGACTTTAATTCATGTATATCTATAAATATTATTCTTGCATACATAAAACAATGACTTACACTAACTCATTTGGCAAAAGCCCACTAAATTCGCTAGAGCACCCATGTTCGAACAACAGAAACAACCTTTTAACTCTTTTCTGATTTTTTTTTAATTAAGGGTAAAACGGTAAATTTCCAATCGTCTTCCTCCTTAGAATACTGCAACCCTAAAAAGAGTGGCAGCCATTGATTTCTTATAAATCTCTTCGATTCTCATTATTTCGCCCGATTTTCGCAGATTTACCTTGCTTTTATTCTTGCTATTACTCTAATATAACAGATCTGCCATAAAATTTGAGATTTTGAGCTAAAACGCAAAAAAAAAAAAAAAAAAAAAAAAAAATACAAAGCAGCGATTTTTAGGCCGCCGAAGGCCAAATCGCGGCGGTATCCCACCGACCAGCGTTTATCCGGCGAGTAAGCGGCCCAAATCGGCGAGTTTTTGAACAGGGCTTATGACTGAGTTAGTTCTGATCGAAACATTTCATTTTATTAGGTCCGGTATTCGTTTAGATTTGGATGGAATTTTTTTGGGTTTTCAAGTTTTTAGATATAGAGCTAGAGAATTTGTTCATGTATTTCAATATATCGAGTCGGGTTCGGTTCATGACTTATCGGATTCGGATTGGGTTCGAATATCCGAAATTACGATAAATTTTTTGAAAACTTGAAAAAAAAATACTCGAAAAATATTAAAAAATATTTGAATTATCCGAAAATCTCATAAAAATATTCAAATTACCTAAAAGCCCTGTTTGAAAACGCGCCGCCGAAGTCCGTATACTCGCCGGAGAGTCGTTCGGCGGCGGCCAACCGCCGGGAGTAGGCTATAGTCGGAGCAAAAATCGGTCTGAAAAAAAAACTCAAGCTTTCATTCAATTCAAGTTAGAAATCAAGTTTTATGTTATAAATCTATCATATTTCGATAAAAGTTACAAGAAAAACGTGTTGATACTACTTAGATTTGGAAAAAAAGTATGTAAGCGGCGGAAGTTTAAGTTAGATCTGTTGAGAAGCACAAGTGGCTCAGTTGATTGGGTCCACCTCTGTAGCTTCCTCATCTGGAGTTCAACTCCATTCAATAGCAAACCCTTTAACAAAAAAAAAAAAAAAAAAAAGTTTAAGTTAGATCTGTTGCAGAAAAATAGGTTGAAGATGAGGGTAGTTAGGTAATTTTACGATTTCATTAAATAAATACGAAAAAAACAAAAATGGCCAACAGTTGGGCGTCGAACTCAGCACTGACGAAGGAAATTGAACAAGGGAACCGCTGGACTACACCATATACTCGTTGTTTTATGCGTATTTAATTTATATATCTATATAAATATATAAAAATATTTAAAATTCCGCCCCGCGTAAATCCCGTTTAATCCCCGATTTTTTCATTAGGCGCTAGGCCCAACCCCACCGCCCGACTAACGCCTAACGAGTTTTCGACCGATGCCTAAAAGTATTCAAAATTAATTAATAAAAACTACTTAACTATCCAAAAATACTCTAAAGTATCAGAACAAATCGAATTAGACAAAATTTCGTATTATTTCGGATATCCGTTCGGGTTCGGTTTAGAATCATATATTACCCAATATCCGAAATACCTTGATTTAAATCTCATTCAAAGTATTTTTAAAAAATCGGTTTGAATCAGGATTGAATTTTTCAGATCGGATTCGGATAAAATGCCCAGCCCTACGTTTTATGTCGGCATATTTCCTTTTCATTTATGTCTAATGTATAATCCGGTCCGCCAACCCTATCTCAATCTCCCAGGCAAAACACTTTCAAATATTGCAACAAGAAGAGAGTAGAAACTAAAATCACGATAGAGATTCACAAACAATGTAACACAAATTTAACCTTGCGAAAGAAACATGTGATCTAAATTCAGTAGACTTTCTTGTCCATCACAAACACAAAACATACAGATCATAAACTGCATCTTCTTACTTTTTGCTTGCAAACCCCTTCCCCCAAAAGCTTACTTTTTTCTTGACTTCTTCGATGATACCCGGCTTTCAACTTTTCTCTTGGCAGCTTCGAATTCTTCTTCGTTTGGCTCAGAGTCAGCACTGCTACCATACCTGGAGACAAGTGACGAGAACATTGTATCGAACTTCTCTTTCCTCGCATCTCTTCGCTGTGAAATCAAAGCACAAAGATCTGTCTCTGCGCTCTTTTTTGCTCTACAAGTATGAAAATTTGAACATGTCACAAGAAAGTTTTTACTTTATAGAGGGAAAAAGGTAGACTGGAGAAGCTTACTTCCGTCTCATCTTTGGTGGACTCGTGGGGGGTTTTATTTCTGAAATTTCCTTTGCCCATTTCTTGTAAGCTTTTGTTGACTTCACTTCTCCTGCATAAGTGAAACAATATGGTTTCATAATCACGACTTGGCATTCGTTTTTTACACAGTAAGTACTGCAAGAGAGAGAGAGGGAGAAGCCTACCTGCTTCAATGGCCTCGTCGATAATATCTTTGAAACGGTGTGAATCAAGCTTGGGGTTCGAGCAAAGCATTGAGCAGAAAAGCCTGGAAGAGATATAGTACCAATAACGTTCATATAAACTTCAAATTCACAAATTTACAGCAAAGAAAACAAGATGGATGACAAATTACCTGCTCATTTTACCCTTGAACTTGGTGTACAGCTCAATCAAATCTTTCTTCTCAGACTCAGAACCCCTGTAGTTTGCCTCAAACTCTTCAATATCTTCCTCGGTGACCTATTACACAAGTGCCACAAGAATCATAAAGTGAAAGAAACAGAACAAACAGTTGTGTGCAACATGCCAACATCCAAACAAGAATTAATTGTGAATGGTGTTTGTTACCTTCTTATACATGGCCTTGAAGAAGTCCCTCAAGTTGTCAACCATATCTCCCGAAAGATCCTAATGAAATAGGAAAAACAAGTTTGTAAATGAACATCTTGCAGTTTTTTTACAGAAATGGGAGCTTTTTCTTTCACCAATTCATTAGAGCAGAAACTGGAAATTATAAAGGAGACTTATGGCAGTCTGAATTTCAGGGAAAACTATCTACACATTACCAGCACGGTATAAAAACTACAGAAACTAAAATAAGAAAATTGAAGAACCCGACTTACAGCATCATCAACTGAGCCAGTTTGATCATAGACTGCTCTTTTCTCTTCATCACCAAGAATCGATATCACCTTTTGCAGCTGCTGAAATTTCTCTTTGGCATCCTGTTTAAACCAACAAAACAAGCATTCAAGCTTCCTTGTAAATAAAAATGGACTCATACAAACAAAACTAAGAAAAGTCAAGACCACAAAGCCACTCAAGAGCAGGTATTTGACCTCATCGTCCTTGTTTTTGTCAGGATGAAGCCTCAACGCCAACTTATGGTATGCTTTCCTTATCTCCTGTTGAGTTGCTGTTGCTCCGACACCAAGAACCTTTAACACAAGACAAATCAGTTCGTTTCAGTGAATCAATCCTAATCATACAATTAATCACCAACAAAACAAGGGGATGGATGGATTCTCAGATTTAAACATTGGATCGTACAATCTCAACAACGATCAACGATGAAATTCAAACTTATCACACTAACATCAATTAAACACTTGAAATTTTGACAAACAATCCGAAGTAAACCGATGCCCAAACGGTGACTATAAGAAAGTATACAATTAGGGTCTGAGACATAAGAACAATACGACTCATAACAATTCGAGGCCAGGGAGAAGCTTAATTGGAACAAACCCTAAAAATCCCTAAACCCTAATTGCGGATAGATATCGGAACGGGAGACAATTCGCAAGAGATACCTCGTAAAGACTTTTCTCGCTAGAACTGCCAACATTCTCCATTTTTATCGTTCTCGTTTTACTCTTTCGGCGAAACAACAATACCTCAGACTCAGAGAAGCGATCGAGTTAAAAATGCTTCTTCTTAGTATGGCGCCAAACCTTTTTTGTGTTGCCGCCTATTTTGTGAAAGAGATTCTGATCGTCTCTTAACCTAATCTTCTGACAGAAAAAAGTAAGGGAGCTATTAGTATAAATTTATAGAATGCAAGGGGTAACTTTGTTATTTTTTAAAACCGAAATTGTTTTGATGTGACAAACAAAAACTGAGATTAATTTGGTACAGATTGAATTATTTATTTTTGTTAATTAGCTCGGAATGCGCCGGTTATGGTTTCCGTAACACTTCTTAACAATCGGTTTTGATAAAGACCGCCGGTTAGGCGATTTAACGATGACCAAGGGAAATAAGTAAAATAAACGGCCAAGATGAACTTGGTTTAGGGTGGAATATGTGGACTTCGCCACAGAGGAACAAATCCCTAAGTAATTGGGTCCCGCATCGGCCGTTAATCCTCTCCCTTTTCCCATGTCCCTACGTATCAAATGGCTAACCACCATTCAATCGCTGTTCCTCGTACTTGGTCTATCTTTGATCTGAGTTTCTTGTCCGTTCATGGTAGCTTCGATCGACTGATTATGCGTGCAATACGAATCCGAAACTCTTCGTGTGGATCTTTTCGAATTCGTGATCTGGGTGTTTACATCTGTTGAAGAAGAAGGCGAACAAACGATGTCTAATTTGTATGGAGATTACAATCAAAAGATCGATTACGTCTTCAAAGTCGTGTTGATCGGTGATTCCGCGGTTGGAAAAACTCAGCTGCTTGCTCGGTTCGCTAGGAACGAGTTTAGTGTCGATTCTAAAGCCACCATCGGTGTCGAGTTCCAGACTAAAACGCTTGTGATCGATAACAAAACCGTCAAAGCTCAGATTTGGGATACGGCTGGCCAAGAAAGGTTTGCTACCTCTACTTATTATCTTGATCAAATCATTCGTTAAGACAGTGACATTGCATGGATAAAATGTGGTAATTAAGGACATTTTTTGTCTTCCAAAGTTTCCATGCAATGATGCAAACGAGAAATCAATATTCCACCATTTGATAGTGTTGAATTTCGCCAATGAATTTCTGCATGAATCGCAGTAATCCAGATCATTCTTACTGGAAAACCATAACTAGGTTATTGAATTGTCGTGTTTATGAGTTGAGAAAGATATGTATGTTGCCCAAGAAACAGTAGTTGTGGGCTTTTGAAAGATATCATCACCAAAGTTATATGAACTTTACTGACCAGCTATGCAATTCCACATTGCTTTCATGTGTAATATTTTCAGCTTTATGCTTATACTTCTTGGTTATATATGTTCATGCATGAGAACCCATTTTAGCAAAAATAATTTTTCCTTTTACTTTTTCTTTGTCATCTACATTTTTTACTCCAGCTTAAATAAGCCAGACATTTCAGTTTTTTATAGGATTCTGAAATCCGACACGTTATGCATTACAAGCGAAAACTCTCGATCATGTGTCTTAGTTTTTTTAGAATTTTGTCCTTTTACTTATAGCTTCTACATCTTATATGTCATGTCAAATCCATCACAGTTACATGAGGTTTGATAAAACAACATCTTGTATGCTAAAGATTGACCATCACTCTGTTTAAGACTCTTAATTCTTCTTTTTTCAGATACCGGGCGGTGACAAGCGCATACTACCGTGGAGCTGTTGGGGCAATGTTAGTCTATGACATGACCAAACGTCAATCATTCGATCACATGGCGAAATGGTTGGAAGAATTAAGAGGACACGCGGACAAAAACATAGTGATTATGCTAATTGGAAACAAATGTGATCTTGGAAGCTTAAGAGCAGTGCCAATAGAAGACGCACAAGAATTTGCAGAAAGAGAAAACTTGTTCTTCATGGAAACATCTGCTCTTGAAGCTACTAATGTTGAAACCACATTTTTGACAATCTTAACAGAGATTTATCGTATAATCAGCAAGAAATCACTAGCGGCTGATGATGATGACGCCGATGGGAATTCAAGTCTTTTAAAAGGGACTAGAATTATCATTCCCAACGAGCAGGAGAGTGGGAAAAGAGGTGGATGTTGCGGCAAATCGTAATTCTAAAAGTGAAAGACAAAAAATTGTTTTTGTTTTTGGGTTTTTTTTTCCGCCTTATAAATTTTGCTCATGTTAGGCCATTTGTTCTTGAAACAAAACAATAAGCCAATGTTTTTAATAGAGAAAGAATAGTATGAGGTTGTAATCAAGAGTCCTCATTTTTAATTTACATACCACCATGATCTAGAAAAACCCACATTTTGAGTTTGTGATTGTTTCATTTTTATAGAGGAAGTGATTGCATGTATCTCTTTTTTCGTGTGGTGCACACGTTTTCATATATGGTGTGGTTAATATCTTCAGAGCATCCTCATTGGTAAGAACCTCTACTTGGGGTTCTTACACATTTAATATTATTATTTTTAATTTCATTTAACTAAATATTTAAAATTTAGATTAAAAGAAAAATTGAACTAGTTAAAAAGTGACACATGTATTATGGGTATCTTAATAAGATACTTGAGGTTCTTATTAGAGATACTTGGGGTTCTTATGAAGAACCTCTTCTCCTTCTCTCTCATACTTTTTATATTTTTTAATATTTTAATGTTAAGATACCCACTTAAGATACCCTTGTTGGAAGTGCTCTCACAATGACAATTGACAACCTGATGTAGTAATAATGGTGTAAGAGGTAGGTAAGCATCTAATCTATTAAAACAGGAAGGTTTACCATGGTACATAAATGTTGTTCCCGAAATTTGCCCTTGATATTATTAGGATTTGTATCCTTCATTAAGGGTAATTAGGGAATATAACATTATCTCTACAATCCATGTTTCCAAACAAGACAATTATTAAACATGTAGCCAAACAACCAAAATCTAATGGGTCACACTTTCCTAATTAATTAAAATCAAAACAAATTAATTGATAAATTAATGAATAATTTATACATCAACTATTATATATAAATTAAAATTCTCTAATTTATGATTTAATTCAAAATATATTTATAATATATTTTAATATCTATTTATTTTGTTTCAAATATATATATATATACATATTACGGTTGATGTTTTTACGATTGTACTTTTTAGCAGGTTTTTCCATCAAACTGAAAAATATTTAATTAATTAAACGGGTTGAAAAATTAATTAGCCAATCTCGATTATAAATTTTCTATAAAAAATTTGCATATAGTAAATAATTTCAGCTGATATATTTTAAAATTAATAAAATATTAAAATGATTTCATACTTATATTATTCAAATATTTGAAGCGCCAAATTATACTTTATGTTTGAATGAAGTTTTTAACGGATAATTCCATCAAATTCGCAAATTATATATACGACTACAACATGTATTTTATAAAATAATATTTTAGATAAATAAAATAACAATTAAACATATACCACATAACTTTTACAATAGTTGTTTTCACATATATATATTTTTTCCAAACTATAATCTTACGATACAACACAGATTAAAATATATAATGCGAAATCGTTATTTTAATCTCTTAATCCTTACGATATATCTCTTTCAAATAACACATAATTCATTTAAAAAAAAATTAAATTGCTAACTCACTGTTTATAATGTTGGTTAAACAATTATAATCAAAATTAGATTACATAATTAAAAATCTAAATTACTATTAGCAAAATGAATAAAAAGTAAAATTTGTAAAGAAAATTAAACCCGCACTTTCTAAGTGCGGGTCAAAATCTAGTAATCAAGTTAAAACATTATAGTTAACTCTATAGTGAAACTGAATCATATGATATTTTACTGAAAAAGATGTGGAAAAGAGTATTGTTTTCAAAATATAGTGACTAAACTAAATATGCACAGCTTGAAATTAGACCAATTGGTAATTATTAGAAAACAGTGATTTTATATATCATAACCGATCATATAAGAAATCTTTCACTTCATAGAACATAAAAATAATAAAAAGTAGCAAATCAGACCATTTATTCTAAACTTTTGTTAGCTGTAATTTTTTAAAGTTGGCGTATTATGTGTTGTGTTGTGTCTGAACGATTCTTCTGTTATAAATAAACCGAAATATACATATAGAACTAATTAGTTGGAAAAAAATATATATATATTATATATATTGTTTTTTCAGTGTGGTGATCTTGCTTTGTTTAGAAAAAAAAGAACATATTTATTAAGAAGTTGTATTGGGATGTAAGATTGATCGATGTTAAAGTTAAATCTTATGGTTTGGATTTCTATTTGTCTTGTGTCTATGGTGATCCTATTCTTACAAAACGTAATATCTTATGAGAAAGAATACAAATAATAGGAACATCTAGACAAGGACTTTGGATCCTTATTGGTGATTTTAACGAAATCCTCTCCAATAAAGAGAAGAAAGGAGGTCCGATTAGAGATGAACGGATTTTCCAAGACTTCGGGAACCTTTAACGGTACTTGTGATCTTACGAAACTTAAATACAAAGGCGATAAGTTCTCATGGGTTGGCAGGTGATACAAACACATTGTTTTAAGTTGTTTAGATCGAGTTACAGTAAACTCTTAATGGCTGACACTTTATTCTGCTTCAGAAGCAGAATTCTTTCAATTCAATGGCTCAGATCATAGACCAGTCATAACATCAGTTGCCTCAGAGATGACAAAGCGGAAGAAACACTTCCAATTTGACAAAAGACTTCTTGACTGCGATGACTTTAAATAATACGTCAACAAAGGATATAATTCACACACCGTCGTTATACAAGATCTTATTACGATTGCATCAAACACTGTCGTACAGAGATGACAACTTTTCGTAGAAATGCCAACCTAAATTCTGTGAAACATATCGTGGACCTTCATTTTGCATTGTACATAGCTATGGTGTCTTGAGATTCTTTACGAGATGACATTCCAACGTTGATGACAACTAGCATCAGCATACCGGGCAAAAGAAGTCTACTGGCAACAAAAGAGTCGTAATACATGGTTAAAACATGGAGATCGTCAAACACGATTTTACTATGTCATTACCAAGACACGCTACTCAAGGAACCAAATAAATCAAATTGAATATAAAGATGGAATTGTATATAGAGGAGATACATCATTAAGAACTCATGCATGCGTTTATTACAAGGAAGTATATACATTTAACGAAAACGTCACTGGAATTCACTCTTCGATGGCTTTGAAAGAAAAGTAACAGAGGAGATGAACACTACTCTAATACGACCACTGACTACAGAAGATGTCATTATTGCAGTTAAATCTATAGGTTCGGACGAGCACCTGATCATGATGGACTCACCGCTCGATTTTATCAAAGCTGTTGGGATATAGTCGGAGATGAAGTGGTACAAGAAGTTCAGATATTCTTCACTACTGCTATGATGAACGCGGATATAAACCAGACTCACCTATGCTTGATTCCCAAGTTGGATAACACAAAGACCTTCACGGACTTTCGCCCAATCGGACTTTGCAACGTCATCTACAAAATCATTTCAAAAATATTAGTGGGTGTTGGTACTGGATTTCCCTCTAGGAAATCCGTCCCATTAACAGACAATACAAAGGCCCGTAATTACAAGCCCGTCCAGAATCAAAGACAAAGAGGAGAGCCGACTCCTTTGTTGGGCCCAAGCGAATAAACACCCTGACAAGGCCCGGACGATGCCAAAGCCAGAGACAATCGAGCTCGAGCTCGGCAGAAGATGACGTGGAGATAGAGCAACTCGGTCTTCGCCAGTTCAACTGATCCACATAAATCTCGGAGATCGTTACGACGGCGAGGCCGAAATATCGGGACCAGAAGATCAAAGTCGAGACTATTTAAAGAAGAAGTGGCGATTCATTCTAGATATACCAACCTTGGCTAAGAACACTTCGACTAAATAGCTCAATTTCATACTTTGTACTCTCTTCTCGATTGTGTTAGTTCTATCTCGACGATCAATCTCAATAAAGTCTTTGATTCATAGGAAACTATACCATTTCTATATCCTAAAGTCCAAATCCACGAATACAAATTCTTAGTGTGAATCCCGTATCTCACATTTGGCGCCGACTGTGGGGACTATCTATAGCTTTTCCTATCTTAAGAATCAGATCCTAGATCCGATAGATCGAGATGAATCCCGACCAAACTGGCTCTCCCAGCGCCACACCACCAGTTGACCTCCCTCAAACGGTCGACAACGTTCCTCAGAGCACCACCGGGGTAAGGAACATGGGTCAGACCGATGGAGTGTTGACGAGCTCCGCCTCAGTCTCCACGACCTCGGCACCAGCCGGCTCTGTCGCTCAAACAATCGCGACGAGCCAGACTCCGACAAACGTTTTGTCAGGAACTAATGATCCGAGCAGAAAATGGGTGTGGATGAGAAACGATTCGATATCCGCCCTAGGAGGTGGATCTAGAATAACCAGACCTAATTCGCCACTACCCTCTGCTCCACAGAGACAAGGGCCAAACGATCTTGCCGAGATCCGTTCGATGCTCAGCCTGTTGGTAGATCGAACGAGAAATAACGAGGCAAGCGCAAAGGCCCAAGAGATCTCAAACCGTTCCCTGGCCGCGCAGCTCGATGAACAAGAACGGCGCCTTAACGCCCGTCTCGAAGAGCTCGCCAGCCAAAACCAAGGGGGTAGACCAACGCGAACTCCCATAAGTCCTCCACCGCGTACCCGCTTGGACTTCTCCTAGGTAGTAACTCCTCCGGGAGCGTCGGGAAATTTCGATAATACGTCAAATAGCGGCTTCCGCCCTACAATGACCCCTATCGCGATAGTTCGAGTTCAATGGTCACAGATTCAACCGGATCAAGAAACCGACCATTACCCGGGCCACCACCTTTCCCGAATAACTCTAATATCCGACCGAGGCAACTAGGAGGCTCTGCCTTCGCCTCGAGCTCGGGATTCCTTAACGGATCAAACACGGTACAATTCCGAACGCCCCAGATCGACCAAACAAAGTCGTATTGAGATAGTGTCCTGAAATCACACTTGTACTCACTCATGATGATAGTTGTGTGTCGAGATCAGACATTCGTATAATACTGGGCGGTTGCAATGTTTTGCTAGAAGCCTCTTGCAATCTATAAGTTTTAGACTTACTGCCAGTATTATATGATCCTATAGGGTCACACACCTAAACAAACTGGAAGCTAAAATATGGGAATGATCATTATGGTAATGATCATGTTAATGTGTATTGGATACACATTAATATCGAGCAAATGGTGTTGTGTCGATCGACACAGTATGTGTGTCGGTCGACACAGTTCGGGCTTTCGAACAGACGTTTCGATTTATGACTCAAACGAGACTGGCCCATTAAGAGTGATTCAAGGTCGAATAAAACTTGTAGGTTTCGACCTAGAACATCAACCGTCGTCTCTTTCTTGATAGAAGAGGCAGAAACACCAAAACTCAGAGATCCCATAGATCCGGCACTAGCATCCCGATTTCCAGGTTTGTGTGCGTGTGTATCTGGTAGAGGCGAAGCATCTGAGTCGATCACTGATCTCGTTCACCAATCATTCCGCTGCCAGTTCTAGGTAAGAACGAGGTTGGTAATTTCAATATAACGAACCCTAGATCCTAGGAGATCCAACAGTGGTATCAGAGCCTAATCCGATTAAGCAACCCTAAGTCTGAATTCCGAGCCTAGGATCTCAGGTTCGATACGGTTCCACACAACACCAGAAAGCCTATTGTGTCGATCGACACAGTTTGAGTGTCGGTCGACACATAACAAATTTGGCGGCTAGGGTTTTCACGAAGAAAACCTGAACGCCTACTGTGTCGACCGACACTCAAACTGTGTCGATCGACACAATAGGATTTCAACAGAGATTCAACCGCCCAGTATCATACAACCAGTGTTTTTAAAACCGGACCGACCCGGCGGTCGGACCGGATTGAACCGTGAACCGAAAGCATACCCGGTTTGGGTTGAGTATAAAACTCATTGATAGTTGAACCGGTTAAAAAACCAGGTTGGACCGCCAAAAAACCGGAAACCATCGACCCATTGAACCGTATCAAACCGAGTTTTATAAAAAATATTATTTTATATGTTGTTAATTACTTTTTCTTTCCTAAATATAACTATATTAGTTTTAAATATTTATTAAAAGTTAAGAATAAATGTACTATTATATCTTATTTCTTTTCTCTCAATAGACGAATAACATAAAAAGTAAAAACTATGCATCTAAGGGACATGATGTGTATGTTGGTAAAGTCTTAAAGAAAAATTATTCATTTAAGTCTTAACATTTTCTAAATATGTTGGAAAGTTGTTGATTTAACATCTAAACTTTTGAAGATTTTTTTAATAATTGTTACACATATTTTTTAAAATTGTGATTATTAAAGTGTCTTATTTTATAGTTTGAAATTAACAACATATTATATATATATATATATTTAAAAATTATCATCAAATCTGGTTGAACCCGTTCGAACCCGGTTGGACCATATTAACCCATGACCCAAAAACTTTACCGGTTCAGTCGCCGGTCCAGTTTTAAAAACATTGCATACAACCGCCCAGTTTAGTCTATTTAATCTAAGGCATTTAAATTGAATACTGATGAATTTGATTAGTTAATTGCCTGTTAAATCGTGTTTTCAAGAAATTAATCTCGAATTGAATCTCTGTTGAAATCGACGAACTGTTGTTATTGCACTGTGTCGATCGACACTAAGCTTGTGTCGGTCGACACGCCGTGAAACGCATAATAAAATTTAGGGTTTGTCGCATGGTGTCGATCGACACTAATCTTGTGTCGGTCGACACATCGCGAAAACTCGTAAAAGATATTAGGGTTTTCGCACATCATCGGTCGACGCACTGGGTGTCGGTCGATGCACCGCGAAAATGCGAAAGATTTGAAATCGCACTGTGTCGATCGGCACACTGGGTGCATCGGTCGCACAGACTATGCGTATGGATAGATTGGTTCAATTGGATTGAACTGGTTATCTCGCATGGTTATGTCGGTTTAATTCAGAATCCCTAATACTCTACTGTGTCGATCGACACAAGTTTAATGTCGGTCGACACAAGCCTTACGATTGGTTGAATCAGTTCAATTGGATTGAACTGGTTATCATGCTTGTTTAAGGAAGATAAGATCGGTTTAAATTGGATGAATTGGTTCAATTGAATTGAACTGGTTATCTCAATTAGAATAAACCGATTTAATTGGTTAATATCAGTTTGATTGGATAAGTCGGTTCAATTGGATTGGACCGGTTATCGCGATTAGTTAAAACTGGTTGAATCGGTTCAATTAGATGGACTGGTTAAATTGGATTTGACCGGTTATCCCGAATGATCTGAAGGTTGCATATCAAGAGTCGACCAAGTGTGTCAGTCGACGCATATGGTGACGATGCGAACCGTAATCGTTTGGTTTTGAACCAAATGATTAAGAAACCGAACCGAATGACCTAACCCACTGAAATTAGAACGATTAAAACTTAATTAAAATTAGAAGTAAAATGTTCTAAACCTGTCTAATACACATTGGATGTGTGTTAGATCAAAGCTTAATTTCAATAAGGTCAACTGTCAAGACTCATTTCGTTGTTGTGATAGTCTTGCCAAGAGCTTGGTGTCCACAATTACATGAGTAAGGCAGGTAGTAGTGTTGATGGTCTTGCAGTGCTTGACATCAACTATTACATGACCTAAGAGATTGAGTTACTAAACTTTTAGAGTTCCATTTCCTCAACTAAATATCAAGTGACCTTGATGTCTTGCCCAATCTTGTCTACTGTTAAGACACGTTTCATTGTTGGATAGTCTTGGAGTCCTTGGTATCCACAGTGACGTGAGTAAGGCAGGTGATCATTGATAGACTTGCAGTGCGACTGTCAATGATCACAAGACAGAAGAGATTGGTTTACTTGACTGGGCTATCAGAAGTTCTGGGCCCAGAGACGTCAGAGTGGATGAGACATGGATTGTCTCTTCTACGACCAAGAGTTGTACTGAGTACAATTAGCAATGGTTTGCTTACCTAGATTACTAAAATCTGGGTGATGACGAGTCGTCCACTCAGATCTTAGTGATGAATGGATCTTGGATCATTATATTCATTGAGGAAACATTGTTTGAATATAATGCGAGTTTTCTTATTGGATAAGATTCCTCATTTCCTGAAATCATAACTAGAATTTTCTTTGATTAAAATTTTCAGCCTATGTCTAAAACTACCTTCTCGTTGCGATCCGTCCTTGAGAAGGACAAGTTAAATGGATCAAAATTCCTGGATTGGTATCGAAATTTGAGATTTATACTCAAGCAGGAGAGTAAGGACTATGTTCTAGAGAAAGCTCTCCCAGAAAGGCTTGGGGCCAATCGCTTAAATGCAGTATATGATGCTTGGAATAAGCATTATATTGATGTGGTAGATGTGCGTGGTATGATGTTGGCTACCATGGTATCGGACTTAAAGAGTCAATACGAGAACATGGAGTCGCCAATAGAGATGATCACAAGCCTGAAACTGAAGTTTCAGGATCTAGCACGAGTTGAGAGATTCCAGATGGTGAAGTCTCTCACTGGGTGCAAGCTACCAGAGGATGCTCCAGTGAGTCCTCATGTCATTAAAATGATGGGTTACATTGATAACCTGGGGAAACTGGATTGTCCTGTCAGCTTAGAGTTGGCTACTGACATCATTCTGCAGTCACTACCGTCATGTTATTATAAGTTCATTAAGAATTATATAAAGAAAGGCTTGACGAAGAAGTTGACTGAGCTGCATGGCATGCTCAAGACAGCAGAGCAAAACATCAAAAAGGGTAAAAGATTTGAGAAATCTTGTGTTGACAAGGGTAGAGGCAGGGCCGTCCAGATTTGGAATCATGATAAGCCTGTGTCATCTTATAAGCCCGAGTCCGGCCCATATGGTGTTAGAAAGTGCTTCTACTGTGATGAGTATGGGCATTGGAAGAGAGATTGCATTAAATTCCTGGAAGATTCACAAGAGATGAAGGAGATGTATGGTACTTCTTCTTCAAGTATTGTGTTATTAATTCAAGTTCTACGAATGTATTGGATACTAGTTGTGGTACTGATATTTTGGAAATATGCAGGGCCTAAGCAACAGTAGAACGTTGAAGAAAGGACAAGTGGAACTGCAAGTCTGGTATAAAGCAATGGTTGCTACATGAGCCGTAGAGATTCTCCACTTGTAGGAGCCTTTCAAGCTTGGTTTTGAATTAAGTAATTGCTACTACGTACCTGCTTTATGCAGAAATGTCTTTCATTTTCTTGTGAGAATTTGGATGCTTTTCATTCTGATAAAAGACATGTTTTGCTCTTTTGATCTTAATGAAATATTATATGGTAGCACCCCTTTTGAAAGGGTTTTATATCTTAAACCAACATACGCTTAAATATAACATAAATATCAAACGATTTAAGTCTGATGACTTGAACTCGATTTTTCCTCAGCATAGTCATATTGACCGAATAGAGTGAAGCGGCTTCAGAAGTTCCATAGTTAGGGGCTTCAGGTTCATTTGATTGTAAATCAATTGAGACATGAATTCTGCTTGCTGAGCCAAATGACTAAGGCTTCTTTAGCAGAGCTAAAGAAACGGGCCAGAGGCTCGTTGGGCCTTACACATACTGATGTATGCGGCCCGATGAGCATTAGTGCCAAAGGAAAACTTCAATACTTCATTGACTTATTGATGGCTTTAATAAGTATGACTGTGTTCATTTGATGAGACACGAATCAGAATCCTTTGGAATGATCAAAGGAGTTTCAGAATGAAGTATAAAACCGATTTGACAGAAGTATTGAGATCCTCGATTAGATCGCGGAGGAAAATACTTGAGTCAATAATTGGGTGATCATCTAAGTGAGTGTGAAGTCATTTCACAGCTCATCTCTCTTGAAAACCTTGAATGGTGTTTCTGAGAGAATGAATCGGATCTTATTGGATATGCTCCGATTAATGATGAGTCACATGAATCTTCCATTATTCTCTTAAAACACGCTCTAAAATGAACATGTTTACGCTAAATAAGTTTTCTATCAGAATCAGTGAAAAACACCACATTGGATGTGAACTGGGTGATTTCCAAATATGTTTTCTGATTAATTGGGATTGCAAGGTTTGTGTGAGGCAGTTGTCAACAAACAAACTTGAACCCAAATCTGATAAGTGCTGATTCGCTAGTTGTCATAGGGAAACCGAGGCTCAGTACTTTTGCAACCAATCCGAGAACAAAGTATTGTTGTTCGGAACTCTATCTTTCCAAGAAGAACAGTGGGAGTAAAAGTACAGCTCGAAGAAATTCGAGAAACACAGGAGGCTGCTCAACCTGGTGAGAGGAACAGCGGTTTGATATATAAAGTGTTGTAGGATCTGAACCTGTGGAGCCTGAAATTCGCAGATCCGAAAGGATCCGTCACTAACTCGAGAGTGATTTCTCGTAGCCGATTGTCGTGATCTATTGATCATCGAAAAGTGACGGACCTGCGAAATTCAAAGAAGCGAAGGTGAGCCCCAACTCCAAAAAAATTGGCTAGTTATGCATGTTAGTTTCACCGATCTATTCATAGAATGAAGCAAATATCTTGGAGTTGGAATCTGCGTTCTGTTAAAACGGTCAAAGGCTTTGACTCGATCAGGAACGAATAAAAACAATGCGTTTACAAGTAAACTAGTGGGAGCGTAGTTGCAATTCTCAAACTCTATGTTTAGAACGCACTTAATCTCATAAACGACGTTCTGACGCTAAAGTCTTGTCAAGATTTGGGTCGGAAGTAAAATTTAACGATGGACATGGGAGAAGCCGCGTAAGCTCTTGGAATATGGATCCATTGAGATGGATCAGAAGAGCTAATTGGATCGTGTCAGAATCCTTATGATTATGAGGTACTGGACAGTTCCAATATGCATGATTCCAAGGATGGCTTCATACCAAAGGTCCCTGATGGACCAATCCAAGCCGCATCCGCTAGTCAGGGACCCGAGCCTAACAACGACGAAGATTGGAGAACTCCGATCATTCGATACATCACAAACGGCGAAGTTCCCGACGACAAATGGGAGGCACGAAAACTCAAAACACAGAGCGCAAGGTACTGCGTCACGCAAGGAGAGCTCTTCAAAAGGAGTCTCTCCGGACCTTACCTTAAATGTCTTGACAAAAAGCAAGCCACGGCCGTGATTACACAAACACACGACGGATCCTGCGGAAGCCATTCCGGAGGACGAGCATTGGCCGTGCGAATCGAAAGGCAAGGTTACTATTGGCCGACAATGGCCACCGAATGCGAATCTTTCTCCAACAAGTGCGATAAATGCCAAAAGCATGCTCCAATTATCCACCAAGCATCGGAAAAACTCTCCTTTATCTCATCACCATACCCATTCATGCGATGGGGGATGGACATCGTGGGACCGCTAGTCGCATCCGGCAAAAAGAAAGCTACACACCTATTGGTGATGAAGGACTACTTCACTAAGTGGATTGAAGCAGAGTCGTACCAAAAAGTTAAGGACGTTCACGTTAAGGAGTACGTCTGGCGAAACATCGTTTGCCGACATGGATTACCCCACGAGATCGTCACCGATAACGGATCTCAGCTCATATCAAACACATTCAAAGAGTTCTGCAGAACTTGGAACATAAAGCTGACTTACTCAACGCCACGCTATCCCCAAGGGAACGGGCTAGCAGAAGCAGCTAACAAAGCGATTATGAACGGTCTCAAGAAAAGGCTCAACGAGCGTAAAACAACCTGGAGTGACGAACTCCCAGCCGTACTCTGGGCCTACCGGACTACCCCCCCCCCCCCCGCAAATCCACTGGCGAGACTCCCTTCTTGCTGGCTTACGGAATCGAGGCGGTAGTACCAGCCGAAATCCTCGTATCAAGCATCCGCAAAGAAGAATGCCCATGACAAGAGGAACTTAAAAACAAGATGATAACTGACGAGCTCGACCTCGTCGACGAAAGAAGGAACCTCGCATTAGCTCGACTCCAGAATTACCAACAAGCCGCAGCTCGCTACTATGATTCCCGAATCAAAACTCGAAGGTTTCAAGTAGGAGAGCTCGTCTTACGGAAAGTGTTCGACCATAAAAAGGAAGAACACGCTGGAAAGTTAGGAGCAAAGTGGGAAGGTCCTTACCAGGTCACTGACATTGTAAAGGACGGGGTCTACCGACTCAAGTCGTTATAAACCCAGAAACCTGAACTACGACCTTGGAACATCATCAACCTCAAGAAGTATTTCCACTAGGAGTACAACAACATAATCGAACTACGAAATGGCTTGATCACCTTAAAAAAGGGTACGTAGGCAGCTCGACTTCGAGCGCAGCCGCCCCCCCCCCCCCCCCCCCCCCCCAACACGAGCTTCTACCAAGCTCATCGACTTCTGACGAAGTCGTACTAGCTTATATTTGTGAAATCGAAATAAGTCCCTTAATCCAATGCTTCTTTCTGTCGTAAAGGTTAGAGCCATTGCGAAATACCTCATCATAACATTCCCAGAAAGCGATATGAAATTATCGCTTCGAAAGCCAAAGCGATATGAAATTATCTCTTCTAAAACAAACGATATTAACTTATCCTTCCGAGCGACCTGAAACGGCCTCCCCCAAAATCAAGTGATATGAAATTATCTCTCCAAGAAATAAAGTGATATGAAATTATCCCTTCAAACAAAGCGGCCTAAAACGGTCCATCCAAACCGAACGAACTGAAATGATCGTCCCAAAATGAGCGACCTAAAAAGGTCCTTCCAAATCGAACGAGCTGAAATGATCGTCCCAAAACAAGCGACCTAAAACGGTCCCTCCAAATCGAACGAACTGAAATGATCGTCCCAAAATGAGCAACCTAAAAAGGTCCTTCCAAATCGAATGAGCTGAAATGATCGTCCCAAAACAAGCGACCCAAAACGGTCCTCCAGATTCGAACGAACTGAAATGATCGCCCCAAAGAAAGAGATCCAGAATGATCTTTCCAGAAAATACAATTCTTCTAAGCCTTATACGGATTAAAAGAATTGGGGGACTACCCCACCCCTCAAGCAAAATAACGAGGTCAAGACAGCTATTCAAGCATGCAACCTCTACATACACTCCAAATTGGATATTTGTAAGTTTTCTTCGATCTGTTCTCATACTTAATGCTTCTCTTTTCAATTCAACGATTAAGCCTGAATCTTACGTTACGAAGTAGTCGCGCCTCAGACTATTCCTGGCGAAAAGCTCGAGCTCAAATGCAATTGACTTAAAAGTTCGCAAAGAACTACCTAAGGCAATTCAAGATAAGTTATCTGCTCGATTCCTCTGGAGAAATTCGAATTGCCACAACGGCTTGAATTTTATGTTAAGGCATAAGAACAATAAAATCTATGCTAAGGCATGAAAGATTCGAAAGCAATTCATAAAGAAAAGGACTCAATGTCCTCAAGTCGAACGAAAGCCCACTAAGGGCAACACCAGAAACAAAAAGAAAAGCCCCCTCGGGCAACAAAAGTCTGGAAACAAATCAAAAGCACACTTGGGCAATAACGAATAAAGAAGGAGGAAAGACTAGAACTGCTTGGAAGGAGAGGAAGCTTCGTCTTGATCCTCCATCTGGTCATCAGTCGTCCTGTCCTCCTCAAGTCGACCCTCGCCCTCGTCGCTAACACGCGAACTAACTCCGGTCGGAAGGTTTGATCCATATTGATCAAGACGAGCGGCCGCCTGGTTCAAAGGGCGCGCCAAGACCACGGAATCGTCCAACATCACCGGCAAATTAAGTTTGCTGATACTGAAGTCCGACACCGCCGCGGCATTCATCTCCTCCGTGGCCAACCTTTTCTTCTCGGCCAAGTCCATCACCTCCTTGGTCAGATCAAGTTCGCCAAAGGCAAACTCAGCGATAAGCGCAATATTGGCCAAAGCCTCCTGAAGCCTCATCTCGGCGCTCACAGCGACCTTCCTTTGGCTCTCCTTCGCCGCAATCCCCTCGAGGATCCTGAGGTATTCACCGTTCAGCCCCTTCCTAGCCTCATGAGCCGCCACCTTGACGTCAAACTCTTAGTCGGCAAGAGCCTTGTCCAGATCGCCCTGACATTGCGTGGCCCGCACATCCGCAACCCGACCTGCCTCAATAGTGGTTCGACTCGCTTCCTCCGCGACCGAAGTCCGAGCCAAGGCACCTTGCAACTGCGCATCCAGGTCACCCGCCTTTTTCCGTAGCTCTTCCTCCCGAGCCAAGGCCCCCTGCAACTGCGCTCTCAGGTCCCTAACCGTCTTCTCGACGGTATCGAGCTCACTCGCCTGCGGCACCTCCCGCAGCTCTCGTTCAGCCCTAGCCGCAAACTTGTTCACAGCCTCCAAGGCCTACAAAAAAACGAAAAGTGAGCATAAAACATATCAAAAAGCGAAGGAAGAAAATCTTCACCTTCCCAGAAGCCGCCATCATCTCGGTGTAAACGTCACCGAGAGCCATATCCCCGACAGCCGGGAGTTGAACACATACGGGCTTAAAATGCCTCAGCAGATAGGCCACACCCGTCGGGTCATCCGCAATTGGACAATCTTTCTGGTGCCTGAAACGCCAGTTGAAAGACCCGGAGGACCCAGAAGAGGCAGGTCGAGCCTCAACACCATGGTTTGATCTCCTCGAGCTCACCTCCGCGTCAGTCCTTTGACGCTTCGCCGCCGGGGGAGGAGGGTCGCTCCGGCTCCGGCCGTTTGATCCCCTCGAACCATTCGACCGGAAGTTGCGCAAAACAGGCTCACCAGACGGGACCCGAACCGGTCCCTGAACAGGAGGTAAATCCTCCACTACCGCATTAGCCTCTCCGGACCCTGCGGCCTTGGGGAGAGAAACCTGAGCAGGGTTCGGAGGCAGAATCGAAGGAGGAGGAGGAGGCCCCTTGTCCATGGAAAAAAGAAGGGCGTTGCTCAAGTCGCCAGCCTTCATTTTCTTTGCCAGATCAACGGGATCCTTCCCGTTCCGACGACTGCTAGATCTTCTCGACATCTTTTCAAGAAAAGGGTTGCTTGTAGTAGAACTATCGTCCGAAACAGGTCAATCTGCAAATAAAACAGATCCGGGTCAGCCCAGCAAACGGAGGGCATATGGCGCGATGACCCTCGGACAGACTAACCAGAACACTTACTCTCTCCAGTCCGCTCAACAATCTGACGCGGATCCCGAACGATTCGAGCCGAAGTGGGCTGGCAAGGGAAGCGTGATTCGTCTCTCGAAAGACGAGGTTGGTGCGAAGGAGGTTGTCGGGCCGCAGGACCTAAAGCAGCTCGGATTCGCTGGTCTGTAAAGTTACACCAGCGGATATCACCTCTCCGAAGGCGAGCTATCAAACTCGATGTATCTGGATTCGAGGATGGTGACTCAAGAGTCTATGCAAAGAAACCAAAAAGATTGTTAGCAGATGGCTCGATGTCGATAGAAAATATCGAAGCAACCAGAGAAACCAATAAACCCTATAAGCTAACCAACGTTGGTTGCCCATCTTGTCGGGATAACCGAATAATCGAAATCCTCAACCGAGTGATGACTGATCCTGAAGTAAAAATATTTACTCTTCCATACATCCCTCGTCGGGATCTCATCAAGGACTTTTCCATGGCGAAGAGAGAGGTAGTAGGTCCCGGGAAAACGAGTATATGTTTTACCGAGCAAACCCTCATCAACTCCTCGACCCTGAAGTTGATACCCTCCTCGACGGCTCTGACCCCGAGACTGATGACGTACCGAACAAAGTTCGGGGTCATCTGATGAAAGGCCAGCTGAAGCTGGGCCAAAACCCATGAGATAATGCGAGGGATCGGGAAAAACAATCCGCATTTATCGAAATAGGTATAAGAGGCACAACAATGGCCCTCGACGACGGTTTCTGGGGACATTCCCGACGATGGGATAAGTATCTCCACCTCCGGCATTTCACCCGCAACATCTGTATGTGGTCGGCAGTCAAACTGGACGGTGGATGGGGACCAATCGGCCCCGCCGCCACGGTTGAACTTGCCTTGACCGCACTCTTTCGAACCATGATAGTTCGATGTATCAGGAATT
Organism: Orychophragmus violaceus; assembly: GCA_030180135.1. Classification (NCBI taxonomy): domain Eukaryota; kingdom Viridiplantae; phylum Streptophyta; class Magnoliopsida; order Brassicales; family Brassicaceae; genus Orychophragmus; species Orychophragmus violaceus. The sequence goes on from CM058240.1 coordinate 89,885,512, forward strand.
TCTTTCGAGGAAAGAGGAAAAATGAAATCTCCAGAGAGAGAAAGTCTCAGAACGACGAAAAAGAGAATACGAGCGAGAGGCAAGAAGAGGATATAATGAGGGAGAAGAAGTTACCTTGACGATTCGTAGTGTGAGCAGTAATGGGAATCGTGCTAGGTAACTTCCCTTTTTAAACTACCTCGTGCTCGAGATCCGTGGGATTTTTGGTATCCCACAATCCCAACCGCTCGATTCGAAATTGTAAATGATTACGAAAAAGATCGAGACAGTTGTGATCCTTCGGGCCTGTGCGATCTCAACCGTTGATATAAGATCTACAGATGAGGCGAAAATAATCATTAGGTTTGTCACATCCAAGGCACGCACCTCTTCCCAAGAACGTCCACCGCCCATTAACCTCGACTTCTCGAAATCAATGGGCTGGGGGGCTATTGTTGGTACTGGATTTCCCTCTAGGAAATCCGGCCCATTAACAGACAATACAAAGGCCCGTAATTACAAGCCCGTTCCAGAATCAAAGACAAAGAGGAGAGCCGACTCCTTTGTTGGGCCCAAGCGAATAAACGCCCTGACAAGGCCCGGACGATGCCGAAGCCAGAGACAATCGATCTCGAGCTCGGCAGAAGATGACGTGGAGATAGAGCAACTCGGTCTTCGCCAGTTCAACTGATCCACACAAATCTCGGAGATTGTTACGACGGCGAGGCCGAAATATCGGGACCAGAAGATCAAAGTCGAGACTATTTAAAGAAGAAGTGGAGATTCATTCGAGATATACCAACCTTGGCTAAGAACACTTCGACTAGATAGCTCGATTTCATACTTTGTACTCTCTTCTCGATTGTGTTAGTTCTATCTCGACGATCAATCTCAATAAAGTCTTTGATTCATAGGAAACTATACCATTTCTATATCCTAAAGTCCAAATCCACGAATACAAATTCTTAGTGTGAATCCCGGATCTCACAGTGGGCAGACTGGAAATTTATTTCAACTCCATCGTATCAGAAGCACAAGTTGCTTTCATCCCGGGCATATTGATAACTGATCATATTTTGGTTGCCAATGAAATGATGCACTCTCTCAAGAGTAGAAAATGAGTTTCACAGACATATATGGCGATCAAGACTGATATCTTCAAAGCTTATGATCGAGATGAATGGCCCTTCTTAGAGAAAACTCTTATTGCCTTTGAATTCTTTGAAACTTGGATATCATGGATAATGGCCACGGTAAGTTCAGTCTCTTATTATGTTCTTATCAATGGCAACCCTAATGGTTCAATCGTTCCACAACGAGGATTAAGACAAGGCGACCCTCTGTCTCCATATCTTTTCATTCTTTGTGCGGATGTAATGAGTCATCTACTCTCAATAAATGCCAAGACATGGAAGCTAAAGGGTATTAAAATAGGGAATGGGGTACCAACAGTGACCCACCTTCTCTTTGCTGACGACTTTCTCTTCTTTTGTCAAGCTAATCAGAAGAACTGCTCAACTCTCAAAGCCATCTTCAATGAATATGAACAATGCTCAGGTCAGATGATAAACCCTGCTAAGTCAACTATTTCCTTTGGATCAAGTATGAATTAAAGTAAAGTTAGGAATCGAAAATCATGGTGGTGGAGGTAAATACCTTGGCCTACCAGAACAACTCAGAAGAAAAAAGAATGACATGTTTCGTTATCTTGTGAACAATGTCAAGAACCGCACGAATGGATGGAGCGCAAAACAACTTACACTATATTTTCCATGTCTTGCTTTAAAATCCCAGCTCAGATAATCTCGGATATTACAAGTCTACTTCAAAGGTTTTGGTGGGAAAAATCAACGGATAAAAAAGGAATATTGTGGGTAGCATGGAAAAGACTTCAGTACTCCAAGAAGGATGGTGGATTGGGTTTTAGATATCTAGAAAAAGTCAATAATGCACTACTTACTAAGCATGCTTGGCGTTTAATACAGAATCAAGATTGTTTGTTCTCTCGGATCTTCAAATTAAGATACTTCAAGGATTCATCGGTCTTAGATTCTACAAGCAAAAGGAAACAATCATACAGATGGGATTCTATCTTATCAGGCTTACAAATCATTAAGAAAGAAACTAGATATCTAGTTAGATATGGGAAGTCAATACGTTTGTATGAAGATCACTGGCTCCCAACATCGACTCCAAGGAAAGCCTCGGCTATTCCTTCGGCTGGGAACTTGTATGTCTCTGATCTGATTCAACAAGATGGTGATATCTGTGAATGGAATCTAGGACTCGCTGAACATGTATTAACATCTGAAGATCAACTTCTTATGACCAAAATCCACCTACCCAGGAATAAGTACACTAACCAAATCGTTTGGAGTCAAGAGAAAAGAGGCGTATATATTGTTAAGAGTGGTTACAAGTTCGCCATGGATCAGATGCGACAAAACTCTCATGTTCCACTACCACCGTCTGGATCCCCGAAGTTGAAGAACAGAATTTGGAAACTAGACATCATATGCCGAAACTCAAACACTTCCTATGGAGCATTCTCTCCAAATCACTACCTACAACAACTAGATTATCCTCTAGAGGTATTCCCATGGATACATTTGCTTGCGATGTTGTATGGATGAAGAAACGATCAACCGCACACTCTTCACATGTCCTATCTCATTGTCTACATGGAGACTTGCTCAATTACCCTGCTCAATTACCCTCAGACTTTGATCAAGATAATCTCAAAAAAAATATTTAACTAGTACTTAACCTCCATGACCATGATAATATAGCTCCAATTTAGAAAATCTTTCCCTTTTGGATTCTTTGGAGAATTCCAAAATCAAGGAACAACCTACTCTTCAATAAAAAAATCACCAACACCGTCTAGAGAGGTAGAAATCGTATATGCACATGTATCGGAGTGGATTTCAATACTTTCCTCTGATTTTAACCAACAAACCACTGTCTGACATATGCATTCGCAGCATTGGCAAAACCAACAATTGGCAGCCTAAAATTCAACTATGATACTTTCTTTAAACCGGCTATTGGGAGACATCATGTTGGATGAATTTTATGATATCAGCTAGGTAAACTGATTTACCGGGGAAGCACATATATAGGGCTATGTAGATCAGCACTAGAAGCTGAATCCAAATCACTCTTAATAGCGATGCAATCTGCTTCCTTAAGAGGTTTCCAAACCATAATATTTGAAGGTGATTGTAAACAATTGATCCAAGCTACAACAAGTAAATTAGGACTTAGCAACATCGAGATATAATACATCTGCAGAGATATTCACTGGAGGTATTCAACTTTCAAAGATTGTACTCACAACCATATCTATCGGGAGGCAAATAAGACAGCCCATCTCATTGCGAAATATGGAGCTCTACATCAACTAATTGTTTACTTTAGTTACTCAATTCCTGATTGGTTATTTCAACTGTTATATGATTCATTTTTTAGTCGACAATATAATATTAAGCAGGTCCATTGGGAAATTTGTCCACAGTACAAATATGAAGATTTGAAAATAAAACAAACCAATTGGGCTGAACAGAGGCCCAAATGTTCGGTTAACCTAAAGTTTTATGGATCGAAACACGTATCAAGAGATGAGTAACCATAATTGCCACATGTCACTATCTGAAGGAATCAAGACATGCAGACGTCCGACAAGAACTCCGGCACCGAGCTGTTGCTATCGCCGCTTCATCATTGTAACTGATGCAATATAAAAAAAAATGGAGTGAATCAAGGTCTTCAATACATAGGTTTATTATGAGAATCTCAGCCTTATAACTTCATAAAAAAGTCAAGGATTCTCATTCAATGGCAATGGCTAAATTGGTGGCAAGAAGACTAATATTTGATTTAGCTAAAATTTCTCTTTTTGTATAAATGTAAATCATTTCTTTTAATGTATTTTATTGTAAAGATCACCTTGTAAGAGCTATAAATCTCAATTGTTCTATTGTAAATATATAAAATATTTGGAAAATAAAAGAGTTCTCTCTTCTAAAGCTTTTATGCTTTGTTCTTTGTTTCTCTAAGTTGTGCGGATTCCCTTTCTTAGAAAACATTATGAATTTATGTCTTATGTGTGGATTCACTAAGGCTTAGATTCATGAGCTTATCACAAGGGCTTTCACACCCTTGAGTGGCGTTCTACGATCCACCCATCGCTTCCTTTCCATCCATTATCATTTCAGAGAGTTACTTGAGTACAACCGGCTCGATCCATCCTCATCCGCGCGCGTTCGATCATTAACCAGTCCTTGGAGAGTGACTTGAGTCCAGCCACCGACCTCCACGTATATCCCGTAGGATCCTACCTCCGGATTTTACATCATTAAATCTGCCAACCGAATCCACAAAATCCACCGAAATGCCACCACATCTGACGGAAACGCATGTCTTTCAGCAACACTTAAACTGATTTAACCGCTTCATCTCTATATATCTACACTCGAGAAATCCACAGATAGGTAAAAGCTCTGTCGGACTCGTACAACTCGTTCGGGTAACGGACACACCAACCAAAAGCGTCCGGTGAGAAGCTTGAAGAGAAACATGAACAACCAACATCACGAGGGGGAAGAAGCACCGTGGATTACGAACTGGACGATTCCTACCGAAATCGAAAAGTCCAGCACACCGGAAGCAAAAGTCCGAGACCAACCTCAGAAGCAAAGGCGGACAAAACTCTTGTTATCTTACACCAAAAGGAGGAGGTCACCACAGAAAATTGAAAAGCAGACGAAATCAAAAGTAATCAGACCGTCGGTATGGCTAAACGTCGATCACCGTCGGCCGGAACTGAAAATCTTATGTGAAACTCCGGTAGAGAGAGGTTAGAGCGTAAATAATATATATTCAGATGGATAATGACAACATGGATTGGGGCCCAAATATGACAGTGTGGCATCACATCATATGATTAATTAATAAACCCACAATTTCTCTCGCTCTTGTCTGGTTTTCCTATTTCAATCGTATCTCCCATTGGCCGGTTTCTTCACGCTTCCCTTATGACCTTTTTACCTATCTTCTTCCTCGATTTCTCTCCGTCCATTCTCAAAATTTACGTTTGCATTCAATTTCGTAATTTTGACTGCCAAGTCAAAATCTCCGATGATTCAGAAATAAATAAGGGCTATTAGATTTAATCTTCTTCACCAGATCTGAAGCACCCGATGTAGGAATTTCTAGCAGTTCTAATCAGATTAGCAACCCTAGTCTGAATTCCGTAGCCTAGGATCTAGGGTTCATGTTATATTGAATCTACAGATCTCGAAGTTACCTGGCGATTAGCAGCGGAAGGGTTTTGCAAGTACTCGAGATTCTCAGCGCCTCAATTGCTGCGCCTCTACTGGTATCCACACGCACACGACCTGAACAGTTGGGATGCTAGTGCCTTTTGAGATCAGATCTCTCGAGAGGTTTCTAGTTTCACTTTGTGGCTATCAATTAGGTCAGCGGTGGGTGTAAAATTCGACCATATATCTTATATATGTTGACTCACCGAATAACCAACGATTGAACCGAAGTTAATCTGGCCATTCGCGATCTGTGTCGATCGATGCACATTCTGTGTCGATCGACACTGCCTCAGAAACTCGATATTGAATGCATATCAAATATGCATTTATCAGATCATCACACTAATGATCAACCTCACATTCTATTTTCAGTTTGCTTAGGTGTGTGACCCTGTAGGATCATATAACACTAGCAATGGGTTCTAAACTCATTGATCATAAGTGGCTTCTAGCAAAGCATTATGATTGCCTAGTATTATATGACTGTCTCATCTCGACAATACAACTCTCACTTAGAGTAAGTACAATAGATTTCAGGACATTCCCAACAATCTCCCACTTGTACTGGAATCATCTATTCCCATAATCCCTTTGTATCTATATCTCGATATGGCATAAGGCAAGAACTGTGTCATCCTTATTGGGCTAGATCCGATTTATACTGATAAGACAAACGACTGACATTCACCTCGTTTGAGCGCGGCCACGCATTTCCAGTATCAAATCTTTGATAGGCCCTGAGATATTTGTCTCCTGTTATATAGGAGGTACAAATCCCATCTTGTTCCATCCATGTTCCTTTCACATTTCATGATACGCCCAATCAGTGTCTTTATAGTCACCAGTTACGGCTGACGTTTGACAAAGTCAAGACGGACCAATCCACATGTAAGAAATCATGATGGACTCAGGTCTAAGGACTATACTCTATAGTCGTAATGAGAAACTCTTATGACACTCATATAACTATCTTGTAGAGTTCCCATCAATGGGTCAAATCCGATCTTGTGTTATCTAACACATATCTATGTGATTGACTCTAATACTCTTATTAATGACTTCATGAAACTTAGTCTTCAGTCACCTCACATACTAGTCTCACACGGTTGTTAGTGTCCCACTTTAACAACCTCGACCAGGGACCATTGTAATTTATGTCATTTATTATCTATAGGGTTTCATGATCAAGTCACATACTTGATGGCCTATAAAATGTCATAAATTACTTTGGGACAATTATTTAATAACATAATTAAATAATACTTGAAACAATTTCATTAAAATAACATAACCTAATTATGTTTTACGAACATCATGTCATAACTAAAAACCAAATACAACTCCCACTGAAATCAAGATCATATCTTAAGAAATCTAATGCCTATAGCAGCAGTATGACTCTCATGCTTAGGCCTTGGGAGAGGCTTGGTCAGAGGATCAGCAACATTCTCATCCGTTGGGACTCTGCTGATCTTCACATCTCCTCTGTTAATGATATCACGGATAAGGTGATATCTCCTCTCTATGTGTTTGAACTTCTGGTGTGACCTAGGTTCCTTTGCTTGCGCAATGGCTCCATTGTTGTCACAATAAAAAGCCACTGGCTCAGAAATACTAGGAACCAGACCAAGTTCAGTGATGAACTTCTTGATCCAAACAGCCTCCTTTGCCGCTTCAGAAGCAGCGAGGTACTCAGCTTCAGTCGTGGAATCTGCAACAGTGTCCTGCTTGGAACTCTTCCAACTAACTGCACCGCCGTTCAGACAAAAGACGTAACCAGATTGTGATCGGAAATCGTCTTTGTCCGTCTGAAAACTTGCGTCTGTGCCACCACTTACTACCAGCTCATCACTTCCTCCGTACACCAAGAATTTATCCTTAGTATTTCTCAAATACTTCAGAATGTTCTTGACAGCTGTCCAGTGGCTTTCACCTGGATCAGATTGGTATCTACTCGTCATGCTTAAAGCACAAACAACATCTGGACGAGTACAGAGCATGGCATACATGATGGATCCTAAAGCCGAAGCATAAGGAATCCGACCCATGCGTTTTCGCTCAGCAGGTGTCGCAGGACACTACTTCTTGCTGAGACTTATGCCATGTGACATTGGTATGAAGCCCTTCTTGGAATCATGCATATTGAATCTGTGTAAGACCTTATCGATATAAGTATCTTGACACAATCCAATTAGCTTATTTAATCTATCTCTATATATTCTTATTCCAAGAACGTATGCGGCTTCTCCCATGTCTTTCATTGAAAAACAACTTCCGAGCCAAGTCTTGATAGACTGCAACAACAGAATATCATTTCCGAGAAGGAGTATGTCATCTACATACAATACGAGAAATGCAACTGCACTCCCACTAGTCTTCTTGTAAACACACGGTTCTTCTTCGTTTCTGATGAAATCAAACCTTTTGATTGCTTCATCAAAACGAAGATTCCAACTCCGTGATGCTTGCTTCAACCCATAAATGGATCGATTAAGTTTGCATACCTTCCTAGCAGCATTAGGATCAATGAAACCTTCAGGTTGTGTCATGTACACATCCTCTTCCAGAATTCCATTGAGGAAAGCTGTTTTCACATCCATCTGCCATATCTCATAATCATAATGAGTGGTTGTTGCTAGGAGAATCCGAATGGACTTAAGCATAGCGACAGGGGAATAGGTTTCATCATAGTCAATACCATGAATTTTTTTGAAACCTTTTGCCACCAACCTTGCTTTATATATCTGAATATTTCCATCCACATCAATTTTCTTCTTGAAAATCCATTTACACTCAATGGCTTTTGCACCATTGGGTAAATCGACCAAAGTCCATACTTTGTTCTGTGACATGGATCCCATTTCGGATTCAGCGGCTTTCAGCCACTTTTCGGAGTCAGGGCTCATCATTGCTTCTTCAAAATTCGCGGGCTCGTCGCTGACAATGATCAAGAGGTCATGACAATTGGTTACGATAAATGCATATCTCTCAGGCTCGTGACGGATCCTTTCGGATCTGCGAATTTCAGGCTCCACAGGCGTGGGTTCTACAACTCTTTGTAGATCCAACTGTTGCTCCTCCGCAACGGGCTGAGCGGTTTCCTGAGGCTCTCGAACTTCTTCGAGTTGTACTTTACTCCCACTGTTTCTCTTGGAAAGAAACTCTATCTCAAGAAAAACGCAGTTCCGAGCAACAAACACTTTGTTCTCGGACTGGTTGTAAAAGTAGTAAGCCTTGGTTTCCTTAGGATAACCAACGAAGTAGCATTTATCTGATTTGGGTTCGAGCTTATCTGTAATTAACCGCTTAACATAAGCTTCTGATAGGGTCATGTTTTAATCCTATTCTACTGCAAGTGCACAGTTAAGTGATTGTAGTATATAGGGTATCGAATCCACAAAGACTCTAGTCCCGATAGATTAGAACTATAGGAATTTAAACTAAGAAGAAGGCAATTTGTAGTAAACTAAATAGCAAAGCGAGAAAGTAAACAAGTAGCAGATTATCGGTGGCGAAAGCAGTCAATTAAAGGCGCTAAGTCTAGGGCGTTCTCAGGAAATCAGACAAGCAGACAAATCAATCAGTCAGGATCTAATTAAGCACAGTTCTAGAACTCAAATCACGGATATAGAATTAACCAAATCTCTTTGCGATAATTCTCTAAGTCTAAGTGCAGCAATCCAAATTCCTTTGCAATTACTAACATATTAAACCAGCATTAATTTCAAGTTCGATATTTTCACAATTAAACTAAACCAAATTCCTTTGCGAGAAGTTTAATTGCTCAACCTAAATAGTTCAGATTCTAAACCACACTCTCGTGTCGTATTTAGCAACCTAAGATCTAGATTCTAATTGATCAGGTTAGAACTAGCATTAAACTCAATTTAGATCGAAGAACATTCTATTCATGTGAATCCTTAACTGAATTAAACAAGTCTAGCAAGTCATGAAATCCTTAATGAGAAACCCTAAACCTAACTATGAATCTACTCAGACATAGAATATGAAAGCATAATCAATGAATTAATAGAAATCATAAAAGAGATTAAATAAATAAAGGGGTTCGAAATCTTCTCCAAAATAAAGTGAAGTACAGGATCAGATCAGCCCCAATAGCTCTAAAAACTCTCTGCTCTTAATTATGAAAGCGTATGTAAAATAAACACCAAAATCCTAATTATATAGGCTTAATCTCGGCTGGGGCTTCTTCGTAAATACTGGAAACTTCTGGGCCAAAGTGCAAAATCTTGAATCTTCATTAAACCGCTGAATCGGCCCAACTCGCTAGTGTGTCGATCGACACCAAATGTGTGTCGATCGATGCATGATCCCAAAATCGGACAGTGAGCTCAATCTCTCGGCCAAACACTCCAAAAATCCCCAAAATGCTCCAATATCTCCAATTCTGCTCCAAACCTGATTATACCTGTAATAGACTCTTAAAGAACACAAAAAGACTCTAAAACACAATTATATCGTGGCATAAAACCGGTAAAAACCATGATATATCAACTCCCCCACACTTAGCCTTTGCTTGCCCTCAAGCAAAACAGAGAACTAGAATGTTGTGAAGAGGTTTGAAAACTCTTCAGAAACTCTTTTCATCCTAGAAGCAGCAACACTCAGATTCCCCTTAGTAAACCACATGAAAGAATCAACCCGCAGACATCAAGACCAACATATACTTCCCCCACACTTAGCAACTGTCCTAAGTAAACTCCACAATCACATTCACGCATTCAAATTCTCCCTACTAACTTCTGCAAGTATTTAAGTGCGGTCTCACCTAAGGAGTATCGATCAAAGGCACATGGACTCTTACCTTATCAGCTCTAGACCACCATACTATCTTCCTCTAGTCCCTTTCTTCTCTTTTCCTTTCCTTAGCATTCTGATTTTTCCCATTGGGTATCATTTTATTTTTTTTATCAGTGCTCTTCCTGTTAAGGGGTGTACTTTGGACACATTCCATGGATGCACAAGATATGAAAGTTGTAGCTACCATTCCCATGACCACTTCGGAGTTACTAAATCATCCTCAGTTTATTATCTTTCTTTTTTTTATGGAAGGGGAGAAGGGAACTAAATAGGACAGGTTTACAGGCTGTGTCAGAACTAACAAGGGAATCCGACACAAAGTATACCAAGCCCTTAGGTGAGAAATCTAAGTCAGTATTAAGTTTGAACTCAGTAAAAGGATCCTCTGATACCTGAAGTGATGTGGGTGTTCTCAGTAGGTTGATCCATGTCTGGGTTTTCTAATAGTCAGAGATAATATGCAGTTTCATCCCAATGGTTACTTAAGTTCCTGCAAGTGCTGCTAATCTTCTCAAAAAATCATTGTTTCTTACTTACAAGTTTTGACTCAATAAAACAAATTTTGAAAATTTTAACTGACTCTAAGAAAACAAAAAGAAAGAAGTTAGTAGAACCTCCCCCCACACTTAAGACACACTGTCCCCAGTAGTTGATATATCATGGTTTTTACCCAGTTTAGACCATGATATAGTTGTGTTTTTAGAGTCTTTTGTCCTTGTTTAGAGTCTTTTACAGGTTTAATCAGGTTTGGAGCTAATTGGAGATATTTGGAGCATTTTGGGACTTTTGGGACGTTTTGGCCGAGAGCTTAAGTCACTGTCCGATTTATTGATCATGCATCGACCGACACACCTTGTGCATCGGTCGACACACTAGCGAGATGGGCCGTACACGTCGGTTTAATGAAGATATGAAGATTTGCAAAGAAGCCCAAGATAGTTCCAGTATTTACACAGAAGCCCCATCCGAGATTATGCCTATATATACTAGTTTTTGGTGTTTATTTTACCTACGCTTTCATACTTAGAGCGAAGAGATTTTTAGAGCTTTTGGGGCTGATCTATTTCCTGTATTCACTTATTTGGAGAAGATTTCGAACCCCTTTATCTATTTAATTTCTTATATGCAATCTATTATTTCTTTGATTATGTTTTCATCAATCATGTCTGAGTAGATCCATAGTTGAGTTTAGGGTTTCTCACATAGGATTTCATGACTTGCTAGACTTGTTCAAATTCAGTTAAGGATTCATAACTATACCTGTTCTTCAATTTAATTGTGCTTAAAGCTAGTTCTAACCTGATCAATTAGAATCTAGATCTTAGGTTGCTAAATACGTCACGGAAGTGGGGTTTAGGAATCTGAACTAATTAAATTGGGCAATTAAACTATTCGCAAACGGAAGTTTGGTTTAGGGTAATTGTGAACATATCAAACTTGGAATTAATGCTAGTTTAATCTGTTAGTTCTCGCAAACGAAAGTTTGGTTTGCTGCACTTAGGCTTAGAGAATTATCGCAAAGGAATTTGGTTAATTCTATATCTGTGTTTTGAGTTCTAGAACTGTTCTTAATTAGATCCTTGCTGAATGAACTGTCTGCTTGTCTGATTTCCTGAGAATACCCTAGGCTTGACGCTTTTAGTTTATTGCTTCACAACCGTTAATCTCTGCTACTGTTTACTTTCTTGCTTCGCAATTTATTTACTTCACCATCTGCTTATATCTAGTATTAATCTCTACGTTTCTGTTTCTATTGAGACCAAGTGTCCCTGTGGATTCGATACCCTATATACTACTTTGACATTGATGTTCACTTGCAGTTTAGAATAGGGATTAATTCTTGACCTATCAAGTTTTTGGCGCCGTTTCCGGGGACTCTTAGAGTCTTCGATAGCTTAGAGATTAGGGTTTTACTAGGATTTTTTGTTTTCTTTTCGTTTTTGCCTTTTTTATTTTTGCTGATTTATTTTTCTGTTTTCTCTGATTTCGCATTGCATCGATCGACGCTCTTCTTGCATCGATCGACACACTTCGCAGAATCACCAAGAAAACTAAGAGATCATCAGGACGATGTGTCGGAATGATATTTTCAGCTCAGGGATTGACAGTTCACAGATAGCTGGGTCGAAGAACCAAGTTGACTCTCTGCATAGTCTTCTACTTGGAAAGTATGCACAAGAAGCTAACCACTACGTTGAAGGAACTGGATTCTATAGTCACAGATCTGCTTTTCAGAAACCCTTTACAAGGAGTTGTAGTGTTTCTTCTTACCAAGCACCGCCTGCACCTACAGCTCATGAGAGCAGAATGGAAATCATGATGGAGCAGTATCTTGAGAGACAACAACAGATTGATATGTCCTTCAACTCAAAGATGGATGCGTTGTATGAAGACTTGAATGAGAAGTTCGAATCTTTGAGCACACATATGGAGGAGCTGGATGCAGCGATAGAGAGGCAAAATGAAGCTAAGAGAGCTGAACGGAAGCTGCACATCAATGCTGTGAACATAAGGGATGAGATTGACTTGCTAGGTGAAGAAGAGAGCATAATCTCGGATTTTCTGGATGAATATTGTCTGCCTGATACATGCACCGATCGACACCCCCTCAGTGACGATCGACACGCCATTCTGACGGCAATTTCGAGTTCTTTCGAGAAACAGAATCGCCTTGCATCGATCGACACACATCACGCAACGATCGACACAGAACGCAGACATGTCCAGAAAACTGCAACAGTACCAGAACGAGTCTACAAGCCCCCAGTGCCATATCCTAAGGTTCCTAAACCCTCCAAACAAGAGCTAGAAGTGGCTAACTGCATAAAAGTGATGGATAAGAAGGTGAATAAAACACCACCAGTTGAAACTTCGCGAGTTCATGAAAAGAAGGTGATCTCCACTGATGGTCATCTGAAAAGAGAAGTTCAGATTGGTAGAACTACAGTATCTGATAGTGGAGAAAAGAAGATCGCGGTTCCTCTTGAACCTGCTCTAACATCTTCAGTACCTGCAACTGCTCATAAGCAGAAAGCTCCAGACATCAGATATACATCAAAGGTAAGGTACAAATCACCTAAGCTTAAACCTTCTGACCACATTATTTTGAATGCAGGAAAACGCAGTAGACCGTCCAAGCTTCGCTCCCGCCCTGATTCTGATTACTCATTCCTTGGAAGATCTCATGATCTGAATGCTTATACGCCACCTTGGATGAGGAGACATTCACAGAGACACTCAATGAAACACCACATCCCGACACTACGGCCGGAACGGCCGTTCCATTCACTAAGTAATCCGACTTGAGGTTCGTTGTCAACCTCAAGCCCATTTATTCCATACTTAGTCAAATTCGAGCTTAAATAAATTCCATTCATTTCATTTCCATTCAATCTTAACAAAGGCAATAAAGGCAAATAGACATTTTATTAATCAAACCAAGGTACCAATACAATGTGAGTCAATCGCATTATGCTAATAAAGTATTCGGTCCTAACAATGTCTATCTAAACAACACACCACTCGTCCACCGTCTTGGTCCGCTCCTAGGATCGATCATCCTCATGATCGTCCGCATGTCCTGAAACGCAAATATCACATTAAGTATGCTTCATAAGATAATTAAACCAACAACTTAGCATTTAACCATTCTATATGAACCCATGCAACAAAGAACCCTAAACCATTCTAATTCCTCTAAGTCGGCCAAGTTTTCCTTAAACGGATCGCGTCACGTCATTCCGGAACCGCGGCCGTAACCGCGACCCATGACCATGCACGTCCGTCTATCGGCCACGATGCGCGTCTCGGCAGTACGTCCATCCGCGTGGACGGATCAGTACATGCGCGATACGCCAGTCGCGTCCGACCTTACGCGCTATCGCGTACGGATGCTCGTCCGGTACATGCGCACGTCCGTCCGTAAGGACTGTGCCGCTGTCCGTGTCGACGACATCGCGGATAGCGATACGCGTCAGTTCGCCCGTCTGTCCCGATAAGCGTATGCCCGATGATCGATGTCCGCGTGACGCGCATTCATCCGGTTGGACTATGCGAACGTCCGGATACCGTCCCGCGCATATGGCCGTGAGTCGATCCGCGCATGACGAGCGATCGTCCATACGGACTTCGCGTATGCTCGGCTATCGTCCCACGATTATCCCGCTCAACTGGTACGAACGGTCGCGACTCTTCACCGCGAACGGACGCGATGGTTCCGCGAACGGTTGCCATCGGTTCGTTGTCGCGATGCTTGGTCCGCGACTGCCGGTGACTCGCTTGCGGTTCACGATACCCGCGAACGTCTCGGTTCCTTCCCGAACCGCTTGTGCCTTGACCAACCCGTTCCAACGGTTATGTCCCGGCCATCCTTTGCGATAACCGTACGATCATTCCGCGACCCGATTGTCTTCCCGACAACCGTCCGATCGCCCGTCTACGAGCCTTCCGGTCCTTAGCGCAAACAACGCTCACGTTGAACCGTTGAACCTGCGATCCCGGCCATGGCCGATCGCGTGATAGGTTAAACCCGCCAATCCCTAAAACCGTATAGCCTAAGCCCCGGTTCTAAGATTCCAGAATTAGGAGAAGAAGAAGGGAGTAATCCGGCCACAACTTAACCGGCCCAAAGGCCACGGTTTGACCCAAGGCCGAGAGAAGATAGGGACTCGGACTAACCTTTGCGGTCGTGGTGGACTTGCCCGGATCACGGCTTGTTTCTCCCGCCATCACGCTTCCTTAAGCCGCTCCAATACACCACCAAAACCCTTGAACACACGCCGACTCTCTCTCTAGAAAACCGGCCACAAACGCCTCTTTCTCTCTCTAGGTTTCACTCGGTTTTATGGCCTTTGCCTTTAAGAAATTCTGGATTTCTTCCCTTGTGAACTTGTGTGCGAAAATGGCCTCCAAGGCTTCTATTTATAAGCCTTAGATCGCCCCATAACCGCCCATGGCAATGGTTGCCTTTGGAACTAGCGAATGGACACAAGTCCCTTGGTGGCCATTCGCTTATGGGCGCTAAGATCAGCTAGTGACACTAGCTGATCAGCTCATTCCACACTTCACACTTCAACCGAGCTGAGCCGAGCTACCCACACTCATTCCAGCTGATTCCCGATTGATTAAGCTCCATTCCAGCTGAGCTTAACCTAATTCCGTCCATAGAACACTTCCCCTTTGGCCATCTCAGCCTTAAGTTCGTGTTTCTGGTCCTATGGACGCCCAATGGCCCGTAGGCCGGTTCGGGGATGTTACACTCAAAGTCTCTGTTGAAACCTCCATGAGTTCGATCTCTTTCTGATAGGTCAAGCTATTGACCTTAAACAAGCGCTGGGTGGGAGGCAACCCACCATTAGGTACTGATGTTTTTCTACTTAATTTTTGGTGTTTTTGTTAGGATTTTACGTTTGTTTTTGTTTCTGGTGAGTTTATGTTTGCAGGTCTCGGTTCAATCGCAGTGCAACGATCGACGCACTTCTGTGTCGATCGTCACAACACGAAAGGAATCGCACTGCAGCGATCGTTGCGGTCCTGAGCAACGATCGACTATACACGAAAATCGCCTAGTAACGGTCGATGCACTTAGTGCATCGGTAATTGCCTGAGCGACCGAGGTAACCCGACAGACATAATTTCACCTTTTCAATTTTTATTTTCTTTTTACCGATCCTTCACTGGACACTACTGGGGACAGTGTGTTTTAAGTGTGGGGGAGGTGCTACTGACTTCTGTTTTCTGTTTTCTTAAGAGTCAGTCCGTTTTTCAAAAAAAAATTTGTTTTATTGAGTCAAAACTGTTTAAGTAAGAAACTATGATTTTCTGAGAAGATTTACAAGACTTGCAAGAACTTAAGTAACCATTGGGATGAAGTTGCGGGATCTATCTCTGACTATTAGAAAATCCCATCACAGATCAACCTACTGGGAACACCCACATCACTTCAGGTATCAGAGGATCCTTTACTGACTTCAACTTTAATACTGACTTAGATTTCTCACCTAAGGGCTTGGTATACTTTGTGTCGGATTCCCTTGTTAGTTCTGACACAGCCTGTAAACATGTCCTATTTAGTTCCCTTCTCCCCTTCTGTAAAGTAAAAAAAAATAATAATAAACTGAGGATGAGTTAGTAACTCCGAAGTGGTCATGGGAATGGTAGCTAAAACTCTCATATCCCATGCATCCATGGAATGTGTCCAAAGTACACCCCATAACGGGAAGAACACTGATAAAAAAAAAAATGATACCCAATGTGGGAAAAATCAGTTGTTAAAGAAGGGAAAGAGAAGAAAGGAACTAGAGAAAGATAGTATGGTGGTCTAGAGCTGATAAGGTAAGAATCCATGTGCCCTTTGATCGATAATCCTTAGATGAGACCGCACTTAAATACTTGCAGAAGTCAGTAGGGAGAATTTGAATGCTTGAATGTGATTGTGGAGTTTACCTAGGACAGTTTCTAAGTGTGGAGGAAGTACATTGTGGTCTTGATATCTTGTGATTGATTCTTGCAGTGGTTTACTAAGGGGAATCTGAGTATTGTAACTTCTAGGACGAAAAGAGTTTCTGAAGAGTTTTCAAACCTCTTCACCATGTTTTAGTTCTATGTTTTGCTTGAGGGCAAGCAAAGGCTAAGTGTGGGGGAGTTGATATATCATGGTTTTTACCCAGTTTAGACCATGATATAGTTGTGTTTTTAGAGTCTTTTGTCCTTGTTTAGAGTCTTTTACAGGTTTAATCAGGTTTGGAGCTAATTGGAGATATTTGGAGCATTTTGGGACTTTTGGGACGTTTTGGCCGAGAGCTTAAGTCACTGTCCGATTTATTGATCATGCATCGACCGACACACCTTGTGCATCGGTCGACACACTAGCGAGATGGGCCGTACACGTCGGTTTAATGAAGATATGAAGATTTGCAAAGAAGCCCAAGATAGTTCCAGTATTTACACAGAAGCCCCATCCGAGATTATGCCTATATATACTAGTTTTTGGTGTTTATTTTACCTACGCTTTCATACTTAGAGCGAAGAGATTTTTAGAGCTTTTGGGGCTGATCTATTTCCTGTATTCACTTATTTGGAGAAGATTTCGAACCCCTTTATCTATTTAATTTCTTATATGCAATCTATTATTTCTTTGATTATGTTTTCATCAATCATGTTTGAGTAGATCCATAGTTGAGTTTAGGGTTTCTCACATAGGATTTCATGACTTGCTAGACTTGTTCAAATTCAGTTAAGGATTCATAACTATACCTGTTCTTCAATTTAATTGTGCTTAAAGCTAGTTCTAACCTGATCAATTAGAATCTAGATCTTAGGTTGCTAAATACGTTACGGAAGTGGGGTTTAGGAATCTGAACTAATTAAATTGGGCAATTAAACTATTCGCAAACGGAAGTTTGGTTTAGGGTAATTGTGAACATATCAAACTTGGAATTAATGCTAGTTTAATCTGTTAGTTCTCGCAAACGAAAGTTTGGTTTGCTGCACTTAGGCTTAGAGAATTATCGCAAAGGAATTTGGTTAATTCTATATCTGTGTTTTGAGTTCTAGAACTGTTCTTAATTAGATCCTTGCTGAATGAACTGTCCGCTTGTCTGATTTCCTGAGAATACCCTAGGCTTGACGCTTTTAGTTTATTGCTTCACAACCGTTAATCTCTGCTACTGTTTACTTTCTTGCTTCGCAATTTATTTACTTCACCATCTGCTTATATCTAGTATTAATCTCTACGTTTCTGTTTCTATTGAGACCAAGTGTCCCTGTGGATTCGATACCCTATATACTACTTTGACATTGCTGTTCACTTGCAGTTTAGAATAGGGATTAATTCTTGACCTATCAGTAGTGTCAAGCGAAGGATTGGCAAAATGAAAGAAAAATTTGTTTTAGGAATGGTTGAGTTATGTCGGATATTTTTACCTTTGTCGCTCAGGCATCGATCGTTGCACTAGGTGCATCGACCGTTGCTGTGCGATTTTTCGTGTATGATCGATCGTTGCTCAGGACCGCAATGATCGCTGCAATGCGATTTCTTTCGTGTTTTGACGATCGACACAATAGTGTGTCGATCGACGCACTGTGATTCGTCGATCAGCCAGCAAGTTAGCAGGTTAGTCTGTTGGTTTTTATCAAATTTTGAATCTTGCAAGCTGAAAACACTGAAAACAGAGTAAAATCAAGGCGACCAATGTATCAAATCAAGCACAACCATCCAAACATAGTAAATCCTAAGAATCAAAATAAAAAGTGCAAAAGAAAAGAAAAAGATAATAGAGTACAGAACCGAATGTCTAGAGATGGAGGCTACGCTCACTCGCTATCATCATCATCTATCCAACCATAGCGCTCAGTGTCACTGGCGGCTGCAGGAGAACGCTGTCTACGACGTCTGTCAGGGACGGGCTGATGAATCTGTGGCTGTCTCCTGCAAGTGCAGCCACGCATCCACTCTCAAATGGTCTTCAGTATCCCATCATTGCGCTCTCTCCACTCAGCCACAGACATGTCTCCCAAAGGAACTGCAGGAACAGGAAAAGGGCCAATGTCATCAACCGGGGCAGCAGCAGGCGCAGGGGCAGAGGAAGATGAAGCTCGTGTGGAAGGGTCTCCCAGCGGATGAGCCATAGAAGGGACTCTACGCTGCTCGGTCTCAGGAGGCTGAAATCTCAGGGCCTCCAGTGTATCAATCTATGTAAATGCAGGAGCAGGAAGTTCCAAACCACACTTACCAGAGCTCTGATCATGGTAAACCAAAATGCACCCCTCCTTGAGCCAGGTGGCGCTCTGCAAGTGGCTGAAATCAAGGAACTCCTTGGCTGTGTTACACTCTGTGTCCTCCAAGGGAATCCCGCAGTGCATGAAGATGGGAGTAAGCAGGCTCCCCACTGTCTCAGTAAGCACACCATCAAATGGCTTCAGCTGCAGGTCACATAAGTGCTAAGTGAAAACAGCTCCCAAGTTGAGACCTTTAGTAGGATCTCTCACTCCAAAACCCTCAAACTGATCTCGCAGCCCGATAAACAACATCTCCATCTCATACTTGCGCATCTTTTTGGCCTCATACTTGCACAACAAACTCCATCACAAGATACGCAAGACATATCTCAGTACATGATGCCTCACCTGCTTCACCGGTGTAGTCCTCGAGTTGTATCGACCACTGCCAATACACTCCCAGAATACCCGAGCCTCCTCTGGATCCCACTCAAGTGGCATGCCAATGCGTCTTGGCTCAGTGCTGAAACCGTAGATCCTGCAGATATCTAGTAAAGGAATCCGATACATGACTCCTAAACTCATGAAGGTAAAGATACCTCCTGTAGCACTCCTGCTGTCTGGATCCGGGTAAACCACCCTGCAAGTGGCTAGCAACTATCTGACCAGCTCTGGGTACAAGTCATAAGGAAGCATAGGCATTGTCCCTAGACCAATGCCCTTGCACACTGCAAGTACCTGCTCATCTATCCCCAGACTCTTACAGGTAGAGAAGTCAGAAAACTTGGTTGGTTTAATAGTCATCCCACACCAACCATTGTATAGCAGCGTATCAAAATCATCCCACTGGTTAAGCAGTGGCTTCTCTGTAAAATCAGCAGTCTTGAGGAACTCAGCAATGTTCTGTGGCCACTGTCTGGCTGTCGGGATCGGTGTCTCATCTGCTCGGGGCCAAGGCAATGCTACTGCCGGACCAACTCTCACATAAGGCTCAGGTGGCTGTGACTCTCTATGGAACCACCATGGTGGTGGAATGTACTGTCGTGTGGCTGTTGCTGTTGTGGCTCTGCGCTTGCGGGGTTGTCTGCGAGATGCCATCTGCATTCAACAAAATTCAAACAATTAGTCTCGGCAATCTGTCTGTGAAATCGCGAAGCAACGACCGTTGCACTAAGGCATCGATCGTTGCAAGGCGATTTCTCATTATCGAACATATCCCCAAAATCGCAAAGCAACGACCGTTGCACAAGTGCAACGACCGTTGCACAAGGCGATTTCAGCCGCAATCAAAATCCCTAAAATCGTTCTAAATTCGTTCCACATTAGCACTAATCAGCCTAAAATCATCACCCACCATCCTAAATTTAGTCTAATCAAGCATGCAATCATCAAATTCAATCCAAAATTCTCAAATTCTAAAACCCTAAAAATGAATCCGAAAAACTTAAAATAGAGACACATTACCTTGGATTCGTGATATATGGGTTATAGGAATAGATTGAGAGTGTAAAATCGAGATAATAGCACTTGGAATTGAAGAAAATGATGAAGAAATGAGAGATTTAGCGAATGAGGTTCTCGGGTTGTACGGACAGTGAAAATGGAGAAGAAAAGAGAAGAGAAGGGTTCAAGGCATTTACCACGGTCGTGGGTGCAACGACCGTTGTTAGGTTGCAACGATCGATGCTGGTTGAACCAAATCGATTCCGGTTTAGCGCGCATACCTTAATTTTGCAATTGAACCAATTGCAACGACCTTTGCACAGGACCGCAACGATCGTCACAATGCGATCACCTCTCCTCGTCGAAATCTCCTTGCAACGACCGGTGCACAAGTGCATCGATCGTCACACATCTCCAGACTCGAGTTTTGTATCTGAAACTTAGCAAAAACAAACAAAAACGTGAAATCCTAAGAAAATTACCGAAAATAAGAAAGAAAAACACTTAAACCTAACAGTGGGTTGCCTCCCACTCAGCGCTTGTTTAAGGTCATTAGCTTGACCGGACGAACAAGATCAGTATGCTGGAGATCCTGACAGAGACTTTGATTGCCTCTGTGCAAGCCTCCTCATCCATGGCGGAGAATAAGCTGTATCAGAATGATCATGTCCAAGAAAAGAAGGAGTAAACGGCTCTCCAGGATCCAAAACCGTAGTGTGACTTGACTGCTCATCATCTCCATCCATAATGGTGAAGGTCTGTCCATCTATCAGTGGCTTGCGCAGCTTGTCCATCTCAAAATGCAGCGGCTCATCTCCCAGATGGAGGTCTATTAGACTGTGTCTAACATCTATCACTGCTCCCGCTGTAGCCAAGAACGGTCTACCCAGTATCAACGCATCATCAGGATCACTGTCATACTTCAGCACTAAGAAGTCTGTTGGAACTAAATAGTTTCCAACTCTCACCAGGATGTCCTCAAGGAGTCCTTCCGGAACTCGTATAGACTGATCAGCTAGGACAAGAGAGGTCCTAGTAGGAGAAAAATCTAGCATACCCAGCTTCTCTGCCACAGAATATGGCATAATACTTCCAGCAGCTCCCAGATCACAAAGAGAATGCCTAAAACTATCCTCAAAGATAGAACAACTCAGCACAAAAATCCCAGGATCAGGCAGCTTCTTGGGAACCTTGGTTAACAACACATCACTTATCTGTTGAGGGAGTACAATCACCCAATCTTTCAGCTCTTCATCCATAGGCAACATCTTATTCAAATACCTCTGCACACATGGGTGATAAGGTGGATCATCAGATGATGGAATTTCTTCCAACTCTTCACCAATCTCCTCCAGCTTCTTAAGCTCTTCAATCTCTTGCTTCATCACTTCAGACACTGATGGGTATAATCTAATGAATTGTGCATAAATCTCATGTTGAGTAATCTCAGAAACTCCAGGGAATAAACGATCAAGCTCTAAATCTGCATCAATACCATCAGCATTCGGCGAGTCTGTCTGTTCACAACCTGCATCGACCGACACTAGGGATGTGTCGATCGATGCAACACTGTTTTCACAGTTTCCACCCGAGAGATTTTCTCCAAAATCCGAAAATTCTGGCTCTTCTACCAACTCAGCTGTGGTTAGCTCAAATCCTTCACCTAGGTGAGATCCATCATCAATGTACACAGACCAGGCCTTAATATGGGTGTCTGCTACTCCTTTTCCCTTCATAGAACTGGAAATCTGATTCACCTGAGTATCAAACTGCTTCATATGAGTGTTCAGAGACTCAAACTTTCCATTGAGTCCAACTTCTTATTGCAGTCCACAGAAATCTTGGTCTGGCTCTCCATCAGCTGTTCCATCATTGCCTCCATCTTACTCTCATGAGCAGTGGCTGCAGGAGGAGTCTGATAAGATGAAGATCCATGGGTTCTCTGAGTACCTTGTCCAAAAGGTTTCTGAAAACCACTAGTCTGTCCAAAACTAGCTGAGTTCTGATTGCCTGTGAAGGCACTCTTTTGTCCTCCATTGAAGAACATGTTTCCCTGCTGATTACCAAATATGTCACCTTGGAAACCAGATCCTCCAATGTAATTCACATCTTCTTCCTGAGTGTCCTCCTCAGTCTGAATTACCTCAACATCTTGGGCAAAGTGGACAACTTTCTTACCAGCTAGAAGATTGCAAACTGTGTTCAGCTTAGATCTAATATCAGCAATCTGAGTTCTCTACACTTCCACCAGATTTCATCCTCCTCTCATCCATAGTCTTGCAATTGTTGCTGCTTACTAGGTTATCAATCAATTGCTTAGCTTGTGCAGGAGTCCTGGTGTTGAAATTTGCATTACTGGAGTTGTCCAGCGCAGAATGATATGGAAGATCTATGCCTCTGAAGAAGATACCTAGCAATGTGACCTCAGTGAATCCATGGTGTGGGCAGTCACGCTGGTACTTCTTGAATCTCATCCAGGCAGTCTTAAGAGGCTCAGTAGGGCCTTGGGTAAACGTCAGAATGTCCTGTCTGGACTGATCAGAGCGTGCATCATCGTAGAAGTGACGCAGGAACTCACTCTTCAGGGCTTCCCAAGTATCAAACTTCCCAGGTGGCAGTTGCTTCAGCCATGCAGCATCGTCTCCAGCGAGACTGTATGGAAAGAGCTTGAGAAACAGATAATCCTGGCAAACTCCATCATACTTCATGCCAGTGATTATATCTTCAAACTGATCAATGTGATCCATAGGCTGCTCCGTGGAATGGCCATGGAAGGCATTCTGTCTCATCAGCGAGTAGTAGATGGTTTTGATGTCAAAATCATTCCTCTCAAAACCAGGCATCACAAGAGCTGACCGGTTTGCATGAAACTCATCCGGTCTGTTGTAGTCAGCTAAAGTCCTCTCATGGACAACCATCTGTCTATTTTGGGCCTGTCTTTGACCTTGGTTCTGCTACTGTTGCGGTTGCTCAGGAGGATCAGGGATTACATTCCCTTCAGCATCAATCCGATGTCCAGCAGCATTGTACGGATTGTTATCTCGGTCCCTCAAGGGTACCTTGAGCATCAGGCATAATGATTACCTTCTGTACCACCATCCTTGCTCTTCTTTCTCTTCTGTTAGTCCTCTCTAGACGTCCAAGTTCTTCAAGTCCGAGATTAACGAGGTTCAAGTTCTGATTACTTCGAGTTTCACACGTCTGCATAAACTGTCTGTAATCGTCAAGCAACGATCGATGCTATCAGTGCAATGATCGATTCAAGCTCAGAATCGCCTAGTGGCGATCGACACAAAAGTGCAACGATCGACGCAAAGCGAAATCGGTACCTGCGACAGAGAAAAAACAGAGAAAAATTAGTAACTAAAAAAATAAAAATAAAACGAAACGAAAACAATAAAAAAAATCCTAGTAGAAACCCTAAGTTCGATCCTATCTAAGACTCTAAGAGTCCCCGGCAACGGCGCCAAAAACTTGATAGGGTCAGGTTTTAATCCTATTCTACTGCAAGTGCACAGTTAAGTGATTGTAGTATAAAGGGTATCGAATCCACAGAGACTCTGGTCCCGATAGATTAGAACTATAGGAATTTAAACTAAGAAGAAGGCAATTTGTAGTAAACTAAATAGCAAAGCGAGAAAGTAAACAAGTAGCAGATTATCGGTGGCGAAAGCAGTCAATTAAAGGCGCTAAGTCTAGGGCGTTCTCAGGAAATCAGACAAGCAGACAAATCAATCAGACAGGATCTAATTAAGCACAGTTCTAGAACTCAAATCACGGATATTGAATTAACCAAATCTCTTTGCGAGAATTCTCTAAGTCTAAGTGCAGCAATCCAAATTCCTTTGCAATTACTAACAGATTAAACCAGCATTAATTTCAAGTTCGATATGTTCATAATTAAACTAAACCAAATTCCTTTGCGAGAAGTTTAATTGCTCAACCTAAATAGTTCAGATTCTAAACCACACTCTCGTGTCGTATTTAGCAACCTAAGATCTAGATTCTAATTGATCAGGTTAGAACTAGCATTAAACTCAATTTAGATCGAAGAACATTCTATTCATGTGAATCCTTAACTAAATTAAACAAGTCTAGCAAGTCATGAAATCCTTAATGAGAAACCCTAAACCTAACTATGAATCTACTCAGACATAGAATATGAAAGCATAATCAATGAATTAATAGAAATCATAAAAGAGATTAAATAAAAAAAGGGGTTCGAAATCTTCTCCAAAATAAAGTGAAGTACATGATCATATCAGCCCCAATAGCTCTAAAAACTCTCTGCTCTTAATTATGAAAGCGTATGTAAAATAAACACCAAAATCCTAATTATATAGGCTTAATCTCGGCTGGGGCTTCTTCGTAAATACTGGAAACTTCTGGGCCAAAGTGCAAAATCTTGAATCTTCATTAAACTGCCGAATCGGGCCAACTCGCTAGTGTGTCGATCGACACCAAAGGTGTGTCGATCGATGCATGATCCCAAAATCGGACAGCGAGTTCAATCTCTCGGCCAAACACTCCAAAAATCTCCAAAATGCTACAATATCTCCAATTCTGCTCCAAACCTGATTATACATGTAATAGACTCTAAAAGAACACAAAAAGACTCTAAACACAATTATATCGTGGCATAAAACCGTTAAAAACCATGATATATCAACTTCACAACCCCAAATCTTCAGGAAAGACAGACTTGGAACATTTCCAGTCCACATCTCATGTGGTGTCTTTGCAACTGACTTTGACGGAACCCTATTAAGTGTAAACGCAGACGTTTCTAGAGCGTATCCCTAAAAGGATAATGGAAGAGAAGAGTGACTCATCATTGATCGAACTATATCTAATAAAGTCCGATTCCTCCTCTCGGATACTCCATTCCATTGAGGTGTTCCAGGAGGAGTGAGGAGTGAAATAATTTCACAATCTCTTAGATGATCACTGAATTCTTGGCTTAAGTATTCTCCTCCACGATCTGATTGAAGAGCCTTAATACTTTTGCCAAGTTGATTCTGTACTTCATTTTGGAATTCTTTGAACCTTTCAAAAGATTCCGACTTGTGTCTCATCAAATAGACATAGCCATACCTGCTGAAGTCATCAGTAAAGGTGATGAAGTATCGAAAATTTCCTCTGGCACTTGTGCTCATTGGGCCACACACATCGGTATGTATACGGCCCAATAGGTCGCTGGCCGTTTCATTTTGTTTGTTGAAAGGAGCCTTGGTCATTTTGCCCAGTAAACAAGATTCGCATTTCTCACATGATTCATAATCAAATGAGCCCAGAAGTCCATCACTATGGAGCTTCTGAATCTGTTTCTCATTTATATGGCCCAAACGACAATGCCATAGAAAGGTTTGATTCGTGTCATTTGACTTGAATCTCTTGGTGTTAATGTTATAGATTGGGGTGCTTTGGTTTAAAACATAAAGCCCATTCTCTAATGGGCTGCTACCATAAAATATATCATTGTAATCAAAAGAACGACATTTATTCTTAATTGAAAACTGATATCCTTCTATATCCAAAACATGAATAGAAATAATATTTCTGCTAATAGCAGGTACATAGTAGCAATTATTAAGTTCTAAAACCAAACCGGAAGGTAAAGACAAATTAAATGTTCCTACGGCTAATGCAGCAACTCTTGCTCCATTCCCCACGCGCAGGTCCACTTGTCCTTTCTCCAACGTTCTACTGTTGCTTAGCCCCTGCATATTTGTACAAATATGAGCACCACAACTGGTATCCAATACCCAAGAAGTAGAACCTGAAGTAGTAACATTTACTTCTATAACATAAATACCTGAAGACGAAGTCTCGAAAGTCTTCTTCTTCTTCTTCTTCTCTTCCAGGAATTTGTTGCAATTTCTCTTCCAATGTCCAAGCTCATTACAGTAATGGCACTTATCAGTCTCAGATGGGCCGGGCTTGGGTTTGGCAGATGGCGCAGGCTTGTCCTGGTTCTCAACCTAGACGGCCTTGACCTTTCCCTTATCCTTGCCAAGTTTCTTAAACTTCTTGCCTCCTTGTACCATAAGTACGTTTGGAGTGCCCTTCTTGATATTTGGCTCAGCTGTCCTGAGCATACCATGCAGTTCAGTCAACGTCTTCGTCAAGTTGTTCATGTTGTAGTTCATAACAAACTGATCATAGCTTGACGGCAGTGACTGCAGAATGATGTCAGTAGCCAACTCTTGGCTAATGGGACAATCCAGCTTCCCCAGGTTATCAATATAACCCATCATCTTTATGACATGAGGACTTACTGGACCGTCCTTTGGTAGCTTGCATTCAATGAGAGACTTAACCGTCTGGTACTTCTCAGTTCGTGCCTGCTCCTGAAACATACTTTTCAGGCTAGTGATCATCTCCATGGGCGACTCCACGTTCTCGTATTGCTTCTGCAAGTCCGAGTTCATGGTAGCCAACATGATACAAGTCACATCGACCACATCATTAGAATGCTTATCCCAAGCACTCCTTTCTGCATGTGGAGCATTGGCTCTCGGTTTTTCAGGGAGAACATTTTCCAGGACATAGTCCATCTTCTCCTTCTTGAGAACAATTCTCAAGTTCTGATACCATTCGAGAAAATTCGATCCTTTTAATTTGTCCTTCTCAAGGACGGATCGCAGGGAGAAAGTGTTGTGATGAGTGTTAGTCATAGCTTAGATCAAAGAAAGGAAAAGATATAGTTATGATGTTCAAGAAATGAGAAATCTTAACTATTAAGAAAACTCGCATTATATTCAAACAATGTTTCCTCAAATGAATATAATGATCCAAGATCCATAGCTTACTAAATTTGAGTGAGCCACTGGCTATCACCCAAATTTTAGCTATCTAGGTAAGCATAAACTTTGCTAGTTGTATCCAATACAACTCTTGGTTGTGGATTTACATCTCATGTCCAATCCACCTTATGTCTATGGGCCCAAAACGATTTTGATGGCCCATTCAAGTAAACCAATCTTTTGAGTCATGTAATTGTTGATGTCTTGCACTGCAAGTCCATCAACACGATTACATCCTGTCTTACTTATGTAATTGTGGACATCTTGCACTGCAAGTCTATCGCACAATGAAACAAGTCTTGACAATTGACAAGATTGGGAAGACATCAAGTATTACTTGATATTTTGGTTGAGGTTCGGAACCTTTAAAACGTTCAGTTTTATTATGTTTTAATTCTTCTAATTAAAATTGATTTATCCTGGTTTGGTCCTGTGATTTCAGGTTAAATAACCTAAATCAACGGATCTTGTGTCGACCGACACTACTTTAGTGTCGATCGATCCAGACTAACCAAAACTAATTTGCGATAGCCGATCAACCCAATTGATCCGGTTTTGTGATAACCGGTCTGCATCGATCGACACTACATTAGTGTCGGTCGATGCTAACCTTATCAACTCATTCACAATAAATCGATTTAGCGGTTTAACCAAGTTAGCTAACCGGTCCAATCCAATTGAACCGATCAACTTGACCGAAAGGTCTGTGTCGACCGACACAACTCTTGTGTCGATCGTCACAGTTAGGTTAAACCTAAGTTTCATTCGGGTTATCCTTATGTGTCGATCGACACCGGATTGGTATCGATCGACACACGGCGATAAACCCTAATAGTTTTTCAGCAAATAACCTAAACTAGATTATCATGATCAAAACGAGTATTAGCATGCTTGTATCAACTATACAGTGATCTAGATTCAACTAATCTAATCAACATGCTACTGATTCAATAGAACCATTGATACCACTGTAGGAATTTCTAGCAGTTCTAATCAGATTAGCAACCCTAGTCTGAATTCCGTAGCCTAGGATCTAGGGTTCATGTTATATTGAATCTACAGATCTCAAAGTTACCTGGCGATTAGCAGCGGAAGGGTTTCGCAAGTACTCGAGATTCTCAGCGCCTCAATTGCTGCGCCTCTACTGGTATCCACACGCACACGAACTGAACATTTGGGATGCTAGTGCCTTTTGAGATCAGATCTCTTGAGAGGTTTCTAGTTTCACTTTGTGGCTATCAATTAGGTCAGCGGTGGGTGTAAAAGTCGACCATATATCTTATATATGTTGACTCAAACCACGACCCGAATAACCAACGATTAAACCGAAGTTAATCTGGTCATTCGCGATCTGTGTCGATCGATGCACATTCTGTGTCGATCGACACTGCCTCAGAAACTCGATATTGAATGCATATCAAATATGCATTTATCAGATCATTACACTAATGATCAACCTCACATTTTATGTTCAGTTTTCTTAGGTGTGTGACCCTGTAGGATCATATAACACTAGCAATGGTTTCTAAACTCATTGATCATAAGTGGCTTCTAGCAAAGCATTATGATTGCCTAGTATTATATGATTGTCTCATCTCGACAATACAACTCTCACTTAGAGTAAGTACAATAGATTTCAGGACATCCCAACACCCGAATCCCAATCCATATTTTAAACCGCTATAATTCACCGTCTCGAGTTTCCTCAATCAGTTTGTTTTTTTATAAGATCAATTAACAATGGTGATGGTCAGATTGGGAATGCTCCATTATGTAATTGACCATGTTTATGGAGCGTTTATGCACTACACACGGATAACGCCACCCTTCTTCTCCCAAGGATGGGGTGGTCCGAAGCTGGAGCTGCTCCAGCGGATGGCTAAACAACTCTTCCTGATGTATGTCAAAGGTCAGAATTGGCCACCACCATTGGTTTTTACTGTGTGGAAGACTGTATGGGAGACAAAGACCGCTCGTCTCAGAGAATGCATTTTCCAGACTCCCTGCGACTACGAGATAACCGCTGCTTTGCCTTCGGAGTCTCGCACCGCCAAGGTTGCTTGGCTCGTCTTCATAAAAAGTTCCTCCACAGAACATGTCATGTGTGATTCATCTTGCAGGTACAACTATTATTTCATGTGTGGAATGGCTTGTTTAGTTGTTTATGTGATCTTGATTTGTGCACACCACTTTTTACTTGCTTGCTTGGGGTTGGGGTATATTACAATTGCTCTAAGTCTGTAAATATTATATCTTGCTGATAATGTGATGCACTATCTGTTGTAAGCATATGTGATCATACATATGATCGGAGATTGCGTTTGGGTGGACCGTTAGTGAAGCAAAACATTGCGACAATTGTGCTGAAAAGGTGATCAAAGAAACTATGCCTACATGTGATGAAAGCTTGAGAGCAAAAGCTTTTTGCTTTGACCGCTTTTGAAGCTTTTGGTATGTTTTTGATCAAACATAGATAATGCCACTGCAGCCCTTTCTATGGCTGAAGGCGTCCGTTTCTACAACGTGGAGCGAGACTTCTCTGTGTTAGTGTTCTACTTTTACTAGGGAGAGCAACAATCAATGAGTCTCGCAGTCTTATTCGTTGGCTAGAAACCGAGGAAGGCTTTTGGAAAATGGGTGTTTGTGGTATTAGTATGGGTAAGTTGTGAACAACTTGTGAGCCATTTCATTGGGTTAAAGTTTGTGTGGGAGCCATGTCTACAAACTGCATCCATCGAGGGATCTATGTGATTGCATCTCCATGTATAGATTGACTTTTTTATTGCATCACTAAAATCTGAAAGTTCTTAAAAATATATTAAGGAGGAGTACATGCTTCGATGGTTGGATCGCTTCATCCAACACCAGTTGCAACACTTCTGTTCCCGTCTCCGCACTCTGCAGTTGTAGCATTCTACGAATGAATACCAAAGTGTGGAACAACTTGCGAGGCACTAAGGAAAAAACTCGCATACCAGAAGATCACAATGACTCTTGATGAAATCAGTGAGCGGATGAGAACTGTTCTCTCCCTCACAGATGCCACTCGCTTCCCTATCCCTCAAAACCCTGATGTTGTCATCTTTGTTGCTGCAACTGTAAGTAGAGAACTCAATCCATAACTCAACAATTTTTTTATTGGAGTTACATTGTTGCCGTTGCTGATCTAATATGATTTTTATAGGATGATGGATACATATTGAAACACTTTGTATTAGAGCTTCGAAAGGCTTGGCCTGGTTCAGAAGTGAGACGGCTTACAGGTGGACATGTGTCCTCCTTTATTCTGCATAATGATGAGTTTCGGAGGCCAATCGTGGACGGTCTCGATAGAGTAGAGTGGAAGGAGCCAGTGTGACTTTAACAAGAACACAAACTAACATTAACACTTGTTATGGTACAAGGAAAAAAAAATATTTTTTCTCTAAAGAAAAAGGGTGATTGTAGTGTGATCCCTACTGTTCAACTCTTTACTTTTCTAAAAATTGTCGGCAACGTTTTTCCGACCGATTTGGCCATGGAAACGACCGTCAGACCACCGGCGCACTCTCAAATCAACATCCTCACTTCTGAAACTCCACATTCCCCCACAAAACTTCACCATCGTGAGCCAGAGAAGGAGAACTTTCCTCCATTATCTGGTAAAATCAAGTATGGTTCTTCTTCAAAGCAGGGGAAGTAATCTACTTGGGCAGGGGTTGTCAAACATTTACCGTCTCTAACTCGACACAACACTAAAGTCTCGATCATTGATGGTATGCAAACCGTGGAGATTCCGAAAGAGGTCATCGAGAATTCAAAACCACTTTTGGAAGAGTTTTTGGTTGGCCAATTTCTATCGACGGCTCCTCATGTGGCAAAAATCCACATGATAGTTAACAAAATCTGGCTTCTGAAACACAAATCCTCACTGATTGGTGTTTATGTCATGAACTCAAAGACGGTCAGATTCAGAGTAAAAGACCCTCAAGCACGATCTAGAGTGTTAAGGTGTGGTATGTGGAATATCATTGAAATTCCTATGATCGCTTCTTGCTGGAAGCCGTTGAAAAGAATCAGCCTGAAATCCAATATATGCCCATGTGGGTTCACATGAAAAATGTTCCCTCTTCGATGTTGTCGTGGGAGGGCTTGGGATTCTTTGCAAGTGTGACGGGTCGTCCGGATCGACTACATCCAGATACTGAATTATGCACAAATTTCGACAAAGCTAAGGTATTTGTTCATGTTGATATGGGAAAAGAACTTCTTAAATCACGTTGTTTTAAATCAAAGTCGGGCCTTGACATCAACATTGAGTATATATATATTCTTGGTTACTTGCGCGTTGTGAGCTTTGCTCAAAATGGGGTCATGTCAAATTTGTTTGCACAAAAAAGCAGACAAGCAATTGGACAAGAAAGTGGATGATAAAATCAAATCTTCAACGAAGGAAGTTCAGTTGTTAAGCATGCAAGAAGGGAAAGAAGATTTTGAGGTATCACCACAACTTCAGGAAATAATTAAAATGGTTGAGATAACAGAAAAAGTGAGATGGGTTATAGTCTTAATGTTGCGAATGAACAAATTCAAGTTGAAGAAGGTCTGATAAACATAGAAGATAAAACTCAGGAAGAACTCCTTCCATCAAAGCAAACATTATCCATGGCCTTTTCAGAAACATTGGTGAATGATGAAGAAACTAGTTGGATTGATGTCTCACCAACAAAGATAGGCAGGTCAAGTGAGAAGGTTCATACATAATCAATTGGCTATTTTTCTCGATTTCCAATCCTCAATGTGGAAGGTGAGGAGAATGGAGAAGAGGCAACAGAGGATAATGATGAGGAAATTGAATCACATGAAGAAGGGGAAATTAATCAAAATGAAGAATACAACTTGGACCAATCTAAGAAACTGCAGAGTGTTGTTCGTGCCTCATCTCGCTCAATGAAAGGTACAAACATATATCTCTCAGCTACTTACTTATCTACCTCAAAGGATTCCAAAAAAACCAAGCATAGATAATATGTCAAGTTTTTTCTGGAATATTAGAGGTTTTAATAAATCAATAAAGCATTATGTGGTGAGGAGTGGGTGAATAGTAGGTCTTTTGATTTTGGCTGCTTACTGGAGACACGAGTCAAAGAAAGTAAATTTCAAAGAATCGTATCTTCAGTGTTTCAAGGCTGGTCTTCTATGTCTAATTATGAATTTGGTAGATTGGGGCATATATGGATTGTCTGGAAAGATAACGTCAGATCCACGCCGGTTTTTAAGAGTGGTCAATTGATTGCTTGTTCTGTGAAGCTGATGGATGTTGAGGAAGAAGTGTTTTGCTCTTTTGTTTATGCTTTAAATTTTGCGGATGAACGAAAGGAATTGTGGATTGATATTCATGATCACTTCAGCTCGTCTTTATTCAAGAATAAGTCGTGAATTATATATGTGGACTTTAATGAGATTCTTGATGGAGAAGATCACTCCAACTTTGAGAACTCACCTAGTATAGGACCTGGTATGCGAGATTTTCAGAGTATAGTCAGTCGATGTTCTCTGCTGGATCTAACTTATCATGGCCCTTTATATACTTGTTGTAGTAAACGAGAGGAGGGGTTGATTTCAAAAAATCTGGACAGGGTGTTGAAAAATGACCAATGGTTGCGTTCATTTCCAACTGCGTATAGTGTTTTTGAGGCTGGTGGTTGCTCGGACCATTTGAGGTGTAGAATTCATCTCTTTGCAGAAACGACATCTGCTAGGAAGCATTTAAAGTTTGTTAATGTCTTGGCTGATTTGGAGGAGTTCTTACCGATGATAGATGATTTTTGGAAAAATTCGGATCCCATCTTCTTATCTACATCATCCTTGTATAGATTTTCTAAGAAACTGAAAGGCCTCAAACCTGTGATAAGATCCCTCGGGAAATTTAAGATGAGAAATATACAAAAGAAATCCAAAGAGGCATATGATCTGTTATGTGAGAAGCAAGCTTCTAACCTACTAAATCCCTCTCCGACGGGAGTTGAAGAAGAGAGAAAGGCTTTTCAGAGATAGGAGTTTGTGGCTGGTTTGTAAAGAAAATTGCTGCAACAACGGTCAAAAGTGAATTGGTTAAAAGTTGGGGATAACAGCAATCGTACGTTCTGTAATGCAGTTAAGGAGAGACAAGCAAGGAATGCAATTAGAAAAATTGTTTGTCGAGATGGAAACATGGTGACTAACGTGGATGATGTTAAGGATGAGGCTTAGGGTTTCTTTAGAGATTTTATGCAGTATGTGCCAGAGAATTTCGAGGAAATATCTGTGAAGAATCTAGAGGACCTTCTAAGTTTTCGATGTTCAGATATAGACCACTTGTTGTTAACAAAGTTTGTCACTGAGGAAGAAATCAAATGTGTATTATTTAAAATGGGCAACAACAAATTCCCAGAACCAGATTGTTAGATTGTCGAGTTCTTCAAAAAATCTTGGCTGATCATAGGGAGTGACTTCCTGGTGGCAGTTCAATCTTTTTTTGAGAAGGGATTTCTACATAAAGGGCTGAAATCGACGATTCTAGCTCTTATTCCTGAGAAATCAGATGCAAAAGAAATGAAGGACTACAGACCTATCAGCTATTGCAAAGTTCTTTATAAAGTAATATCAAGAATAATAGCCAAGAAGTTGAAGAACACACTACATAAGTTCATAGCTTTAAACCAGTCCGCCTTTGTTCAAGATCGATTGTTTATAGAAAATCTCCTCCTTAACACGGAAAAGGTAAAAGACTACCACAAGGATTCTGTTTCGTCCCTTTGTGCTCTCAAGATAGACATCTCAAAGGCATTTGATATTGTTGAGTGGCCTTTCCTGTTAAATACTCTCAAAGCTATGAACTTCCCAGCAAAATTCATCCACTGGATCTCTTTATGCATAATAACATCTTCCTTTTATGTGCAAGTTAATGGTGATCTTGCAGGATTTTTTAGAAGCGCAAGAGGCTTGAGACAAGGTTGTGCATTGTCACCGTACCTGTTCGTAATATGTATGTATGTATGTATGTATGTATTGTCAAAACTATTGGATAAGGCAGCAAATCAGAAGAAGTTTGACTATCACCCCAACTGTAAGAATCTTGGTCTCACCCACTTAAGCTTTGCAGATGACTTAATGGTTTTTTGGATGGGAAAATGCGGTATGTGGAAGGGATAGTAACTTTTTTTGAAGGATTCACGAGAATGTCAGGTCTGAGGATTAGTATGGAGAAGTCAACAATGTTCTTGGCTGGTATTAACTCGGTCTCCAGACATTTTATTTTGGATCGCTTCCCTTTCTCTCAAGGACAACTCCCGGTAAAATATCTTGGTCTACCTCTGGTTACTAAATGCATGATGAGGGCTGGCCATCTACCTTTGATAGAGAAAATCCGAAACAGAATCAGATCTTGGAAAAATCGGCAACTCTCCTTTGTTGGTAGTCTCCAATTGATAAAGGCGATAATTGTGAGTACTACAAACTTGTGGTTTCAGCTTTCTGCCTTCCCCGAGACTGCCTAAGAGAAATTGAAAAGTTATGCTCCGCATTCCTTTGGTCTGGTCCGAGCTTAAACACAAATACAGCAAAAATTTCTTGGGAAATAATTTGTAGACCTAGACAAGAAGGAGGTTTTGACTTAATAAAGTATGTTGTCTGAAGTTGTTTTGGAGGATTGGTTTTGACCACTCATCTCTATGGATCAAGTGGGTTAAAAACAATCTGATCAAGCAAGGTTCTCTATGGGCAGTAAAGGAATCAACAACCTCTGGGTCTTGGATGTGGAGAAAGCTATTGAAATATAGGAGAATGGCTCAACAGCTTTATAAAGTAGAAATAAACAATGGACTTAACACTCACTTTTGGTTTGATAGATGGTCAGCATTGGGCGGTTTATTTGATACCACAGGTCCGCGAGGTACAATTGATATGGGGATTTCTCTAGAGTTGACAATGGTCACTTTTCTAGAAACAAGGAGTAGAAGACACAAAGCTAATCACTTAAACAACATTGAAGAAGAGATTGACAGACTGAAACGCCGACAGGATTTTAACAACAGAGAAATTGCTATTTGCACTACAAAAAAGTTTTCATTGATAGCAGATGATTAGCTAATTTTACTACACTGCTATCGTTGATGATTTTCAGATGCTCGATTTCCTATAATAGCATTTTATAAACGCTGTCCACTAATTTCATTAATCGTTAATCTGAAATTACTAGACCGCCAAACACTTAGCAAAAACAAAAAAAATTCGGACCCAAATTTTGGTTTAGCCGGCAAAAAATTTCCTTCTCCAAAACCCTAATTTCCCAAAATTTTCCAACTCTCGAACCTCCTTTCTTCTTCTTAGTTCTGTTTCTTCTTCCTCCCAATCTCTTGCCTCCTCCCCAATTTCCCAAAGATTTCAATCCGGCGCTGGACATCTCTCCGCCATTGCGTGTCCCTCTCCTCCATACACACCCTCATGTCCGCCAGTTTCCATCTACTTCTGCTCGCGTTTTCAAGACTGCTCAAGTCCGCCAGTTTCCTCCAGACCCAGCCTCATGTCCGCCAGCCTCATATACCTTCTTGAATTCCTCTATAGTTTTATTTGTTTTGGATGTGTGCTACTTGTCTAGTTTATTCGCGACCAGTTTATACGTTCGCAGATTCAATTACGAAAGGAGGAAAATCAAAGACTGAAACCAGGAGCTCCAAGTAAGTTTCATCTAGATAGACTTGTGATTTTGTTTTCTCTGTTAAATTTGCCTAGTTAGTTCATAGATCTATGGATTTCTGATGAGATTGTTACTTCAAATTTTGCCTGGTGATAGGCTCTTTGTGACCAAGAAGTCGGCTTAATGAGCATGCCGTAGCAAAGCTGCTGCTAAGGATCCAAACAAACCAAAGAGGCCAGCCAGTTGCCTTTTCGTTTTTCATGTAATCACCTAAATCAATGTCTTTTTGTGGTTTGTTTCAAGCTCAGTTTTGTGAGTTTTCTACTCTATGCTCATACTGAGGTTATAAATGATGGATGGTTAGTGCTCATGTTGTTGTATTGTAGGATGGGAGAAGTTGAGATACTGATCCATGGATTCTCATCTCATGTAAATAATAATAATAATAATAATAATAATAATAATATATCTCTAGAAACCCATCAATCTTCTTACCATTACAGATTTTGAGGTTTTTTGTGTGGTTAGGCTTACTCATACCGTAAATCTCTTCATGTGCTTTCAAAGAAGTATGGTGTCATTGCTTTCGATTGGCTAGGATTTGGATTCTCTGACAAGCCTCAGGCTGGATATGGATTCAACTATACATTGGACGGTACAAATGTTATTAACCCAGCTTGTGACCAATTATCCTTGGACATGGATTCCTTCTCCGAGTGATTGATTAATTTGCAGTTTCTTCACCAGGTTCTTGCTTTCTACTTTTGGCTTGAGATGTTTCCTTTTGATAGTTTATTGGAGAGCTTATGTGTGTTTATCTTGAATTCTTGTCTCTTTGTCTGAGAGCTCAATAGCTTGTTTGGTACTAGTTAAGGAACCATGTTTCACTCTTCTATGTTCTGTCACTCTATTTCGTTATGCTTTATGACTAATAATTTTTGGAATTTTAGATTGATGAGCTCGTTGTGAAAGCCACAAAGCTTAAGACCATATGCAAACAAGGGACAAGAGAAATTAAATCTTTCAGATCTGTCTTGTCCGATATGCATTCCCCACTAAAGGTTTCACTTCGATCACCTATTGTGTTTTTGTTTCCTTCTAATCACAATTGTAATCTGTTCTAAGTTTGACAGCCATGGTTCCTCGATTGTAAGAAGCAATATCCAGTTTTCAGTTACTTCCGAAGGCTCAAGTGACCTTCAACGATTTCATATTTTGGTCTGATGTAAATTGACTCTTTGTTGGTCACTGTGTTAGTCCAAGTGCTTTGTAGTTACAGCACGTTACCTTAGAAATCAAAGCATATGTTCCAGAGAATCCTAGAATCTCTTCCTCCTGCATAAAGATGTTGTAGGTTCTCATGTTTGTTACGTATAGTTGACTAACGACACCCATCTTGATGTTTCAGATTGTAGAGGAACTTGCTCAGAGATCACGGCTTTAGGCAAAACTTCTATTCATTGAAGATTGCATTTGCAAGGTGTGAATTTCTTTTAGTTTTTGTTTGTTAGATACTATCACCACATAGCGATGGAGGAGATCAACTAAAGAGTGTGACTTTAATACCGGACATTGTTGGCTCAAAGGTAATAACAGAGGAAGATCTATATTCATACCTTAGAGCTTAGACGTAGATAGAATCTTTGGGAACTCATCAACCTTTTGGTTTTGTTTGTATAATGTTAGTTTTATATTGTTTATGACGGCAATTTACGATGTTAGTATATGTAACAATGTAAGATTTGTTTTGATTAATGTAATATTATTGTTATGTATGTAATTATTTATGAGATAAAAATTATGTAAATCAAATTATAAATATTTTGCAAAAAAAAATTCAAATAAAAAATAATTAATATGTGTATAATATATATATATTCTAATTAAATATATTTATATAGCGATAAAAATATGCTATAATATTAAATAAAATAGCACTAAATATGTGTTATAACAAAATATATTAAAGCACTGCTATAATAGAACAAAAGTATGATAACATGTCAAAAACGCTATCGTATGGGTGGCACCTAACATAGTTGCGGATGACATATCATTTGTGAAAACGCTATGTATGACATACGATAACATAATTTTCGCGCTGACAATGTACATATTTGTTGTAGTGGTGGAGAAATAATGAGGCTTACTTCAAATCAAAGTTCAATACTAAAGATACTTGGAAAATTGTTCGCAACAATGCCGGGGTGGCAATGCATTGGTGGAAGGGTGTTTGGTTCAGCAAAGCCATACCAAAATACTCTTTTTGATGTGGCTTGCAATCCAAAATAGACTCTCGACTTGTGACAAAATGATGGCATGGAACCCGAGATCAATTCTGATTGTATCTTCTGCAAATCACCTATGGAATCAAGGAGCCATCTCTTATTTTCCCGTAGGATCTCAACGAAAATTTGGCGCTCTTTGGGTGGAGGGCTTCTACAGATTAGATTCACAAATGATTGGGATAATTTAAACACAGTTATCTCAGGCACGAGTGAAGATAAAGTCATATTGTTCCTTATTCGATACACATTTCAAGCGACAGTTCATGCTATCTAGAGAGAAAGGAATCAACGACGGCATGGTGAACTGGCTACTCCGGCTTCTTGTCTCATCCGTCAGATAGACATGCAGGCCCGAAACCGCCTTTTATCAATCAATTCTTCAGGGAGCAACAAATACGAGAAAGACATCCGGATTTGGTTTGCTTCTCGAGAACAACCAATCTGATTATCTATTCTATCATTGATGAATTTTAGTTCATACCTTCTGATTTCTTTCTAAAAAAGTAACATTTGTTGTAAAAAGGTTTTTTTTTGTTTGAATAAATTTTACATTCAATTCAAAACAAAAAAAAAACACAAACTTCTTTGTAGCCCCATATTGTTCCTCATTCGATACACATTTCAAGCGACAATCCATGCTATCTAGGGAGAAAGGAATCAACGGCGGCATGGTGAAGTGGCTACTCCGGCTTCTTGTCTCATCCGTCATATAGACAGGCAGGTCCGAAACCACCTTTTATCAATCAATTTTTCAGGGAGCAACACATACAAGAAAGACATCCGAATTTGGTTTGCTTCTCGAGAACAACCAATCTGATTATCTATTCTAGCATTGATGAATTTTAGTTCATACATTCTGATTTCTTTCTAAAAAAAAACATTAACATTTGTTGTAAAAAAAGGTTTTTGGGTTTGAATAAATTTTACATTCAATTCAAAAAAAACACAAACTTCTTTGTAGCCCCATATTGTTCCTCATTCGATACACATTTCAAGCGGCAGTCCATGCTATCTAGAGAGAAAGGAATCAACCACGGCATGGTGAAGTGGCTACTCCAGCTTCTTGTCTCATCCGTCAGATAGACATGCAGATTCGAAACCGCCTTTTATCAATCAATTTTTCAGGGAGCAACACATACGAGAAAGACATCCGGATTTGGTTTGCTTCTCGAACAACCAATATGATTATCTATTCTATCATTGATGAATTTTAGTTCATGCCTTCTGATTTCTTTCTAGAAAAAAACAGTAACATTTATTATAAAAAAAGGTTTTTTGGGTTTGAATAAATTTTACATTCAATTCAACAACAACAAAAAAAGAATACAAACTTCTTTGTAGCCCCAAAGGAAAGGGTCTTTATGTAAATTTGTGTTAATCTGCTCTTGTTGTATCATGTGTTCTTTCTTTGAGAATTCGCTTTCGAACGTGGTGGGCGTACTAATATTCATTTGTTAGAGCATGTGCAATGGGGTATTATAAGGGGTTCTTAGCGCGGAACTCTATGCGAAATTAAGAACCCCTTCCCCCAAAGTCTCTTAGTTAAGAGATTTTTAGAACCCGGCTCTTCACTGTTCATGTGACGTGTCGAGCCGGGATTCGTCCATTTATTTTTTTTTTATTATTTTTTTTTTTAAGTTTCGAAAAAAAAAAAAAAAAATTTAAAGAACTTTTGGTGAGTATCACCATTGCACTTGCTCTTAGGCCGTCATATTGTTTTGGACTTTTGGGTAATAATAATATACACAGCAATAATTCTCGGAATTTCACTCATTACATTCCACTATTGACTCATATACGGAGATATTTCACACTATTTTCTTTGGGAAGCATGTCATGTATTTTATGAATACTAACAGATAGCTAAGGCTGTCCTCAATGTTTCATGTTACCTCTTATCTATCTTTTCCACTTAACCTTATATTCCTATGGCGGTTTTAGTT
Source organism: Orychophragmus violaceus (assembly GCA_030180135.1). Taxonomy (NCBI): domain Eukaryota; kingdom Viridiplantae; phylum Streptophyta; class Magnoliopsida; order Brassicales; family Brassicaceae; genus Orychophragmus; species Orychophragmus violaceus. The sequence continues at coordinate 89,925,493 of CM058240.1, forward strand.
GGTCTATTTTGCTTAAATATCTACTGGTATCGTAGCTAAGGTTTTCTCCTTTTTCCTCCCATGTTGGAGTTATATGGTTTGTTACTTTTTTTTTTTAACCTGGGGGTATCCCAGGCCTATGAAAGGGCCCAGACTAATCCCCAAGGGGAGGTGCAGCCCATGGATAGACCCTCTCTTCGGGTATTCAAATGGGCCGTAAGCAATGGGCCCATATCCATGTGGGTGAGCAGAGGAGGCATTTTTATTTCCACCTGGGCTCGAACCAGAGTGATTTCTAGCCACCACGAGCCCCTCAACCAGTTGGACTACCTCAACTGCTCTGGTTTGCTACTTTTGTTCTCACAAATAACATGATTATCCAGAGATAAAAAAAAAAAAAGACACTAGACTTTAAACTGATGTCATCCAAGGCAGTATCAGGTATGTTTTGTTTCAGTTTTAAGAGTAAGCAGGAAGAGAACGATAATCGTTTTCTTTTGTTGTTTTGGAAAACTGAGAAAATGGTTCATTCAAATGTCGAGGAATAGTCGATGTGTAATTGTATATTAATATTCTGATTGAATCAAATAGTCATACTACTAAAGACAGTTAAAAAGATATTGAAGGAGTATTTTGTCTCCACAGAAACCATTCTTCAATAATTTAATATTTTGATATGAATTGTTCTTTTAAAATTTTATTTTATAACAATATATTTTTCAGTTATTCACCTTTTCTATATTTTTAAAATATACATAAGATTCTTTTGGCTTCGAAAGTTGTGGGCTCTACTAATATTCTTTTGCTTGGCCATTGTATTATTGTTTTTTGTCCCACACACAGCAAAAATTGTCGGGGTTTTCACTCATTAGATTCCGTCCATTATCTTTATCATAAACATGGGTGTTTGACACGTTTTTTTAGTTATTTGGGAAACATGTGACATTGTGGCTCAACCAAATTTCATACCTAAAAGGCTAAAACATCTTTTTAAAAATGTTCTCTAATAAAACACAAATCCATTATCTATAAAACATATAATCTCTCAGACCATTACACCAGAAATATTTTTATTACAATTGATATCCCTAAATATTTATATTATCTAGCGTCTAAATATCTTGTTTAATGAGTTTTAGTCCATGTTCAACCCTGCTCAATACTTGTCTAACATTTCACAAAATTTCCATTACCTATTATACACTGTTTATATATTTTAGTATGTACTCTTTTAATTGCATGTATACGAAATGTTTGCAGCATAACAATTCATATTATTGTGCACGCGGTGGCCACACATTGTGTTCGTGGAGTGACTCATGTTCGGTCAAATTATTAAATTGAGAATCAAAACACATGCAAACTTTCTAAAATTTAAAAAAAAAAAAAAAACTCTAAAATTTCAAAATATTATAAGATGTATTTACGGCGCTTATGGAATTACGAATTTTTTTAAAAGGAATATTGTAATTTGGGAGTTGTGTAAAACCCTAGTTGTACAATTTCAGTAAACATTACACAGCTCCACTGAAATATCTCTATTATATATCACAGCAAGTAGTAGCTTCACTGCTTCAATGCAACCACTCAAAATCACAATGAAGCTCCTTCTTCGTTTCTCTGTTTTCTTCGCCATACTCTCCATCTCTCTCTCATCTTCTTACAGCTGCACCTCAAATGACAAAACTGCCCTCCTTCAAATCAAACAATCCCTGAACAACCCTCCACTCCTCTCCTCCTGGAATCCCCGTAAAGACTGTTGTACCAGTTGGATCGGCGTCGAGTGCACCAATGGCCGCGTCACCCTCCTCTCAATCTCCGTCGGCGAAATATCCGGCCAGATCCCGGTCCAGATCGGTGACCTCGTCGACCTCCGTACACTTGATTTGAGTTACCTAACTCATCTCACTGGAAACATTCCACTCGCTATCACCAAGCTCAAGAACCTGGACAGCCTACGGTTAAAGCAAAACAAACTCTTCGGTCTGATTCCTGATTATATCAGTGAGCTCAAGAGCCTTACGTTCTTAGACTTATCATCTAACCAGTTTACCGGTCCAATTCCCGGTGCGCTTTCCCAGATGCCGAAGCTAGAAGCCATTGTGATCAACAATAATAAGCTAACCGGTTCTTTACCGAACTCTTTCGGTTACTTTGCAGGCAACGTCCCTGATCTCTACTTGTTTGACAATAAACTCTCAGGTAAGTTTCTAGTTCAAAAAAAAACTCTCAGGTAAGCAACATTTAAAAAAAAAAAATTTAATTAAATTCTGATCATATTGTATCTAGCATTAAAAATACATTTTGGGATTTTTTATTTTTAAAATCTGGCCTCGTATTTTTTTTTGGTTTTGATAATTTATAAAACCGGTTTAATTAATACTATTATTTTGCAGGAGAAATACCGGAATCGTTGTCGAAGTCCGACTTTAATGCAGTGGATCTGTCGGGGAAACAGATTCACAGGAGATGGTTCGATGTTTTTCGGACGGAACAAAACAACAGTACGAGTGGATCTGTCGAGAAACATGTTTCAGTTTGATCTATCCAAGGTTAAGTTCGCTAGAAGCATAGTTTCGTTGAATCTGAGCCATAACCGAATCTACGGGAAGTTACCTCGGGAGCTGAGTAAGCTAAAACTCGAGGTTTTCAGCGTTAGCTACAAATACAATCAACTCTGCGGAAAAATCCCACGTGGTGGTCTCCTTCAGACCCTTAAACCATTTGCTTTCTCTCACAACCTCTGTCTTTGTGGGACACCGCTTAAGGATTGTTAATTTGGTTTAGTGGCGTGAGATTAAAATAATTAATTATGTCTTATCTGTATGATGATGATGTATTAAGTATCACCGCCGGCCAATTGAATTGTTTCATATAAGAAATTAATGGTAAGAATGTGTTGTGAAAACTGAGTAAAAAAGTAACTTATTGCCGAATACTTAAGAAACAATATTTAAATATCATTTTGTTTAGAATTTTTATATTTTGTGAGTTATAATATTTACAAACCTTTACACCCCTTTATATACTGTCTAAGAACCCGATACAATAGATAAATAGAAACTCTAACAATATCTTTTCATAATTATCTCGATACAAGGAGAAACTAAACCATTCGTGACAGACTTGCGAGCTCAAAAAAAATTCCTTTGCAGTATCTTAAGATTTAAATCACCTTAGAATAACAGAATGTTATTGAGTTGTTCAAACCGTGATCTCTACAACACATATTCAAAACGAGTTTCCTATTCATATTTTTTTAAGTCGGTATTGATATATCCAGGTGAGCTATATGGTGATAAAGGATGTGGACGGAAGCTTTGAAGGGTAGTATTGGTTGAGACGGATTAATTCACAAGTAACCAAAACCACTTTTTATCGGATTGGGACGGTAATGACACATAAAAAAGTTTGTTGTATTTGGTACATCATTTATGTGAATAGACAAACTTGGTTTGCAAACAACAATCCATCTTTTAAACGAAATTAGTATATTGCCATATCAAAATTAGTATATCGTGACTATTGTTATCATTTAGTGTGTGTTTGATGGTGTTTTCAAGATTTTATCGTTTATTATATCGATCCAAATCATTACCGACAAAAACTATAATAAATTATCTTGTAACCTATCGCTGAAGTTGAGACCACCACACACGTGAAGAAGATGTTGTAATGTAGGTTTTTTTTTGATAAGAATTGTCCATAAATATTACAATATGCTATTAGCCCCCCCCCCCCCCTCCAAAAAAAAAGCTAAAAGAAGACAAAAGCAAGATTACACACAAAGATTAGTAATATGCAAACCAAGAGGATAGCATATTCCTAAAACTTTTCTCGCATTCTGGCTAAGGATCTTATCACGGATACAATGATCAAGAGCACTAAACAACTGCTGGAAAGATTTGGAGGAACCTTGATGAATTCTCAAGTTCCGCTATTGCCAAATGTAATAGATAATACTTTGAACTAATCTCTTAAGAGTTTGATACGGATTTGCTAAAGACTACATCATCCAGGAAATAAGAGAGGACCCGTCTACAAAGGAGTGAGAAGAGTGACCCAATCTGTGCAAAAGCGCCAAACTCGAAGAGAATAAATGCAATGGAGAAACAAATGATCTCTATCTTCATGTGAATGTCCACACAAAACACAATGAGGGGAAAGGGGAATACCATAATGCTGCAGTCTTGACTTGACAGGTAGGCGGTCAAGGTTTGCTAACCAGAAAATAAAAGCATGACGAGGGACATGAGACTTGTACCAGACCGCCTTATACCAGAATTTCCTAGGAGCACTCGGCCTGAGGAAATCCCATGTTTTTGAAGATGAGAAAACAGAGGAATCAGAGGAATCACCCCGAATTCTCCAACAAAATCTGTCCGGGCCAAGACTTCTCAAGGGTGGATCAATCATTGTAAGAGCAATGTGAAGCTCTTGAGCTTGTGGGAATCTTGTAGAACGTAAAATCCAACCACCATGAGAACAGACATCTGCTACAAGGGCATCTTTAGGAATACCAAGATGACGAGGACCATCTTCACCAAATAAATCAATCAAGGAGCCTAAGTGACACCATCTATCAAACCAAAAGCTCGTTGAAAGTCCATTAACCCGAACACAATTGGTAAACTGCTTAGCAATTGGTCTTAACCTGAGCAATTGTTTCCAAATCCAACTGTCAGAAGACATTTCCTTCACATCCCAAAAGCTGAGACCATTACAATAATAGGACCGAGTCCAAGCTACCCAAAGAGAGCCACTAGTACCAAAGAATGACCATATCAGTTTCAGACACAATACTTGATTCCAAATCTGCAAGTTCTGAAGGCCTAAACCACCTTCCTCCTTAGGTAAGCATAAAACCGACCAAGCTACCTTAATTCCAGTCACCTTTCGAGTGTTACCATTCCAGATAAAACGACTGCACATCTGCTAAACCCGCTTTAGACAACCTTTAGGCAATAGGAAATTATCACTAAATAAATTAATTTATGACAGTTGTTTTGGACAAAGCTAGAGATGATATATGTTACACCGTGCGGCTAGCACGGACCTAACGCCTAACAAAAAAATCAGAAATTATTAATATTTTATATATCTATAAGCATATAAATTTGATAAACGTAATTATATATAAAATGTTTTGCATAGTCCAGCGGACTGCGTCTCTCTCCTTGCGGGCGTACCATCCAGAGTTAGAGACCTTTGTGCTCCTTTTGTACCAGTTTTTTGGCTTTTTATTTAATGAGCCTCAAAATTACAAATCTGCCATTATCTTCAACCTCTTTCCTCTGCGACATAACCCTAATTTCCGCCGAATGACTGTTTTTTCTTCATGATTAACGTCTTTAAAACTTGACTTCCTTATGTTTTTTACCAAAAAATGAAAGATCTATCACATAGTATACAATTTCTTAATTCAAATCGAAGAAAAACATTAAGATTTTTTAGAATTCAATTTCTCCAACGATTTACACAAAATCGTGGCGGTGTGCAGCCGCCCGATGCCTCACCGGCGATTAACTGGGTTTGGGCGGCGCCTTTTAGAACATGTGATATAACTGTTAATGTATTTTGACTTGGGATGGTTTAATTTTAGACTTGTTAATGGAGTAAGTGGAAGAATTCTCTCTCTCTCTCTCTCTCTCTCTCTCTCTCTCTCTCTCTCTCTCTCTCTCTCTCTCTCTCTCTCTCTCTCTCTCTCTCTCTCTCTCTCTCTCTCTCTCTCTCTCTCTAAAATTTTGAGGTGCATTTTTGTTTGTTTGTGTTTTGTAGGAATGAATCTAAGGGTCCGAATGGTAACCACGGTTTTAGTTGTGCGGGAAAAGCGGTTTTTGAATATGGTGTGGTTCAACTGCGGTACGTGCGGTTTGCAGGTGATTTGTGGGACAATTACGGTTTTAAAAAAAAATATTTTATTTTGAGTAAATAAGGTAAATATGAATAACTTGATAAATTTAGTTATTTTAGGTCGACTTGGTTCGATCAAATAAAAATTATTTATATTTAAATAAAAGTTTTTCAAATTTTGATAAATATAACAAAAATCTTCATATATCTTGTTTATTTTGGTAATTTAGTTATTCTAATCTAAAAATAACCAATATGTTTGAGTTTATACTTATAATTTTAGATATTTTGTTATTTAAGTATAAATATAATTATTTTTTTTAGTATAGAATTGTAATTCAGATATTTCGGGTATCATTCGATTTTCGGTTCAACTTGGATTCGATTTCGATTTTTTGGATATAGAAATTTAGGATCCGTTCGGGTATTTTGTCGGTTCGAGTTCAAGTTAAGTTCTTTTTTTGGTTCAGGGTTTGGTTCGGTATTTAGGATCCATGTATTTTTCCCAAGCCTACCAATTGTTTGTGACCTCGCTTATTGATTTAATTTGGTTTGGTTTAACGGGTCCGGTTCGGTTTGATATCCAAAAATTTGGGTTTCTTTCGGATTTCGGTTAAGTATAGATAATGTTTTAAAAAATGATTAAATCGGGTAACTTGAATAAATTTTCGAATGATTTAGATAGTTTAAGTAGAATTGTAGATTAGTTAAATTAAATATATGATTTTAGAATTTTTTTTTAGATATTTTAAATTTAATAATAATAATATAATACTTCCTCCGTTCCTTTATGATTGATGTTTTAAAAAAAAATTGTTTCAAAAAGATTGATGATGTAGGTTTTCTATGCAACTTTCACTGCTTAGTGTTTACAAATTGTTAATTCCAAAAACTATATTAAATTATTATTGGTTAATAGTTATTGGAATGTGTTTTAATAAATGAAAATATGCATTTATAACTAAATATTAATTATTTCTTAATATGTGTGGAAATTCTAAAACATCAATCTTTAAAAAATAGATGGAGTATAATATTAACATGACAAAGTAAAAACCACATCTAATTTGATAATAAAGTAAATCAGGTGCATTATTGAAAATCATAGAACAAACAAAACATTTTTTTTTGGAATAGACAAGTACGTTTTTATACACAAATACGCTTTTTAACATAACTTACATAATTGGTGTCATTACATGATTTTTGTTGCGATTTTCTGAAAACCGTCCTGCCCTGCGGTCTGCATTCACGGCCTAAATCAAACCTTGATGTGGGATTTTGTAATGAAATCATATTGGGCTACATGGGTCGTAGTTGCTCATTTTAATGTTCTAGGCATTATACGTTAAAATCACCGCCTTTTTAGCATCTAATGATTTTTTGAAGACTGTTACTAAACACTAGCATAATAAATGATGTTCATGTGACATCTAACAAAATTACCATTATCTGATATAAGCTTTCAATGGTACCTACACAACACAAATTAATAGAGTTGATGATTTAAACTTAATTTTTGCACCCTTCAAAAAGTACTTGGTTAACATGTTATCCTTGCCAAAAACAAAGCAGCTATGGCCATTGCCACAAGCGTCGTCAGGGATCACAGAACTCAATCACGTGATCATAAATGGTCCCTTTTGGGTCCGGCACTTACTCTCCTTGGAGGCAAAGAAACCAGATAACTAAAGCAGTCCTCACGGTTTCATGTTACCTCTTATATATCTTTTCCACCTCGCCTTATATATTTCTTTGGCGATTTTAGTTAGTCTTCTTTGCTTAAATATCTATTGGAATCTTAGCTAAACGTTTTTCCCTTTTTCTTCCCATGTTGGAGTTGTATGGTTTGCTACTTTTGTTCTCACAAATAATATGATTATCCAGAGTTAAAAAAAAGACATTAGACGTTAAAGTAATGTCATCCAAGGCAGTATTAGGTATGTTTTGTTTCAATTTTAAGAGTAAGCGGTTTTCTTTTGTTGTTTTGGAAAACCGAAAAAACGATTCGTTTGAATGTTGCAGAATAGTTGATGTATAAAGAGAAATTTCATTGAGAGACCACCAATAACAGTGAAATTAAATCTCTCTCCTAAGGTACTATTTACGTTCACAGTTTACACATAGCAAATATAATTTATCCTTCAATTTTTTAATAATTACAATTTTGCCATCTGTTTTATTAAAATCCTCCACCAAGAAAAAAAAAGAAAGAAGAAGAAGAGAAAAAGAAAGAGATAAAAGAAGAAGAATTTCATAGATGAAAAATAATAATGAAGAAGAAGAAGAATAATGAAAGATGATGTAGGGATTATTGCATGATTTCTTTTTGGAAAATACTTAGGTTCACTCCTAGAGGTGAACCCATTTGTTCACCCCCTCGTTATTAACCAATAAAAATATGCCATGTAATATTATTTTTAAATAAAATTATAAAATTAAAATTAAGGTTTAGGGATTAGGGTTTATGGTATAGGGTTTAAGCTCTTTGGGTTTAGGGTTTAGGGATTAGGGTTTAAGCTCTTTGGGTTAGGGTTTAGGGTTTAGGGATTAGGGTTTAGTTTTTATTTTTTAAAATTTACATATTGGGTTTAGGGATTAGGGTTTATGGTATAGGGTTTAAGCTCTTTGGGTTTAGGGTTTATGGATTAGGATTTAAGCTCTTTGGGTTAGGGTTTAGGGTTTAGGGTTTAGGGATTAGGGTTTAGTTTTTTTTTTTTTTAAGATTTACATATTGGATTTAGGGATTAGGATTTAGTTTTAATTTTAATATTTTAGGTTCAAATTATCGTTTAGGGTTTAGGGTTTAGAATTTAGGGTTTAGAGATTAAGATTTAGGTTTTAGTATTTTTTATAAAAAAAATTATTTTTAAGTTTTGTTTGAAATAAAATATATTTTTTTTTCTTTTATTTTCGTTTTTTATTTTTTTATTTTTAAAACATTTTTAAAATTTTATTTACTTTTAATATTGGATTATGTGGAATTATTTGATTGGTTAGAAAATGTGGAGGTGAACAAAAGGGTTCACCTCTAGGGGTGAACCCAAGTATTACTCTTTTTTTTCTGGGTAGATGAACAGTATTTCCGTTCATGAACAGTGTTCAAGATGAGGAAGATGAATAGTGTAAAACAACTCAATTATCATACATGTATTATAACATACAACATAGTTAGTTCTAGGGTATCCATACAATTTTGTTAAATCTTCTCCGATAACAAAGTTGCTTAGTTAACAATACACTTTTTAATTATAAGATAATTTGGTTAACACATTAATATGTATATACTTAAATGATAACCTGAATTACAGTTAACAAAATATCTTTTAGTTAACTAGTTGTATGGTAAACACAAATAAGATAACTCAGTTAACAGAATAACATTGTTAACACGAATAACTCAGTTAACAGAATAACATTGTTAACACGATATATATGCCGCTGGGAATATGAATTATATCATAATGGCCTTTTTATAAATACTTTAAAAAGATAGAGATTTTTTTGTTCAGTTTTTTTTTTCTCTTCCTCACTAATTTTTCAACTACTCTTCTCTCCTAGTTTATTTCCTTACTTACATATCCCCTAAGCTAACTCACCCATGTATAAATTATAATTATATTTAATATTCTCATTGAATCAAATAGTCACATTAAAGACAGTTAAAGAGGTATTAAAAAAAACATTTCGTCTCCACACAAACCATTATTCATTAATCTAATATTTTGATATGAACTGTTCTTTTAAAAATTTATTTTATAACAATTCAGTTATTCACTTTCTCTATAATTTAAAAATATACATAAGATTCTTTAAGTTTTGAAAGTTGTGGGCACTACTAATATTCTTTTGCTTGGCAATTGTATTATTGTTTTTTTTGTCCCACACACAGCAAAAATTGTCGGGGTTTTCACTCATTAGATTCCGTTATCGTTACAAAAACATGGTGTTTAACACGTTTTCTAAAGTTCTTTGGGAAAAACATGTATCCAACATTTTCAAAATGTTCATTACTTATTATTATTTTAGCTGCATTTATACGAAATGATTACAGCATGGCTAATTCATATTATCGTACTCGCTATACCACACATTCTGTTCGTGGAGTGACGCATGTACAGTCAAAAGTATTAAATTGAGAATCAAAACAGTTCCAACCACATACAAACTTTCTAAAATTTCAAAATAATAACAGATGTATATTTACCGCCCTTATGAATTTACAAAATTTTAAGAAAGGAATATTGTACTTTGGGAGTTGTGTAAAACCCTAGTTGTACAATTTCAGTAAAACATTAACACAGCTGTGTCCCATTGAAATATCTCTGTTATATAACAGAAGTAGTAGCTTCACTGTTTCAAAGCAACCACTCAAATAACCATGAACCTCCTTCTTCGTTTCTCTGTTTTCTTCGCCATACTTTTCATCTCTCTCACATCTTCCTACAGCTGCACCACAAATGACAAACATGCCCTCCTTCAAATCAAACAATCCCTGAACAACCCTCCACTCCTCTCCTCCTGGAATCCCCGTAAAGACTGTTGTACCAGCTGGACCGGCGTCGAGTGCACTAATGGCCGTGTCACCACCCTCACAATCTCCTCCGGCGAAATATCCGGCCAGATCCCGGCCCAGATAGGTGACCTCGTTGAACTCCGTACACTTGATTTCAGTTACCTAACTCATCTCACTGGAAACATTCCACGCACCATCACCAAACTCAAGTACCTGGACACCCTACGATTAAAGCAAACCAATCTCTCCGGTCTGATTCCTGATTATATCAGTGAGCTCAAGAGCGTTACGTTCTTAGACCTTTCATTTAACCAGTTTACCGGTCCAATTCCCGGTTCGCTTTCCCAGATGCCGAAGCTAGAAGCCATTCAGATCAACGATAATAAGCTAACCGGTTCTATACCGAACTCTTTCGGTTACTTTGTAGGCAACGTCCCTGTGAACAATAGTTTTGCACTGAAATCCCGTGAGTTTTATTGATGAGTTTCAAGTGCCTTTTATAGTGGCTTACAAAGACAAAACAGACTCAGACGAAAACTTAGGAAAGCAACTAAGACCACTAACCAACTCTAGCTAATATCCTAAAGTTAAGCCACTTGACTCGGTAAACAAATAAACAGACAAATGCAGAACATGGAAAAGACACGTAGACACAGAACCGAACACACGACCAGAACATCTAAATTAGACTCCAACAAATCCTCCCTTGAACTCAACTTTCTCAGAAATTAAGTTCACTTAGTGTGATCATCCCAAACGCTGCCCTGGCCCTTTCGAAAGAAACCAGCTTCAAAGGCTTAGTCATCATGTCCGCGAGCTGCATCTCAGTATTACAGTAGACCAGTTTGACGATTCCTTGTTTAGTTAAGTCTCTCAGGAAATGATAGCGTACCCGTATGTGTTTGGACCTTCCGTGCATGACCGCATTTTTAGACAATTTGATAGTCGAAGTGTTGTCACAAAGCACCACAATTTCTTCAGCTTGAACATGACCAATCTCCTTTAGTATCCTCCTCATCCAAATAGCTTGACACACACAAGCAACTGCTGCAACGTACTCTGCTTCCGTAGTAGAAAGAGTCACAATAGGTTGCTTTCGAGAAGACCAAGCCACAGCTCCTCCATTCATCATAAATATATAGCCCGAAGTACTTTTGCTGTCATCCAGATCCCCAGCATAGTCACTATCCGTATAAGCCACCAAGTCACTCATTGATCCTCGTTTATACCAAATACCACACTCCATAGTTCCCTTGAGATACCGCAGAACTCTTTTCGCTACAGCAAGATGTAATTGAGTGGGAGATGCCATAAAACGACTGATCAGGCAGACCACAAACATTAGATCAGGCCGTGTAGCAGTAAGATACATTAGGCTCCCCACCATCTGCTTATACAGTGTTGAATCAACCTTTTCACCAGCTTCATCTCGTCCAATCTTCTGACCTGGTACGATCGGATTACAGACAGGATTGTGTTGTTGCATTCCAAACCTGTCAATTACCTCTGCAGCATATTTTCTTTGGCATATGAAAATACCTTCTTCAGGTTTCTGTATCACTTCAATCCCAAGAAAATATCGCATTTTTCCTAAATCCGTCATATCAAACTCTCTTTTCATGGAGCATTTGAATGATTCCAGTAGCTTATCATTGTTTCCGGTGTACAACAAATCATCAACGTAAACGCTTACGATTAGAATGTTACCTCCATCTTTCTTGATGAACAGAGTTTGCTCGTTTGGACTGCTTGTGAAACCTTCCTTGATGAAATAAGCCTCTATGCGACTAAACCAAGCTCTTGGTGCTTGTTTAAGTCCATAGAGAGCTTTGTGAAGCTTGTAGACCATTTCTTCTTTCTCTGCAACTTTATAACCTTGAGGTTGTTCCACATATACATCCTCCTCCAGTTCACCATGTAAGAAAGCTGACTTGACGTCTAATTGATAGACTCCCCATCCTCTGTGTGCAGCTACAGCAAGAATCATTCTAACCGTATCCATCCGAGCTACTGGAGCAAAAACCTCTGTGTAGTCTACTCCATATTCCTGAGCATACCCCTTCACAACCAGTCTTGCTTTGAATTTATCCACCTCTCCCAACTCATTAAGCTTGGTTTTGTAAATCCACTTAACTCCAATGGATTTGGCTCCATTCGGCAATGAGGTGAGAGACCAAGTCTGATTTTTATTAATGGAGTTCATTTCTGCATCCATTGCATTTCTCCACTTATGATGTTTGATTGCTTCTTCAAAGCTTGTGGGATCTGCGATGACCATGAAAGCAAGATGATCAACATTCAGCTCGACCTTCGTCATGTTGATTTCTTCCTCTGTATCAGAAAGTTCCTCTCCATCAGTGTAATCAGCAGCCCATATTGGTGGTCTGCGAGTTCTGGTTTCTGCAACACGAGACTGATTCTCACTACCGTTTTCATCTTCTGCGTTCACTGCATTTTCTGTGGCATTCTCTGCAGTTTCAGCAACATTCTCTGCAGTTTCAGCGCCATCTTCTACATCATCTGCATCAACGATTTCTTCATATGTCTCATCATCTTGATCATCTCCCCATTCGAGCTCGATATCTTGGTCAGTGTGGTGATTTTCTTTCCAAATCCACCTCTTCTCCTCCTCAAATATCACATCTCTGCTAATGTGAATTTTCTTCTCTTCTGGATCATACATCTTAAAAGCCTTGGACTCGCTGCTATAACCCAGTAAAACGCATTTTACGCTTTTGTCATCGAGTTTGGTTCGCTTAACATCTGAGATGTGGACATGTCCCACACAACCAAATATTCTGAAGTGCTCTACAGACGGCTTCCTGTCACTCCATGCTTCTTCCGGAGTTTTGTCTTTCACAGCAATGGTAGGAGACCGGTTAAGGACATGATTTGCCCACTGCACAGCTTCAGGCCAAAAAGATCTTGGTATTTCTTTCTGCTGCAGAATTGTTCTCACCATGTTCATGATGGTTCGATTCTTCCTTTCGGCTACACCATTCTGTTGAGGGGTGTATGCAGTGGTGAGCTGCCTCTTGATTCCATGTTTGTCACAAAACTCCTTGAACTCTCCAGAATTATACTCCCCACCTCTATCTGTTCTTAGGCATTTGATCAACATCCCAGTTTGTTTCTCAACAAAAGCTTTGAACAACTTGAAATGATGAAACGCTTCTGATTTCTCTAAGGCAAAATAGATCCAGGTTTTCCTAGAGAAATCATCAATGAAGCTAATCAAATACCTCTTCTGGCTGTTTGATGCAGGACTGATAGGACCGCACAAATCTGAATGAATAAGTTCCAGCTTTTCAGTTGCTCTCCAGACACTCTTCTTGGGAAAGGGAATTCTATGTTGCTTTCCTTTCACACAAGCTTCACATGTGACTTTGATTTGTTGAATCTCTGGCAAGCCCACGACCATTTCCTTTTTATGCAGAGTGAATAACCCCTTATAGCCTAGATGACCATAACGATGATGCCACAACTCAGTTTTGTTGGAGACATCAACCTGCAAGCATTTTTCTTCTTCTGCATTTCCACATGTTTCAGCAATTAGTACAAACATTCTGTTTGTACTCATGATGGATTCAGCTATCTTCCCTCTCGTTGGATGAAAAATACTGCACGTCTTGTGCTCTCCTCCTTTAAACAGAACATCCAATCCTTTCTCTTGCAATTGACCAACACTCAGCAGATTGTTCCTTAACTCAGGAACATAGTACACATCTCCTACAGCAAACGTTACACCTTTGAGCATGAATTTCACTACACCCTTTCCGGCAACACTCAGCTTGTGATTGTTACCAAGTTTCACGTGATGAGTGAAATTCGTGTTCAACTCTGAGAATATGTTCTTATCTCCGCACATATGGTTCGAGCATCCCGAGTCTACAAACCAAGCATCACTTCGTTGTGCTCCATGAAGCTCCACAAATGCCATCAACAGAACTTCATCTTTCTCGTTTAGCTCAGCATAATGTGCTTCATTGTTCCAGTCTGGGCATTCATTCTGAAAATGACCCAATCTGTGACAATTATAGCACTCGACAGTTGCTTTGTTGAAGCCACGACCTCTTCCTCCTCTACCTCTGCCTCGGCCTCCTCTTCCTCTGCCTCGTCCTCGAGCATTGACATTTAAGGCCTGCATTTCTTCTTCAAGAGGTGCTTTCTTGAATTTCTTTTCATGAACAGACAGTGAGCTTTGAAGCTCATCCACGGACATGCTTTCAATGTCTCTGGACTCCTCTATTGACACAACCACATACATGAATTTGTCTGTCAGTGTTCGTAGAATCTTTTCCACGATCTTTGAATCTGACATCGATTCACCGTTGCTTCTCATCTGGTTGGAGACCACCATTACTCGCTTGAAGTAATCATCGATTGTTTCATCAATCTTCATTGATAAAACCTCAAAGTCTCTTCTCAAGGTTTGAAGAAGGGAACGCTTCACTCTCTCGTTGCCACCAAACTTCCTTTTCATTGAATCCCAGATGATTTTGGATGTACTCCGATCCAAAATCTGCTCAAACACCGTGCGATCGATCGCTTGAAACAGATAATGCTTCACCTGGTGATCCTTCGTTTTGAGTTCCTCCAGCTCCTTCAGTTGCTCAGCCGTTGGTACTCCTGCTGATATCTCGGAGTATCCGTCGGCTACCAAATGCCACAAACTCTTAGCTCTCAAGAGATTCTCCATCAACTCGCTCCAATGATCATAGTGACCATCAAAATGGGGAATCTTCGTGAGTGTTTTGTCGTCGCTCATCTTTTCTTTTTCTCTCTTTCTCTCGGGATCAACTTTGCTCAAATTTGTTTTGTTTGCTCTGATACCAAATGTGAACAATAGTTTTGCACTGAAATCCCGTGAGTTTTATTGATGAGTTTCAAGTGCCTTTTATAGTGGCTTACAAAGACAAAACAGACTCAGACGAAAACTTAGGAAAGCAACTAAGACCACTAACCAACTCTAGCTAATATCCTAAAGTTAAGCCACTTGACTCGGTAAACAAATAAAAGACAAATGCAGAACATGGAAAAGACACGTAGACACAGAACCGAACACACGACCAGAACATCTAAATTAGACTCCAACACTTGATATATTTAGTTTGCAATAGACAATATTCCGGTTTAAAAATAAAGTGGTTTAGTTTTCACTAAAACTAGTCTATTATATGATCAATCTTTCCATTTATGTTTTGAATGGTAACTGCGGTAAGAACGGGCGGACTAAAATATTTTATTTTTGGGACGGATACAAAAATTTATTTATTCACAAAAATGGTTTGCATTTGGTCTACAACAGATTTCTTTGATTATTTTATGTCTTCCAATGGATTTGATCAAAATTTGGGAATGATTAAAAAAACCGTCTATTATATCCATCCAAATCATTACCAACAAAAACTATGATAAATTATCTCTGAACCTATCGCCGAAGTTGAGACCACCACACACGTGAAGAAGATGTTGTAAAGTAGGTTAGTAAACAGTGTATCTTAGTCTGGTATTACTATCATCAAAGAAATTAATAGATGGCAGTTGTTTTGGACAGAGCTAGAGATGGTATAACTGTAAATGCATGTTAACTTGTGGGGATTGTTTAATTTTAGACTTGTTAATGGAGCAAGGGGTGCAATTATTATTATTATTTATTTCCAGGTGCCTTTTTGTTTGTTTGTGTTTTGTCGGAAATCAAACCTTTATGTAGGGTTTTGTAATAAAATGATATTGGGCTACACGGGCTGGAGTTACTCTTTCTAGTGGGCCTTATAAGTTATTATTTCCCAAAACGAATCGTTTCGTCTTTAAAACGATTGTTCGGCGATTCCGACGCCATCCCATCCGAGTCCCGGAGAAATCGATCGTAGCTCTGTGCCCTTCGCTTTTATAAGATCACATCTCTCGAGAGGGAAAGCAAAGTTCGTTCCTTTTTCTCCAAAAATTTCAATTTATCGTTTCAATTCCGTTATTTTATCGTTTCACCAAACGCGCGTCGAACCCAAAAACCCATTAAATGCTTTTTGTTGGTCAATCGTAGCTTCGAGTTTTCTAGGGTTTCGTATCTGAATCTGTGGAGAACAAAAACCCTCTTTGTGGGTTTCCCTTCAAGCTTCTGAAAACAGAGGTATGTATAGCGTTTTTGCCCCCTTCCTGTTCGAGCAATTAAAGCATCATACGTTCGATGATGAACCTTCGCTTAGCTAATCTGCTCATTGAGATCTCTGGCTGTTCAGGGTTTTGCATAATTGAATACTGTCTCGGCTAGTTTTAGGCACGGGATTTATAAAGGATTGTTTAGGGAATAGTTAACCGAGGATAGGGTTTAGGGTTTGAAGAAAAGGTTTCAGCTTTGGTGGTTTATTGAATTAGGGGAAATTGTGGTATGTTGTTTATATTGCTGCAGTTTTTTCTTCTAGTTAAATTAGCTGTTGGATGGCCTCAAATTTGTTCTACCACATAAAAATTGTCTAAGATTTACATAGTATTTAGTGTTTTCTCTGTATGTTATTGAGTACAAAATCATTCTCTTTCAAAATTCAAAATTCTTCTTACCGCGTTTAAATAATCTCATTGGAGAAGAAACGGGAGCTTCTTTACAAATTGAAAGTTTTTCTGCATATTAAGGTGCCTTCCTGTTGTTCTCGTCGGTTATAATGTTATAGCTTAAGTTAGATCTTTGGTACCAAAAGTATCAAATTTGCGTTTGTTAGTACATGGGTTATTTGGAGGCTTGTATCAGGTGTTAAACTGGTAGTCATTGGATCTTAATCCTTGGGAAAAGAACACTAGATTTTTCTAATATCCATGTTACACTAATAGCTAGCGGTATGTATGTTGATCAGATTGCTTATTTGTCTCAACATCTTGGGACTGCTGCTAGGATGTGTTCAGTTGGATTATGTGTCCATTATCATACTCTTGAAAGAATTATGATAGGATACCATTTTGTTAACCAACGTAAACATTTTGCAAATATCTTTGTTTCTAGCTTTCCAAACTATTGATGCCTTGATGTTAACTGTTGTCCACATGACAGTTAAGTATTTAAAGGACGGCTTTCATTTGGATGGGAAGTGTCTGTAGTTAAATTAAATAGTGATATGGAGGCACAAATTCATCAACTTGAGCAGGAAGCATATACCGCTGTTTTAAGGGCTTTTAAAGCGCAGTCAGATGCAATTTCTTGGGTACTCTCTTCCACCTTTGGATTGATTAAGTTACTATGTGTTCTGTCAGTCTCATGACTAAATCTATGGATCCTATTGGCTGTTTCTTTTCCACAACATAGGACAAAGAAGGCTTGATAACAGAGTTGCGTAAAGAACTGAGAGTATCTGATGACGAACATCGAGAGCTTCTGAGCAGGGTCAATAAGGACGATACCATCCAACGGATAAGGTCAGATTGTTGATTTGCGCTAACAAATACAAAGCAGTAATTTATCATGAATTTCCGATTATTTTAATGTTGTACAATGTACATTGGAACTGTAACAGAGATTGGAGACAGGGAGGCGGAAGCCAAGTTCCTTCTAGACATGCAACTAATCAGGGTTTTGATGTTGTTCCTAGTCCAACTTTCTCAGCTTCCCGGAAGAAACAGAAGACATTCCCATCCGTAAGTCTTCTCTTTTAGTCGTAAGTGTACTTTCTTCTGTTTATATCCTTTGTGTTGTTTTATGTTTTTTCTTGATCAATTGTCGGTGATATGCATGCAGTATCCATCAATTGGTGCGGCTGGAAACAGGTCATTCAATAATCGTGTGGTATCCGGTGGCATTTCAGCAAATGAATCTGGTGAAGCTCTTATCGGAAGAAAAGTGTGGACAAAATGGCCTGAAGACAACCACTTTTATGAAGCAATTATAACCCAGTACAACGCAGCTGGGGTACTATTTCTTTATTCAGTGTAGAACGCCAATTGGTTAGAGAGATGGTTTGTTGGGACTTCTAATTTTTCCAGAAGCCTTCGACTTATTGCATATCTAACATTTTGAGCAATGATTCCCAAGTGTTTTGCAATTTTTTGACATGTTGTATTTCTCATAGGGTCGGCATGCTTTGGTGTATGATATACACGCAGCAAATGAAACGTGGGAATGGGTTGATCTCAAAGAGGTAAGCTTTACGTGAATATTTATACTATGGTCACATCTATTTGAGTAAGTAATATGATCTGTCTTTACATGATGATGATCTTGATGAGACCTGACATTTTTGTATTATAGATTCCACCGGAAGATATAAGGTGGGAAGGGGAGGAGAGTGGAGTAGGTTTAAACATAGGACTTGGAAGTGGATCAGTCCGTGGCAACCGAAGGAACCAAACCCATATAGGTAGAGGGAGAGGACCACGAATTCATCAACCAAGAAGAGCACAGCAGAATGGTGGTGGTGGTGATCAGAGAATTTACTCTGATGACATTGAATTGTTCAACACCGACTCGCTTGTGAAGGAGGTTCGATATTTTTTAAACCTTGTGTGTACCCTTTAAACTCAACGGCCGTTTTAACATCACAGCTTTGTTTTAGGTGGAGAGAGTTTTCAATTCTACGCATCCTGATCCTCTTGAGCTTGATAAGGCCAAGAAAATGCTCAAGGTCTGAGACTAATATGGCTATTGTGAGTGGTTTAATGTTGTGGTTCTGAGGAAAATAATAACACTAATAACACAAGTTGTGATGCAGGAACATGAACAGGCGCTTATGGATGCCATTGCAAGGCTTGCGGATACTTCTGATGGTGAAATCGGTAATAACAACAAAAGCAAGGCTTCGTTTTGTTTGCAATCTGAGAATAATCTTTTATTTACCATTCATTTATGTGCCCTAATGATAATATCAAAGATCATTACAAACGTAATCCTACACTTGAATAGTCTCGTAACCTGTAAATACATGAATATATGGGTCTTCTTTCTTGGTGTGCTTGTTTGTTGCAAGTATGAATTGATTTTTTGGTTTACATGTTCCAACTCAACCAGATGGAGATCCACCATATTCGCATGACCATCCAATGCCACAGGGATGATGGAAAAGCTGTGTGCACTCATGGTGTTTGGTCATCATCTGACAAAGAAATTGCTTGAGAGGTCTGCTGAAAAGATGGGAGATTAGTCAAGACTTGTTTTAAATTTGGTCAGCAAAAATTTTATGAGAGAATTTTTAGGATTGGGGCCGGATGATTCTTCTTGTTGTAAGCACATGATTTGGTTTAGAGAATGTAACCTGTGACTATGATTGACCTCATGTAAAAATGTTCCCGAGTCCACCTCCAAGGAGATAATTAGACCTGAAAAGCAAACCTTGAATCAAACATGCACAAATACATGATCAAAGTTACATTCACCAAAGAGAAGCATCTGTGTTTTTATTATGGAAAAGTTGTAGGTAGATATCATACACAATGTCTTGAGATTCGAAGAAAGAGCTAGGTAATCTATATGATGCAATTCAGAGCAGCTTTGGGAGGTAGTTATATGTAACAAACAAAGGATGAGACTTGCAGAAAACACATACCTCCTTTGACTTTTTGGCATTCATCTTCAACCTGGAATTGTAGACGAGAATCGGTGTTGTTGATTCCGTCCATGGTGGAAATCATCTCAAACTTGGGAACATGAGATTCTACACCAGTTTGCTGGGATATCGTTGTAATCCCTACGGGATTTGAAGGTTCAGGACTAGTTGACATGATATAACCACGAGCCAGAAAAAGTAGATAAAGCCGGAGATCTAAAGGCTTAGAGAGCATGAAACATGTTTTGTCCAAAAAAAAAAAAAAAAAAAGAGAGAGCATGAAACATGTATAAAATCGAAAACGAAACAGCGACGGAAACATAGCTCATGATTCAGATTAACCCATGGAATTTTCATCATACCTGGAGTCTGGAGATGGAGAAACGCTTTGGAGATTGGGATTCAGTAGATTCCATCATCTAAAACTGAGAAATCGCGAAGAAGATCGGGAGAAAGAATATGCGAATTGGTATTCGTCGGAGTCGAGAAGAAGAAGAGAGGATATATGTCAATAATAGAACGAAAGAACCATTGTTGAGATTGCTTGACCCGACCCCTTTACCTTCTTTCTCTTTTTTTCCCCTTTTTCTTTGCTAACAAAAATGGAAACAGTCTTTAATAATTTTAATCAAAACATCTAATTATATAATTGAGAAAAGAAAACGCACCAGATTCATTCTCACGAGCACCTTTTCAGCAACAGGGCAATGCCTTCTCGAGAAACTATGGTGTCTCTTCTTACTAAACACCGCCTGCACTTACACATAAGAGCAGATTGGAAATCATGATGGGGCAGTGTCTTGAGGGACAACAACAGATGGTTGTATCCTTTAACTCAAGGATAGATGCATTGTATGAAGATCTGAACGGAAAGTTTGAATCTTTGAGCACACATGCGAATGAGCTAGATGTCCAAGTTCAACAAACAGCTGGAGCAATACAAAGGCATAATGAAGCTAGGAAAGCTGAACAGTACAGATCCATCAAGGTTGTGACCTTAAGAGATGAGATTGAGTTAATAGGTGAAGAAGAGAGCATAATCTCGGATTTTCTGGATGAATATTGTCGGTCTGATACATGCATTGATCGACACCTCCTTAGTGTCGGTCGACACGCAGTTCTGACGGCAATTTCGAGTTCTTTCGACAAACATAATCGCCTTGTTTCGATCGACACACCTACAACATCGATCGACACAGATCGCAGACGAGACCAGAAGCCTGCAACAGTCCCAGAACGAGTCTACAAGCCCATTGTGCCATATCCTAAGGTTCCTAAACCCTCTAAACAAGAGATAGAAGTGACTAACTGCATGAAAGTGATGGATAAGAAGGTGAATGAAACCCCACCAGCTGAAGCTTCGCGAGTTCATGCAAAGAAGATGATCTCCATTGATGGTCTTTTGAAAGAAGCAGTTCAGATTGGTGGAACTAAAGTATCTGATAATGGAGAGAAGAAGATGGCAGTTCCTCTTGAACCTGCTCTAACATCTTCAGAGCCTGCAACTGCTCATAAGCAGAAAGCTCCAGTTATCAGACCTGCACCAAAGGTAAAGTATACATCACCTAAGCTTAAATCTCCTGACCGCATTGCTTTGAATGCAGGAAAACGCAGTGTACCACCCAAGCTTTGCTCCCGCCCTGATTCTGTTTACTCATTCCTTGGAAAGCCTCATGATCTGAAAGCATATACACCTCCTTGGATGAAGAGATATTCACAGAGACATTCAAAGTCTCTGTTAAAGCCGCCATGAGTCAAATCTCTGTGCCATAGTCAAGCTAATGACTAAAAACAAGCGCTGAGTGGGAGGCAACCCACTATAGAGTCAGTTTTCGTTTTTGTTTTTCATTTTTCAGTCTTTGCTATTATGATTTTTTTCTTTTTAGTGTTTTCAGCCGAGAGAACAAGTTCAAAATCGCCTAGCATCGATCGACACAGTGCGATTACATAAATGAATCGAGCAAATGCGCCTTGCGTCGATCGATGCGGTCCTGTGCATCGATCGACACAGTGCGACAAGAGGTACGTAACTCTGATTTTTCAACTCTTTTCAAATTTGATTATCTGTTCTTACCGAGCTCATGCTTTGATTACACTGGGGACAATGTAGTTTAAGTGTGGGGGAGGAGCTACTGACGCACACTTTTGTTTTATTAGTTTTTCAAAAACATTGTTTTATTGAGTCAAAATTTGTATGAAACTATGATTTTTCGAGGAAAATTTTCGCTTGAACAGGAACTAAATGACCATTGGACAGACTTGCAGAGCCTCTATGACTATTACAAAACCCCAAACAGATCAACCTACCAAGGACACCCATATCTAACCAGGTATTCAGAGGATCCATTACTAGTCTCACTTTAATCTTGACTTTAATTTCTCACTTAGGGGCTTGGTAATCTTTGGGTCGGATTCCTTTGATGTGTTTGGCATAGCCTATGATCCTGTTCCAAATTATGGTTTCTGATTTTCCCCTTCCTTGAGAATAAAACAAAAAAGTGTTATAAAATCTGAGGATAAGTTAGGAACTTCGAAGTAGTCACGGGAGTGGTAGAGACCCCTATTACCTCATGTGTATCTATGGAAAATAACCAACTAATAGCTTCGAAGTGGTCGCGGGAGTGGTAGAGACCCCTATTATCTTCTGTGCATCCATGGAAAAATCCAAAGTTAAACCCCAGTAACAAGGGAAGAGCACTGATAGAAAAAATAAAATGATACCCATATGGGAAAAATTAGTTGCTAAGGGAGAAAGGGAAAAGAAAGAAACCAGAAACCGACAGTTTGGTGGTCAGATACTGAATAGCTTGAGTCCATGTGTCCTTTGATTCGATACTCCCTCTGTGAGACCGCACCTAATTGTATACAGAGGCTAGTGTGGTGAATTTGGATGTCCTAACTTGATTGTGGAGTTTACTTGGGACAATTGCTAAGTGTGGGGGAAGTATATT
Source organism: Orychophragmus violaceus (assembly GCA_030180135.1). Taxonomy (NCBI): domain Eukaryota; kingdom Viridiplantae; phylum Streptophyta; class Magnoliopsida; order Brassicales; family Brassicaceae; genus Orychophragmus; species Orychophragmus violaceus. The sequence continues at coordinate 89,948,316 of CM058240.1, forward strand.
GTGGTCTTGAGTTCTGTAGGAAAGTTTTCAGTGGATTACTAAGTTAATGTGAATGCGAAAGTTCCTAGGACGAAATGAGTTTCTGTGTTTTCAAACTTCTTCTCTTATATTTTGGTTCTTTACTTGCTTGAGGACAAGCAAGAGCTAAGTGTGGGGGAGTTGATATACCATGGATTTTAGGGATTTTAACCATGGTATATATCTTATTTATCGAGTCTTATGTTATGTTTTGGAGTCTTTTTAGTATATTTACAGGGCTAGACAAGTTTGGAGCGGAATTGGAGTTATTGAAGCATTCTGGAGATTTAACCCGAGAGATGGACTTCACTGTCAAATTCTCAGACCTGTGTCGATCGACACAGAAGGTGCATCGATCGACACAAGGTCGACACAGACAAATACTCGGCGTTTAAAGAAGAGTTTGGATATTGCAATTTTGCATAGAAGTTTTTCATAATTACAAAGAAGCCCCAGCCGACTTTAGACCATTATATTAGGGTTTTTAAGCCATTGTTTAGGCTACGCTTTACTTACGCTTTATTTTATTCAGAGAGAGAGCCTTATGGGCTGATCTTGTTCTCGAAAGAGACTTGATTTCGAACCCCTGTTGAATATTCTGTTTAATGATATTTGGTTTTCTACTTATGATGTTTTCTGTTTCAATGAACATGTCTGAGTAGTTTACCTGTTAGGTTGAAGGATTCTCATTAGGGATTTCATGGAACTATAGTTTAAATCAATCTGTAGGGATTCATATATGCTAGTTCTTTGTTTAGGTTGTTCTTAATGCTTAATCTGAAGTAGCTAATCAGAATTATGATGTTAGGTTGATTGATACAACGAGAGTTGGTTAATTAGCTAAAAAGAACCTAGATGAGCAATTTGATCTACTCGCAAAGAGATTTGGTTTAGGGGAATTGTGAACATATCAAACCTGATCATTAATGCTAGTTTAATTTGTTAGTAATTGCAAAGAGATTTGGATTGCTGCACTTAGACTTAGAGAATTCTCGCAACGAGAGTTGGTGAATTCTATATCCGTGTTTGAGTTCTAGAACAGTTATTGATTAGATCCTGATTTATTGATTGCTTGTGTTCCTGATTTCCTGAGAACTCCTGAAACCTAACGCTTCGCTTGCTTGCTTACAAACCAATCTTGATTTACTTTTCTGCTTTGATTTACTGCTTTCTAATATTTCACCTAGTTTAATCTTGACGTTTTATAATCTATTGTTGACCGGAGTCCCTGTGGATTCGATACCCTAAGTACTACAACTACATCACTATGCACTTGCAGTTAGAATAGGGATTAAAACCCGACCTATCAGATAAGAAGAGAATGAATATAGAAGAAGAACATAGAGAGAGGGGGAGAGAGAGAGAGAGAGAGAGAGAGAGAGAGAGAGAGAGAGAGAGAGAGAGAGAGAGAGAGAGAGAGAGAGAGAGAGAGAGAGAGAGAGAGAGAGAGAGAGAGAGAGAGAGAGAGAGAGAGAGAGAGAGAGAGAGAGAGAGAGAGAGAGAGAGAGAGAGAGATAACTATAGCTACGACCAGAAGAGGAAGAAGCGGAAGAGTATGAATAGCAATGGCTGGAGAACCTAGCTACAACCAGAAGAAGAACTAAGCTAAGTAAAATAGAAGAATAGAGAATGAGAATGCATCAGATTCTTACGAGGTTAATTAGTAGCATACCCTTAATGAAATTTTAATGAAAAGTAAGTCCCACATCTATAGTTGGAAAAATAATTAACTAATATATATATGGTAAGATAAGAAGAGAATAGATATATATAGAGAAAACTAAGAATATATAGCTTTGTTCGCACAGGGTGCGGACACCCGACCTAGTAATTAAAAATAAAAATAAAAATAAAATTTAAACCATATGATAAATGGTAAATAAAAACATGAAATCCTTTTTTCATATAGATTTGGACTACTCCCACTGTATCATTTTGGATCTGATTGGTGAACAAAAACGGAATGGTTATATTAGTGGTTAGCGGAAGTGGTAAGTGGTTGTATAGTGCAAAACTATAAGTTAAAGTTGTTTGCAAAAGCAATAAGAAAAAAACTGAGAGTAATCGTTTTCACTGTAGCTTTTGATAACGTTTTCGTGATTGATAACAAAGAGAGTGGTATGTCTCTAACGCTTTCATTGTAGCGCTACCAATACCACCTTTTAAGAATATAAAAATTATTCCAGACGAGAGGAGAGGATGGGTCTCATCTCACCCATTGATCTTTGATGCACCTAAGGTGTTGGATAAGCTTTCTCAAACGAAGAGAGCGGTATGTCTCTAACGCTTTCACTGTAGCGCTACCAATCCCACCTTTTAAGAATATAAAAATTGTTCCAGTCGAGAGGAGAGGATGGGTCTCATCTCACCCATTGATCTTTGATGCGCCTAGGGTGTTGGATAAGCTTGTATTTGGAGATTGCAATGTTATCACTGCACTAGCTCATCATCGTCTAACTGCTATTGTTTTCTTCTTTCTGGATCATCTAGTTATTGTCAAATTCGGCTTACTAACTCTGACCATTTATATGTTAGTATGGATGCTTTTAAGCTTTGGATGTGGGATCCTAACACTAACAATTGCATTGTATATCATGTTGTTTTTTTTCCACAACTTTATATCTCTGTTTGTGAACAAACTTTTGTTAATTGCGGACGACAAGACTGATTTAATGCAAGTATCTAAACAATATTGGAAAGTGATTGAAGAGATGAATAGTGGAGCAGATGAAGAAGAAACGGGTTTGAAGATCAATAATCTCAAGACTGAAGAGGGTGTAATATTTGTGAAGAATGATGTGTGTGAGAGGCTATTATATCAGAAAGAGTGGTTTGCAAAGGGCATGTGAAAGCTAAGATTTTTGAGGAACAAATACATCTTGACTCATCGAGAATGAAAAGACTAATCATCGATATATATGGTCTAGTGGTTTAGTGCAGAGATTGATTTCAATGCATTTCTAGTTTGAGTTCCATTAAATGGAATATTTTATGCTCTAAAATAATTAGGCATGGGCATATAATCCGGATCCGAAGATCCGATCCCCGAAAAAACGGGTTCGGATCGGATTTTTACCCGGCGAATTATCCGATCGGTACTAATATTTTTAAGACTCGGATACCTGGTCGGATCGGGTTTTACCCGAGATCCGAATAGTTACCATATCTACCCAACACCTTCAATGCTTTCACAAATACCTAAGATCATGTTTCCTAAATTCTCTCGACACAACGACGGCACGACTCCTCTTCTTCCACGATCTTCGTTTGATTCGCGAGTTTTGGAAAGTAGGAACCCGAATCGGTGTGTCTCCAAATCCCTATTTAAACCTCACATCATAAGACCACATTCAAGCTGGAAACCCTAGACCTAAATCGGCTAGTATCTTCACCAGTTCTTACTGCGAGATATACAAATTACTCAGAGGTTTGTATTTTATTCCTATTCATAATCGATTAGGTTAGTTTTGTTAAGTTATTTGTGTTGTAGATACAGAGAAGCTCATCGATTGAGAAATTTGTTTGTTTGTTAGTTCTTGGTAGTCGCTTTATGTTAGTTTGTTTGAGAAATTTATGATATTGTGATTTGTATATTCAATTTTTATAATCGAAGCCGCCAGCTTTATGTTAGTTTGTACTTTGTATCTTAGTTCTTCACAAATCGATTAAGCTAGTTAGTTTTAAAAATCATTTGTTAGCTTTAAGTTCTTGTAAGTTATCTTAAATGAACTTGTTTGATCTTCTTTTAATACTTGGTCTTTTGTGTAGATGGATTCTTCACCGTTTCCTGTTCATGATGATGTTGAGAAGGATGCAGATAATCAAGGAACATACCATAATGTGGAAGAATACACGCCTCCTTCTGATAATCGTGGCAAAAGGAAAGAATGTTATGGCGAGAGAGATGGAGTTAATTCTCAGCCTGCTGCTAAGGCAAAGAAGTTATCTTCAGAGAGGTCTAATGTCTGGGAACAATACACAAGGACTTGTGGAAACCGTGACAAGTGCAACTGAGCAGGAACCTCCAACTTTAAGAAGCATCTCCTGTCTTGCAAGAAGTACATTGCGTGGTTTGAGAGTCAGAAGAAAGGAGCAACATTCGTTAACAATGAAGGTATTGTTTCTAATGCAAGAGTTTCTGAGAAAGTTTTTAGGGATGCAACTAATGAACTGCTGGTTTTGGGAGAGTTACCGCTTTCGTTTGTGGAATCAGTTGGTTGGAGACTTTTTGTGACCGTGTAAATCTGTATAAGCCACATTCAAGAAGAACTGCCACCCGTGACATTGTTGAGGTTTATAGCAGAAGGAAAGCAGCTTTGAAAGACTTGTTTAAGAAGACTAAGCAGAGAGTGTCTATCACAACAGATATATGGGTTGCTCAAGCTACTGGTGCTAGCTACATGGTGGTCACGGTGCATTTTATTGATGCAAGTTGGGAACTGAGGAAGCTCATTATCGGTTTCAAGTATATCACTGATCACAAAGGTGCAACAATTGCTTCTGTTTTGCTTAGTGTCTTGTCTGAATGGGGAATTGAGAAGGTATTCACCATCACTGTCGACAATGCTACTACGAATACGTCTGCGTTGAAGAGGTTTCAGAGAGAGTTCAGTGCATTGGACAATGAGGCATTTGTCTTGGATGGTGAGTTCATGCATATGAGGTGCTCTGCTCATATTGTCAACCTCATCGTTAAAGATGGGCTCCAAGATATTGGTGAGAATGTGTCAACTATACGAAACGCTGTGCAGTATGTAAGATCCTCTACTCCTCGTCTGAAATCATTTGAGCTGAGAGTTGACTCGGGTAGGATGAGCAGAGGTAGCTTGCCTTTGGACATTAAGACAAGGTGGAATTCGACATATCTGATGCTGCAGAGGGCAATCAAGTTCAGATTGGCCTTTGATAAGATGGAAGCCGAGGACAAGCTTTACAATGACTATTTCAATGAAGTGGACAATGGGAAGAAGAGGATTGGACCACCTGCTATAGATGATTGGAATGTTGTGGAGAGGTTAGTGAAGTTTCTGATCATTTTCTACAATTCTACCTTGGTTGTCTCGGCATCTACTTCTGTTTGCTCTTACAAGTGCTATGGTGAGATTTTTACTATTGAGAGGAATCTGATCCGAATGTGCAACAGTATTGACCAGAGTTTGAAGTATAAGGCTGAAGATATGAGAGCTAAGTTTGAGAAGTATTGAGATGGTATGAAGAACATAAACAGGATCTTGATTGTTGCTAGTGTGTTTGATCCAAGCAAGAAGATGCAGTTTGCAAAGATGTGCTTCGAGAAGCTTTATGGTAAAGATACTGCTGAAGCTAAGGAGATGAGCCAGTCTGTCCATGATGTTATGTCTGCCATGTTTAAGGAGTACAGTGCTCGATATGATAGAGAACCAATCGGTTCTTCATCCCAGTCTACACAAGCATCATCATCTTCTAGTGGACAAGACACTGTTCCAGGTGACAACATTGATGGAATTGATTTGGTTGATGATGATTTCGGGTATGGGAGAATGGACTTTGCATACACAGAGATGGTAGCTGAAATAGGAGTTGATGATGCAACTGATGAGTTGGAAGTTTACCTTAAGGAAAAGGTTGAAACTCCGAAGAACATGGCTGGAACCGAGTTTGATGTGTTGTCTTGGTGGAGGTTTAACAGTCCAAAGTATCCGGTGTTAGCTGAAATGGCAAGAGATGTTTTGGCGATGCAAGTTTCTTCTGTTGCTAGTGAAAGTGCATTCAGCACCAGTGGCCGGATCCTAGATCCATATAGGTCTTGTCTAACACATTACATGATTGAGGTCTTGATGTGTTTGGAGAAGTGGATGAAATCCGACATAAAGATGAGTGAAGGTCGAGTTGTTACCAATGCTCAAATGCTTGCTGATATTGAGCTCCATGACAAGCTTGAGAAAGGTATCTTGTTGTAACTTGTTATTACATTTTACTTCAATATTCAATACTTTACAATTGGTAGTCTATGTTCTGATATTTTACTTCAATATTTTTCAGAGTTTGACACTTTGATCAACCTCAACTAGAAGAGAAGAATTAGCAGGTTAGTTGGACTTGGAATGAAGTATTGCAGAAGCTAGTGGACTGTTGGACTTGGATTTGGTGTTTCTTTTTAAGTATTTGTCTCTTTGACATTGAAATGTTTCTTTTTAAGACTTTCGTTTGGATTTGGTGCTTCTTGGATTTGGTTCTTTTGTTTCTTTTTAAGTCTTTGACATTGGTGTTTCATTTTAAGTCTTATTAAGTCTTTGGATTTTGTCATTTTAACAAGTTCATGTTCGGATATATAGATAGGTTTCGGATCTAATCAAGTAAAATGGTTAGTTTCAGATATAATTTACAGGATCCGATCCGGATCCGATCCGGATCCGAAGAATTTCGGATCTTTTACATAATACCCGATCCGATTCGGATCCGATCCGAATCCGATCCGAAAAAATTATTATCCGATCAGTACCAGTTTGACTATATCTAATTTACTCGAAATCCGAAATACCCGATCCGGTATCCGAATGCGCAAGCCTAAAAATAATATTAGCAAAAACTGGTTCGAGATATATATGTGATTAAGGCCGAAAATCCAAATTCCTCATAATTAAAACGAAAAAGTAGATTTGTGAAAGAAAAAATAGACTACATAAGTACTCAAAATCTTGATGATGATCATAAAATTTCAGACTTGTGATCCTCCCCGGTTTAGAAACCGAATTTATTAGACCGGTACAGTGTTTATTTTACTGACGCATAAGATATCAAATAAGGAAAATCCGACGTCTTTTTTTTTTTTTTTGACAACAATCCGACGTCATTATTAATTTAAACTATATCAGGAATAATAACAGGATCATCTTGCAATCCCGGTTTTTAATCCTTCTTAGGGTTATTCCGGTTTACCTTGTGGTTTGCTCAATGGGCCACTCCGGTTTATGTTTCGAATTAAAAAATTGGAAAGGGTTAAAAAAGAAAAGAAAAAGGAAAAATCTCTATCTTCCCCGACGACAACCACCTAAGGGTTAGGTTTATTTATCTTATTCTCTCCACTCTTTTTCCCTATTCCTATTTCGATTTCGATTTCGATTTCGATTTCTCTTCCCCGATTCGCTCTTTAGTCACTAGGATTTCAATTTCGGATTTCGAGTCGGATCTGTACTTTGCTATGGATACTCGTAAGAGAGGACGTCCTGAAGCTGGCTCATACAACTCCAATGGCGGCGGATTTAAGAAGTCTAAGCAAGGTTAGCTCTTTCACTCTTCTTTGTCTTGCTTATCTTCCGTAGTTTGAGAATATGTTTAGCTATTACAATTCTGTTTGAATTATATACCAATTCGTTCAGTTCTTTTGCTTAAAATTTGAGATCTTCATTGTTGGATGAATAATTTTTTTCTCTCGATTGGATTTGGCTAGCGCTGATTCATTTGAGCCCCGTACTATTTTATCCAGCAAAATTAGTTTTTTAAAAAGCTAGTCTTGAGATTTACACATGTGGGCTAACTAGCAAGATTACAGCAAATCTGCAGCCTTTTTTAATCTGATTCAAATATAAATCCCATTAATTGCTCAGTTGAGTAACAGTCCAAAGTTTCTTGAGTACCAGTATTGCTTTGGTTTAATCCCTCTTCTTAAGTTTAAATAAGCGTATAACATCTCATCACCATGCCCAAAGACCGGGTTCACTTGATTCAAGAACCCTTTTCCTGTGTCAAATATTGATGTCTGGTAAATTTTTGGTAAATAATTCTGAAAATTTACAGTATGAATGATGTCTATGATTCTAAACCAGTATTGTTGAACTTCAGAAAATTCTTTAACTAAAGAAAAACACTTAATTGTTGGAACAGAGATGGAATCGTATTCAACTGGTTTAGGAAGCAAATCGAAGCCATGCACTAAGTTTTTCAGGTTATAATCCTTTTTCTTAACTGGATTAAGATTCAAATTGTTAATTATCTGCAAGTGTGCCCGTGAAATTGACAAATAAAATTGTATGCTAATGAAGTGGCTAGTTGCTATTACAGGTACGTATAATCATTCATGCTAAACAAGCTAAAAAGAAGGTTCAGTTATTATAAATATGATTCTCACTAGGAACGGATAAAAATATGATCATCATAATTTACAAAATCAACCCAAAACATGTCTTTTGTATGAGCTGTGACAGTTGTTGAGAAAGTTGCTGTAGTTTTCTGTTTGGTGGTAATGTATTAGTGATTTATGTTTGTATTTCATATATAGTCGGGTAAGGTTCTTACATTACTGGTGAACATGTTTCTCATCAGAATTGTATCTTCCCTGCAACTAAACGTTGCAGCCTTGTGTATAGCAACTGATACTTCCTCTGTATTTTAACCGTTTGTTCTCTTGTGTCGTCTTAAGACGGCTGGTTTTAACCCTCTGATGTATTTATCGTGCTTCTATTGCAGCACTTCTGGCTGTCCTTTTGGAGAGAACTGCCATTTCTTGCATTATGTTCCCGGAGGATACAATGCTGTAGCACAGCTGACAAATATGGCACCCATGCCTCAAGTTTCCAGAAATATGCAAGGATCTGGTGTTGGAGGGCGATTCTCAGGGAGAGGAGAGTCTGGACCGGGCCATGTGTCTAGCTTTGGTGCCTCAGCCACTGCAAAAATCAGTGTGGATGCTTCGTTGGCTGGTGCAATCATTGGAAAAGGTGGAGTAAGTTCGAAACAGATATGTCGTCAAACAGGGGCAAAGTTATCGATCCAAGATCACGAGAGAGACCCGAACCTGAAGAACATTGAGCTTGAAGGAACATTTGAGCAGATAAACGAAGCGAGTGCAATGGTTAGAGAGCTGATTGGAAGGCTTAATTCGGCAGCTAGGAAACCGTCTGGTGGTGGTGGTGGTGGTTTTGGTGGTGGCCTTGGTTCTGAAGGGAAGCCGCATCCAGGGAGCAGCTATAAGACGAAGATCTGTGAGAGATATTCTAAAGGGAACTGTACATTTGGTGATAGATGTCACTTTGCACATGGGGAAGCAGAGCTACGCAGGTCAGGAGCTGTCTAGTTTCTGGTGGAGTTAGAGAAACTTGCTGGCAAAACAAGTCTCTTCTGATGATCTGTAATATCATCTTCACCTACTTTTCTTCTATTTTTGTCTTTCTTATGAAAATACAATTGTTAGTTTCATTGTGCCATTGTAAGTTTTCTCTATGTGGGTGATTCTTAGAATTTAGTCTTGGTTTAAATCGAGTTTGAATTTCAGATGTGAGGCTAGCTTGGTGGATGATAGACAAACATAGAAACTGTGGTTAGGATTTGTATGGTGCCTTTTTATTTTTATATTCGTTCATGTTTTCTATGTGTGAGTCTGATGCATCATCTTTTCTTTTCAAATGCTTTTCTGAATATGTTTAATGTTGACTAACTAAAAGAGCTATATTAATGATCAATCTCTAGTTTATTTAGATTCTTGTAAGTTTGTTATTTCAAAGTGAACACTTAAAAATAAAATCTGTCCCTTTATGCTCTTTATAAACCCTCCCTGGAACTTCCACACCTCCACCTCCTTGGCTCGTCACCACGATCAAACAGAGTTAAACCCATGAGAGTCGTGATGGGGAGGATCATGACCACTAAGAAGACCCAATGAACCCATGCCACGTTGAAACATGCTCCTACGATCGTGATGGGGAGGATCATGATGAAAGCTGTGATTCTTGTTATGTTATTTCAAACATGAAGACTTACTGTGAAGTCAACCCAGTTTTTAAGCTCTTTTTTTTTTGTTCTTCACATGGGAGAAGAAGAGGCCAAACAAAGTTTGATTTTTTTTTTTTCCTTTTTGCTGATACTAGGCCTGAGCATTTCAAGTCGGGCATTCCGACCCAAATTATTCGATTTTTACTTTTATCCGACATAAAAAATATTCGTTTGGATAGTGAATTTTTTTTTCCGGGTAAAGCTCGGTAATTCCCAAAATACCGATTATCCATTTGAGCAATTACGATTTTAATTTTTTTTTTAAAAAACTAAAGTAATATAAATAAGATTATATAATGTGTATATTTTTATATATTGAAAAATGTAATATGTAATGTTATTGTGCTGGAAGAAAATACAAAATATATACAAAAATAATTACTTACTCATGTTAGCCATAATTATAAAAGTTGGTATCAAGTTCATTCATCGAGTACAAATGATGAGGACATCGAATCCTCCAGACCCGGCCCGGACGAGCGATACGTACCGGCCTCGACCACGAGACTGAACGAGCTGTTCCCGACCCCACAGAATGTACCTGAGGAGGTTCAGAAGGCCAATGCATGTTCTACCAGACCCCATGACGTGGTGTCAAAGATTCATAAGCCAACATCATGTTTCAGGAGTGATGATCGTTCCAGAACCCAATTGGAACGATCCTATTTGGAGATGGTCGACAACCGACATCCCGGAGCCCTAACCGTGTCATGGAAGATGTCCATAGGAGAGTTGGTTCAAGCCAATCATGTCAGGCTTGATATTCACCATAAAGTATTCTATTTGGAAGAGTTTGGTCATAAGGAATCAGCTTGGGTTCGAGATCATCTGGGAGGATGTCTAAAAACTGTCCAGTTAGCCCTGTCCGCGGATATAGGTGCATTCAAGAGAGGATTTCGAATGGACCAAGAGGAATCAAGCTGCACCTCAACCTGTTCTAGAAACCTGACTCACCAAGGAATCTGAACGAAGTGGAATCACATCAAGACCATTTTCTATGAAGAAGTTATGCCCGTTTCAAGACAGGTGATTTTCAGGGAACTCGATAAAGACCGACTTGCACATTTTGGAGTGCTCATAACGAACCAGGATGAATCAAGGAGTAAAGCAACTTTTGCTGGATTCTTGATTTATCAGGTAATGCATGAGAGTTGAAATCACACCAATACCAGCTCGTACAAAGAAGATATGCAAGATCAAAACCGAAGGTCGGTGGACTTGCCTTATTTGGAAGCTCGCAGACTTGGTGGGCTTCAGACTTATGTTTGGCGACCTGGAGTACGTGCAACATCTCCTTGGACATTGATTTATACTCTTTTTCCCTTAAGTGTGGTTTTGTCCTAATTGGGTTATCCCACTAAGGTTTTTAATGAGGTAAACCAAGGCCCGCTTCAAGAGTAGGAGAATCTGGCCCGTCCAACCTTCTTCCTTGATTTCTATTTTAATGATTTTGACCAGGCCTCTCTATGGACCATTCTTAAGACTTGTAACCCTATTACTTTGGCTATTTAAATCCACTTTTTGTTTTCAATAAACTTAAGTAAGTTTTTAGCAATAAGAAACCCTAAGGTTGTCTCGATCTTTTCTTCCTTGCGCGGCTATCTCTTGGAGACTAGATCTCTTCTTGCTTGAGCTTGCTTGATTTGCTTGTTTGTATCACTCAAAGTGTTCTTGTCCTTGTTCTAAACCTCACGTTTCCATCAAATCACCCACTGACCAAGCTGAGAGCGCTTTCGGGCTTCGTACCTTCCGACCATCTTCGACTCGCTCGACCGCTCGACCACCTCGCCATTCTTCGACCATCGACCACCCAATACACGATCCACCTTCCATCTCACATCAACAAATATGTTACCTCTTGGGATAATAAAACTTAAGGTATTCACTAGCCACCATCAAGATTTAAGTCTTAACTATAAGATCGTAAAATCTTATTTTCTCTTACACTCAAAAAGTGAAATTCTAGATCTAAGTTTTTTCTAGCATCTCCTAGAAGTTCGACTATTGATTATGTCTCTTCTTTGTCATTCGGCACACTGGAATCATGGTACGTGAATATTTATAAAGGACTTCGCAAATGTTTGAATATTTGAATTATCTAAATACTATTTGAAATATTTAGAGTTTGGGTAACGAATGGATAGTGATTTTCAATACATGACTTAGGCCTAGCTAATACATGATTTACCGATAATATTACTTTGTTCTACGAAGATCCACGACTACAATCAACATCTTCATTTACTTGTAAAATTTCTTTATAAACTTATTTTCACTAATCTGTAAAAATTGCACATTCCAAAATTAGAATCCGTGATCTATTGATGTAAAAATAGAATTATTTACACCAAAAGGCACTTCTAAGTGTCTTTATTACACCAAAAGGCACCTTGGTGTTTTGAGGCACTTTGGGTCAAGGATTTTACCTTCATAGCCCTCATAGCCCTTATCATGTAATAAAACACACATAAGGTGCCTTATTGTGTAAATCAGTCTGTAAATATTAATAAAGCCTTGGTAAACTATTTGACCATTAAGACTTCCACAATTAGTTTGAATTTAATATTAGTTTTAATATCATCTTTTTATTGTTGATTTTAATATTAGTTTCTCGGAAGATATCATATATATAATGTGAGACTTTTTTACTCTCCTCTCAATGCGCCATCTCAGCCGCTTATGTGGCATTCTGTTTTTTTTTCTTCACCTTAATCCATTGCAGTTGGGCTTCTAACTAAACTTATATATATTTCTCTAAGCCCACAACGAAAATTTCCTAAGAAAGTGGGCCTTCGCACCTTCTTCCAACTCTTTGTCTTACCTTCTCGCCTTCCTCTTTGGACAAATCGACAGTCACACCACCATCTTGGGGATCCCCTCCATCTTCCCATGGCGCAACACCGTTACAGTGGTTCGGAGATTCGTCAAAAGCTTAGTCGTAGAGATGAAGGAAGACGGATAAGGTGAAACCAAAGAGAAACCAACTGAATCAAATGCGTTCTGGTTATTTCAACACCATCAACGATACTCCCCAGGTTTTTCCCCTGCAGTTTAAGAAGGAGATTCAAAGTCGTGGATTACTTTCAGACGTCAAAAAACAACTCCTCAGATCCGAATTTTTTTAATTGTTCCTATTACCCTGGAGATAATATGGCTTCCTTCGAGATGAATGACCTGAAAAATAAGTTCTGTAAAATAATGAGTTATGGGTTTTCTCGATTGTGACAAAAAAAGTTTTCCTCGATATTGAATTTGTTTATCTATACTGAATCGATGAGGAATATAATGGGTTATTCGACTTGGTTATGTACTTTTCGTGTATCTATGTAGGCTAATAGTTATTGTTGTCACCTTCTGATCTGTTTTGTTTTTTATTCTTTATGATGTTACATTGGTAATCATTGCAAAAGTTTTAATTTTTGAACCCATCATTTGATTAAAGTCTCTCTGTTATTCAGCTTTATTGATTTATGATTACTGATCACAACTGCGAATGATTTTCTCGGGCGAATGAAAATTTCGCGGGAACCAGGAGGAGGATCATATGAAAATGACAGGAAGCCGTCAATATTGCAACTTACAGAAGCAGTGTGAGAGGCACGCTCTAACTTAAAAAGGTTCCTGTAAGAAACATTTAGCGTGCAGGTAGAGCTTGCCCATGGTGGTCGCGGACAGTCTTCAGGTGGTCGTCGTGGTGCTGGTGGTGGGGGTGGCTATGGTGGTGGAGGTGGTTGTGGTGGTGGATATGCCCGGTTAGGTGTCTCACGACACTCTTGAGTTCCGAAGTTTGTGTAAATTGTTGTGAGAAAATTGGTATTGGTAAAGGTTGATTGATTCTTCACCTCTTTTTGATTGTTTTTTTGTACTCTTCGATGGATTTTGCAGTCATTGTACGCCGGCTTCCATAATCTGCTTCAGGACAAGATTTGAAGGTGTGATGATACTTTATGTTTTTGCTGCAACAGTTTAGTGCCTACTTTCGGCTCCTTTTTAAATTATTAAACCATCATTTCAGGATCATATGCTGAAAGCTGGTGATGCGTGCTTTGTTGAGGTCACTCGAGACCGTGATGATGTGTTAGTTTGTTCTTTGTGATATTATAGTTATGTCTTTTTCTGACGCTTGGACTATCTTTGATAATATGATCAGGAACTATGGTGTTGTTGACTACACCAAATATGATGACATGAAAAAAAGAAAATGATGACATGAAATATGCTGCAAGTTTTTCCAGTCTGTTCTTATCTCTTACTGTATATGCACCTATGAATTGTATTAAATCCGAGGTTCAAAAATTTTGAAAATTATTCAGATAAGGAAATTTTATGACACAAAACTTAGCAGCCCATGGGCCAGAGGCTATATTCGGGTATGGTTTCTCCTTGCAGTCTTAATTGTCTACAGTTGTCTGCTAGGCCTCGGACATAAGATGTATTTTTCCTTTCTTATAGGCAGGTTCAGAAATATGAAAGCCCAGTCGAGAAGCCCAAGCATAAGCAGAAGCCGTAGCCGTAGCCGAGGCTGTGGTCGCAGCCGCAACCGTAGCATTAGCAGAAGCAAGAGCCCAGGGAAGGATCTGAAGTGCGTTTGTTTACACTAAAACTATATCTCCCGTTCTGAACAACTTCAAATAGAGTTTAGAGTTGTTAAAATATATATTGCAGTAAATCACCAAGACGATCCCTTTCCAGGTCAATATCAAAATCTATATGACCATCTCCCCAGAGGAAGAAGAGTCCCCCTAGGTAAGTTATCATCCCTTACTTTTGGGCGTTCTTTTTTTTTTTAGTCGTTCTTTTACTTCTCCTGCGATAAAGTGATTTTTTTGTTTCGTTCCAATTTTAGGGCGATGGCGAGACGAGGTCCAGGTCCCTTCCAAAATCTCCTACCAAGGTTTATAATAGTTTTCGAAGTGATACTTTAATTAGAGGCAAAATGCCCAATAGACAACTCTGTAACATGTTAAAATTGTATCCTTCTCAGGTTCGGGAAGGCAATGAGTAACTGCCAAAGTTTTCAAGCCAGTGATCGAATGAGACGATCTGGGAGTTGTGCTATAACCGCAAACATACCAAGAACTTATCTGTGCTATTACCTGCATGATTGAGCTGGAGAATGTGGAAAGTTTTGTCTACACTCCAAGAATTAGCTCAAGAGCATCTCTAGAAGTATTTTATAAACTATCTATGGAACAGCAAACCGATTTCAAGAAAGGAGATTTGTCCTCAACTAGCTTGAAGCATCTCCACAGAACGGATACGAATGGATTCTATACCATGTATTCTGGTCTTTTTAATCAAACTGACAAGCTTATACAACATAAAAACAATTTCAGAAATAAAAGAACAGCTTCAGCACTGCACTCTGTTTTAGCAGTTTACTTACGTCAAAGACAACGAAACCTTCGATGCTTAACAAGATAACTTCTCCTAAAATAATAGGTTTACTGTGTTGTTTCTACAAAGCAGCTTCAGATCAAGTTGTAAAATGATTATTTGTTGAGATAAAGATATTCACTTCTTTGATCCCAATATTTACATGGTGATAGACTAGATCCTTTGGATCTTTTCTAAAAATCTGGATATGTGTTGTGATGTATGACTGCAACTTTTTTTCCAGTATCAAGATCCACTCATCAAGAAACGGCTTGAAAGACAGTTTCCTAAATAGGAGCTTGAAGAGATAACTTTGGATTCGGATCCTCTTCCAAGGTTTTGACTTTTATATTCGTTTGTGTATGATTGGTTCACTGATGAATACAACTATAAACCCTTTGATGAGATATCTAATTAACGGTTTAGGTTGAAGTTTACTTGAGCTTTAAGATCCTACGTGAGATTATAACTCTGTTCTCAGATTATAACAAATATTAAATCCAAAAAAAGAAAACAAAGAACATTAAACATTTTCTTATGTAATAAGATTATACATGGAGCTAGCAATCTCTAGCTTCCAGTAGTAAGTCACATTCACAAATGCAACTCCACCCCGCGCGTTAAAACACCTAGTTTTAATAGTAACTAGCTTTTGTTTGTATCATTGCTCTGCTGATTAAAATGGGAGAGTGGAGGAAGTCTGCAGAGATATATTTTTTCTTTTTTCCCTGGTAAAAAGTTCGTCCAAGATGATATTAATACGAATGCAGTAAATAATCAATCACGCAACAAGGTTTCACTGTGTCTCTTGATATCCCGAAGGAGGTTGGAATGGAAAACGAGAAACAGTGCTCAAATCATTATAAGCCGAAGGAAAATGGTAATTTAAATGGTATCACCAAATTGCATCAGAGATCACTTCGTACTTCCGGTCCATCTTTACTTCAAACCCGGTGGACGCTACATTGATTGTTGAAGGAGCACTCTCGCCCTGTGTATCCACCGAAACCAACAAACTACTTATAGCAATACCATCGGCAGCTGAGATCAGGAAGGCTCTCTTCGCGATACATCCGGACAAGGCTCCGGGTCCTGATGGCTTCTCTGCATGCTTTTTTCAAGCGAACTGGGACATAGTACAAACCGCCATTATCCATGAAGTTCAAAGTTTTTTCACATCAGGTTCACTTCCTCAATCAGTCAACAAGACACATGTACGGTTAATACCAAAGATCCTGAGTCCTAAGCTCGTGTCAGATTACAGACCGATTGCCCTCTGCAACGTCTACTACAAGATAATCTCCAAGATCTTGTCTCTCCGTCTGAAACCGATCCTAAAGGAGTTCATCTCTGAAAACCAGTCAGCGTTCATCCCTGGTCGAGTTATCACTGACAACGTCTTGATCACACATGAAGTTTTGCACTATCTGAAGACCTCCACAGCAAAAAAGACTTGCTCCATGGCCGTTAAAACGGATATGAGCAAAGCCTATGACCGGCTAGAGTGGGACTTCGTTAACAAGGTTTTGGGAAGACTGGGTTTCCACCAGATCTATATTACATGGATCATGCAGTGTATCTCCACAGTCTCCTATTCTTACTTGATTAATGACTCGGTGCTGGGAAACATCATACCACAAAGAGGGATCCGCCAAGGAGATCCTCTGTCCCCCTACATCTTTATCCTCTGTGGAGAGGTGTTATCCGGGCTATGCAAGAAAGCTCAACTAAATGGGGAACTGACGGGCATAAAAGTGGCAAGAAGAAGTCCTCGTATAAATCATCTCATGTTCGCAGATGATACGATGTTTTTCACCAAATCAGCTCCACAGTGCTGCTCTGCACTTAAGCGGATTCTGCATCAGTATGAATCCATTTCTGGTCAGACTATCAATGCTGCCAAATCCTCTATAACCTTCTCATCAAAGACTCCTCTGGAAGCTCGCCTTAGAGCCAAACAAATCCTAGGAATTGATAAGGAGGGAGGAGTGGGAAAATATCTCGGATTACCGGAACACTTTGGCAGGAAAAAAAAGGATCTTTTCACTAGCATTGTGGATCGTATTAAGAGTAAATCTCTAGGGTGGAACTCTCGGTTCTTATCTACAGCCGGTAAAATGACCATGATAAAGGCGGTCCTATCAGCCATACCTACATACTCAATGTCTTGCTTCCTCTTACCTTTGAGCTTGTGTAAGCGAATACAATCAGCCCTTACTCGTTTTTGGTGGGATGATAGTTCGAATAAGAGGAAGATGTGCTGGGTATCGTGGGATAAATTAACAACGACAAAGCAAATGGGAGGACTTGGCTTCCGTGATGTTCACCCTTTCAATGTGGCTCTCTTGGGCAAAGTTTCTTGGAGGATTCTAAGCAACCCGGACTGCCTTCTAGCCCGTGTTCTGGTTGGGAAGTACTGCCATAATAAGGATTTGCTTCCAGTTGATGTCACCACTACAGCCTCACACGGTTGGAGAAGCGTTTTAGCTGGCCGAGATCTACTAAGAACAAACATTGGAAAAGTAATTGGTAATGGTAACAATACGAAGGTGTGGAGCGATAGCTGGATTTCGACTTCTACTCAATCCCGTCTCCATGGGCCGATGCGTGAACAAGAGTACGACCTCAGGGTCTCGGATTTGATTACTAGAGGTAACAACGAGTGGAATACAGTTCGCATTAACGCTACTGTCCCACAAGTATCCAATGAGATCCTTCTCCTTCGACCAAGCGCCAGAGGGGTTGAAGACTCCTTTGTCTGGTATTTGGAATCTTCAGGCGAATATTCAACTAGGACCGGCTATCATGCAGCAATCGACTCAATCCGAGGATCACAACCTAACGATCAGACACAGCCCATTAACTGGAATAAGCTTGTCTGGTCTGTCCCTTTATCCCTAAAGCTTAAGCTCTTTCTCTGGAAAATTTTGCAGGGGGCTATTCCAACAGGGGAGAATCTGCGGAGTAGAGGAGTAATGGGTGAAACGTGTTGTAAGAGGTGCGGCGAAGAGGAATCAACGCCACATTTGTTCCTATCTTGCTCATTTGCTCGCGATGTCTGGGAATTAGCACCTCTATACTCTCCTCTCGGTCCGGACGAGACCAGACCCTTCTCGGATGTACTTCAGGCGGGCTTATCCATGATCAACCTCCCACCAACAGGAGTCTCAACAACACTTTTCCCATGGATTTGTTGGTTTTTATGGAAAGCCAGAAACTCTCTGTTGTTTGAAAACAGATTTATAGCTCCAGAAGCAGTGTTACTGTCGGCGATCACCCTGGCAAAGGAATGGACAGAAGCTCAGACCCTACACCCGATGAAACATTCAGCAGCCCCATCTCGTCCCTGTGAACAACCGGCTTCGGAGGAGATCACTATCTGTCACACAGATGCAGCTTGGAGAGAACAGGACCAGACTGCAGGTTTGGCGTGGAATATCCAAAATGTGCCCGACCTCATATCAGGAACATGTAGTGGATCACAAATCCAGAGTCATGTTGCGTCACCATTGATGGCTGAAGCGTTAGCCATAAGGTCAGCCCTCACTCAAGCCCTTGCGCTTGGCACATCCAAAATCTGCCTTCTCACAGATTCTCAGAAGCTTGTAAAAGCTATCAATTCGAGTTCAAAACCAGCGGAGCTTTATGGAGTTCTCTCTGATATCGAATTGCTTCTATCTTCTTTCTCATTTGGTTCAGTACTTTTCATTTCCAGATCCTTAAACGGATCCGCAGACTCTGCAGCTAAAGCCTGTTTGGCTAGCGTTCCTGTAATGGCATAGACCTTTTCTTCTGTTTTAATCTAAGTTGTGTTTCAAAAAAAAAAAAAAATGGTATCATCATGGAACACATAGCCAGCTTCCTTGAAGTGAGATTTCAGCATTGCTAAAGACTTGTACCTATGAGATATCTTGTTCTTTTCTTCCTTTGCCATTTCTGCATAAGTTTGTTCATATCCATCAGGTTGAAACACTGGATCCCACCCGAAATCAGTTGGTCCTCTTGCTGGAACTATCTTACCCGGAGTTTCCCCTAAAAATGTAAGAGGTTCAGCACCTGGACCATGCGAGAAAGAGAATGCGCACAATGCATAAGCTGATTTCTCTTCATAGGCCATCAGTAAGTTGTTCAGACCTTCATGTCCAAGCTTCTCAAGAAACCATTTGATGTATGGTCCAGGAAGCCCCTTTAAAGCATTGAAACAGAGGCGTGTATCCTCCACTAGCACTGGCCCATTCACCTGAAGAGCAGCCAAACGAGCCTTCTCCTTGGATATATCCTCAGGCTCACCTTGCAGCTCAGGCAGGTCGAGTTTGAGAGACTTGAAAGGAATGGAATTTCCGATGATAGCTTTGACCTCTTCAAGCTTCTTGGCATTTCCCGTCACAAACGTCACCGGACGTGGCAAAACTACCGCTGCTTTCGCCGCCGCCGCCATTTTGTCTTGCCCGTCTGCAGAGATATCTGCAGAGATATGTAATAAGGTAACATTCAATAAGCAAAGCCTGGCCATGAAGACGCTAGGAATGACTTCAATATGGTATTGTTATTGCTAAAAATGCTTGTTTATAATCCTTTGACATAGAAATTTGTTTACTTACACTGCGTTTGTTTAGATGATCAAAGTGGATAAATCAGTAGAAGTTGATGCCACAACCGCACTTTTGAAACTGAAGCAGAAGGAACAGGTCAATGTTTTGCGTTCAAATATTCTACATGTTTTGCTGATTGTAATACAAGATTATCTGAATTGTTTAATAACCTCATTCATCTCTTTGGACCTTCACAGGAAGCAGAGAGCAAAGCTAGAAAACAGTTGGAAGGATTGTTCGACAAGAAACCAGGGGAGATAACTGAAGTCGGTTCAGAAATAAGAGAGGAGTCCAAGACTATAGAAGAAGTAGATGAGACTCAAGATAACGATGATGATGATGAAACACTGGAAGAAGAAAGTAGGACCACGGTGAGCACTGAAAGGAAGAAGAAATGGTCGGAGAAAGCCTGGCCGATTCTGAAGAATGTGATGCTTCAGATTGGAATCCAGCTAGGTGTTGCTCTATGAGTACTCTAATACTCAGAAAATAGCTTATTCGATCATAAATTCCTCATCACTCTCTTAGTATTAGTCGAGTTGTGATGAGGGAGAATGTCTTTGTGATGGAGAAGAGCGGTGAGGAAGAATGGGATATGGTGAGATATGGTGAGCTACGGCCAGGATGAGTTTAACCGGACAGAGGTGGCAAGGAAGCAGCAAGGGTTGGCTAGCGTCTAAACAGACCGGCGAGATAGATGTGAGACAGATATGGAAGAGACATCTTACAGCGAAGAGAGGCCAGAGAAGGGATCGACACAAGCCAGATGAGCAGCGGTTGCTGGAGAGGACCAGAGTAACACAAGTTTTATAATCTAACGTAGCAGCAATCACCTAGTGTGCCAAGAATGTAACATGATGCATGATTTTGACAAAGTTAATAGATTAGAAATTCCATCAACTTTGTAAACACTAAGAGACGGACGCTAATAACAGAACAGAGAGATTTTTAATCAACACACAACGTTCAAAACTCGCAGGTAAGTAAATCAATTTCTATAATATAATCTAACATCGCAAACACCTGGTTGACCAAGGATGCAAGATGGATGATGAAGGATGATGTATGATGCAAGATGATAATACATGCAGGATGTCAGAATTTCTCAGAAACACAATGAAGTTTAACCGTAAGATTGTATGTTTATAATGAATCACCAAGGGTTAACACATTAAAATTGAAGGAACCTACATTCAAAATGTGCAAGAGAGTCTCATTTAGTATGTTAAGAATGATCGCCATGGGTTAAGGGCATAAACTAAACAAACAACACTAAAATTAAAGAACTATATTCAAAATCTTCAAGAGTGTCTCTTCTTACGTTAAAAGATTTATCAGGGAGACTCTAAACTATATCGATTTTTAATAACAGTGA
The DNA here is from genome assembly GCA_030180135.1 of Orychophragmus violaceus. Classification (NCBI taxonomy): domain Eukaryota; kingdom Viridiplantae; phylum Streptophyta; class Magnoliopsida; order Brassicales; family Brassicaceae; genus Orychophragmus; species Orychophragmus violaceus. Next base: position 89,969,424 of record CM058240.1, read on the forward strand.
GAGAGCTTAAGACATATAAAAAACAACCAAAGACAAGTCTGGAGCATCACATACCTATATGTAATAATAGCATGTCTTAGAAATCTCCTCGGAGTACCTGCAAATCTGAGAAGCTTTCAAGCATATATCAAATTAGTCTGGAGCATCACATGCCTATAAAAATTAGTCTTTTCTTCAAGTAAACGTCTTGTGAATATCAAATTTAATCAATTGCCTTAAAAAGTTTAGAATACCACATACCTGCGAGTGTAACAGAAATCCGCTACGGTTGAAATCTTTGAAAGTGTTCAAGTACATGTCCTAAATTTCAATGCTTACATCAGACTTTTCTATTCAAAGTCTTTTTTTAAGCCGTGATTACTGTTTTTCTTTTAAGCAACCAAAACCAATCCATTGTCTTTGTCCAAAGACCTAACCTCATTTGATATGTTTTCGAATCTTTGTTTCTGTCTAAGACTGACGTTTAAGCCTCAGATCATTGTCTTTGTCCCAAGACCTCATTTATTTTGTGGGTCGTAAAGGATCGATTTTTGAATCTTTAGTCTCTGTCTGAAGACTATATTTCAAGCCGTAGGATTTGTTTTACATCCAACTAATCAAAAACAGATCATTGTCTTTGTCGAAAGACCTCATTTAAGCCGTGGGTCGTAAAGGATCTGTTTTCAAACGTTAGCCTCTGTCTAAAAAACTAACGCTTAAGCCGCAGGTTCTATTTTACTTCCAACTAACCAAAAGCAGATCACTTTCTTTGTCCCAAGACCTCGTTTAAGCCGTGGGTCATAAACGATTGTTTTCTAATCTTATGCCTTGTCTAAAGATTACATTTTAAGCCGCAGGTTGCCGTAGGTTCTGTATTTTAAGCCTCATGTTCTGTTTTACTTCCAACTAATCAATAACAGATCATCGTCTTTGTCGGAAGACCTCATTTTAAGGCGTGGGTCGTAAAGGATCCGTTTTAGAATCCTGGCCTCTGTCTTAAGACTAAATTTTAAGCCGTAGGTTTTGTTTTACTTCCAACAAATCATAGTAACATGATTTTGACAAAGACCTGACCTCGTTTAAGCCGTTGGTTATAACAGATTTGTATCTTAGCCTGTATCTAAAGACATTTAAGCTGTGGGTTATAACAGATTGGTATCTCAGCCTTTGTCTGAAGACTCGTGGGTTATAACAGACTGGTATCTCAGCCTATTTCTGTAGACACTTTAAGCCGTGGGTACAATGGTCGAAGAAGTGAATCAAAATTTGACTCCGTCTTTTGTCGTGGTACATCCTTCCAACTAACCAAAACAGATCCTTAGTCTTTGTCTAGAGACTTTCAGTTAAGCCGTGGGTGGGTCGTAAAGGATCTGTTTTTAGAGTTTTAGCCTCTGTATAAAGACTAAATTGGAAGCCGTGGGTACTGTTTATGTTTCAAAATCGGACTCATTGTCTTGTCTTAAGACTTCATTAAAGCCGTGGGTGCAATACATGAATCAAAATTTAACTCATTCTCTTTTGTCTAAAGCCTTCGTTATAAGCCGTGGGTGCAATGTTCCTTCCAACCAACCAAAAACAGATTCTTAGTCTGTCTAGAGACTTTCATTTAAGCCGTGGGTGTGGGGTCGTCAAGGATCTGTTTTTGATTTGTAGCCTCTGTCTAAAGACCAAATTTAAAGCTGTGGGGTAAAGTTTATGTTTCCATGAATCATAATCCGACCCATTGTCTTGTCTTAAGACTTCATTCAAGCCCTGGGTACATTTCTCACCAATGAATCAAAATTTGACTCATTGTCTTTCATCTAAATACTTAACTAAAAGCCGTGGGTAGGGTGTTCTTTCCAACCAACCATAAACAGATCCATAGTGTTTGTCGTATAGGGATCCGTTTTTAGAATTCAGCCTCTGTATAAAGACTGAATTCAAAGACGTGGATACTGTTTATGTTTCAAAATCCGACCCATTGTCTTGTTTTAAGACTTCATTCAAGCCGTGGGTACAGTTACTTACCAATGAATCACAATTTGACTCGTCTAAAGACTTCATAAAAGCCGTGGGTAGAGTGTTCTTTCCAACCAACCATAAACAAATCCATAGTCTTTGTCGTAAAGGATCTGTTTTAAGAATTTTAGCCTCTGCATAAAGACTAAACTCAAAGCTGTGGGTACTTGTTTATGTTTCAACATCTGACCCATTATCTTGTCTTAATACATCATTCAAGCCGTGGGTACAATATAAGCCATCGGTATTCGGTAGAGTATTCCTTCCAACCAACAAAAAACAGATCCTTAGTCTCTGTCTACAGACATCACTCATCTGTTTTAAATTTAGCTTGTCTAAAGACAAAACTTAAAGCCATGGGTGTTTTCCATCCAACCAACCAAAAACAGATCCTTAGTCTTTGTCTAGAGACTTTTATTTAAGCTGTGTGTGGACTCATAAAGGATCTGCTTTCGAATTGTAGCCTCTGTCTAAAGACCAAATTTAAAGCCGTGGGTAGAGAGTTTATGTTTCAATGAATCAAAATCCGACCCATTGTATTGTCTTAAGACTTCATTCAAGCCGTGGGTACAATTACTTACCAATGAATCACAATTTGACTCATTGTCTTTCATCTAAAGACTTCACTAAAAGCCGTGGGTAGTGTTCTTTCCATCCAACCACAAACAGATCCATAGTCGTTGTCGTAAAGGATCTGTCTTTAAGAGTTTTAGTCTCTGCCTAAAGACTAAACTCAAAGCCGTGGGTACTTGTTTATGTTTCAAAATCTGACCTATTGTCTTGTCTTAAGACATCATTCAAGCCGTGGGTCTTATATTACATCATTCCCCTAGCATTTCAATAATAGCCATGCACTACCATACCAACCAATACCGATCCAAATCATAAAATTATGCTAGGGAGATGATGGAATACATTTCTTATATACCCAAGAAAGAACCTGACAAAACACTATTAGTTCAGTGTTTGCCCATGATCTCTCTTGGGATTAGAAAGAAACAAAACAATAAAGTAGAAAAAAGAATCTGAATTACAAGAAACAATAGATGGAAACGGTACCTTTGACGAGAAGTAATAACTAATACGGAGGAAATAACCATGAAACCGATCGCAATACATTGACGCAGAACCATCTATCCAAAATTAAAAACCCCAAAATAAGATCAAGACTGGAAAGAAAGCGACTCTAGAACAGAGAGTAAAACTATGAACCGTTGATAAAATTGAATAGAGCGATGGAGAAGAACAAGAGAGTTAAATTTCGAACTTATTACATGGAAACCCAAACGGATTGAAATAATTTCACGCGGAATCATCAAGAATCCAAGCCGTTTGTGAAGAAACCCTAGAAAAAATATACAAAAAGCAATACACAAATTACGAATGGTCTGAGAAATTTAGAAGAAACTCTACAAAAATCAAGTCGCCATTTTGGAGAGTTTGAAAGCTTTTGTTACCGTAATAACGAATTACAAAATCTCCGGCGGAGGATCATCGATCGAGGAAATCAGATAGCCGATGAGCCAGCTGTGTATTTATAATGGGAGAGCGATGCCTGCTTTCTTCTAACGGCACAATTTTAAAATCATCATGTTACAGTAAGGTTTTTCGTCGGCTGAATAAAATAAATGGGCCAGTTATTTTACTAGGCCCACTACTAAATAACGTCATTTTCCTATCCTATTTAGTATTTTGGAATAATTTTTCGTATGCCTTTTTTTAGGACGAATTCAAACTTTATTAATAGATAACTAGATTTTGACCGGCACTTAGAAAGTGCGGGTTTAATTTTCTTTACAAATTTTACCTTTTATTCATTTTGTTAATAGTAGTTTAGATTTTTAATTATGTAATCTAATTTTGATTATAATTGTTTAACCAACATTATAAACAGTGAGTTAGCAATTTAGTTTTTTTTTAAAATGAATTATGTGTTATTTGGAAGAGATATATCGTAAGGATTAAGAGATTAAAATAACGATTTCGCATTATATATTTTAATCTGTGTTGTATCGTAAGATCATAGTTTGGAAAAATATATATATATATGTGACAACAATTATTGTAAAAGTTATGTGGTATATGTTTAATTGTTATTTTATTTATCTAAACTATTATTTTATAAAATACATGTTGTAGTCGTATATATAATTTGAATAATATAAGTATGAAATCATTTTAATATTATATTAATTTTAAAATATATTAGCTGAAATTATTTATTATATACGAATTTTTGTTTAGAAAATTTATAATTGAGATTGGCTAATTAATTTTTCAACCCGTTTAATTAATTAAATATTTTTCAGTTTGATGGAAAAACCTGCTAAAAAGTACAATCGTAAAAACATCAATCATAATATGTGTATATATATATATATATATATTTGAAACAAAATAAAAAGATATTAAAATATATTATAAATATATTTTGAATTAAATCATAAATTAGAGAATCTTAATTTATATATAATAGTTGATGTATAAATTATTAATTATATTTATCAATTAATTTATTTTGATTTTAATTAATTAGGAAAGTAGGACCCATTAAATTTTGGTTTAAATTAATTATATGTTTAATAATTGTCTTGTTTGGAAACATGGATTGTAAAGATAATGTTATATTCCCTAATTACCTTTAATGAAAGTTACAAATCCTAATAATATCAAGGGCAAATTACGGGAACAACATTTATGTACCATGGCAAACCTTCCTGTTTAATAGATTAGATATTTGAATAATATAAGTATGAAATCATTTTAATATTTTATTAATTTTAAAATATATCAGCTGAAATTATTTACTATATACGATTTTTTGTTTAGAAAATTTATAATTGAGATTGGCTAATTAATTTTTCAACTCGTTTAATTAATTAAATATTTTTCAGTTTGATGGAAAAACCTGCTAAAAAGTACAATCGTAAAAACATCAATCGTAATATGTGTGTATATATATATATATTTGAAACAAAATAAAAAGATATTAAAATATATTATAAATATATTTTGAATTAAATCATAAATTAGAGAATCTTAATTTATATATAATAGTTGATATATAAATTATTCATTATATTTATCAATTAATTTATTTTGATTTTAATTAATTAGGAAAGTGGGACCCATTAGATTTTGGTTGTTTGGCTACATGTTTAATAATTGTCTTGTTTGGAAACATGGATTGTAGAGATAATGTTATATTCCCTAATTACCCTTAATGAAGGTTACAAATCCTAATAATATCAAGGGCAAATTCCGGGAACAACATTTATGTACCATGGCAAACCTTCCTGTTTTAATAGATTAGATTTGTTCGATACAATATCAAAGACATACAAAAATACACCAACACAGTTATTACATACACATAAATATGTGCCATATAATGAGATAAAACAGCAGAAGGGAGTTTAACGATGCTTTCCGAAAAGTAGTCTTACTCGCTAACCGATCTAAATATCGGTTATTGTCCAACTTCATATTTGATTTTTCTCTGATGTGATTTGTCCGCAGTATTCTTTGGCTGAATTTTTTTTTTTTACAAAACCCATCTTGAAACCCGATATATCAAAATGTAACTCTAAAAATAGACATAATGATACCAACAATTCCGTATCAAAATATTTTTGAAGAATCTTGTCTTTGATACTTGCTTCCTTGTTGATAACAACATACTCCTCCGTAATGGTCATTGTTTCGTTAACAAATCCTTTCGGATTTGTATTAATATTCAAAAAGTCACCATACAAGTATGATGACCCTTAGAAACAATCACAAATCTAATTATGGATGTTAGATTTGACAAATACACGGAAAAACTAGCCGGAACAACAACCCTATAACCGCCGGAATAATCCTCGATCAAGGGACAATCATACCGATTTACACTATCCACCGTAAATTAGTGTAGAAACCGCCGTAGAATCAACAACATAATAATATAGTTATTCGTCGGAGGGCAGATAATTATACCAGAGAGGACGACGATCTGACAGAAAGAGAAGAAATTACCATAAGCAATCTGTGTCGAACAAATTGCATCAATCCTTTTTTTATTCAGAAATTCCACGGCCTCTTTTTGAATCAGGTTCCATACGCAAAGTAACCATAACAGCAGTGTTACGATTATCACCCCGAGACCATGAAGCCACAATTTCATCAAAAAGGAGAAGAAATCCAAATAGATTTGAAATAGAAATTCATCAAAAGATGAAGGACTATCACCATAATCTTTTGGAAATTTATTTAATTGTTAAACTGTACAAACAGAAGAAAAAAAAAAGGAAGAGGGGGTTACAGCCGGCGTCGCTACGCCGGCCGGAGAAAAAACACTAAAAGGAGACTCTCGGACTCAAAATCGCCTTGTTCGTGAGGAAGCGGTTACGAAAACGATTTTGTATACCATTTTGGAGATCCAAATGACGTCTACAATGTGGATGATCGGTAGCTTGAGATTTGTGTTGCAGAGCGGTGGAGCATGCCGGTTTTTATCTCGGGGGGCCACATGGCTTTTAACTGAATTATTTTGTATATTATTTATTACATTTGCTCTTTTCACTTATTTTTATTCCAAAAATCTATAATTCAAACTGTTTATTACCTTAAACAATCTTTGTTTCCATTATTTTTAAGGGAATTACCAAGTAATAACCCCAGATAAGTGTAATATAAGTTTTGTGGTAATGCAACTGTGCAACCGATACTGCACACTAGCGTAAGTACAATAAAGCCCCTACATAATCTATTGATTCATATCCCCTTTACAGTGCCCTATAAACCATAGAGTGCTTGTGTGCAGTAACCTAGCTACATGCAACCAATAGAGTTAGGGTAGCGTGTTTTTTTAATTAACAAATTAATGTGTGGTGGGTGTAAATCGAAACCAATGTTTGGATCTAAAACAGATGTAAAAGGAAGGGAAAACCAGTTTGAGAGTTCGTAGATAGCAAAATCTATTGCAAAATGGTAGCAAATTCGAAGATGTCGATTCCTCCGCTTCCCAACCGATTGTTTGCTTACGGCCATGAACCAAACGGTGAAAGAGTCAACACATATCAGAAGATGAGCGTAATCGCGTTGATAAAATCAACTCTGGACGAGGATGAACTCCAAACCCTTGGTGAATCCCAGTTTGGCAAGATTCTTATGATGCAGTCGATGCCCGCTCTGTCTGGTACTTTCGCTCTTCATCTGATTTTCCGTCAGTTAGTAATCGTGAACGAGAATGAGTTATGGTTCCTCTTCGGCGGTTATACGATTAGATTCTCACTTCGTGAATTTAAGATAGTAACGGGTCTTAACTGTGGAAAGTTCCCTGTTCCTCTGAAGAAGAGAAAGAAAGTTTGTGGGAAGAGCAAAAAGGAGTTTTACAAGGAGGTTTTTGGGGTCGATGGAGATATTTTGGTTTCGAAAGTTATAGGGATGCTTAAGAAGAAGGAAGTTCAGGACCCAAAAATGCGTCTGCGATATGCTTGTCTTGCCTTTGTAGATGCGATTCTTGCACCCACCACGCATTTTCCGAAGCTGAAGATCAACAGGGAACATGTTGAGATGACGAGGGACCTTGATGAGTTTCTGAAATTTCCCTGGGGGAGAAAATCATTTGAGATGATAACCTCTTCTCTTAAGGAAAGAGACATTACTCAGTTTGCGACCGCTAATGTTGCCATACAAGGGTTCTTCTACGCAGTTCAGATGGTCGTGTTAGAAGCTGTCCCTGTCATACCAGAAAAGTACATTTCGCACGGTGGGCAAGCGAGTGATCCTGAAGACGATTTTGTATGTCATGCACCTCAGAGGATTACGCTGAGGGTTAACCAACTAAGAGATCTTGACTGTTTCTGCGAGGTACGTTGTTGTTCGAACAAATGGAATATGTTAATACATCAACATCTAATTATGTTTGGTGGAAACTATGTTGCAGTTCCGTTATGATACTCGCAAACATTGAAATATTATAATAGTTTGATTATTTTGATTTCCAAATAAACAACATTGAGCGTAACAGTCAACACTTTGTCTCTGTTTCACAGGCTGATGTTATCCCTATCATTAGACCACACCTCCAACTTGGGGATGACGAAGAAGATCTGACATGGACAGATGATGAAGAAGACCCGCTCTTAGACAATTTGCTTAAGCTCATAGAAGAAGATTATCCATTTGATAATGTAATGTTTACTGGCGGTGAGATACCTGATCACTCTGCTATTCCAGTTAACCCAGCAGGCAGAAGTATTAGGCAACAGAAGCAGGTGAGGAAAGGGAAAGGGGTTGCAAGGAGGTCCCAAGCTTGTAAAAGAGACAATCGAACTCGCATGGGTCAATCATCCAACTTAAATACCTTCACCGTTGAAGACATTGTCAATGGGCTTTTGCCTCATTTACCAGGAATTGTTGCGAAGGAGCTTGTCCAAAACAATTCCGCTATTGTTTCTGGAATCACTGATTGGTTTAAAACCAACTTTGAATTAAGTGGCCCTTCCAACGATGTTCAGTCAGAGCCTGCCACCAACCCGGCCCCTTCGCAGTTCAGTGGTGATGGTGGGAATGGGGATGGTCAACCACATGATTCTGGGAACTCTACTGGCGATAGTGAGAAGGAGTTGGATGACGATGATGACGATGACATTACCGTTAAAACGGAAATGAAGGTGTGAATAGCCACGAGGAGGACTCCCAAAGTGTTGTGTCTTCATCTGCCGAGGATAGTCACAACAGTCCAACAGCAAGCGAAACGATCAATGGTGTTCTCTCTAACTATCCCGAAGAGGTAGAGGCTGTCTTAGAAATCAATAGCAAACTAAATGATAAGGGCCAGGTAACGTTTACTGCAAATGACATTATGAAACAATGTTGTTGTTCTTCTTTTCAATATTCGATAATGTTATCGACTAGTTCATTTCTGTTTTTCTTGCTTTTGTACAGACCACGGCAGTTGATATATGTGGAGATGGACTTAAGGTGCCCGTAGATCAGGATCCTCCACACACAAGAACTCACTTTACCATTGCAGCGGATCGTTCCCCTCAAGTTGATGCAGTAGAAACCATCATAAGTTCCCGCAAAACGGAATAACATATAGATTAGTTTACGGTTAACTTATAGATCTCAGTTTCATTGTTTATCTTGTGGAAACAGCTGGAACCTAACGTCACCGACATGAACTCTCTGGAATCAGGAAGACCGGAACAGGTACTAAGCAAGCACAATGATTAAATACATGGCGTTTGTCATTCGCTTTACTCACTCGGGCTAACACAAAAACTCCAGGTCATTCCCACCCACGTCGAGATGGTCAACGTTAACTGTATGGAAGCAGGCAGAGGTCCGGCGAATGCTGAAAGGGAGGAAATGCATAGGAAAAGTAAACGGCAGAGGACTGTGTCGTCAAGGCTTGATGGTGACCTCTTTCAGGTCGATAAGCGGATGAAAGTTGCGATAGGGCATCAAACCTCAGCACAAGCTGAGTTAGAAAGGGAACGTGAATGGAGGTTAAGGAGAGCTTTGGCATCGACTGCCAGGTATTTATCAATCAATACCCATTCTTCCTTTAGCCACTACTGTATTCCCCATGTTTTTATATCTTCGGACTGGTATTTTATATGTTTTGCCAGCACATATCACCTTGGGGGTTCTGTCACTTTGTTGGTTAGAGACGTTCATGATCTACTTGAAAGAAAAAAGAACACGACGGCAAAGGTTAGTTGTCCTGACCATAGGTACTTTGGTTTTCTGTTAAGGGAGCACTTATACGGCTTTAGTTTAATCATCAGGGTTTTTAAACATTCCATGATAACTGATATGGAAGTTAACAAGTTTTACGGTAATTTACATTAGCTCATCACGATATTTGATTATCCCACAGGTCATGGATGCTTTGTGCAAATTTACTAGGCATATGTTCCGGTCTGGTGACGGAAATACTGGTGTCCAGAGAGTGGATATCCTCGACTCCAAGTTTATCTCCAGTTTTTCAAGGCTTTACCCCAAATTCTCAAAGACACAGGAACCTTCTGAATTCCAATTCAGCAAGTCAATTGTTGATGCCTTTAAAGGGACCGGTGATGATGAAAGAATCGAGTTGGCCCAGTGTGATCGGCTATATATGCCTTTTAACTTTGACAAAACCCATTGGGTCGTGCTTTGTGTCGATTTCACGGCCTCTAAGATCTTTGTTCTTGATCCTTACATGGCTAACAGGACCGATGCTGCATTGAAGGGAGACCTGCGCCCTATTGCTGTTATGCTCCCTTACCTGATTAGACAGATTTCTGCAGCGGTCGTTGATATGAAAGAGATGTCTCAGGCAGAAAGTAACGAATTTCAGCTGGGCAGAATTTCCTCTATTCCGCAAGTTACATCCATTTGGGATTCAGGTGTAATGTCTATTTTCCTCATGGAGGCCCATGCTACTGGAGGCGAGGATCATTGCAGTGAATTGGGTACTCGTACACTTGAAGTTGAGTGCAAAAAACTTGTGATTGGCCTTTACGAGACTTATGTCCTATCTTAGTGATGTTCTAGTAAGTATTTAAACTCTTCCTATGCTAGGTCCTTATTCCTCTTCATCTTATCACGTTTTTTCCCTTTCGTAAGCGGTACTCTCTTTGTTGACTGTACTTTTATGTCAAAACTCGGTTTGTGTTTTAAGAATTAAGTATCTTCTTAACATAATTTTCATTCAATTGGTTTGGTTGTTAACAGAATTAACAAGCAATAGCTTTCATTCGAAAGATTGACCAAACGAAACCAAGCTGATGATGCATTTTGACCTGCAGTTTCTAATTGGGGTGGATTGTGAAGTACTTTGAATTTTTGTATTTTCCCATGTTTAGTACTTATCAGTCTTGTGTTGGCGGCCATGTTGGTTAACCCTCAACGTATTTGACCTTGCATTGAATTGTCAAATCTCACTTCTATTCGTGAGAAGAACCATATGATAACCCCTTAACATACTTATTGTGCAACAGATACAAATTCATAAACTCAAGTGCAACAGGCTTATAGTGAATCTAATCAACCATTTTTGCAAAGCCAACCATTACCATAAGACCAACGATTACCACCATACACAATGCTTTCCAAATTGCTCTCTTTGCTTCTGATATTGCTACTTCAATCCTCTCAGTCAATCTACCTTCCACATCAATTTCCATTTGTTCAAGTTTCTTTCTCTCAAACTCTATAGTCTCACTTATGTCTCGCTTCATCTCCATCCATTCTTCTTCAAATGGTTTTTCCTTCGAATCAGTTGGAGATACTTCATCCACCCACTTGAAGATATGTCCATCATTAAGCAACTGATACAATCACACACACACACAATCAAATACCTTATTTGGGTTTGTGTTTAATGTTTAGTTTTAGGGTTATGGTGCGTTATCAGAAAACATGATTGCTGTTTAACAGTGTTTACTATGGTCAACAGGTCGTGGTATTAGTGTTTAGTGTTTAGGGTTCGTTATTTGGGTTAAAGGTTTAGGGTTTCACGTTTTATGATTAACAATCCATCTTATCTGAAAACATCGTTGCTGTCTATTACCTTTAACAGGAATTAAATTTAATTGCGAGAAGTGTAATTTGAATTATGGTTTATGGGTTGGATTTATAGTTTAGGGTATATGGTTTAGGTTTTGAGGGTTTAGTATGAGGGTTTGGGTTTAGTTTGTAGGGTTTAGTGTTTAGCTTTTAGTGTTTGGGTTCATTGTTTAGGGGCTAGGGTTTAGTTTTTTGGCTTTATGGCTTAGGTTTTAGGGTTTAGGGTTTAGGGTTTAGGGTTTTGGGTTTAGGGGTTAGGGTTTGTAGTCAAGGTTTAAGGGTTATGGTATAGTTATTTGGGTATTGGGTTATGCTTTCGTGGGTTATGGTGCGTTATCAGAAAACATGATTTCTCTTTCACAATGTTTACTATGGTCAACAGGTGGTATTAGGGTTTAGTGTTTAGGGTTTTGGGTTAAAGGTTTAGGGTTTCACGTTTTATGATTAACAATCCATCTTATCTGAAAACATCGTTGCTGTCTATTACCTTTAACAGGAATTAAATTTAATTGCGAGAAGTGTAATTTGAATTATGGTTTATGGGTTGGAATTATAGTTTAGGGTATAGGGTTTAGGTTTTGAGGGTTTAGTTATGAGGGTTTGGGTTTAGTTTGTAGGGTTTAGTGTTTAGATTTTAGTGTTTGGGTTCATTGTTTAGGGGTTAGGGTTTAGTTTTTTGGCTTTATGGCTTAGGGTTTAGGGTTTAGGGTTTAGGGTTTAGGGTTTAAGGTTTAGGGTTTAAGGTTTAGGGTTTGGAGTTTAGGGTTTAGAAAGAATGGTTTGGGTTAGTAGTTTTTATGGTTAAGGTTTTTCTTATTTGGGTTTGTGTTTAGTGTTTAGTTTTAGGGTTATGGTGCGTTATCAGAAAACATGATTGCTGTTTAACATTGTTTACTATGGTCAACAGGTCGTGGTATTAGTGTTTAGTGTTTAGGGTTCGTTATTTGGGTTAAAGGTTTAGGGTTTCACGTTTTATGATTAACAATCCATCTTATCTGAAAACAACGTTGCTGTCTATTACTTTTAACAGGAATTAAATTTAATTGCGAGAAGTTGAATTTGAATTAAGGTTTATGGGTTGGATTTATAGTTTAGGGTATAGGGTTTAGGTTGTGAGGGTTTAGTTATGAGGGTTTGGGTTTAGTTTGTAGGGTTTAGTGTTTAGCTTGTAGTGTTTGGGTTCATTGTTTAGGGGTTAGGGTTTAGTTTTTTGTCTTTAGGGCTTAGGTTATATTGTTTAATGTATAAATTGACTTGGTTAATAAATAGCATTGCTGGGTATGTTTGTTAACAGCTAATGTTTATTTTCTTGTGAATGTTATCAACATTGTGAATCATATCTAAAGGTAAGCATTCGAAACAGACAAGACGAATACTCAAGACGTATACTAACGGGATTAATTTGATTCATCGGAATGTAACATTACAGCCTTAACGGTTTAATACAAAAGGGTTCCTTACAAACGTTGGGGGCTGGGTAATTGATACCATATATACAAGGAAAAGGTGGTATCATAACTTCCATGATTATTTATATAACGCTCCCATTCCACATGACATACGTAGTTCCAGGTTATCCGATGTATCCCGCGCCGCCAAAAAAACATCATTGGTTGTTTCCCAGATTAAACAGTGCCCTGTATAAAAGTTACAGGCAATAAGAATTACTGGTAAATCTTAGTATGGAAGAGTTAATATTTGCCAAAGAAGGGGCTTACTGGAACGGCCATTTTGCAAGTTGAACGGTTATGTCCTCGACCCTTGCAACGTGAGCACTTCCTGTGGTTTACTTTCTGTACAAAGCACAAGATAGATATACAGGCAACACACGACCGATTAAATCCAACAATCTATATTAGATTAAGTATGAGTGATATTACCTTGTATTCTCCAATAGATGGAATCCGCAGCTTTCTTGGGCATCCAGCTGGTCGCTTTACACCTGGTGGTTTTAGACTACCACCACCGACATCCGTGCTAGATGGTGCGAGGCTGTCTACGTCGGGGACCGGCATTATGATTCCCGAGTAAGCGTACCTCCGATATTGGTTTGTGTAGTAGACCCCCACAAGTGTTTCAACTTTGACACCTTCTTTTATTGCGGCAGCGACTGCATGTTTGCATGGTATCTGCAATATCTGGAACTCACGACAGCTGCAGCTTACCTCGTCAAGATTCACAGCAAATGAGACACCTTTCTCGTCCTTAACCTCATATATTCCATCTGCAATTTTTATAACCGCATAACTTGTTGACTTTAGGTAATTCGCTATTACCATTTCTTGAACTTTTGGGTTCAAAACATCTTCGCAGTTTTTTGCAGAATCACGACGCAATGCAAACCACGACACAAGTGTTGTCCGGAGTGTCTTTAGGAGAGAGATGACAGGAAAGTCTCTCATCATAGTAATCACTGCATTAAGCGATTCTGATATATTGCTTGTCATAACGTTGTACCTTTCACCCACGAAATGGCTACGCGTCCAGTGTTCAAAGCCTACGCCTTCAAGGAACTCTGCGCACCTCACGCTTGTTGCACTTATTTCACCAAAAACCCTCTCAAACTCAGTAAAGCGATATGCACGTCCAGCCTCAGAAACCAGTTTTTTAAGATGCTCGGATTTGAACTTACTCATCACGTTCCTCTGAAGGTGTACCATGCATGCCGCGTGCGAAGACATTGGAAACACCTATACCAAACCGGGTCAGCAAACTTAGTCAAGTTATTTGTGTTAACGCTTCATAATTAAACATTATCGGGCCAGAGGAGATAAGGGAAATACCTTTCTTATTGCGGGGTATATAGACCCATGTCTGTCTGAAACAAACACCAAGTGAGGGTCATCAGGGACGATTCCGGACAGCTTCCTTAAGAACCACTCCCAAGCATCTGTATTTTCCGAGTCCACAATACCGAACCCCAATGGGAATATTTGAAAATTCCCATCTTGGGCACTGGCAGTGAGTAGGCATCCACCATATCGTCCTTTAGTGCCATCGATTACCACCACTTTCCGCATGAACTTATATCCATGGGTGCACGCAGCAAGGGAGAAGAACAGATACTTGAATCGCTCAATGCCTCCTACTCCCGCCTCCGTTTGAAGTCCAAGAACAGAATCCGGATTACTTTGTTGTAGATGCTTAAAATACGGTGGGATCAATGCATAACTTCCCATAGATGACCCTAGTGCATTATCCATAGCAATCTCGCGTGCTCTCCATGCTTTCCAGTAACTAACATGTAGACTGTATTCGTGACGTAGCAAATGCCTGACCTCGCATGCGCGTGGTCCTTTACCACTTCCTTTGTAACGAGAACGGATCAGATCACCAATCACCGCTGTGGAAGCTTGCCGGTGGAAGTTGCCCCTTGCATCCACACTACAAGTGTGATGCAATGTGCAACTACGCACTTCATAGCGGAGGCTATCGTCAAACTTGGGGACATACACCCTCCATGGACACCTATCCCCAACGCATACAACCACAATCCTTTCAGGGCCGGACTTGGCGTACCGGAAATGAAATTTTCTGTTAATTGCGTGTATCGCTAATTTCATCTTTCAATCTTCCTTACTCCTGAAGATGCGACCAACGAAGATGTCATCACCTTCATAGTCAACGTCGTGCATTGCTTGATCCAACTCATCTGTTTCAGCATTAACACTTAGTTCACGTAATATAGGATATTATAGTAAACTCGTTCTACGATAATATAATTTACGTTCACCTATTGGGTCATCGAAATAGGGTGGGGCATCTCGTGCGTGCATTGCTGGGGTAATTCATGTCTCCTTCAATGGAAGGACCTGTCCAGCGAGATCGATACGGTTCCTTGAATGATTCCCAATTTGTGCATCTTTCGAAAAAGGATAGACAACGGGGTGTCCCGTAAGAATAGTGTCCTGCTCCCCTACAATAGGATGCGTCGCGCGAGAAGACTGTCCTCCAAAGTGGATTTGATCAGCTGGCATAGGTTCTTTCCCCAAAGATTTCGGACTGGGAGTTATAGGTGGCTGGCTGGTACCATGTGTAACATCAGCGTGATCCAACGGTGGATATATGCTAGGAACGCTGCTACTAGACTCTGCAGTACCAAAACAGGATTGCAATAAGAAGTCATTCAATGTACTATAAAGTGTAAATATAGTAAACAATATTATACATATCCAATAATATTGTTCACGGTCATTCATATTTGCCGTTACATATGTTTACGGATAATTTTAAATAAATAAAACTTTTCAAAATTCTATTACCTGTCGTTGTGACTAGATTATGATCTCCAAAATCAAAAAACAGATCTCCTGTTGTTGCGTACTCACTGGTTTTACTGGACAACGAAGGTGACGAGGATAGGGCCGAGCTTACGCTTAGCAGAGGCACAAGCACACTGTTATTTGGGTTATAGGTCGAATCGTTAAGATCTATATTTAATCCAGAGTTGGTTATCCGGTTAGATTGGCCCCTGTGGTCGTTGAAATACTTTTCTATAGCCGTCAGCTTATCATAAAATGTCATCCCTGTAGACATATGATTTTGTTAAACATTTGAGCATTCGTTTGAAACAGAGTAATAACGTTTCAAAACCGTTACCTTCAAACGTACTTGCATTGACCTGAGTCCTAGGAATTTGGTTGTTTGTAGACGATCCCTCGCCTCTCTCTGTTTTGATTTGTGGTGGGCTTGCTGTTAGTAGGTCCATTAAACGAACGTCCCTGGCTTGATGGTTTTCTGACTCAGTAACAATGGCTAACTCCTTCGACTGGCCACAATCCTCGACATCAACACGTAGGAAGGCTTCACCCAGATCTGCTCGTATTGACATAAACAACGCAGCGTCTTCGTTATCTTTTATAAATACAGGCGGCGTCTTACTCCACTCTGGTCCGAGCATCCACTGTGGCCACTTGTAACTGATGGTAATAGTCTCGCCATCCTTCAGGTAACTTTGCTGAAACAGCGGCAACCAAATCCGGGTATGTAACATTCTCCTTCAGCATCACCGAGCAGTTGACCAAGTCCCAATCAGGTTCATGAAACCATTCCCCATCGGCCCTCTTCATCCATTTTCCTTTTGCAACCCTTACTTCTAGCGCCATGTTCAACAATATCCTTTCAACAAATAAACTGTTGTCTGGGTTAGTTTGAGCCGTTTTCAACAAGTCTCCCGAAAACAGAAACAAAACAACAAGAGGGAACATATTTATACTTACCTGTCTTGAATTTTGGAAACGCTTCTTAGTAAATGATCTCCCAGCTAACACCTTTAATGGCTATCCACACTTGTGTTCAACGCAAGCCTCCATTAATATAGGCAAGAGAGTTCTCTCATATGTAGCTAAGAGTGTTTGCGGTTACCAAGGTAATTTCATCTGCGGTTTATTGTGTGGTCCAGATTTAACTTGATCACTTCACAGAACAGTAATCTCGATTCTCTAAAGATTTGGAGATATTCTAGCTAGCGTAGGGAGCAACCTCATTTAATGTCTCCGCCGCCGACTCTTCATAGGGGTAAATATGGGGTTAATGGGTATACGTATTTGTCTGCTTTTAATATCGAAACTATGAAGGCCATAAGTTGTATAAACAAAGTTTTAAGGGTTTTACACCCAATCATCCCAAAATAAACTCAAAATTCATTTCCCTTAAATGATATTAACAATTTAGCAAAAAAAAGAGAACTAGCAACCGCAAAACTGCAAAGATCCAAATCTTATGAATACAATCTTAAATTGTAATATTTTTAGTATTCACTTACTTTAATCGGAAACTAAGATTTCAAAAACTTACAACGTAAGCAAAAGCTTCCAAGACAAAAAAGATAAAAACAAGGATGCAATACGAAAGGGAGAGACAAAAGAGTCTCAACAAATCCACAAAGACATTAGCCTATTAAAACACCGGTTCGAAGCTCTGGCTGTGATGGAATTCTGAATGCCTCTATCTAATTCCTTAAACCGGGCTTATGGCTGAATCCGATTGTTGTTGAAGATAATGTTATTGCGTTGCTTACACATCCCATAAAGAATGGCCTGTAAACTAAGGCGTCTCAGAATTTTCGGAGCAGTGACAAAGGATCCATCTGCCCAATGCATCAAGCTGTCCCAGTTCGCGAAGTGAGTAGGATGGAGACGAAGCCTGATCCAATTGAAATTCCAAATGCTGCGGGCATAGGTGCAGTCCAAGAAGATGTGATCTCGCGTCTCATCCTGCTAGCCGCAGAAAACACAGAGAGGAGAGAGTTGCATCCACCATGAAACCAGCCGCGCTTTCGTAGGCATTTTGTCAAGCTGAGCGATCCAATGTAGGAAAGCGTGTTTCGGAATTGCGCCTTTGAACCAGACCGTACTTGCCCAAGGCTTCTTTGCTGCTGGTCTATGAATTTGCTCCAAAGTTGCCTGCGAAGAGTAAGAAAGGAGCAGCTTTCCATCCACAAACCAACCATAAGTATCATCAGAAGAAAGGGGATCAGGGGGATCTACCTGAGTTAAGTGGGCATGAAGAGCCACTTCTTGGTCTGATCGCGGCGTCGGCAGCCTCCACAATCCATTTGTAGCAGCCTCCGATGCGCAAGCATGAAGCCTGATTCTCAGCCGGCGAGGACCATCTCTTCCCAAGTCTCTTATGTCTTCCCTGATGTTTTGATGATTCATTCAATGTAGTTATGTTCAGATTTTCTTTTTCTTTTTTTTTTTGGCATCTTTCAGATTTTCTTCTTTTGTAAGGATTTTAAGTTTTTTTTACCGTTTTAGTTTTTGGAGGTGTGTTACATTACATCTTAGCTTTGTCTTTTTTTTTTCTGAACATACATCTTAGCTTTGTCTTCCCCTAAAATAGTAAGGCTTATCTTTTCGTTAATCTTTTGAATTTGAATTCCAAATTATCTAGTTCTATTGTATTGTATGCAGTGTTCTAAAAAGCGTTATAGACGGTCGCTTAGACTCCGCCTAGGCACTAGGCTCCCATAAACCATGCCGATTATTTTGTAATCCGCCTAAAAAATCATAATATTATAATAATAAATTAATATAATATTTTTATTTATAAATTGGGATAATTTATATATTATATTATAAAATCTTATAATAATAAATTAAAATAAATTTTATTATTTATAAATCATGATATTTCGTATATTTTATCGTATATATTCAATATATTATTTAATTTTATAATCGTTTTGGCCGTCTAGTTACAATCTATGTTTCCGATTAGGCGTTCTAGGCGCTAGGCTTTGGGTCATCACCCGACTAGCGTCTAGCGCTTTCTTAAACACTGATTATATGTACCAGTTATGTTTATTATAAGTTTTTTTAGACAAAGAAAGAAAAAACTTGGGGTCAAGTTTAGCAGCAGATCAAAACATATGGGGTGGTATATGGAATAAAAATGAAATTATTGTAACTATTGGAAAGAGAGAACAAGGCATGGGTCGAAAAGGATGTAAGAGCACGTCCAACGGAGTGTCTTAGCCCGGTTTTTTAAGTAAAAAATAATATAATACTCGTGGGTCTCATATGAATAGGGTAGATACGGGGTCCAAAATTGCTTAACTAAGAAACCGTATCTTGTCATGTAGCGCTGACGTGGCGCTACAGGATTGGTCATTTTTTTATTTTTTTTTTTTGCTTTAAAAATAATAATAATAATAATAAAAAAATGAAATAAGAAACCCACCTCGGGTTACGCCGTTGTACGTGCTCTAAGACCACTACAATATAAAAATACGATCAAAAAACTTTTATAAATATTATAAACGAAAAATAAAAAAATAATATTTAACAGAAATGAATTAGTAACGAACCTTTGAAAACGATTTTTGAAAACAATTTATTATAGATTTATTTGATTTAATGATGATGTGTAAATTTTTTACTAACGTGGACCAATAAGGGGAAGGGACGTGTCAACGCTGGAGAGCCTCCTCTTCAAACATTATATATACTAGGAGAGAATCCTCACAAATGCGCGGATATTGCTTAAATTTGTAGATATTTGATATATTTTCATATTTATTTTGAGTATTAACATTTTATATGTTTTAGTTTATAAATTTGCATTTTCTTCTTTCTTTTTCATGAGTATAGTGATTTTTAGGAGAGAATATAAGCAAACATACAATTATTTATTTAATTTATTTTATAAATAAATGTTTTTAATTATCAAATTTTAAATAAGTTTTTTTATAAAATTTTATTTTCTCAAACCTTTTTATCATCTTTTTATTTTTATAAATTATTTAAAATATATATACTTGTTATTTATACATTTTTCATTCCTCAAACTCTTAAATGTTTAGTTTTCATTCATAATATTTTAATACTTTTAGTTATCATATTAGAAATTTTTATTTTATATATATTTCATTGATTTTGTTTTCTTTATATGCTATTAAATATTTTATATAATTTTTTATTACCATTAGATCTAATTTTGTAACATTTTCTATGTATTGTTAATAATTATTATTTCTATATTTTAATATTTTTAGTTGTCATTTTATATTTCTTTAATATATATATATTGTTTATTTTATTTTATTTCTTATGTTCTCATTTTTATTGTCATTCTATCTCATTTTATAATATTTTTTCTAGTCTTAATAATTATTATTTATATTATTTGTTCTATGGTTTTTTGGTTTTTAAATTTCAATTATTGTAAAATTTAATATTATCATTGATTTTATTTTATTTCCTATGTTCGTATATTTTTATATTTTTTTTATTGGCATTGTATCTCATTTTATAATATTTTCTTTCTAGTCTTTATTATTTTTATTTTATTATTTATATTATTTTGTTCTATGGTTTTTTCCTTCTAAATTTAAAATATATATACTTGTTATTTATACATTTTCCATTCATCAAAGTCTTAAATTTTTAGTTTTCATTCATAAAATTTTAATAGTTTTAGTTATCATTTTAGAAATTGTTATTTTTTGTATATTTCATTGATTTTGTTTTCTGTATATGTTATTAAATATTTTATATAATTTCTTTTTTTTTTATTATCATTTTATCTAATTTTGTAACATTTTCTATGTATTGTTAATAATTATTATTTCTGTATTTTAATATTTTTAGTTGTCATTTTAGATTTCTTTAATATATATATATATATATATATATATATATATATATATTTCATTTATTTTATTTTATTTCTTATGTTCTCATTTTTTATTGTCATTGTATCTCATTTTTATAATATTTTTTCTAGTCTTAATAATAATTATTTATATTATTTATTCTATGGTTCTTTGGTTTTTAAATTTCAATTATTGTAAACTTTAATATTATTATTGATTTTATTTTATTTCTTATGTTCTTATATTTTTATATTTTGTTTTTTTTATTGTCATTGTATCTTATTTTATAATATTTTCTTTCTAGTCTTTATTATTTTTATTTTATTATTTATATTATTTTGTTCTATGGTTTTTCTAAATTTCAATTATTATAAACTTTTTAATAATTTTATTTTTACTTTTAGTCTAATAATATGATATTTCACTTATATTAAGATTTATATATTTTTGTTTATTTATTGCATTAAAATTTTGAAGTTGTATCTAAAATTTATATTATTTATATATTTTTGAGATTCTAAATTAAATTTAATTTTTTTTTTAATTTTAACTAATTACATTTAAATTAAATAATTTTACATTAAATATATATCTATTTTTAATTTAATTGATGATGTAGAAACTTTTAATTTAAATTGACCAATCAAGGGGGCTGTGTGTAAGCTTGAGAGATCCCTCCCTTATATATAAGATTTAAAATATATATATATATATATATATACTTGTTATTTATACATTTTACATTCATCAAACTCTTAAATGTTTAGTTTTCATTCATTATATTTTAATAGTTTTAGTTATTTTTTATACATTTCATTGATTTTGTTTTCTTTATATGTTATTAAATATTTTATATAATTTCTTTATTTTTATAATCATTTTATCTAATTTTGTAACATTTTCTATGTATTGTTAATAATTATTATTTCTGTATTTTAATATTTTTAGTTGTCATTTTAGATTTTTAATATATATATATATATATATTTCATTTATTTTATTTTATTTTATTTCTTATGTTCTCATTTTTTATTGTCATTGCGTCTTATTTTTATAATATTTTTCTAGTCTTAATAATTATTATTTATATTATTTGTTGTACGGTTCTTTGGTTTTTAAATTTCAATTATTGTAAACTTTAATATTATCGTTGATTTTATTTTATTTCTTATGTTCTTATATTTTTATATTTTGTTTTTCTTATTGTCATTGTATCTCATTTTATAATATTTTTTTCTAGTCTTTATTATTTTTATTTTATTATTTATATTATTTTGTTCTATGGTTTTTTCTTTCTAAATTTCAATTATTTAAAACTTTTTAATAATATTATTTTTTTTTTAGTCTTATAATATGATATTTCACTTATATTAAGATTTATTTATTTTGTTTATTTATTGCATTAAAATTTTGAAGTTGTATCTAAAATTTATATTATTTATATATTTTTGAGATTCTAAATTATATTTAAATTTAGATTTATGTTTTAAATTTAACTACTTATATTTAAATTAAATAATTTTACATTAAATACTATATCTATTTTTAATTTAGCTGATGATGTGGAAACTTTTGATTTAAATTGACCAATCAAGGGGGGCTGATGTGTCAGCTTGAGAGAACCCTCCCTTATATATAAGATTTAAAATATATATACTTGTTATTTATACATTTTCCATTCATCAAACTCTTAAATGTTTAGTTTTCATTCATAATATTTTAATAGTTTTAGTTATCATTTTAGAAACTGTTATTTTTATATATTTCATTGATTTTGTTTTCTTTATATGTTATTAAATATTTTATATAATTTCTTTTTTTATTATCATTTTATCTAATTTTGTAACATTTTCTATGTATTGTTAATAATAATTATTTCTGTATTTTAATATTTTTAGTTGTCATTTTAGATTTCTGAAATATATATATATATATATATATATATATATATATATATATATATTTCATTTATTTTATTTTATTTCTTATGTTCTCATTTTTTATTGTTATTGTATCTCATTTTTTATAATATTATTTTTAGTATTAATAATTATTATTTATATTATTTGTTCTATGTTTTTTTGGTTTTAAATTTCAATTATTGTAAAATTTTTAATAATATTATCATTGATTTTATTTTATTTATTATGTTCTTATATTTTTTATATTTTGTTTTTATTGTCATTGTATCTCATTTTATAATATTTTCTTTCTTGTCTTAATTATTTTTATTTTATTATTTATATTATTTTGTTCTATGGGTTTTTCTTCTAAATTTCAATTATTATAAACTTTTTAATAATGTTATTTTTACTTTAGTCTTATAATATGATATTTTACTTATATTAAGATTTATTTATTTTAGTTTATTTATTGCATTAAAATTTTGAAGCTGTATCTAAAATTTATATTATTTATATATTTTTGAGATTCTAAATTAAATTTAAATTTAGATTTATGTTTTAATTTTAACTAATTATATTTAAATTAAATAATTTTACATTAAATACTATATTTATTTTTTTAGTTGATGATGTGGAAACATTTGATTTAAATTGATCAATTAAGAGGGTCTGATGGTGTCAGCTTGAGAGAGCCCCTTCTCTCATTATATATAAGATGATTAGAATAAATTACAAAAAATCAGTATCACATTAAAACATTTATGACATGCTTAGTAAGTTGTTTGATGACGTCATTTAAATGAGGTCATCTTTTACTTGATAGTAAGCCACATTTGTCAAATGAATTTTCCGAACAATATATCTTTAAGTAAAAGATGAGCGCACTGGAAATATGTGATGGAAACATTCGTGGACGAGCCTTCTTTAGAATAGTCTTTGTAGATAAGAGTCTCTTGAATAGTCATTTTTTTATTTCTATCTTATCAACGTTTATTCAAGGCTCTTGTCGATCATATTCACAGACAAAAGTGATAGAAATTGAGAGTGAAAATGTTACTCTCACACTTTAATTGGTCGGAGAAATTTCTCATTATACACAGAAAAAGTGATAGCGATTGAGAGAAAAACATGATAAAAATTACTATTTGATTTTTCATTTTTTTTCTACAACTTGATTGATGATGTTTTGGTTGAACCCTGCTGAAAAAAACCCATTATCTTCGTTCCCTCTATATAAGTACTAATCAAATCCAATATATTTTGCTCCATCAACAAGAGAGAGAGAGAGAGAGAGATTCTGCGGAGGAGCTTCTTCCTAGGGCTCATCTTTATTCTAACGTAATACAATCTCTCCCCCTACGTCAGATTAAGGTCACTACTTATCATTTTAGGCTTTTTCTTTTCAATCTTTTGCATGTATGGTTGGATCTTTGAATAGATTTGAAGTAATAATGGAAGAAAAAGAAAGTTACATTGACTTAAGCTAAAAATCATCATGCTCATAAACTTTACAAATAAAACGGATTTGAGGCAAGGTAATTCAGGTTGAGCTTCAGCAACAGATGCCCTTTCATAGATTCAGATGCAGAAAGAGTTGCATGAAGAAACTATCTATGATTCTTGACAATAATAAAAAACATTGTACCTTTTTTCTAGTTAGAAGTCTATATCTGATAGTGATAGACGACGATAATTTCGGTGGCTCTTAAATTCCTTGCATGATTTTGACTGGTATCAGAGTTCAGAGGCGGATGTAGGTGCACGGTACAGGTCACGTGTAATGTTTTTCCTTTTTTCTTAAGAACATCCAATCAAGTCTCCTGTCCATTGAAAAAGTAATGAAATAAAAATTTATAATATTTAATTATAACTATAATAAAATAATATATACTATATATATATATAAGAGATTTATGTGAGAAATTATCCAATGAAAATGCTCTAAATAAGTTAGATTAATTTTGATCGAATATTCTTAATTTAGTGAAGAAAAAATAAAAGGTACCGCAATTCAAACTTGTTATTTTCCATAGTATACCACGAGCTAAAAAAATGTCTAGATCCGTTCCTGATTTGGATACTAAAACATTGTAAATATTTTAGTAAGATGAATAAATTGATATCCACAAGAAAGAGATGTAAACTTTTATCAAATCTTATTAGTCTATTCTCTACGCAATCGTTTTTTAGATTTGTTTCTTTGGTTTAGTTTGCCACTAAAAAACCATCACTTTTGTTCTTGTCTGAATCTAAAAAACCTTCACTTTGGTTCTTGTGAATTTGTTGGTATTTTCCAGTCGTCTTATGCTTGCAGAAATTTGTCAACTAAGATAAAAGTCTTTAGCTTTGACTATTCCTGTCTCCATAATTTTGATTTTCAGCTTCTTGATTTCTTTACTTTTGTTTGTCAACAGAAACATGGGGGCTGGTGGAAGAATGCAGGTTTCTCCTTCCAAGAAGTCTGAAACAGATGCCCTTAAGCGTGTGCCGTGCGAGACACCACCTTTCACACTGAGAGACCTCAAGAAAGCAGTCCCACCACATTGTTTTAAACGTTCAATCCCTCGCTCTTTCTCCTACCTTATCCGAGACATCATTGTAGCCTCCTGCTTTTACTACGTCGCCACCACTTACTTCTCTCTCCTCCCTCACCCTCTCTCTTACTTGGCATGGCCTCTCTATTGGCTCTGTCAAGGCTGTGTACTATTCGGAGTCTGGGTCATAGCTCACGAATGCGGCCACCACGCTTTCAGTGACTACCAATGGCTAGACGACACTGTCGGTCTTATCTTCCATTCCTTACTCCTCGTTCCTTACTTCTCCTGGAAACATAGTCATCGTATTCACCATGCCAACACTGCATCACTAGAAAGAGACGAAGTGTTTGTTCCCAAAAAGAAACCCGACATTAACTGGTGGCCCAAATACATTAACAACCCTCTTGGACGCACCGTGATCTTAACTGTCCAGTTCACCCTTGGCTGGCCCTTGTACTTAGCCTTCAACGTATCCGGCAGACCATACGAAGGTTTTGCTTGCCATTTCTACCCAAACGCTCCCATGTATAACGACCGTGAACGCCTCCAGATATACATCTCTGATGCTGGTATCCTCGCCGTATGTTATGGTATCTACCGTTACGCTGCTGCACAAGGAATGGCCTCGATGATCTGCGTCTACGGAGTTCCACTTCTGATAGTCAACGCGAGCCTCGTCTTGGTCACTTACTTGCACCACACGCATCTCTCATTGCCTCACTACGATTCATCCGAGTGGGATTGGTTAAAGGGAGCTTTGGCTACCGTAGATAGAGACTATGGAATCTTGAACATTGTCTTCCATAATATCACGGACACGCACGTGGTGCATCATCTGTTCTCAACAATGCCGCATTATAATGCAATGGAAGCTACCATGGCGGTAAAGCCTATACTTGGAGACTATTACCAGTTCGATGGAACACCAATCTTTAAGGCGATGTGGAGGGAGGCGAAGGAGTGTATCTATGTAGAACCGGACAGACAAGGTGATAAGAAAGGTGTGTTCTGGTACAACAATAAGTTGTGAGGATTGTGATACGTGTGATGCAAGCTACCCCTATACTTTACTAATACAAGCATGTTTGGGCCAGAGTAGAGGCCTTGTGTGTTGAATTTAGCCCATTTAGTGTTGGTGCTATCTTGGGTATAAGTTTCTAAAAGAATAACACTGCTTGTAGATGCAAGGATCTTTTCCAACAGTTCATGTGGGTTGTTGGTGACTTGGTGTGACCTTATATGAAGTTTATAATTTGGTTGATCATCATATGCATGTGAGGAGATAAAAACTCCCTTTGTTCTCTCATTTGTTACCGATATCTGTTATATTTCATTTCTATAATCGTTTGTTCTTTACAAGATTGTTAATAACTTGGTATTAGAGCACTAGATCATCAAAATGCCACTTAAAAAAATCGATGTTGAGCAATCAGTTGTGATTACGCTCAATATCAAGAACTATATCGCTGTTGGTATCATCAAAAGTGTAACGGTTTTATTACTATATATCTGGTGATTCTTTCAATCAATACATTTGTCGTTACTACCTGACAATTGTATAACAAGGTTTGTGTACAAATGTAAGTTCGATTTTGTTCGGATGCACTGGCTCAGTACAAGTGTCTGTATGCTTCTTTTATGCTCTCTTCACATGGGAGAAGAAGCCAAACACGACCCTCTTTTGCTTTATTTTTTTCTTTCCGCCCCACTACTTGTGACATTAAGGCTTAAAATGATTACAGTTTTTAAAATGCACATCTACAATATACATTTTTCATTAAAACTAATCACACTTAAACCGTTCCGTGTGGAGCAACCGTGGTCTAGTAGTCAAGTGGTTAAAGCTCTACATCGGTAGGTATTGGATTCAAATCCCTGAAATCGCAAGTTTTACAAAATTAATGGAGGCAAGCTTATAAAGAAGTTTTCTGGAGCAGGTGAAACCGTTGATCGTAATCGTGGATGGATTCTTGTAGAACGGAAATAATATTATCTGTAAAACTGTCTAATCTACATTGCTCTATCCGTATTACGATTTATAGCCTAAATACATATTTTTCTTATTGTTAATTATTACGACATACAAATTATTATTAATTGAAATTTTGGATTTTATTACCGCTTTATCGCGTTCATAGTAATACTCGTAGAAAGGAAAAATTTTATTTTATTTTAAATTTGTGTGTGGCTAAATCCATGTAATTTTGGTTTTACCAATTTGAACCTGTTCTTATATCACTACCATTTAGTTAACAACTCGTTATTGATGTCAAAAAACAAAAACAACTCGTTATTATTTCTAATCTCGTTTAAAACAAGATAAACAATACAGAAAGTGGAAAAACAACATGAGTTCCAAAGTGATTAGTAACAGAAAAATATAGTAACAGAAAATACAAAAAAAAAAAAAAATGACAGAATGTGGCTGTGTCTCAAAAAGACCTTATATAAATATTTCGTGTCAGCTTTGAGGAATGTTTTTAGCTGTTGTGAACCTAAGAGCTGAAGCTCGTTAGTCGTTACAATCTATGCAAACCATAGTAATTTATCACTTTTTACTTCCTAGTCAACCAATATTTATATATTTTTGCTTAAAAAGAAACGTGATAAAATCCAATAAATAAATAATGTTCCCTGTAATATCTTTCTAAAATAGAAATGTATTTTTTTTTTTTACTTTTCCTTTTAAAATATATTCAAAATATATACTTTTCAATTCTATAAGTAACACATTTTTTTTTTGTGTCAACAACACCACCACATATTAAATCATTGTTTAACACATAATATTTATAAAATTTACAAATTAGTTCCACTTATTTTACATTTTACAAAACTTTATAATTTATTATATAATAACAATTAATTTTACTATATAAAAACTACAATACATCCTATAAAAATATAAAACATAACAGATTTTTGTTTAACCATTTAAGTATATTTTCCAAAATATATTTCTTATAAACATAATACTTTTTCGTGGTTTTTACCTTTTATTAAATATATAATAAATAATACTTAATGTATGAATTCTTTCATATTATTAATTATTAAAAATAGTAATTTCATTTTTAAAATTAAAATTTCATCTTATTTAGAAACATTATAAAATTAGTAAAATTATGTAAATATATAAGATTAAATAGCAATTTTTATTTAGAGTTAAAAAGATAAATGTGTTGGAGAAGATTTTATTCTAAAGAAAATTTAATTTAAAAATAGGATGTATTGGGAATGACCTAAATACTGATACTTTGCTTTAGGTATCAAATATATATATATATATATATATATATATATATATATATATATATACTTTTTCCGTTTTTTATTATTTGACGTTTTAGATTCGGACCCATATATTAAGAAAATATTTAATATTTTATATTTTAAACAAAACATCATTAATTATCTACCTAAAAACAATTCAACCAATATTAAAATTAATTTCAGAATACAAACAATCAAAACACATAAAATGTAATAAATTTTACATTGAAAATTGAAAACGTCAACTAATTTGAAACAAAATAAAAAATCTCTAAGACGTCAACTATCAAAAAACAGAGAGAGTATTAAATAATATTTGGTTGGTAATGCGGATTTCCGGCGAAAAATGACATTTAACTAGTTTTGACTTGCATGAAAGAACAAAACATTTTTGTATTTAAACCTTTTTAGCAAAGATGTCGGCAAATACATTTATGATGTAATAAATGTTAAAATCAACAAACTGATCTCTAAGAATACAAAAGCAATCTAAGTCTAATATGAAAGCATATCAATCCATCGGATCTTCTATCATCTTTAATAAATATGAACAATCTGTTTCGACGATAGTATCCCTCTGTCACATAGGCTTGCTATGGCTTAAAAGAGCCATTTGATTCTATATGGAGGGCCGAGTGGCTCCTTCTACATTCTTTTCTCTGAACATGAATCAATCTACATTGCCACTAAAACACTAATCCAATCTATTAATTGGTTTATGATTAGACAAAGATGCGTCGATTTAGCAGACAGAGATGAATAGGGTTGCCATGGTTTTCCATTATCAAACTGATTTTGGGTAGTTCCACTTTTCCATACATTTCATTTGGTTGACTATCCTGCAGCTCTCTGTTTCAAGTGAAGCAAATTGTTGGGTATCCATATAATATTTTTTTTTACCATTGGTAAAATTATTGTTTTTTTTACTTTTCTTATGTATCATATGATCTTTATTTGCAGCTCATGTAAACTTATTTATTTTGTCCTTTCGAAACAAAATCCATATTTTTATATAAAAATATATTCGTGAAGCAACCGAAAAAGACATAAAATATGATAGAACCCATACTTAAAAGTGAGAAGTACTAATCAGAAGCTCGTATCTTAGTAGTAAAGGTAATGGTAATACTCTTTTGCCACTCAAGTTTAAATCTTCCTGACTACGTAGCCGCGTTTTAAATTTGGAAAAAATTCTAAATACATACTCAAATGCAAAATCTCGTAGTATTAATCTTTGGAACTACTGATATATCATGGTTTTTACTAGTTTTAGACCATGATATAAGTGTGTTTTAGAGTCTATTTGTGTTTCTTTAGAGTCTTTTACATGTTTTATTAGGTACAAGCACATTTGGAGTAGAAGTGGAGATTTTAGAGCTGTTTGGTGCATTTTGGAGATTTGGTCTGAGAGACAGAGTTCACTGTCCAGATTTGAGAATTGCGTCGATCGTTGCACACCTGCATCGATCGATGCATAGCGCGAATGGGCCAGACTCGGCGGTTTAATGAAGAATGTTGATATTGCAGAAAAGCCCAGAAGTTCCAGATATTTACACAGAAGCCCAAAACGTGTTTTAGACTATATATTAGGGTTTTTAGCCACTTGTTTAGGCTACGCTTTTCTTAAGTCTTATTTTTATTTTCAAAGAGAGTTAGGGGCTTATCCTGATCTCGAAAGAGAGAGGATTTCGAACCCCAGTTCTTTATTTGATTTTATAATATTTGGTTTTCTATTCATGATGTTTTCTGTCTCGATGAACATGTCTGAGTAGATTACCTGTTAGGTTTAGGGATTCTCATTAGGGATTTCATGGAATTATAGGTTAATAAATCTGTAGGGATTCATATCTGTTAGTTCTTCATCTAGGATTGTTCTTAATGCTTAATCTGAAGTAGCTATCCAGATTTATGATGTTAGGTTGATTGATACAACGACAGTTGGTTAATTAGCTAGAAAGAACCTAGATGAGCAATTTAATTACTCGCAAAGGAATTTGGTTTAATTAGATTGTGAACATATCAAACTTGGAATTAAAGCTGGTTTAATCTGTTAGTAATTGCAAAGGAATTTGGATTGCTGCACTTAGACTTAGAGAATTCTCGCAACGACAGTTGGTTAATTCTATATCTGTGTTTGAGTTCTAGAACAGTTCTTAATTAGATCCCAATTGATTGATTGCTTGTGTTCCTGATTTCCTGAGAACTCCATAGACTTAACTCTTCGCTTCCTTGCTTACAACTCGCCTGATTTTACTTTCCTGCTTTGCTTTTTAGTTTCTAATCATATTTGCTTTCTCCTAGTTTAGTCTCTTCTGTTTTATAATCTATCGTTGACCGGAGTCCCTGTGGATTCGATACCCTAAGTACTACAACTACATCACTGTGCATTTGCAGTTACTATAGGGTTAAAACTAGACCTATCAAGTTTTTGGCGCCGTTGCCGGGGACTCTTTTGAGTCTTCGATAGATTTGAACTTAGGGTTTAGACTAGGTTTTTCGTTTTTATTTTTTGCTACTAATTTTTTTTTCTTTTCCGTTCTTGCGTTTCAGGTACGCCTGTAATCGCCATGCATCGATCGACACGGTCCTGTGTGTCGATCGTTTCATTCTCGAGCTTGCATCGATCGACGCTACTCTGCATCGATCGACACAGTGCGAAAGAATGATGGGAATGATGGAACGGATGTTGGAAAATCAGCAGAATAACTCGTTCTGCAGAGGCTATGGTTCCTATTCATTCACCAGAGATTATGAATCTCCATCATATCAGCCTGTTCCTCCTCACAATACACAGTCTAATAAGCTGATGAGCATGATGGAGCAGTTATTGGAGAAGCAGGAAGAGGATTTAAACTACATCAATAGCTCTGGATTTCAAGAAAACAGGTTTGGTAATCAGCAAGGTAATTCTTATCAGAGAACCTATGGATCGTCCTCATATCAGACACCTCATGCTGCTAATGCTTATAAGAGCAAGATGGAATCCATGATGGAGCAGTTACTAGAGGATCAGACCAAGACTGCTGTAGACTTCGAAAGGAAGTTGGATGCTATGCATGAACATCTGAATGGGAAGTTTGAATCTCTGAGCACACATGTGAAGAAGCTGGATGTTCAAATCCAACAGACATCTCAAGCTATACAAAGGCATAATGAAGCTGGGAAAGCTGTGACCTTAAGAGATGAGATTGAGTTGCTAGGTGAAGAAGAGAGCATAATCTCGGATTTTCTGGATGAATATTGTCTGTCTGAGACATGCATCGATCGACACCCCCCTTAGTGTCGGTCGACACGCAGTCCTGACGGCAATTTCGAGTTCTTACGACGAACAGAAATCGGCCATGGTCGACACTGAAGGTCGACATCAATTCAATGTCGACCGACACCACTTCTGCGTCGGTCGACGCGACTGTCGGACAGACCCAATTTCGCCCAAATCTGATGTTTTTGCTGGGGAAAGGGTCTAAAAACCTCCTATACCGTTCCCAAGAGTTCCTATAAGATCTAAACATGAGTAGAGTGTAGTCAAGTGCATGGTAGTGGTGGATAAGAAGATGATCTCAACTGATGGTCATTTAAAAGAAGAAGCTCAGATTGGTGGAACTACAATATCTGATAGTAGAGAGAAGAATATGGCGGTTCCTCTTGAACCTGCTCTAACATCTTCAGTACCTGTAACTGCTCATAAGCAGAAAGCTCCAGACATCAGATCTGCACCAAAGGTAAGGTATAAATCACCTAAGATTAAACCTCCTGACCGCATTGCTTTGAATGCAGGAAAACGCAGTACCCCACCCAAGCTTCGCTCCCGCCCTGATTTTGTTTACTCTTTCCTTGGGAGACCTCATGATCTGACAGCATACACACCACCCTGGATGAAGAGATATTCACAGAGACATTCAAAGTCTCTGTTGAAACCGCCATGAATCTGATATCTTCCCATAGTCAAGCTAATGACTCAAAACAAGCGCTGAGTGGGAGGCAACCCACTGTTAGGTTCGTTTTAGTTTTCGTTTTTCAATTTGATTTGGTGTTTTTAATTTTTCTGTTTTTGTGTGTTTAAAGGCTTGAGCAACATGCAAAATCGCATTCCATCGATCGACACACCTAGTGCATAGGTCGATGCAGTTGCGATTTACGGTTTACCGATTCAATTGCGGTCCAGACATCGGTTATTCACATAACCGCGAGAAAAATTCGCCTTGCATCGATCGACACCCTTGTGGCATCGATCGACACAGGGCGACGACAGGTACGTGTTCTGCAACTTTTTGGATTGTTTCGATTTGATTATTTATTCTCACCGACCCTAAGCTTGACACTACTGGGGACAGTGTGTTTTAAGTGTGGGGGAGGAGCTACTGACGCACGCTTTTGTTTTCTTAAGAGTCAGTCCAATTTTCAAAAATTTGTTTTATTGAGTCAAAACCAGTTTAAGTAGAAAACAATGATTTTTTGAGAAGATTAACAGCACTTGCTAGAACTTAAGTAACCATTGGGATGAAGTTGCAGATCAATCTTTGACTATTAGAAAACCCAGACACGGATCAACCTACTGAGGACACCCACATCGCTTCAGGTATCAGAGGATCTTTTTACTGACTTCACCTTAATACTGACTTAATTTTCTCACCTAAGGGCTTGGGATACCTTGTGTCGGATTTCCTTGTTAGTTCTGACATAGCCTGTAAACCTGTCATATTTGGTTCCCTTCTCCCCTTCCATAAAATAATAAAAAATAATAATAATAAACTGAGGATGAGTTAGTAACTCCGAAGTGGTCTCTGGGAGTGGTAGCTACAACTATCATCTCCTGTGCATCCATGGAATGTGTCCAAAGTACACCCCTTAACGGGAAGAGCACTGATAAAAAAAAAAAATGATACCCAATGGGGAAAAATCAGAATGCTAAGGAAAAGGAAAAGAGAAGAAAGGGACCAAAGAAAGATAGTATGGTGGTCTAGAGCTGACAAGGTAAGAGTCCATGTGCCTTTGATCGATACTCCTTAGGTGAGACCGCACTTAAATACTTGCAGAAGTCAGTAGGGAGAATTTGAATGCGTGAATGTGATTGTGGAGTTTACTTAGGACAGTTGCTAAGTGTGGGGGAAGTATATGTTGGTCATGATGTATGCAAGTGAAATCTATCATGTGGATTACTAAGGGGAATCTGAGTGTTATTGCTTCTACGATGAAAAGAGTTCCTGAAGAGTTTTCAAACCTCTTCACCATTCTAGTTCTTTGTTTTGCTTGAGGACAAACAAAGGCTAAGTGTGGGGGAGTTGATATATCATGGTTTTTACTAGTTTTAGACCATGATATAAGTGTGTTTTAGAGTATTTTACATGTTTTATTAGGTACAAGCACATTTGGAGCAGAAGTGGAGATTTTGGAGCTGTTTGGTGCATTTTGGAGATTTGGTCCGAGAGACAGAGTTCACTGTCCAGATTTGAGGATTGCGTCGATCGTTGCACACCTGCATCGATCGATGCATAGCGCGAATGGGCCAGACTCGGCGGTTTAATGAAGAATGCTGATATTGCAGAAAAGCCCAGAAGTTCCAGATATTTACACAGAAGCCCAAAACGTGTTTTAGACTATATATTAGGGTTTTTAGCCACTTGTTTAGGCTACACTTTTCTTAAGTCTTATTTTTATTTTCAAAGAGAGTTAGGGGCTTATCCTGATCTCGAAAGAGAGAGGATTTCGAACCCCAATTCTTTATTTGATTTTATAATATTTGATTTTCTATTCATGATGTTTTCTGTCTCGATGAACATGTCTGAGTAGATTACCTGTTAGGTTTAGGGATTCTCATTAGGGATTTCATGGAATTATAGGTTAATAAATCTGTAGGGATTCATATCTGTTAGTTCTTCATCTAGGATTGTTCTTAATGCTTAATCTGAAGTAGCTATCCAGATTTATGATGTTAGGTTGATTGATACAACGATTGATACAACGACAGTTGGTTAATTAGCTAGAAAGAACCTAGATGAGCAATTTAATTACTCGCAAAGGAATTTGGTTTAATTAGATTGTGAACATATCGAACTTGGAATTAAAGCTGGTTTAATCTGTTAGTAATTGCAAAGGAATTTGGATTGCTGCACTTAGACTTAGAGAATTCTCGCAACGACAATTGGTTAATTCTATATCTGTGTTTGAGTTCTAGAACAGTTCTTAATTAGATCCTGATTGATTGATTGCTTGTGTTCCTGATTTCCTGAGAACTCCCTAGACTTAACTCTTCGCTTCCTTACAACTCGCCTGATTTTACTTTCATGCTTTGCTTTTTAGTTTCTAATCATATTTGCTTTCTCCTAGTTTAATCTCTTCTGTTTTATAATCTATCGTTGACCAGAGTCCCTGTGGATTCGATACCCTAAATACTACAACTACATCACTGTGCACATGCAGTTAGTATAAGGTTAAAACTAGACCTATCAACTACAAAGCTTTAGAATCCTCACGATTATCAAACAAAAAAAGTGAGAAACAGTCAAATAAAATATGATTAATTATTTCCTCATGCACACTACATTTAGGACAGCTCTTATATTTACATAGATGAAGTAAGTAGTTGGCATGTAGCCACACACAGCCAATTAGAAAAACTTGCCACAAGAAGTGTCACTCAATTCTTTCACCCACGGGGCCGCGCGTCCATTTAAACGGCCAGCATTTTGCCACTCGCATTTGACAAGAACCAAAAGAGATTGAAAAGTGAGACAAGAGAGAGAGAGAGAAGATACAGAATAAAGAGAGAGAGGGAGAGAGATTCTGCGAAGGAGCATCTTCGTAGGCTTCATCGTTGTTAACGTAATACAGTCTCCCCTAGCTACGTCAGCTCAAGGTCCGCTTTCTTCTCATTTTACACTTCTTTTTGTTTCAATTATTGACTTAATTATGCTAAAACTTATGCTCAATAAACTTTACATTAAAACGGATTTAAGGTAAGGTAATCCAGGTTGTTCAGATGCTCTTTCATAGATTCAGATGCAGAAACAGTTGCATGAAGAAAATATCTTAGGATTCTTGACAATGAAAGAGTTGCATGAAGAGTTGCTTTAAAATGTATATATATCTAATAGACATTATGAGGGTTGACGATACTTTCAGTGGCTCTCAAACAACCGTTTCATTTTTGTTTGTCAACTTTATTCAAGAAAAATTGTGATTTTGACTGGTATATTTTTTTAGTAAGATGAATAAATTGATGTCCACAAGAAAGAGATGTGAGCTATTTTCTCAAATATTATTAGTCATATTGTCAACGCAATCGTTTTTTTAATGTTTATTTCTTTGGTTTGTCACTAACCGCCACTTCTCTGTTCTTTGCTTCTTTTGTTCCACGTACTGTCCGTTTGTTGTACTCCATTTTAGAACCTAAAAACCTTCACTTTAGATCTTGTCTGAATAATATATATATATATAATACACTAGACCGGATTTAAGGTAGGGTAATCCAGGTTGTTCAGATGATCTTTCATAGATTCAGATGTAGATACATACATTTGCATGAAGAAAATATCTATGATTCTTGACAATGAAGAGTTGCATGAAGAGTTGTTTTAAAATGACTATATCTGATAGACATGATGATGATACTAATTTCAGTGGCTCTCAAATCCTTCCAATTTTGTTTTTGGAACAAAAACAGGAAATTGTTAACTTGCTATTCAAGAAAAAGTTGTGATTTTGACTGGTATCCTAAAAATTGTCGGTTTTTTTTAATAAAATGAATAAACTGCATAAATTGTTATCCACAAGAAAGAGAGGTGGAGCTGTTTAATCAAATCTTATTATTCATATCCTCAACGCAATCGTTTTTAATTTTAAATGTTTCTTTCTTCGGTTTGCCCGCTTCTCTGCTCCTTGTTCCTTTTGTTCCACGTACTATCCGTTTGTGGTAATCCTTTCAGAACCTAAACACCCTTCACTTTGGTTCTTGTCTGAATGATAATCTGTTGATATTTCCCACTCTGTCCTGTGATTGCAGAATTTGTAGAATTTTGTCAGTTAAAGATGAAAAAAAAAAGTCTTTAGCTAGGCTATTCTTGTCCATAATATTGAGTTTCATCAGCTTCTTGATTTATTTTGCTTTTGTTTTTCTACAGAAACATGGGTGCGGGTGGAAGATTACAGGTCTCTCCTTCATCCAAGAAATCTGAAACCGATGCCCTTAAGCGTGTGCCGTGCGAGGCACCACCTTTCACATTGAGAGACCTGAAGAAAGCAATCCCACCACATTGTTTCAAACGCTCAATCCCTCGCTCTTTCTCCTACCTTTTATTGGACATCATTGGAGCCTCCTGCTTCTACTACGTCGCCACCACTTACTTCTCTCTCCTCCCTCACCCTCTCTCTTACTTGGCATGGCCTCTATACTGGGTCCTTCAAGGCTGTGCCCTAACCGGAATATGGGTCATAGGTCACGAATGCGGCCACCATGCTTTCAGCGACTACCAATGGCTAGACGACACTGTCGGTCTTATCTTCCATTCCTTACTCCTCGTCCCTTACTTCTCCTGGAAATACAGTCATCGCCGTCACCATTCCAACATTGGATCGCTGGAGAGAGATGAAGTGTTTGTTCCTAAAAAGAAATCCGACATCAAGTGGTACGTCAAATACCTCAACAACCCTCTTGGACGCACCGTGGTTTTAATTGTCCAACACACCCTTGGCTGGCCATTGTACTTAGCCTTCAACGTTTCGGGCAGACCGTACGAAGGGTTTGCTAGCCATTTCAACCCAAACTCTCCCATCTTTAACGACAGTGAACGCCTCCAGATATACATCTCCGATGCTTGTATTCTCGCCGTCTGTTATGGTCTCTATCGTTACGCTGCTTCACAAGGAATGGACTCCATGATCTGCGTCTACGGAGTTCCGCTTGTAATAGTCAACGGGTTCCTCGTCTTGATCACTTACTTGCAGCACACTCATCCCTCGTTGCCTCACTACGATTCATCCGAGTGGGATTGGTTAAGGGGAGCTTTGATAACCGTAGACAGAGATTATGGAATCTTGAACAAGGTCTTCCATCACATCACGGACACGCACGTAGCCCATCATCTGTTCGCGACAATGCCGCATTATAACGCAATGGAAGCTACTAAGGCAATAAAGCCGATACTCGGAGACTATTACCAGTTCGATGGAACACCAATCTTGAAGGCCATGTGGAGGGAGGCAAAGGAGTGTATCTATGTAGAACCGGACAGACAAGGTGAGAAGAAAGGTGTGTTCTGGTTCAACAATAAGTTATGAGGATGATGGTGTGAAAGAACACAGAAAAAGTTGTCAACCTTTCTCTTGTCTGGTTGTCTTTGTTTTAAGAAGCTATGTTTTTGTTTCAATAATCCTATTGTCCATATTGTTGTGTTCAGACATTATGTGATGTGGGATGTTAGTGTGTTCATTGTTCAACTGTTCTGCGTCTGTATTGTTCTTCTCACCGCTGTGACTTTGGGACAATTGTACTCTTGCATACAAAACTATCTCGCTGTTGGCATCATCAAAAGTGTAATGGTTTTATCTTCCTGAAAATAATGGTTTTATCTTCTTGAAAATACTATGGATTTGATTGGTAACCTCTAACTGCAACGGTTAGAGGTATACCGCTTTAGTTGTTACTAATCGTAAAAACGTTACCAAAAACTACAGTAAAAACGGTTATTCTCAGCTGTTTTATTATTGTTTTTGCTAATAACTTTCAATTACAGTTTTGCACTATTCCATAGCTTACCATTCTGCTAACAACTAATATAACTGTTTCTTTTTTGTTCACCAATCAAACCATGTATATCTATTGATTCTTTACATAAATCAATTTGTCGTTTAAGACCTACTAATTGTATAACAAGCCTTGTATACAAATGTTTTCTCCTACCTGAAGTAAGCACATCCTATATATACTTAACCTCAATTGGTTAAGTAAACCTTGAAAATCTCTTCCAGATAGCTTCAAATATTATCTCCTATAATACTTACGATATTTTAATATCATCCAAGCAACTTCCTTGCTTCACTCACGTTTCGCCACGTCAGCCACAACTTCTAGCTTATTCCTCTGTTTTTCCGCGGCTTACACAATCACAGACCTGTGTAATATACCATTCTTTTGTGTGCTAACACTTAGTGGTCATGAATTTCCTCATCACGACTCTCATGGGTCTAACTCTGTTTGGTCTGGTGGTGACGAGCCAAGGAGGTGGTGGTGTGGAAGTACCAGGGAAGGTTTATAAAGAGTATAGGCTTATCATCCATGGTTGAGAGAGAGAGTTAGAGATCCTGAGTATTGGAACTCCACTAGAAGCTGTATCTTGACTGCCAAGACTTATGCTACGATTGAATCTTGGGCTACACTCTTTTATCCAGCAAAAGTAGGTTTTTCTAAAAGCTAGCCATGAGATTCACACGGGAAAGCAGAGCTCAGCAGGTCTGGATTGACTAGTTGCTGGTGGAGTTAGAGAAATTTGCTGGCAAAACAAGTCTCTTCTTTTGTGGTAGTGATCTCTAATATCATCACCACCTACTTTTTTAATTTGTCTTTGTTTATGAAATAACAATGTTAGTTTTGTTAGATTTAAGAAATATTTAAGCTTGAGAGATTTGAGAGATGAGAGAATTTGAACAAGAGAAAACTGGGGAGAATAATTTCCCAACGTCTATTTTTTTCATTGGTGGCTGCAAGGCCTTTTAAAGGATACAAAAGAACCAAGTCTAGACCAAATTTGATACAAGACAAAATAGACAGCCTGTCAAAACTCCATGTCGCCGACACTGTCAACAACACATGTAGTTCAGAATTCTTTTATGTATATCCATGTCGCCGACACTGTCAACGACACATGTAGTTCAGAATTCTTTCTGTATATCCATGTCGCCGACACCGTGGACGACACATAAACTCAGGATTCTCTTCCATGATCAATACCCCCCCTCAAGTTCAGACTTTGGAATCACCCTAAAGACTGAACTTGGAATGATCATGGCAACACCTCATTAAAAACCTTGATATGGAAAACCACTTGGGACAAAACCATACCAAGGGAAAAAGAGTATGCTGCACATGAATCGGGGAAGTTCTAATCATGAGTAGGGAGGTCTACAAGTCCTAGTTTGCTAAAGATATGATCGCAAACTTTGAGACTTGCAGCCTTGGTGAAGATGTCTGCTAGCTGATCTTCGCTCTTTGTGTAGCAAGGTAGAACCGTCCCATCTTCAATCTTCTCCCTTACCTTGTGACAATCTATCTCAATGTGTTTAGTCCTTTCATGAAACATAGAGTTGGTAGCAATATGTATTGCAGCCTGATTGTCACAATGAAAGGTAATGGGACTTGATTGCTCAATGCCAAAGTCCTTGAGTAGAGCCTTCAACCAAGTTAACTCTGTTGTCAGCTTCCTCATAGCCCTATACTCAGCTTCAGCACTTGAACACGAGACCACTTTCTGCTTCTTCGTCTTCCAAGTCACTAAGTTACCTCCAATGAAGGTGCAATAACCGGTTGTGGATCTCCTGTCACTCTTATCACCAGCCCAATCTGCATCACAGTAGCCGACAATTTCAGTGCTATCATTCTTACCCATCCAAATTCCTTGTCCTGTTGAGCCTTTGAGATATCTAAGGATCCTCTCAATCAAACTCCAATGATAAACTGTGGGTGATTGCATATGCTGGCTGACTTGATTCACAGCAAAACATAGGTCTGGTCTAGTGAGAGTTAAATAGATAAGCTTCCCAACCAGTCTTCTATACAAGGAGACATCCTTGAACTTCTCCTCATCTGATTTCTCCCCTTTTCTATTGACTTGGTAGCCATCTTCAAGAGGAGTCTTTGCTATCTTGCAATCATTCATTCTTGTTTCTGTCAGCAAGTCTTTAACATACTTCCTTTGGGACAAAAATAACCCATCATTGAATCTGCATACTTCAATACCCAAGAAATACTTCAACTCTCCAAGGTCTTTGATGTCAAACGAACTTTTGAGAAAAGCCTTTGTGGACTGAATTCCCTCATTATCACTTCCAGTAATGATTAAATCATTCACATAGATCAGAACCACCACCACTCCTAGAGGGCTTTGAAGAGTAAACAATGTGTGATCAGATTGAGACTTCTTGTATCCATAGTCCATGAGTGTATGGCTTAGCTTATGGTACCATGCCCTTAGTGATTGCTTCAGACCATAGATTGCTCTGCTTAGTCTCAATACTTCACCAGGTTTACACAAATGCTCTAGTCCCGGTGGTGGAGTCATGTATACTTCCTCTTCAAGCTCTCCTTGTAAAAAGGCATTCTTAACATCCATTTGCCATAGGTTCCATGAAAGGTTTGTGGCCAAGGACAGTGTGACTCTTACTGTATGGAGTTTCGCTACTGGTGCAAAGGTATCAGTGTAGTCTTCTCCATAAGTTTGCGTGAACCCTCTTGCAACCAACCTTGCCTTGTACCTCTCAATGTCTCCATTGCTCTTATACTTGATTGTGAAGACCCATTTTGAGCTGACAGTCTTCTTTCCCTTTGGCAGCTTCTCCACATTCCAAGTGTGATTCTTTTCCATAGCTCCCTTTGTAGGATTATGTGTGTTCATGGTGTAATTGTCAGGTTACATCCTAGCACATAATAAACAAGGATCTAGATGATTAGCAGTTGAATCATACAGATCAGGATCATTACCTATTTTAGAGTGCAGCGGATTGATTGGTAATATCGAGATCACTTAGAGCAGATGATTACCGGCTCCTCCTTGGTATCCACACGCTTACAAGCTACTGGATCAGGCTGCTAGACCAAAGCTGGAATGAATCAGATGTTGGAAGTTTCGGTTGATCCTGATTCAATTCTCATATTGATATCAACCTAAACATGCATCAGATCTAGGTGTTCTTATTTAGAAACAATATGATCTCACCTTTTACCTGTTTGTTGCAGCGGAATTGATGAACAGGTCAGAGATCAGGGAGATACACCAAGGGATGAATCCTCCAAAGGCTCACACACGCAATCACAGGAAACTGGCTGCTAGACCACGAGGAGATGGGGCGCAGAAGAGAGAGAGAGGCGCGGCTGAGTCTAGGGTTGGGAGGAAGAGAGTTGGCTTTTAGTCATTAAAAGCCTTCTCTTTCCCTTTTGGGCTTTTGGGCCCAATCTGATTAAATCCCATTTAATCAGACCCATTAATCTTTCTCTCTTAGTACGACAAATGCCTAGCACTTTTGTCGTACTTCTGCTAAGCCGTTCCTACTTTATTTCCTGCTAGCTTAAGCGTGTGACCCATATGGGATCATACAATAAAGGCAATAAGTCCAAGACTTATAGATCATGAGCGGACTCTAGCAAGCCATCATGACCCCCAGTATTGTATGACTTATGTCTGATCACTGACATACTCTTACGTTATAGAGACAGTACAGAGATTGCTGGACACAATTCCAACAATCTCCCACTTGAACTGGAATCTCTGTATTCATAATCCCTTTCGTCTCAATATCTCGATTAGTCATAAGGCAAGATTAGTGTCATCCTTATAAAGCCTAATCTTGTTCATCGGACTCTGATTTGATACTGACAATCCAAACGACTCGGGAAAGTCCGTTTGAGCATGGCCATGCGTTTTCCAGTATTCAAATCTCCGATTGGCCTAGAGATATTCACTCCATTTATATTGGAGGGACAAATCCCATCTTGTTCCATCACTGTAAACTACTCATTTCATGATGTACCCAAACAAGGTCCTTATAGCTATCGCAGAACGATAGCGTTAGACAATGATCAAAGTGCATCAGTCCATATGCAGTCACATGCATGCGAACTCAGGTCTAAGGACTATACTCTATAGTCGTAGTAAGAATCTCTTATGACACAGATATAAATATCCTGAAGAGTTCTTATAAGCGGGTCTTGTCCGGTCGTATGTTCCCAACATACACCTATGTACTGACTTTGATGCCGTGCATCTATGACACATTAAGACTTTGTCATAAGTCACGTACCAATCTAGTCTCTCACGGTTGTTGTTGTTCCAATTTCAACAACCTTCGACTAGGGACAGGATGATATAAAACATCTATCAAATATAGGGTCTCATGATCAAGCTAAATGACTTTGATGACTCAAGATCAAGTCATTTACTTCGATGACCTATAAAATGCTTCATATCATTTTGGAACGATTATTTCATCACAGTTAAAATAATCTTGAAATAATAATTTCATTAAACATAAAATAATGTTTTACAAGAACATATCAAATAACTAAAATAAAGCCCTTTACTAACTCCCACTGAAATTTAGACTACATCTTAATTTCACTTATCCTACAGCAACAGTCCGCGACTCGTGCTTAGGCTCAAGGAGTGGCTTCGTTAATAGATTAGCAACGTTCTCATTCGTTGAAACTTGCTGATCTACTTAACATCTCTGTCATTTATCTTACGGAATAGGTTATTCCACTAAGTGTTTGGATCTTTGATGTGCAGCTAGTCTCATCTAAGCTGGGAATCACATCAAGTTCAGTGATGAACTATTCTTTCCAAACAACCTTTTCGCCGCTTCCCAAGCTGCGAAACATTCAGTTTAAGTTATGGAGTCAGCAACAGTGCCGTGCACCGCCAGACAGACACAAGACATATCCGGACTGTGACCGGAAATCATCTTTGTCTGTTGGAAACTTGCCTTTCAGACTCTATCGACTTGTAGCACCTCACTTTCTTCTTTACCTAAAGAACTTATCCTTAGTATTCTTCAAATACTTTAGAATATTCTTTACGGCAATCCAGTGATTCTTTGCTGGATTTGACTGGTCTTTACTTGTTTTGCTTAACATTAAAGCAATATCAAAACAAGTACGTGTCATGGCATACATGATAGATCCAATTGCCGTCGCATATGAATCCTATCCATGCATTCAAGCTCAGCAGTTATCGTAGGACACTGCTTCTTGCTTAACGTATTGCCATGTGACATTGGCTTAAAACCCTTCTTGGAGTGCTGATAACGTGTAGGACTTTGTCAATTTAAGAATCCTGACTTTGTCCTACCAGCTCTTCTGGATCTCTATCTTTAGATCCAGAATCCAAGACTCTCGTGGCTTTACCCATGTCAATCACTAAACCAACTCCCAAGCCAGTCCTTTACCGACTACAGCATTGGGACGTTATTTCCGAGAATCAGTATGTCATCGACATACACTATGAGAAATGCAATATCGCTCCCACTAATCTATTAGTAAACACACAGTTCCGCTTCGTTCCTGTTCAAGTCAAAACCTTGACTACTTCAACAGAACGAAGATTCCAACTCCGATATGTTTGCTTCCATCCATGAATGGATCGATGAAGCCAACTTATACAAAATGTAATTCTTCGGAGTCTGGGCTCACTTTCGCTTCCTAGGATTTCGCAGATTTGTCGCTTTCAATGATCATCAGATCATGCGAACATTCAATGATCATCAGGCTGAACTAATGACGAGAATTCACTCTCGGATTAGTGACTGATTCTTTCATATCTGCGAACTTCAGGCTCCACAGGTGTAGATTCTACAGAAATCTGTAAATCCTTCCGCTGCTCTCCCTCAATAGGTCAAGCAGCCTCCTGTATTTCTCGAATTTCTTCGAGTTGTACTTTTACTCCCACTGTTCTTCTTGGAAAGTAACTTCCTTTCTTAGAAAACAGAATGGTCGTAAAAGTACCGAGCCTTGGTTTCCCTGAGAAAACTTCGAGTTATACTTTTACTC
Organism: Orychophragmus violaceus; assembly: GCA_030180135.1. NCBI lineage: Eukaryota > Viridiplantae > Streptophyta > Magnoliopsida > Brassicales > Brassicaceae > Orychophragmus > Orychophragmus violaceus. The sequence goes on from CM058240.1 coordinate 90,013,512, forward strand.
CCACTGTTCTTCTTGGAAAATAACTTCCCTTCTTAGAAAACAGATTGGACGTAAAAGTAGCAAGCCTTAGTTTCTCTAGGACAACCAGCGAAGTAGCACAACTACAAATACTCGGTAAAGACAAATTTGGATCGATTCCAATCCACATTAACGTGGTGTCTTTCAACTGATATTTGTGGAACTATTTCAGCGTAAACTTAGATATTTTAGAGCGTTATTCTTAAATAATATCATGGAAGATTCGTGTGACTCATCTTTAATCATTTCTAATAAGATCTGATTCTTTCTCACAGAAACACCTTCAGGTTTTCAGGAGAAATAAGCTGTGAAACGATTTCACACTCATTAAGATGATCACACAATCAATGACTTAAGTATTCTCACTCGTGATTTAATCCAGAGTCTTAATACTTTTGTCATTCAGATCCTATACTTCATTCTGGAACCCTTTCGACCATGTCAAAGAATTTCTTCTTGTGTCTCATCAAATGAACACATTCTTACTCACTGATTAATCAGTCGAGACAATGAAGTACAGAAAATTTTCTCTGGCATTACTGCTCATCGGACCACATACATGAGTATGTTCAATCTCCAATAAGCCTTTGGGCCTTTCTCTAGCTCGGCTAAGATGGGCCCTTTGTCTTTTGGTCTAGTAAGCAGAATTCAAGTCTCATAAGACATTCATTCAAATGAGCCCAACAGTTCATAACTATGGGATTTCTGAATCCGACTTACTCTCTGTGACCAAGACATTTATGCCAAGAAAATCAGGTTTAATTCATCAGATTTAAACCAATTTGGTATTTATGTTACATTTAAGCACTCTTTGGTTTAAGATATAAAGCCCATTCCATGAATAGGGTGCTACAATTAATATTTCATTAAGATCAAAAGAACAAAACTTGTCTTTTATCAAAATGAAAAACATTCAAATTCTTACAAGAAAATGAAAGACAACACTGCTTAAAGCAGGTACTTTGTAGCAATTACTTAATACAAAAACAAGCCTCAAAGGGATCTATAAGTGAAAAACCCTACGGCTGAGGCAGCATCCCAAGCTCCTTCCAGACATGTAGTTTCACTTGCCCTTTCTTCAACGTTCTACTGTTGCTTAGGCTCTGCATATTATCACAAATATCAGTGCCACAACCAGTATCCAATACCTTTAAGGTAGAACTTGAAGTAATAACATGAATACCTGAGGTAGTAGTCGCATACATCGACTTTAATTCCTCATCATCTTCCATGAATTTAATGCAATCTCTCTTCCAATGCCCTGTCTCCTTACAGTAGCAGCACTTACCAACGTAAGAGGTATCTGACTCGGGCTCAGAAGACACACGCTTGCCATGATTCAAAATCTGGACAACTTTGTCTTCACCCTTGTCAGCATTAGGTTTAGTAAACCTACCCTTCTCATTCATGAGATTGTACAGGGTACTCTTCACGTTTGGCTCAACTGTCTTGAGCATATCATGCAGTTCAGTCAACGTCTTCGTTAAGCCTTTCTTGATATAGTTCCTTACGAACTTATCATAGCTTGACGGCAGTGACTGCAGAATGATCTCAGTTGCCAATTCCTGGCTAACTGGATAATCCAGTTTCCTCAGGTTATCAATGTAACCTATCATTTTACTGACATGAGGACTTACTGGATTATCATTTGGTAGCTTGCAGCTAGTGAGAGACTTAACCAACCGGTATCTCTCCACTCTTATCTGCTCCTGAAATTTCAATTTCAGGCTGCTGATCATCTCTATTGGCGACTCCATGTTCTCATATTGCTTCTGCAAGTCTGAATCCATGGTAGCCAATATCAGACCACGCACATCTACCGCATCATTATAATGCTTATTCCAAGCATCATATACTGCATGAGAAGCATTGGACCCGATCCTTACGGGGAGATCTCTCTCAAGGACATAGTCCTTTCTCTCCTGTCTGAGAACTAGCCTCAGGTTCCGCGACCAAGTCAAGAAATTTGATCCGTTCAGCTTGTCCATCTTAAGGACAGACCGGATCGAGAAAGTGTTTTGATTGTTTGTGCTAGTCATAACTGAAATATAAGATAAAAGGATTTTAGTTAATATGTTCAATATGATTAATCTCGTATTAAATTTAATATGATTAATCATGCATTATATTCAATAACCTAAGTTACCCTCAATAGAATATAATGATTCCAAGATCCACATATAACTAAAATTAAAGTGGGCCACTGGCCGTCACCCAACCTTAGCTTATATCGGTAAGCCCTATATCGGCTAATTATATCCATGATATAACTCTTGGTTGTGAATCTGGGCCCGAGGCCCAATCCACTCTGATGTCTCAAGGCCCGGGACTCCCGATGGCCTAGTCAAGAAAACCGGACTATACAGTCATGTAATCATTAATGTCTGGGACTCCCAATGACATTTATGAATCACAAACCGTCTTACCCACGCAAAAGCAGACATCCTCACACTGTAAGGCCATGAATGCAATTGAATGGGCTTTGACAGCTGACATAGCCTGGACAAGACATCCAACGCTTGATATTATTTGAGGTTCGTAGGTTTATTAAAATCATTCCCAAAATAGAAGATTACTATTTCGGGAAACTTTCTATTTATGGAAACCTACTATTTTTGGAAACTTTCTAAAATTGGAAACTTTCTAAAACCGGAAACTTTCTAACTTTAGAAATTTCTTTAAAATCCAAAACCCGCAAATTCAGAAACTTCTATTTTAAGAAACTTTCTAATTTCAAAATTTCGGAAACTTTAATTTAAAAACGACTTTATAATTTTATAAAATAGATTTTAAATTAATCTGAAGAAAGACTCAATTAACTGGCCCAATTGTTTTAACTTCTTGGCCCGAGGCCCAAGAATTGGTCCATGTCCAAGACATGACCCAATTGTCCAATTAATTGACATAACCGGTCTGGTTCATTAAAACTGGTCTAACCAAGTTTTAATTACTACGATGACCACAATTGTCAACCGGTTATTTACTAAACCGGATTTTCTCAATTTATTTGGTCCAACCAAATCAAATTAGAAATCCTGGTTTAGGCACTAAATCCAATAATTCTTTCGACATTGGATTTCTTATCCCGGTTTAACCAGACTTAATAAAATTATTAAAATCTGTTTATTAAACCAGGACGTTTTAATTTTAATTAAAACTTAAACCGAACCGAACCGATTTGATCACGTGAACCGATCACGACCTAGTCGTGATCTTCACACAATCAAACCCTAGCCGCCAACCCTAGCCAAACGCACGATCCATGATCGGGATGGCTTGCGGACTTGACGGTCGGAACGGTCAGACGCACGCATCCAATCGACCGGGACGATCGCAGCTTCATCCGGGACGACAGCGGGACGATCCATCCTTACGGCCGGGACGATAGCGGGACGTGAGCGTCCAACGATCGGGACGATCGCAGCATCATCCGAACGACGAGCTCGATCCATCCTTCCAGCCGGGACGTGATGCATTGCGAACGAGATGCGATCGATGCTCTCGACCAGCCCATCACGCGCGATGCATCCAACCATTGGATCGGCCAAGCCGATCGGTTTGCATACCGGCCGATCACCATTGTACCAAGTCATATAGCTTGGTCTAATGTGATTCTTCTTGTGTGTTTAGGGTTCAATTATGTTTCTTAACTGTTTTATCTTATCAGTAATTGATTCAAAAACAATTCTAAACAGATTAAACAACCTAAACAATGAATCTAAAACAAGAAACCTAAGAACCTGGCTCTGATACCACTGTTGGAAGTTTCGGTTGATCCTGATTCAATTCTCATATTGATATCAACCTAAACATGCATCAGATCTAGGTGTTCTTATTTAGAAACAATATGATCTCACCTTTTACCTGTTTGTTGCAGCGGAATTGATGAACAGGTCAGAGATCAGGGAGATACACCAAGGGATGAATCCTCCAAAGGCTCACACACGCAATCACAGGAAACTGGCTGCTAGACCACGAGGAGATGGGGCGCAGAAGAGAGAGAGAGGCGCGGCTGAGTCTAGGGTTGGGAGGAAGAGAGTTGGCTTTTAGTCATTAAAAGCCTTCTCTTTCCCTTTTGGGCTTTTGGGCCCAATCTGATTAAATCCCATTTAATCAGACCCATTAATCTTTCTCTCTTAGTACGACAAATGCCTAGCACTTTTGTCGTACTTCTGCTAAGCCGTTCCTACTTTATTTCCTGCTAGCTTAAGCGTGTGACCCATATGGGATCATACAATAAAGGCAATAAGTCCAAGACTTATAGATCATGAGCGGACTCTAGCAAGCCATCATGACCCCCAGTATTGTATGACTTATGTCTGATCACTGACATACTCTTACGTTATAGAGACAGTACAGAGATTGCTGGACACAATTCCAACATCAGAGAGAGAGGAAGACGGCTGAGACAAATCGCAGAGGGTGTTATGAATTAAGCCCTAGGCGCCATTCCTCTTCCTTATATGGGCCCAAGTTATTAAACTAATGGCCTATTAGGATTTTGGGCCCAAGACACAAATCAGACAAAAGCCTGTATTTTGTCTGGCCCAATTCTCTGTACAAATACAGTAAATGCCTTGCATCTTACCGTATTAATTCCTTGTTAACTTTCCCGTTAGCTATGGTGTGTGACCCTTAGGGATCATACAATACTGGTAATAAGTCCTAAACTTATAGATCAAGAGCGGACTCTAGCAAGTCATCATGATCACCTAGTATTTATGACTTATGTCTGATCTCGACACTTATCATACTTTCTAGAGATAGTACGGTAGATTTCAGGACATTCCCAACAATCTCCCACTTGTACTGGAATCCTACATTCCCTAATCCTTTTGTCTCAATATCTCGATCTGGCATAAGGCAAGATGCGTGTCATCCTTATATAGCCAGACCATGTTCATCGGACCAGATTTGATACTGACAATGCAAACGACTTGGGCAAGTCCGTTTGGGAGTGGCCACTCTCTTACCAGTTATCAAGTCTCCGATTGGCCTAGAGATATTACCTCCGTTAAACGGCAGGGACAAATCCCATCTTGTTCCATCACTATGAACTACACACTTTATAATACACCCAACCAAGGTCCTTATAGCTCCCAGTTACGAAACAGCGTTAGACAATGATCAAAGCGCATCACTCCATGTGCAGCCACATGCATGCGAACTCAGGTCTAAGGACTATACTCTATAGTCGTATATGAGAACCTCTTATGACACAAATATTAATATCTTGTAGAGTTCTCATCAGCGGGCCATGTCCGGTCATATGCTCCCCTACATATACCTATGTGTCGACTTTGATGCCGCGCATCTATGACCCCTCGAAACTTGGTCATAAGTCTCAACACAATCTAGTCTCAAGTGGTTGTTGGTGTTCCAATTTCAACAACCTTCGACTATGGACACTATGATTTATGTCATTTCGTTAAATATGGGGTTTCAGGATCAAGTCTACTCATGTACTTCGATGGCCCATATATAATGACATGAATCATTTTGGAACGATTATTTATATCACAGTTAAAATAATCCAGAAATCATAGATTTCATAAACATAAAATATTATATTTTCATGAACCTTTCAAAACAACTAAATAAAGCCCTTTACAAACTCCCACTGAAATTAAGACTACATCTTAATTTCACTTATCCTACAGCTACAGTCCGCGACTCATGCTTAGGCCTAAGGAGTGGCTTCGTTAATAGATTAGCAACGTTCTCATTCATTGAAACTTGCTGATCTACTTAACACCTCTGTCATTTATCTCACGGAATAGGTTATACCTACCCTCAAGGTGTTTGGACCTCTGATGTGCAGCTAGCCTCATCTATGCTGGGAATCACATCAAGTTCAGTGATGAACTCTTCTTTCCAAACAACCTCTTTCGCCGCTACCCAAGCTGCGAAATGTTCAGCTTAAGTCATGGAGTCAGCAACAGTGCCTTGCACCGCCAGACAGACACAAGATATAACCGGACTGTGACCGGAAATCATCTTTGTCTGTTGGAAACTTGCCTTTCAGACTCTACCGACTTGTAGCACCTCACTTTCTCCGTAAATCAAGAACTTGTCCTTAGTATTTCTCAAATACTTCAGGATATTCTTTACGGCAATCCAGTGATTCTTTCCTGGATTAGACTGGTACCTACTCGTCATGCTTAGTGCATAAGCAACATCAGGACGAGTACAGATCATGGCATACATGATAGATCCTATAGCCGAAGCATAAGGAATCCTACTCATGCGCTTAAGCTCATCAGGTGTTTTCGGACACTGAGTCTTGCTTAGTGTAGCACCATGTATCATTGGCGTGAATCCTTTCTTGGAATTATCCATTCCGAATCGATGCAGGACTTTGTCTATATAAGAATCTTGACAAAGTCCAATCAGCCTTTTAGATCTATCTCTAAAGATTCGGATTCCAAGAACATACGCGGCTTCACCCATGTCCTTCATGGAAAAACAACTTCCCAGCCAGTCTTTAACAGACTTCAGCATTGGAATATCATTTCCAAGAAGCAATATGTCATCGACATATAGGATAAGAAACGCCACTTTGCTCCCACTAGTTTTCTTATACACACATTGTTCTTCCTTGTTTCTGATGAAGTCAAAGTTCTTTATTGCTTCATCAAAACGAAGATTCCAACTCCTCGATGCTTGCTTCAATCCATAAATGGATTTGTGAAGCTTGCATACTTTCCCAGCATTCTTAGGATCAATGTAACCGTCAGGTTGTGTCATATACACATCCTCCTCCAAGATTCCATTCAGGAAGGCGGTTTTCACATCCATCTGCCAAATCTCATAATCATAATAAGCGGCAGTTGCTAGGAGAATCCGAATTGATTTCATCATGGCCACTGGTGAATAGGTTTCATCATAGTCTATACCATGAATTTGCTTGAAACCTTTTGCCACCAACCTGGCCTTGTAAATCTGGACATTTCCATCCATGTCAATCTTCTTCTTGAAGATCCATTTACACTCGATGGCTTTTGCACCAGCGGGTAAATCAACCAGTGAAAACACTCGGTTGACAGACATGGAGTCCATCTCGGATTCAGTGGCTTCACGCCACCTTAAGGAGTCAGGGCCCATCATGGCTTCTGCAAAGTTCGAGGGTTCATCACCGTCAATGATCAAAAGATCATGACAATTAGTCACGAGGAATCCCTGATATCTTTCGGGTTCGTGACGGATCCTTCCGGATCTTCGAACTTCAGGTACTGCAGGTTCAGGTTCTATTACAACTTCATGTAATTCATCCTGCTGTTCTTCCTCATTAGGTTGAACAGGTTCCTGTCCTTCTTGAATTTCATCAAGTTGTACCTTACTCCCACTATCTTTCTTAGAGAGAAATTCCCTCTCAAGAAAAGTGCAATCCTGAGCAACAAAGATCTTGTTCTCGGATCGCAGATAGAAGTAATAAGCCTTGGTATCCCTAGGATAACCAATGAAGTAGCATTTGTCAGATTTTGGTGTAAGCTTGTCTGAGATTAATCTTTTGACATAGGCTTCACAACCCCAAATTCTGAGAAAAGACATTGCTGGAGCTTTTCCAGTCCATAACTCATATGGTGTCTTTGCTACTGCTTTTGATGGCACTCTGTTCAGTGTGAACGTTGCGGTCAGCAAAGCATATCCCTAAAGGGATATAGGAAGGTCTGTGTGACTCATCATGGATCGGACCATATCTAACAATGTCCGATTCCTTCTCTCAGACACACCATTCCACTGAGGTGTTCCAGGAGGTGTGAGTTGGGAGATGATCCCACACTCACTCAGATGATCACGGAATTCCTGGCTCAAGTATTCTCCTCCTCGGTCCGACCGAAGAGCCTTAATACTTTTACCAAGCTGGTTCTGTACTTCATTCTGGAATTCTTTGAACTTCTCAAAGGTTTCCGACTTATGTTTCATCAAGTAGACATATCCATTTCTACTGAAATCATCAGTGAATGTAATGAAGTACTGATAGTTTCCTCTAGCATTTGTGGACATTAGGCCACACACGTCAGTATGTATCAGGCCCAATAGTTCACTGGCCCTTTCTGTGGGTTTATTGAAAGGGGCCCGTGTCATTTTGCCCATTAGGCAAGATTCGCATTGCTCACAAGACTCAAAGTCAAATGAGCCCAAGAGTCCAATTGAATGGAGCCTCTTGACGCGTTTCTCACTAATGTGCCCCAAACGACCATGCCAGAGAAACGTTTCATTTTCTTCGTTAGATTTGAACCGTTTTGTATTAATGTTATATACTGGAGCAGATTGATCCATCATGTACAGCCCATTAATAAGAGGGGCACAACCATAGAACATATTATTGAGATTAAAGGAACACAATTTATTCTTAATAGAAAAATCAAATCCTTGCAAATCCAATAATGAAACTGAAATGATATTTCTGCTTATAGCAGGTACAAAATAACAATTCTCAAGTTCTAAAATCAATCCAGAAGGTAAATACAACAAGTAAGTGCCAACGGCCAGTGCTGGAACCTTCGCTCCATTGCCAACCCGCAACTCTACTTGCCCTTGCTTCAACCTTCTACTGTTGCTGAGCGCCTGCATATTAGTACAAATATGAGCCCCACATCCAGTATCTAATACCCAAGTGGTATTATCAGAAGTAGTAGTATTTACTTCAATAACAAAAATACCTGAAGCAGTAGTCTCCAAGGACTTCTTCTTCTTCTTCAGACTTTCCTGGTATTTCTTACAGTCCCTGCGATAATGCCCTGCCTCTTTGCAAAAATGGCAGATATCAGAAGGCCCAGCTTTAGACACGGGCTTGGGCTTGGCCTTTTCGACTGCCTTGCCCTTTCCTTTGTCTGCAGCGGATTTCTTGAAACCCTTGCCTTTCTGCACCATGAGTACAGATGGCTCCTTGGCCTTCTTCAGATTAGGTTCTGCAGTCTTGAGCATACCATGTAGCTCAGGCAAAGTCTTTATCAACCCATGCATATTATAGTTCAAGATGAACTGGTCATATGCAGGAGTAAGAGACTGCAGAACGATATCACAAGCAAGCTCTTGGCTTATAGGACAGTCGAGTCTAGTCAAATGATCGAGATAACCCATCATTTTCAGAACATGTGGACTCACTGCTGCATCCTTAGCCATTTTACAGTCCAAGAGATTCTTTACAGTTTGGAATCTCTCTGTACGAGCCTGCTCCTGAAACAACGCTTTCAGGTTTGCCATCAGTTCCATGGGACAATTCAGGCCTTCCCACTGCATCTGCAGTTCGGGAACCATTGTCGCCAACATTAGGCAAACCACGTCATTAGCATCTGAAGAATGCGTATCCCAAGCATTCTTCACAGCTTGTGCAGCATTATTCGCAGGTCTAGGGGGGAGAACTCGTTCAAGGACATAAGCCTTCTTCTCCTGCCTGAGCACAAGTCTCAGGTTCCTGGACCAGTTCAGGAAGTTTGATCCGTTCAGTTTGTCCTTCTCAAGGGCAGACCGGATCGAGAAAGTGTTTTGTGTTGTTGTGCTTGACATAGCTGAAATTATGAGACAATAGAGTTTTAGTTATTTAGTTCATAAAAGAGTAATATTAACAACTTATAAGAAAACTCGCATTGCATTCAAAATTTCTTTGTTTAACCTCATAAGAATGCAATGATTCCGAGACCCATGTTCAGCTAAATCTAAAGTGGGCCACTGGCCGTCACCCAGAATTAGCTTTACTTGGTAAGCATATACACAACTAGTTATATCCATATAACTCTCGGTTGTGGATTGGGCCCAAGGCCCAATTCACCAGATGTCTCAAGGCCCGGGACTCCCGATGGCCCAGTCAAGGAAACCAATCTCTTACAGCCAAATAATCACTAAAGTCTGGGACTCCCAATGAAATTAGTGACTATATACTACTTTACTTACGCAAAAACAGACACCTCACACTGTAAGCCATATCTGTAATTGAATAAGAGTTAAGTAGCTGACAAGATTGGGCAAGACATCCAAGCTTGATATTGGTTTTGAGGATTTTAGGTTTTGTTTCCAAAAATAGAAGATTACTATTTTGGGAAACTTACTTATTTTAGAAACTTTCTAAATTTAGAAATATACTAAAAATAGAAATTTCTAATTTAATATTTTATTAAAGTTTTCGGTTGGGTCACAAATTATAGGCCCAATTCTTGGCCCAAGACCACAAAATTCCAATTGGCCCAATAATTTGACATAACCGAGTCGGTTCATTAATTCTGGTCCAAGACCAAATTAACTACTTAATCCAACTGGTTATTTACTAAACCAGACCAGCTCTAAATTATTTGGTCCAACCAAATCAAACTTAGACCAGCCTTCGGTTTAGGTTAAAATTCAATTTTTGAATTTAAATCCGGTTTAACCAGAAATTAAATAATACCAATTGTATTAAATAATTTCCAGCAAACCGCGATTTGGGTTAACCGCTTGAACCATACAATAATTAAATAATTTGAAACGATTTTGTCTTTAACCAAAACCGATCGCTAACAATTGACACATCCGATTGCTTATTCAATAATACGATCATGACTCTCACAAAAGACAAAAAAACGATTTTGACTCTTTCTTAATCGAATGATTCTTAATTCAATAATCGATCGTGACATACACAAAAGGACAAGAACGATTCTTAAAAATTAACAATTCTAACAAATTGTTTCTTTATAATAAAGCAAAGTCAAACTGCGATTCTTAATTTGCTTTTGACATGATCGATCGCTAATCAATTCAACAATCAATATTCTTACGATCCAAAAAGACATCATGCGATTGATACAAAGAGACGATATCGACTTTAATCATCAAGCTTTCATATTAGGGTTTTACTAGTTCTAATCAAATTTCTTAAACCAAATTCGATTCTTAACATTAAAACAACCTAAATATGATCCAAACAGCAAAAACCTAACGACCTAGGCTCTGATACCACTGTAGGATTATGTGTGTTCATGGTGTAATTGTCAGGTTACATCCTAGCACATAATAAACAAGGATCTAGATGATTAGCAGTTGAATCATACAGATCAGGATCATTACCTATTTTAGAGTGCAACGGATTGATTGGTAATATCGAGATCACTTAGAGCAGATGATTACCGGCTCCTCCTTGGTATCCACACGCTTACAAGCTACTGGATCAGGCTGCTAGACAAAAGCTGGAATGAATCAGAGAGAGAGGAAGACGGCTGAGGCAAATCGCAGAGGGTGTTATGAATTAAGCCCTAGGCGCCATTCCTCTTCCTTATATGGGCCCAAGTTATTAAACTAATGGCCTATTAGGATTTTGGGCCCAAGACACAAATCAGACAAAAGCCTGTATTTTGTCTGGCCCAATTCTCTGTACAAATACAGTAAATGCCTTGCATCTTACCGTATTAATTCCTTGTTAACTTTCCCGTTAGCTATGGTGTGTGACCCTTAGGGATCATACAATACTGGTAATAAGTCCTAAACTTATAGATCAAGAGCGGACTCTAGCAAGTCATCATGATCACCCAGTATTTATGACTTATGTCTGATATCGACACTTATCATACTTTCTAGAGATAGTACGGTAGATTTCAGGACATTCCCAACACCCTTCTCATCAATCACAGCATCCATCCACTCCTTGGTGTCTTTAGCCTCTTCATAGGTTTTAGGAACATGATTCATCTCTATCTTCCCAAGAAAAGCGCAATGACTTGATGGCAACAAGTCAATAGAACACACCGACTGGTTGGGATGAGCAACGGCCTGATTGTTGAAGTAGAATTTCTTGTTGATGTAGCTTGATAGATCCGTCTTTTCTCTAATACTTCTTCTGAGTTGTTGGACCGGTTGAGCAGCTTCCTCTACACCCATCTCTTCATCTTCATGATGAATAATCTCCTCATCATTCATATTCAAGTTGTCTTGATCTTGATTCTGAGGTAGAACTTCCTCTTGAGTTTGAGTGGGTTCTTGATTAGCTGTCACTGGTTCTTCTTCTTGCAACTCTTCTTGATGACTTCTTGTTTCTGTTTCCCCTTGTCTTGGTGCTTTATGAGGGCCATTTCCCAAATGATTCAAAAGAAATCTCAGACTTGTAGCAAGGTCAGATGGTGATCTTGAAAGATCCTTCAGTCCTTCCCAATCCCTTTTCTCATGGTACCCCTGCCCCTCAATGAACTTAACATCTCTTGACACATATGTACGATTGTTTATTGGATCATAGCATTTGTATCCCTTTTGAGTAGTTGAATATCCAAGGAACATGCACTTGATGCTCTTAGCCTCTAGCTTGTTTCTTTGATCACCTGAGATATGGACAAAACACACACACCCAAACACACGTAAGTGTTCAATAAAGGGTTGAGTCTTGTTTAGTACCTCAAATGGTGAGATGTCTTGTAGAACTTTGGTTGGAATCCTATTGATGAGGTAGCAAGCTGCCAAGACTGCATCTCCCCAAAACCTTTTAGGCACATTGGCATGGAACATCATGGATCTAGCCACCTCCATAAGATGTCTGTTCTTTCTCTCAGCCACTCCATTTTGTTGGGGTGTATGTGGACAACTTGTTTGATTTAGGATTCCATGTTTGTTCAGATTTGCTTTGAATCTTTGACTTGTATACTCTCCTCCATTATCTGATCTAAACACTTTAATCTTGGCATTAAACTGATTAGTAATGTAATTCTGAAAGTGAATGAATGCTTCATAAACTCTGTCTTTAGATGGAAGCAAGGTGACCCAAGTATACTTTGATTTTTCATCTATGAATGTCACAAAATACTTGTTTCTATCTCTAGACAGACATGGTGAAGTCCAAACATCAGAATGCACTAGATCAAAGCAGTTTTCATAGATAGTAGCAGATTTAGGAAAGATAGTTCTACAATGTTTGCCAAGAATACAAGCTTCACAAGTTGAATGATCAAAGTTAACATTAGGCAACATTAAACTGAGAGCACGAGCATGAGGATGTCCAAGTCTAGCATGCCACAAAACATTTTGATTAACAGAAAAACAGGAATTGAAAGCTAAGGAATCCGAATTGATTGGAGAAGTGTTCTCAAGGAGGTAAAGCTCATCTTGTGTTCCACCTCTTCCAAGTACCTTGCCATTCTTAATATCCTGAAAGCAAACTTCATTAGGTCCAAATATAACATTGCAATTCAGATCATTTGTAATCCTTTTCACAGACATAAGATTAGACTTAAACTTAGGCACAAAGAAAGCATCACTATCCTTGTTAAAGAGTCTTAACTTTCCTGTTCCTACAATAGGAATACCTTGACCATCAGCAATAGTTACTCTACCTAGAGCCGGTTTAATATCTTTTAACAACTTAGCATCACTAATCATATGGTGAGAAGCTCCTGAGTCTACTACCATTTTATGATCAGGTTGTGCAAGCAATTTATGAGACAAAAGTGTGATACCAGAGAGTTTAGAGGCATAAGCCTTGATGAGATCCTCCAAATCACTTCTCCTCACATACTCAATGTTAGTGAACAAGGCAAGCTCTCCTCCTTGAGTAGATGAAGTTGCCTGCTCAGCCACTTCTTGAGAGATGTTGGCTTTTGAATCCTTGAACTTGGATGGCTTGAGGTGTGGATGGAGGATCCAGCATTTTTCCTTGGCGTGTCCCTTCTTCTTGCAATGCTCACAGGAGATGTGCTTCCTGTCCTCTTGCTTGAACACGCTTCTGTCCTCATGCTTGAACACACTCTTGTTGGCGGTGACAAGCTCCCCCTTTCCTCCAAACAGCCCAATGTTCCCTTGTTCCTTTTGGATCCTTGAGCACACTTCTTCAAAGTCAGGAAGAGTAGTCTCCCTTAGAATGGATTTGATAACATCATTGTAGACCGGATTCAAATTGAGGAGGAGTCCAAAGATCTTGTCTTGCTCCTTCCTTTCATTGAGAACCTTTGGGTCCATGGTGCTTGGCCTTAACATGTCAAGCTCAGACCAAGCAGATGAGAACTTTCCAAGATACTTGGTGAACTCACAATCCTCTTGGTGAAGGTCACTTATTGTCTTCTTTACTTCATACACACGGCTGAGGTTAGAGACATCACCATACACCTTCTTCAGAGTGTCCCAAAATGATTTAGCAGTTTCACAATATGAGTAAGCTTCAAGGATGGAAGGATCTAGTGAGTTTTGAAGAAAACCCAGAACTGATTGGTCTTCTTGAAACCACCTTGCCTCCTCCTTATTTGTTGCCTCATCTTTCTTCTCCTTTGGATCTTCATCAGGCGGTGTCTTGTCCTCAAGAATATGCTCCCAAAGTCCTCTGCCACAGATTGCGGTCTTGGTTGTTCTCTGCCATGTCCTGTAGTTTAAACCCTTGAGAACCACCGGAATGACAGTAGGCTTGAGGCTTGAGTTTACTTGGACAGTGTCTTCCATTGATGAAGCTTGAAGGTTTCAGAAAAGAGAAACAGTTTGAAGAGCAGAGATGAAGAGAAAAACACAGATTTAGAACTAAGAATGAGTAGAATCAGTAAGAGAATAGAGAGAATCAAAGAACAATAACTCTATTGCTCTGATACCATGATAGATTTAAGAAAGATTTAAGCTTGAGAGATTTGAGAGATGAGAGAATTTGAACAAGAGAAAACTGGGGAGAATAATTTCCCAACGTCTATTTTTTTCATTGGTGGCTGCAAGGCCTTTTAAAGGATACAAAAGAACCAAGTCTAGACCAAATTTGATACAAGACAAAATAGACAGCCTGTCAAAACTCCATGTCGCCGACACTGTCAACAACACATGTAGTTCAGAATTCTTTTCTGTATATCCATGTCGTCGACACTGTCAACGACACATGTAGTTCAGAATTCTTTTCTGTATATCCATGTCGCCGACACCGTGGACGACACATAAACTCAGGATTCTCTTCCATGATCAATAAGTTTCATTGTCATTGTTTGTATAACATAAATTTCTAGTTATACTCTATCAAAAATTTCTAGTACAACTCTGCTATGCTTTTTTGTGGTCTGGACCAAGTTTAACTACTACGAAAGCAAAGGTAGCATGGCGAAATATTTGTTTGCCAAGATCAGAGGGAGGGTTAGGTATTAAATCCTTCAAAAAAGCAACAAAGTGAGTTGTATCAAGTTAATTTGGCGCATTGTATCGGGCCAGACTTCGCTATGGGTCAGTTGGGTTAAAAACGAGCTCATCAGAAAACAGACTTTTTGGAATGTGAAATCGAATATAGCCGGCTCATGGATGTGGCGAAAGGTACTGAATATCACAGCATAGCCAGAGATCACCACAAAATTGACATCGGACAAGGTGAATCAGCCTCATTCTGGTTTGATTCATGGTCTAGTCTTGGATGTTTGGAAGAGATAACAGGGGTAAGAGGTCAAATCTACCTTGGTATACCCGAATCAGCAACTGTTGCATCGGTGATCCGAACCCATCGAAGAAGGAGACATAGAGTTGATAGCTTAATCATGATAGAAGAAGAAATCAAAAAACTCAGAGCTGTTGAACGAAACCACAAGGATATTCATCTCTGGAAATCCGGCTAGGAGAACTACAAAGAGAGGTTCGAAACAAGAAGTACTTGGGAGTTAATCTGAGAGTCAGCATGCAAAAACAGAATGTTACAAAGGAGTTTGGTTTAATTACACAACTCCGAAGTACTCGTTCTTCTCCTAGGTTACTGCATTGAATCATCTATCAACAGGAGATCAAAGGAAAAAATGGGATCAGAATTATGATGGTGCTTGTATTTTGTGTAAAGATCAAGAATCCAGGAAGCACATATTCTTTGAGTGCATATACTCTTCTAAAATTTGGAAACCTCTTGCCAGCTCTTTGTTTGGAAATCAATACAAGAATTCATGGGATGAGTTAATCCAGCTTCTTATTGAACCAAATCTCGGTAAGGCAAAGACTTACATGTTGAGATATGTGTTCCAAACAGCTCTATACAATATCTAGGCAGAACACAACCGTAGGATACATGGAGAAAACCCACAACCAGCTTCACTCTTACTCAAGTTCTTCGACAAAACTGCAGGAATCAGTTCAGCACTATTCAAACTAAAGGAGGTGGAAAATACAAGGAGGGCCTGAGGCTATAGCTGTACCACTTTAGGCGATAGTTTAGTTCTTTTTGGGTCTTTTTCAATCATCAGCAAACTACACAATTATTGTAAAAAAGTTTTTTTGATCTTGAATATAATTTAACATTCATTTCAGAAAAAAAAGAAAAAGATAAGTGTATTTTTTATATAACTCTTTTTTTAAATAGCAAACTTACAGGAATCTAAACTAGATATAGATCATTAAAATTAGCTATCTAGACCATAAATTTGACAGGGATTGTTGGGTGTAAAACCCCCAATAGTCTAATTATTAAGTTTTTGGCCTCCATTAATCGAAAATTAGAATGGGGCAGATACTTATACTGATTCCTCCCTTTATTACCCCTACAAACCTTACCTTACACAGCAGCGGCTACAACATTTAATGAAGTCTGCACCGGGCCCTACTCCAATATCTTCAGAATCTCCTTGGGCGTCGATATAACTGTTTATGAACCAGAACCCAAAGTGTTATACGCTAATCTCGGCCCTTCTTTAACTGGCGTTAGATCTTGGCCGCTCGTTATTTGGAAATACAATGGTTCAATAGTAACCGAAAACAATCTTAACCCCACCCGAGAGAACACTCTTGCCTATATTAATGGAGGTCTCTGTTATACACAAGTGAAGATTGCCATTAAAGCTGTTAGCTGGAACAACAATTACTAAGAATCCTGCAAAATCTAAAACATGTAAGTATAAATATAAAGGTCCATTTACTTATTAACTTACTTTGGAGATAACCGCCTCACCGAGTGGCGTTTAGTAAACATGAGTTATGTGTTGTTTGTTGTAGATGGCGCTACAGGTTGGGATCACGAAAGGCAAATGGAAGAGGAGAGCAGATGGACAATGGTTCCATGAACCAGACTGGGACACAGTCAACTGCTATGTTATGTTGAAGGAGAATGTTTCTTACCTTGAGTTAGTTGCCGCTGTGTCAACAAAGTTGAACGTTAAGGAAGGCGATACAATAACCCTGAGTTATAAGCGGCCACAATGGATGCTGGGGCCAGAATGGAGTATGCCATTGCCTACATTTATCAAGGATAACGAAGACGCCGTGTTGTTTATGTAAATCCGTTCTGACCTAGATGAGGTATTTCTACGTGTTGACGTCCAGCATGTTGCGCAGTCAAAAGAGTTAACACTTTTTACGGCGATGGATAGACGTCCGGCAGGAGAGGGTAAGTTGATGGAACTACTTATGCCATTTTCGCCAATACAGAGAATGGAGAGAGGCGAGACGTCCTCCAGAAACAAAAAAATTCCGGAAAATCCAGTAAATGGAACTGAGAACAAAGGTAAAATATTTGAAGAGGTTTGAATAAAATATCTTTGTTGGAACCTATATGTAGTCTTCTATAACAGGTGGTCGTGTCTGCAGGTCTATCAACAAATGAGAAGCTGAGGGCGATATCAAAGTATTTTAATGAACACAGCCGGAACGATAACATGTATACCAATGCTGGACTAAATGTGGATCTCAACGAATCTGCCTATAATCCAAATAATAGTGTACTTGTGCCCCTTATTAGTATCAGCGAGAAAACATCCTCGTCCTTTTCTTTTGACAGCAAAACAACGGAATATGCCAGCACATGCGATCTCTTCACGGATTTTGGTGTTCATGATAAGCCAACCACGACAGGTAACTCATATGTTATTTGTATTTTTTACGGGTACCGTAAGTTTGCTGTAAATTACATTAGTTGTAAACCATAATTTCCCGTAATCGGTTAAACATAATAATTTTCTGATAACACTAATATTTATATAATGCAGAAGAAAGTAGCATCGTGCCTCTCATATATCCACCGTTGACAGATGGTGCTGAGACGGATGTTAACTTCGTTCAATCTGCATCCCAAAGTCAGAAAAAGAAGGGGAAATTTTCGATCGAACAAGATCATATTGACTTTGGAACCCAATCCTCTACGGCGGGGCTAGAGTTACTCAGGCCCGATGAGCCTGTTTTATTTGGAACACCTGTTGTGAATCCATATACTCGCTCTGAACAAATTGGTGTTTTTGCGAGGAACACTACCGAAACTGGGAACCAGGTTTTTCCTAGAACAGAGACACGCATTACCCCAGAAATTCACGCACGTGATGCACCACCATATTTTGATAATCCTGTTGGTGAAGGTAAATTATATTCGAGTTAACTAAGTTATTAAAAGCTGTAGATCTTAGTAAACCAATGCTAACTTTGAGATTTGAAACAGATGATTTGGAACAAGCAATGCACGACGTTGACTATGAGGGTGACAAAATCTTTGTTGGCCGAATCTTCAGGAGTAAGGAAGATTGCAAAATGAAGTTAGCGATTCACGCCATTAACAGGAAATTTCATTTTCGTTAGGCGAAGTCTGGTCCCACGAGGATTGTTGTTGTATGCGTAGGTGATAGATGTCCATGGAGGGTATACGTGCCATACCTAGAAGATATCATCCGGTATGAAGTGCGTAGTTGCACATTGCATCACACTTGTAGTGTTGATGCAAGGGGCAACTTCCACAGGCAAGCATCAACAGCTGTAATAGGAGATCTTATCCGTTCTCGTTACAAAGGGACTGGTAGGGGACCACGTGCATGCGAGGTTAGACATTTGCTACGACAGGAATATAGTCTCCATGTAAGCTACTGGAAGGCTTGGCGAGCTCGTGAAATTACTATGGATAATGCATTAGGTACGTCAATGGGAAGTTATGCTTTGATTACACCATATTTTAAGCTTGTACAACAAAGCAATCCGGACTCGGTTCTCGGACTTCAAACCGAAACCGGTAAGGGTGTCATAGAGCGATTTAAATATCTTTTCTTCTCCCTTGCTGCTTCCGCGAATGGTTACCAATACATGAGGAAAGTGGTGGTTATCGATGGAACCCATCTTGAAGGTCGATATGGTGGATGCCTTCTGGCTGCAAGTGCACAAGATGGTAACTTTCAAATATTCTCTTTAGGGTTTGGGATTGTTGACTCTGAAAATAAGGAGTCATGGAAGTGGTTCTTAGAGAAAGTTTCTGCGATTGTACCTGATGACCCTTAGCTGGTGTTTGTCTCAGATAGACATGGTGCCATTTATCATGGAATAAGAAAGGTGTGTTATGCATGAAATAAGTTTTCGCTGTAGTATTTACATAAAATTAGTGTAGAAGTAACATTGTTAGTTGGCTATCTATGATAACTCGTTAATAATTTCACATTTGTCTTAGTTGGTTGTTATTTCATCTAAACACTAAATCGTTTAGAATTGTCAAACTCCTTGGCATCCTGTCTAACGTTGGTTTTTCTGCTAGGTGTTTCCCATGGCGTCGCACGCTGCTTGCATGGTCCATCTTCAAAGGAACGTGTTGAGCAGATTCAAATCCGAGCTTTTAAAAAAACTTACTTCAGGCGTTGGATGTGCATATCGCTTTACGGATTTTGAAAGAGTGTTTAAAGAGATACGGGAAACAAACAGTAGGTGCGCCGAATACCTTGCTGACTTCGGGTTTGAACACTGGACGCGAAGTCATTTTGTCGGGGAGAGATACAACATAATGACAAGCAACATATCGGAATCTCTAAATGCGGTGCTGACCATGGTAAGAGATTATCTTGTTATATCTCTCTTGGAGACCCTCCGGACAACCCTTGTTTCTTGGTTTGCACTCCGCCGTGACTCCGCTCAAACCTGCAAAGATGTTCTGAATCCAAAAGTTCAAGAACTGATTATTGCTAACTACAAAAAGTCAACAAGTTATGCGGTAATTAAGATAGCGGATGGAATATATGAGGTGAAGGACGAGCTTGGTGTGTCTTTTGCTGTACATTTACTGGAGCAAAGCTGCACGTGTAGAGAATTCCAACTATTGGAGATACCATGCAAACATGCAGTTGCAGCGGCAATAAAGGAAGGGGTGAAAGTTGAAACACTTATGGGAGTATACTACACAACCGAATATCGTAGGCTTGGTTACTCCGGAATCATAATGCCAGTACCTGATGTAGACCGACTAGCCCCGTCGAGCACTGATGTTGGTGGAGGAAACCTAAAACCACCAGCCGTAAAAATAATTGTGATGTTAGAATACCACATTTTGACTGTAAATATGGTATTAAATTCCCAGGCCCCAGCTTTTATAATATAAACTAGTGCGCGTGTTTTGTAATGTTTGTTTCTGGTAATTGAGAAGTTTCCCGTTGAATGTACATATTTTGGCAAAATTCTGTTTGTTGTGGTAGTTAATGTGTCGAAGGTAAGCTAATAACGTATAAGGGGAATATCTTCTTTTAGCCAGCGCTTGATTGTGAATAACTCAGGCAACAACTTTTATATGGTCAACTCTGCATGAAACCTACAATATCCATTTTCTGTTAGTAATGTTGGACATGTACGTTTGGACGTAAATGTGGTTAGCTAGTAGGAATAAGAAGAAAACTGGCCGAATCTTATAATTGAAATTAAATTGGAAGAGCAGAAGATTTATAGGGATAAAATATACTAATCACTTAAGAAACGTGTCGGAGTTTAGTCAAACGATGAATAGAGTTCATCATGAAATTGGATATGACGTCATAATTGTAACCGTTAACTTAATTTTTCGTAATGTAGGTTATTGATTACCTATATTAGGGCCTATTTTGCATTGGTACAAACAACGCGCGCAGCCGACATGATATACCGTTGATAATCTGGGGAAGTGTTTCGTTCACGTTAATCCAGGTTCATAGATTCTGAAATCTAACTTCAGTAACAGTTAACAATTTGGACAGTTAATATATATAATTTCCTTTTAAAAATTATTATCCCTAGTATCTAGATTCCCGGTTTATCAAATTTAACGGTTAAAGGGCATGATAATGTACGGTTTACAGCCGGTTAGATTTATATAGATCCCAAACACCATAATCTATGTAGAAAACACTTTTGTTAGTAATTTAAATTTAATTAGTGATTCGGTGTGAATCCGGTCAAGTAATATTTTATTATTTTATAAAATAAAATCACATGCCTTCCAAGTATGCCATCATCACATTATCCCACAAAATTTGGTATGGGTATATTCGGTTTACTAAGTGCAAAACTAATATAGACCTTAACCAATAAAAATCTAAAATGCATCTCTTAATTACTGCGTTTGGAAATCCATCGGTCGCGTCTGATTGAAAAGAAAATCTATATAAGGCATAGCGTGTAC
Source organism: Orychophragmus violaceus (assembly GCA_030180135.1). Classification (NCBI taxonomy): domain Eukaryota; kingdom Viridiplantae; phylum Streptophyta; class Magnoliopsida; order Brassicales; family Brassicaceae; genus Orychophragmus; species Orychophragmus violaceus. The sequence continues at coordinate 90,034,801 of CM058240.1, forward strand.
AAGAAACGACTCAACTCTTTTAAAAATTTCCAGTATTCTCTCAGTTCTGAAAGATCACGTCAGACAGTTACCGTCGACAGCTACGATGGAGAAAAAGAGAAAGAGTCATGTGTACTGGCCGACTCAGTACTGGCCGTGGCATCGTTACAACCAACCACGCTACGAAACAAGGTCCATCACGAAAAGGCAGAGGGAACAGAAACCGTTCGACCTCCTGGGGCTGCCGGATGCTATCATAAGGATGATCATGGTTCGTGTCTGCGAGAATGACGTGCATGATGTACGTCACTCAAGGATTACATGCAGGCGCCTAAGTGATATTACTCAAGTAGACGAGTTCTTCGTTTCCATTAATCTAATGGAGATGAGCAGTTTTGTTTCGTGTCTAGATTTTTACTGGAAGAAATTTAACGAAAGGTGTTACGACGCAGGCAATACCTCCGCCATCATCCTAAAAGGCATATCTAATCTATTATTCGAGAACAAGAGGGATGAAGGACTGGGGCAGATCAAAGTGGGTGCGGATAAAGGAAGCATCCTCTGCGAGTACTTCTACGGGATGATGAGCAAGATCTACAAAGACGAGTGGGATGAAGGTCTGTTCGGTAAGCATGAACTCAGTAGACAACGTGCAACTCATCTAAGAAGCAAACTACCTGATCTGCCAGGTAAGGGGTGGGGAAGGCCGACACCTGATTGGATCATTACAAAACGCAACCAAATTGACCTTCAATCGATCTCAAAATTCAAGTGTTCGAAAATTGATCCTTGGCAACGATGGTGGGGTAAGCCAAAGGGGGATGATATGTGTGATAATTGTTTCTGGATCCTTGAAGTTTCTTTTTTCTGCAAAATGGTTGATGAAAACTTTAGGGTTTTTGAGTGCAACCGTTGATTTACCCCTGCTTTCATGTTTCGAACGTGTTATGGTTTTCTATAAACGCTATCTTCTTTTATTGTTGTTTATGTTTTAATATGTTTGAACCTATTAATCTTAATTTATATCTTTATATTTCACTTGAATATATGTAAACAACGAGTGCAACCGTGGGTACTGAAATTTAAAAATGGGAAAACAACAATGGACGGTATATATACAACTGAGGAGAATATCGATTCTTCTTACTTGGAAACTAAATTTACTGGTCCCTTTAATGATTAACATTTTAGCGTATATTACCAATGTACACCATCGCAGCACACAAACGTCAAAATCTTGGTTAATTGAGTTATTCGTTAATTGTAATCATCAACGCAACACCCAAGAATTTTCTGTTGTAAATCTTGGGAACTGTCTTCATACACAGTAATCAATGACTTATTCCCTAAACAAATAAATTGGTTACTTCGGATAACATCTCGTTTAGGATTATGTTTGGTAAAATAAGCTTATATTATAGTTAATTTCATATCATTGAATTTATATTCTGGTTAAGTCAATCAACTACTATTGATTAAATTCCATGCAGGATCTAGTTTATTGTATGTGTGAGCGTAGGTTGATGTAGTTAACTTAACAGTAAACCGTATTATTAATTGATATTAATAAATTTAACATTTAAGATGTAAATCGAGAGAAGTCGCACCTGTTCATAATGGGACCGTAACCCAATACGCACTCTAAACAATCGAATAGGTAACAATAAAATGAAAAAATAATGTTAAATTATTAATATAAACCTCTGGAAATTAAGGTAGGAGATAGCGAACAGTTGCAACCTTTAACCATAAAGGCAGTCTAAGCTATATATATATATATATATACAACCCCTGAAGAAGAAAAATTTGCAGACACAAAACTTTCCATAAAAACTTTTACTTCAAAACCACCACCGTCTCATAACAAAAACCAAGAGTCACCAAAAATGTCAGACCGCCATGTTTACTGGCCGTGGCGTTGTTTTCACAACGAGCAATACGAAACCGGAGAATATGCAACACCGTTCAACTTGCTTGAGTTGCCGGAGGATATTGTAATAAAAATTCTGGTTCGTGTATGCGAACATGACATGCAGGATTTACGTCACTCGACGATAACCTGCAGTCAGTTGAATCAAATGACCAAAAAGATGGCTTCTTCTACTCTGTTAATCTGATGGAGATGGATGACTCGGTATGGAGTCCAGGTTTTGATTGGAAAAAATTCTATGAAAAGTGTTACGACACAGGCAACCCATCCGCCATCACCCTTAAAGGGATCTCTAATTTGTTCTTCGAGACAAGCGTGTGGTAGGACTCAATCAACTGAAGGCTGGTGCGGATAAAGGAAACACAATTGCTGAGTACATATACGGCATGATGAGCCACGTCTACAGGGACGTGTGGGAGGATGGAGTATTCGGTAACCATGAATTAACTCGCAATCGTGCTACTCTTCTTCGTACAAGACTGCCAAAGATAATTGGGCATGGTTGGGAAAGGAAGGTTCCTGATTGGTTCATATATAAGCGGGCCGAAAATGACCCGTACAAGTTATTGGTTAGCAAATACAGAGGATGTTATCTGTCTCAGCTCTGGTGGTGGAAGCCGAAAGGAAACATCATGTGCGATACATGTTTCTGATTAATGGAGGTTCACCATTTTGGCAAATTAGTGGCGGAACGTTTTAAGATATTTAACTGTAATCGCTGAGTTGGGTGGTTTTACGATCTATGTTTAATCTCAATTTAACTCAGTATATTTGCGTTATCAATGACTGCCTATTTTGGTTAACCGGAAATACAAACGACGTAGATCATTGAAATGGTATTTGTTATAAAATTAAAGTCCATTTAAAGCAATTGAATAATAGTACGGAGTACCGATTAAGCGAGCTAAACCGGTTTAAAAACTAAACCAGCTTAAACTAATTAAGTCAGTTACACTTTAACAAAAACCAGAAATAGCAAGTAAACAGCAAATTCAATAAACCCTAAACACCAATCCGTAAACACTAATCACTAAACCATAAAACCTATAAAACAAACCCTAAACCCTAAACATTAAACCCTAAACAAATAAAATCTAAACACCCAAACTCAATACACTATACCCTATTGGTACCGCCCTAAACACTAAACAACAAACACTAGATCTAAGATGATTACATGTAATTTAGCTAGCAGATAACTTATGTCTTTTACAGTCTGGTGACTTGATAAGGATACCCTATACCCTAACCACAAAACCAAAAACCCTAAAATCCAAACCATAAATCCTATACCCTAAACCCTAAACACTAAACCCTAAATACTAATACAAACCCTAAACCCTAAACTCTAAACCCTAAACCCTAAGCCCTATACCCCAAACCCTAAACCCTAAGCCCTACACCCTAAACCCATAAAACCCTATATCTAAACCCTAAGCCCTATACCCTATAACATACACCAACCATATACAACCCTAAACTCTAACCCTAAAACCTAAACTATAAACCCACAACCCTAAATTCTAAACCCTAAACTCTAAACTGTATAACCTAAAGGTACAACCCTAAACCCTAACTACTAAACACTAGAATAAATGTGATTACATGAAATTTAGTTAGCAGATAACCTTGGTCATATACATCCTTGTGCATTTGTAGGAAATTATTAAACGGTAAACTCTTAACACTAAAACCCTAAACACTAAACTACAAACTCTAAACCCTAACCCCTTAACCCTAAACCCTAAACCCACAACTACAAACAAGAAACCCTAAACCCTAAACCCTAAACCTGAAGCCCTATACCCTATATCATACACCAACAATCCTCGACCTACAACCCTAACCCACAATCCTATATCTAAACCCTGAACCCTAAACCCTTACCCCCAACCCTAAACCTTAAACACATAATCCTTAACCCTAAACCCCAAACTCTAAACCCTAAACTCTAAACCCTAAAGGTACAACCCTATACACTGACCAACAAACACTAGAGCATATATGATTACATGAAATATAGTTAGCATATAACATTGGTCATATACATTGTTGTCCATTTATAAGGAAATGATTAAACCCTAAACCCTAAACCAGAAACCCTAAACACTAAACCATATACCCTAAACCACAATTCATAAACCCTAAACACTAATACGTAAGCTTTAAACCAAAAACTCTATTTCCTAAGCACTAAACACAAACCTAAAAGCGAGCCATAATGACATACAACTTAACTTATCAAGAGAAACTTTAAACAGTAAAACAGTAATCCTAAACCCTAAACCCACATTTGTAAAGCATAAACCCGAAATACTAAACACTAAACCCTAAACCATAAACCTATAACATGATCACTAATCCATAAACCGTAATCCCAAGAACAAGAACCATAGACTGTAAAATGTAAAAGAGTTACGAGTGATGAGAGACATATAATGGCATTAAAAGAGAGTTAAAATACTAATGTTACACGATATCTGTTTAAAAAAGAACTTAGCATAACTACAATATATTGGTGGGTAACTAAAATTAAATATTTCTTAACTTTATTATTAGATGAGCCATTTAGTTTCATATTTCCTGATAATAGATAGGGTAATTTATCTGTACATGTGACGATTTAGGTGTGATATGTGACGTAAATGAACGTTAATAATGGGGACATGTAAAATACAGTGGCTTGTACACACAGTTCAACCGGGATAAGAATCTTAAGTACGCTAAACAGTTGTCATGTAGAAAATTGCCATCAGCAATGCTATAATCTTGCTATAGTAGGGTAATGATAACGATGCTTAGGCCATATTTTGTATCCATTATCTAATTAAACCATCACGTTAGAATAAGGCAACACGCAGGCTATTAGTTGCATGCAATGGGGATCCCATCTGGGGAACCGCTTTGCGCACGTTAATCTATGATAGTCTCATTTTATATATTTTTTTTAATAATTTCATGTTTATTTCCTTGCAACAACAATCAGAAGATATTTTGGTATTTAAATGTGAAACCCATAAATATTTGGGTGCGAGAATCGAATAGTCATGACCATTTACATTTATATGTATGTAAAGTACTCATTATCAGATTACCAGAGAACATCCATTCCTTAAACTGTCCCCTCAACTTCGAAATCAAGTCGATTGGGAAAAAATGGCTAACCCTATAGTATATTGGCCGTGGCGCCGCCTAAACCAGCCACGCTATGAATCACGGTCGGTAACAAGAAACATGAGGGAGATGACACCATTCAAACTGCTAGAATTTCCCGATGATATAATCAGAAAGATGCTCGTTCGTGTCTGCGAGAATGACGTTCAGGATCTCCGACACTCAAGGATTACATGTTCTCGTTTGAATGCAATGTCTCAAACAAACGATTTTTTTGTTTGTCTTAATCTAATGGAGATGAGAAGATGGGTGTGGAGTCCACGGTTTGACTGGACAAAGTTTCATGAGCGGTGCTACAACGCAGGAAACAAATCAGCTATCCTTCTGAAGGGAATCTCTAATTTTTTATTCGAGAACAAGCGAGTGGAAGGGATAGTTCAAATCAAGACTGCTGCAACGAAAGGCTGCATAATCAGCGAGTACATTTACGGCATGATCAGCAGAATCTTCAAGGACGACTGCGAACAAAGAGTGTTCGGTAAGTATACTTTTAGTTGAGAACGTGCAACTGACCTTCGAACCAAGATGCCTAAGATGATTGGGAATGGGTGGGAAATGATGACTCTCGATGTGTTAATGTCCAAACGAGAAGAAAATGAGCCTTTTATGATAACAAACTGCAAATGCTCGAACTACAATCCTTGGGAACCATGGTGGGACAACCCCAAGGGAAGCGACATGTGTGATAAATGTTTTTGGATTCTGCAGGTTGCCTATTTCTGCAAAATGGTGGCGGAAAACTTTCAGTATTTTAATGTGATCATTGAATTCGTTGGTAATTAACAAGTTTATAAGAATCTGGGTGGAATTTTGTCGGGTAACTATCTTATAAGTACATAGCAGGTTCTTTGTAATGGACAACAGTCTTGGGAAGTGAATGTTAATTAGAATTTAACATCCCAAAAATAAAAGATAATGGTCAATGAGTTTCATATGATAGATTAATAAAAAGCTTGTAATAGCAGGAATGTTAGGTAGTATTTGGGTAATCCTAGTTTAACTTGATACATAGTGTTTGAACATTGTGAATAACTAATAACTTGGTATCACGATGTGTGATACCATAAAATGATGCAAAAAACTATTTGGATATCCAAAATATTGTTGGAATTGTGTCCAGTAATCTCGGTACTGTCTCTAGAAAGTAAGAGTATGTCAATGATCAGACATAAGTCATATAATACTGGGGGTCATGATGGCTTGCTAGAGTCCGCTCATGATCTATAAGTCTTGGACTTATTGCCTTTATTATATGATCCCATATGGGTCACACGCCTAAGCTAACAGGAAAATGTGTAGGAACGGCTTAGCAGAAGTACGGTAAAAGTGCCAGGCATTTGTCGTACTTAGAGAGAGATTAATGGGTCTGATTAAATCCAAGGGATTTAATCAGATTGGTATTTGGGCCCAAAAGCCCAAAAGGAACCAGACAAGTTTTATAATTAAAACTTAAGTCTGATTTTTCCTCAAAAACCCTAGCCCCTGCGATTTCTCTCTCTCTCTCTGCGCCTCCTCTTCCTTGGTCTAGCAGCCTCTCTTCCTGCTTGGTGTGCGTGTGTGAACCTCTGGAGGAGTTATCACTTGGTGGCTCTCTGATCTCTGACCTGTTCTCTCTTTCCGCTGCATAAACAGGTAAAAAGGTGAGATCCATAATGTTTCTATTCAAGAGAACCTAGATCCGCATGTTTAGGAACTGTTGAATCTGAGAATTGAATCTGGATTAACACCAAAATATCCTTCAGTGGTATCAGAGCTTTTGGTTCTGTGTTTTTCTTGTTTAGATTCATGTTTAGGATTGTTTTTCTTGTTTAAGAAGTGTTTTGAATCAACTACTGATAAGAGAAATCACTTAAGCAACAAGGAATTGAAACCTAAACAAACTATTAAAAATCGCATAACCAAGCTATATTGACTTGGTATGCGTCGGACCGATCGGAACATGACAACGAACCGATCATGGATCGCGTTGCCTCGTCAGTCCGATCGAAGTGGAGGCGCGAGATCGGGCGAGTTGATCGCATGGATCGATCATTATGATCGATAGCATGGATCGGCTGTGAATGCGTCCGGTTGCCTCGTCGTCCCGAACGGTCATGATGCGCGAGAGAGATCGACCACGATCGCATGGCGATCACGTCCGTGATCTCTCGGCATCGTCCCGTCCCGACCATCCCGTCCCGATCCAAGCTCGTCACGTCCCGATCGATCGTCAGCATCGCGTCTCGTCCCGAGCGTGAGTTGCGGCTGGACGATCGAGTGTCGATCGTGAAGTTAGGGCTGACGTAACCGTGAACGGTTCACGTCAAATCGATTGGTTCGTTTCGGTTTAAGGTTCGGTTTAAAAACATGATTAAAATCAAAACGTCTCGGTTTAATAAACAGATTTAATAATTTTATTAAGTTCTGGTTAAACCGGGATAAGAAATCCAAAGTCGAAAAATTGGATTTTGTGCCTAAACCAGGATTTTCTAATTTGATTTGGTTGGACCAAATAAATTGAAAAAATCAGGTTTAGTAAATAACCGGTTGACAATTGTGATCATCGTAGTAATTAATTTTGGTTGGACCAATTTTAATGAACCAGACCGGTTATGTCATTTAATTGGGCAATTGGGTTATGTCTTGGACATGAACCAATTCTTGGGCCTCGGGCCAAAAAGTTAAAACAATTGGGCCAATTATTTGAGTCTTTTCTTAAGAATTAATTTAAAATTTATTTTATAAAATTATAAAATCGATTTTTAAATTAATAAGTTTCCAAAATTTTGAAATTAGAAAGTTTCTTAAATTAGAAGTTTCTAGATTTGCATGTTTTGGATTTTAGGAAATTTCTATATTTAGAAAGTTTCCAATTTTAGGAAGTTTCCAATTTTAGAAAGTTTCCAATTTTAGGAAGTTTCCAATTTTAGAAAGTTTCCAAAATTAGTAGGTTTCCCAAAATGGTAAGTTTCCCAAAATAGTAATCCTCCATTTTGGGATGAAATTTTAATAAACCTACAAACCTCAAATAATACCAAGCATTGGATGTCTTGTCCAGTCTATGTCAGCTGTCGAAGCCCATTCAATTGTATTCATGGCCTTACAGTGTGAGGGTGTCTACTTTTGCGTGGATAAGACGGTTTGTGATTCATAAATGTCATTGGGAGTCCCAGACATTAATGATTACATGACTGTATAGTCTGGTTTTCTTGACTGGGCCATCGGGAGTCCCGGGCCTTGAGACATCAGAGTGGATTGGGCCTCGGGCCCAGATTCACAACCAAGAGTTATATCACGGATATAATTAGCCGACATAGGGCTTACCGATATAAGCTAAGGTTGGGTGACGGCCAGTGGCCCACTTTGATCTTAGTTATATGTGGATCTTGGAATCATTATATTCTATTGAGGGTAACTTAGGTTATTGAATATAATGCATGATTGATCATATTAAGTATAATGTAAGATTAATCATATTGAACATATTAACTAAAATCCTTTTATCTTAATTTTCAGTTATGACTAGCACAAACAATCAAAACACTTTCTCGATCCGGTCTGTCCTTGAGATGGACAAACTGAACGGATCAAATTTCTTGACTTGGTCGCGGAACCTGAGGCTAGTTCTCAGACAGGAGAGAAAGGACTATGTCCTTGAGAGAGCTCTCCCCGTGAGGATCGGGTCCAATGCTTCTCATGCAGTATATGATGCTTGGAATAAGCATTATAATGATGCGGTAGATGTGCGTGGTCTGATATTGGCTACCATGGACTCAGACTTGCGGAAGCAATATGAGAACATGGAGTCGCCAATAGAGATGATCAGCAGCCTGAAATTGAAATTTCAGGAGCAGATAAGAGTGGAGAGATACCAGTTGGTTAAATCTCTCACTAGCTGCAAGCTACCAAATGATCATCCAGTAAGTCCTCATGTCAGTAAAATGATGGGTTACATTGATAACCTGAGGAAACTGGATTATCCAGTTAGCCAGGAATTGGCAACTGAGATCATTCTGCAGTCACTGCCGTCAAGCTATGATAAGTTCGTAAGGAACTGTATCAAGAAAGGCTTAACGAAGACGTTGACTGAACTGCATGATATGCTCAAGACAGTTGAGCCAAACGTGAAGAGTACCCTGTACAATCTCATGAATGAGAAGGGTAGGTTTACTAAACCTAATGCTGACAAGGGTGAAGACAAAGTTGTCCAGATTTTGAATCATGGCAAGCGTGTGTCTTCTGAGCCCGAGTCAGATACCTCTTACGTTGGTAAGTGCTGCTACTGTAAGGAGACAGGGCATTGGAAGAGAGATTGCATTAAATTCATGGAAGATGACGAGGAGTTGAAGTTGATGTATGCGACTACTTCCTCAGGTATTCATGTTATTACTTCAAGTTCTGCCTTATAGGTATTGGATACTGGTTGTGGCACTGATATTTGTTATAATATGCAGAGCCTGGGCAACAGTAGAACTTTGAAGGAAGGGCAAGTGAAACTACATGTCTGGAAGGAGCTTGGGATGCTGCCTCAGCCGTAGGGTTTTCACTTATAGATCCCTTCAAGGCTTGGTTTTGTATTAAGTAATTGCTACAATGTACCTGCTTTAAGCAGAGTTGTCTTTCATTTTCTTGTAAGAATTTGAATGTTTTTCATTTTGATAAAAGACAAGTTTTTGTTCTTTTGATCTTAATGAAATATTAATTGTAGCACCCTGTTCATGGAATGGGTTTTATATCTTAAACCAAAGAGTGCCTAAATGTAACATAAATACCGAATTGGTTTAAATCTGATGAATTAAACCTGATTTTTCTTGGCATAAAAGTCTTGGTCACATAGAGTAAGTCGGATTCAGAAATCCCATAGTTATGGACTGTTGGGCTCATTTGATAAGTTATCTTATGAGACTTGAATTCTGTTTACTGGACCAAAAGGTAAAGGGCCTATCTTAGCCGAGCTAGAGAAAGGCCCAAAAGCTTATTGGACCTGGAACATACTCATGTATGTGGCCCAATGAGCAGTAATGCCAGAGAAAATTTCCTGTACTTCATTGTCTCTACTGATTACTTCAGTGAGTGTGACTGTGTTCATTTGATGAGACACAAGTCGGAATTCTTTGACATGGTCGAAAGACAGAATGAAGTATAGGATCTGAATGACAGAAGTATTAAGACTCTGGATTAGATCACGAGTGAGAATACTTAAGTCATTGATTGTGTGATCATCTGAATGAGTGTGAAATCGTTTCACAGCTCATTTCTCCTGAAAACCTGAAGGTGTTTCTGTGAGAAAGAATCAGATCTTATTAGAAATGATTAAAGATGAGTCACACGAATCTTCCATGATATTATTTAAGAATAACGCTCTAGAAATATCTAAGTTTACGCTGAAAAGTTCCACCAATATCAGTTGAAAGACACCACGTAAATGTGGACTGGAATCGATCCAAATTCGTCTTTACTGAGTATTTGAAGTTGTGCTACTTCGCTGGTTTTCCTAGGGAAACCAAGGCTTGTTACTTTTACGTCCATTCTGTTTTCTAAGAAGGGAAGTTACTTTCCAAGAAGAACAGTGGGAGTAAAAGTATAACTCGAAGAAATTCGAGAAATACAGGAGGCTGCTTAACCTGTTGAGGGAGAGCAGCGGAAGGATTTACAGATTTCTGTAGAATCTACACCTGTGGAGCCTGAAGTTCGCAGATATGAAAGAATCAGTCACTAATCCGAGAGTGAATTCTCGGATTAGGTTGAACCTGATGATCATTGAAAGTTCGCATGATCTGATGATCATTGAAAGCGACGAATCTGCGAAATTCAAAGAAGCGAAAGTGAGCCCGGACTCCGAAAAAATTACATTTTATGTAAGTTAGCTTCATCGATCCATTCATGGATGGAAGCAAACATGTCGGAGTTGGAATCTTCGTTCTGTTGAAGTAGTCAAGGTTTTGACTTGAACAGGAACGAAATGGAACTGTGCGTTTACTAAAAGATTAGTGGGAGCAATATTGCATTTCTCATAGTGTATGTCGATGACATACTGATTCTCGGATATAACGTCCCAAGGCTGCAGTCGGTAAAGGACTGGCTTGGGAGTTGGTTTTGTGATTGACATGGGTAAAGCCGCGTAGTTCTTGGATTTTGGATCTAAAGATAGAGATCCGAAAGAACTGGTAGGACAAAGTCAGGATTCTTATCCCGACAAAGTCCTACACGTTTTCAGCAATCCAAGAAGGGTTTTATGCCAATGTCACATGGCATTACATTAAGCAAGAAACAGTATCCTACGATAACTGCTGAGCTTGAATGCATAGATGAGATTCCATATGCGTCGGCGATTGGATCTATCATATATGCCATGACACGTACTTGTTTTGATGTTGCTTTAATGTTAAGCAAGACAAGTAAAAGACCAGTCAAATCCAGCAAAGAATCACTGGATTACCGTAAAGAATATCCTAAAGTATTTGAGGAATACTAAGGATAAGTTCTTGATTTACGGAGAAAGTAAGGTGCTACGAGTCGGGAGAGTCTGAAAGGCAAGTTTCCAACGGACAAAGATGATTTCCGGTCACAGTCCGGTTATATCTTGTGTCTGTCTGGCGGTGCAAGGCACTGTTGCTGACTCCATGACTTAAGCTGAACATTTCGCAGCTTGGAAAACGGCAAAAGAGGTTGTTTGGAAAGAAGAGTTCGTCACTGAACTTGATGTGATTCCCAGCATAGATGAGACTAGCTGCACATCAGAGGTCCAAACACCTAGAGAGTAGGTATAACCTATTCCGTGAGATAAATGACAGAGATGTTAAGTAGATCAGCAAGTTTCAATGAATGAGAACGTTGCTAATCTATTAACGAAGCCACTCCTTAGGCCTAAGCACGAGTCGCGGACTGTTGCTGTAGGATAAGTGAAATTAAGATGCAGTCTAAATTTCAGTGGGAGTTAGTAAAGGGCTTTATTTAGTTATTTGATATGTTCTTGTAAAACATTTATGTTTAATGAAATTATTATTTCAAGATTATTTTAACTGTGATGAAATAATCGTTCCAAAGTGATATAAATCATTTTATAGGTCATCGAAGTAAGTGACTTGATCTTGAGTCATCAAAGTCATTTAGCTTGATCATGAGACCCTATATTTGATAGATGGCTTATATCATTCAGTCCCTAGTCAAAGGTTGTTGAAATTGGAACACCAACAACCGTGTGAGACTAGATTGGTATGTGACTTATGACAAAGTCTCAGTGTGTCATAGATGCGAGGCATCAAAGTCAGTACATAGGTGTATGTTGGGAACATACGACCGGACATGACCCGCTTATGAGAACTCTTCAGGATATTTATATCTGTGTCATAAGAGATTCTCACTACGACTATAGAGTATAGTCCTTAGACCTGAGTTCGCATGCATGTGACTGCACATGGACTGATGCGCTTTGATCATTGTCTAACGCCGTCGTTATGCGATAGCTATAAGGACCTTGTTTGGGTGTATTACGAAATGAGTAGTTTACAGTGATGGAACAAGACGGGATTTGTCCCTTCAATATAAATGGAGTGAATATCTCTAGGCCAATCGGAGATTTGAATACTGGAAAATGCATGGCCATGCTCAAACGGACTTTCCCGAGTCGTTTGGATTGTCAGTATCGAATCAGAGTCCGATGAACAAGATTAGGCTTTATAAGGATGACACTAATCTTGCCTTATGACTAATCGAGATATTGAGACAAAAGGATTATGAATACAGAGATTCCAGTACAAGTGGGAGATTGTTGGAATTGTGTCCAGTAATCTCGGTACTGTCTCTAGAAAGTAAGAGTATGTCAATGATCAGACATAAGTCATATAATACTGGGGGTCATGATGGCTTGCTAGAGTTCGCTCATGATCTATAAGTCTTGGACTTATTGCCTTTATTATATGATCCCATATGGGTCACACGCCTAAGCTAACAGGAAAATGTGTAGGAACGGCTTAGCAGAAGTACGGTAAAAGTGCCAGGCATTTGTCGTACTTAGAGAGAGATTAATGGGTCTGATTAATCAGATTGGTATTTGGGCCCAAAAGCCCAAAAGGAACCAGACAAGTTTTATAATTAAAACTTAAGTCTGATTTTTCCTCAAAAACCCTAGCCCCTGCGATTTCTCTCTCTCTCTCTGCGCCTCCTCTTCCTTGGTCTAGCAGCCTCTCTTCCTGCTTGGTGTGCGTGTGTGAACCTCTGGAGGAGTTATCACTTGGTGGCTCTCTGATCTCTGACCTGTTCTCTCTTTCCGCTGCATAAACAGGTAAAAAGGTGAGATCCATAATGTTTCTATTCAAGAGAACCTAGATCCGCATGTTTAGGAACTGTTGAATCTGAGAATTGAATCTGGATTAACACCAAAATATCCTTCAAATATTACCTCTCTATAATTCTATTTTGGCGCCAAAACCAATCGTTTTTTTCTCATTCGGCGCCAAAACAAAAAATTCCATATTAAAGTAAATTAATTTATAAAACATCTCTCTCTCTCTCTATGTCTCTCTTTCACTATCGCTACCTCTCTTTGGTTCTATTTGTTCTCACTGTCACGAGAATACTCTATCTCTCTCTCTCTCTCTCTCTCTCTCTCTCAAATCTCTCCCTTGACGCCACAATGGAGAATTTCAGCTTAGATCCTTATCAAGATGAACAGAGGATTAGGAAGGAGATGAAGCGCATGATGGACCATAGAGATATGGAAATGTTCACAGCGTATGCCCAGTATGGAATTCCAACAAAATGCCCATGCGGGGCAGAAATTAAGGACGATGTGTCTCCAAATCCAAAGTCCAAGCATGATTTCGACACTTTACCGGGCAGCAGGTACTTCACCTGCAGCCAATGGAAGGTAAAATCTTCTTTCTTTGTTTTTCTGTGTAGAACTGGTAAACCTAGGCAACACTATATGAACGTCCGTCGTCTTGGTTAAACTGAAAAACTGGTTAAACTAGTTATAACTATATAAATGTTTTTCATCAGGGTATAACTGGCAAAACTAGATAACTCTATATGATTGATCCTCGTCTGGACAAATCTGGTAAAACTAGGTAACACCAAGTATAAAAATCATACAACCACTACAGGAAAAACAGGTATTAATAACATAAGAAAAACGCTATAATACGGTTTTGATAGCGGAAAGGTAAGCGCTATGTCATGTCCCGCGATAATAGGTCTGACACTTTAGATAGCGTTTTTCGTAAATGCTATTGTATATATTTTTAAGATAGCATTTCAGTAAATGCAATAGTTACATATATTTAAGATAGCGTTTTTGTTAAAAGCTATGTTATATATTTTTAAGATAGCGTTTTAGATTATTCTATAATAATGTTTATTAAACGCTATGGTATTACAAAAAAAAAATTAAAAAAAAAAATTATATAAATAATAAATTAAATTAAAATTGAATATACAATTACATTTTTCCAGAAAATACAATACATTATAAACAAAAATGGAATATATGTTTGTAAGCCATCACTTCCTTTGAAAAGCTTGACGGGTTATCATCAGTTGTTTTCAGGAGAAGGCATTGACCCAAGCTAAAGCTAAGTCGTTGTGAACCAGGTTGAACGGTCATTAGAAACTCTAAGCTTCGTCTCAGCCTCAGAAAGAAGTTTCAGTGCGTGTTTTAGTCTCCCTATATCCGCTTCAGTCACTACAAAAATGAACATGAATTTTGCTAAAATCAATAATAAACGAATTAAACAGAGCAGCCAAAGATTAATAATGGATAACATTGGCCTCACAGGAAACATGACTTGAGGGTGTTGAATGAGGATAAAAATGAAATGGGCGATGGTCTTAACAAGCTAACAGATCATAACCTAACAATAGGCTAACTTCTAGCACATAAGACCACTAAGGATTCCAAATACTTTTCTTATAACTCACAGTTTCGTCCGGCAAACAATAGCATCTCCGAGAGAAGAAATCCCAAGTTCTTGGATAGTTATCTTGTAAGAATCAATGTCGCAGATTAAAATAGGATGCTAAACAAAAAGGGTTTTTAACTGTTGTAACCAAAACATTACCTTTAATATATGAGCTTGATTGGCTAGGGTCTTTAACTCCTCCAGATCAATTTCCTTCCCGTTGATCAATTTGGCCACCTCCTCCATCTGGTTTTGATCTCAAAACATGTCAACAGTTTATAGAAACAACATGGAAAGTCAGATTCTTAGATGGTTGCAGAGATGATGAACCTTAATGGGAGAAGCATTGAACCAAGCAGCTAGAATGTAAGTAGATCTTTCAGATATCCCACATCGTTTCAATGATTCTGTAATCTAGTTGGATGCGATTTTGAGATTCCGAGAAACGAAAGCAGATCCCCTGAAGCACCACGAATCAACCTTCGCCGGACCACATCACAACTGTCATCTTCTTAGAACCACGAATCCATCTCCGCATCGCCATGAATCCCTTGAAACTATGTCTCCGAGCCGCGACCTCCACCTTTCCGCGATCATCGCCGCCAAAACCAAGCCACGACCACCATTGGAACGCCGTCAGGACTGGAAACTTCGACCGCCGTGAGGTGTAACGAATCTGAATCGAAGTAGAAGGAAGCTTAAACAACCGATTCTCCTTCATCTTTCCATCCGAGTCACCCGAGTCGCTTTCATATCTGAAGAACAATCGAAGAGGAGGCTGGAGGCTGCATTTTCTTCAAATTTAATCTTCATCATGATACCAAAAAAAAAATGAAGAAGAAGAACGTAAGAGAGTTACGGCGAGGAGAGGTTGGTGAGAGAGATAGTTAGATAATTAGGTTAAGATCAAGATCTAATGGATGAAAATATGATATGTGTGTTAACTGGAATAAATCTGAGTCGTTGATATCTTTAATCAAAGGTCTAGATCTGTGATCCTTGTGATGTTGTATCAGCCAATCAAATTATTCTGGGATTTAACTAGTACAAAATTACGAAAAATGACATAAAAATAAAATTAATTGTTAAAATGAGTATATATAATATTTATAAATGATATAATACTTAAAATTACAAATTTTTGTAGTGTTAAAAATTAAAAGTTTAAGGTTTAGGATTTGTGTTTAGGGTATAGAGTTAAGGTTTTAGTGTTTTGAAATGTAGTGTTTATGATTAAAGATTAAAACTTTAGGGTTTAGGGTATAGATTTAAGGTTTTAAAGTTTAAAAATGTAGTGTTTATGATTAAAGATTAAAAGTTTAGGGTTTAGGGTTTGTGTTTAGGGTATAGAGTTTAAAAATATAGTGTTAATGATTTAAGAATAAAAATTTGGGTTTAGGGTTTGTGTTTAGGGTATAGAGTTAAGATTTTTGAGTTTTAAAATGTAGTGTTTATGATTAAAGATTAAAACTTTAGGGTTTAGGGTTTAGAGTTAAAGTTTTAGAATTTAAAAATGTTGTGTTTATGATTAAAGATTAAAACTTTAGGGTTTAGGGTATAGAGTTAAGGTTTTAGAGTTTAAAATATAGTGTTTATGATTAAAGATTAAAACTTTAGGGTTTAGGGTATAAATTTAAGGTTTTAAAGTTTGAAAATGTAAGGTTTATGATTAAAGATTAAAAGTTTAGGGTTTAGGGTTTGGAGATTTATGTTTAAGGATTAATGTTTGAAAAAAGATTATATTTGAAAATAATAATTTCATTTATAAATGTTAATTCTTATTTATTGGATATGTTATAGTAGTTAGTTTTTTTAATTTTCAAACCCTAAACCCTATCTATACCCTAAAATAAAACTGAAAAATTAGTTTTTATTTTATTTTATAAATTTTCTTTTTATTTTATAAATTTTATTAAATGTGCAATGATAATGTTTTATATTATTGATTTTAGACAACAATAATGTATTTATAATTAACAAAAAGCTTTGTTTTATTGAATTATTAAGATAGATCAATCACAAATATATATAGCTACACACTCATTTAGTAATCGAAAACATTAAGATCAATTAAAATTATAAGACTACAACATATTCCCTCACTAAAAACAGAAATAAACCATATGCTTTCCAAATAAATTAAGAAATGACAGAAAAAAAAACAAAACAATTCAACGTGGGGGAAGTTCTCATTAATCTCACTGATTATATTATGAATCTGGAGGCCTTCATCTTCAACTGATACTTAACATCCTCATTCTTCGGCTGTAAATTCGAAGATCGTGAGAACAATGGCAATAAAAGAAGCATCGCCAATGGTCATAAGATGAGATCAACAAAAAGCAATACCTTTCCATCACCAGTGCTTGCCACAATATGAATTGCATACACTTCATTCTCCTCGAATTCGACATCGTCAATTTCGGGACTGAATACACTTAGGACAACCTTGCTTCCATCTATCACTTTCGGGAAAGAACCCCTTCCACTAATTTGCTGTCGTAAGCTTCAGGCACCTTCTGAATAGCTTCAGTGACAACATTGTTCTGCCACAAGAAAAAATAAACACAATTTTTATTGTCTTAATTGTAGTACGTTGTTGACTAATGCACCATTTGAGTCTTGAACACCGTTCATTTGACCTGGACCATATCATAACCACAAATGATAAAGAATTCTACAAAACCAACATTATCGTCTTAATTTGATCTGTACAACAATAGATTACAGAAGAAACCGTTTTCATTTTCAAATTAGATGATTATGTATACACACAAGTTCCTAGACAAAATCAAGCAACGATTGCAGCTCAAATAAGGAATATTTTTCTCTCTCAAATCCCACAACTAAATTGTAAAGTAGAACAAAACTGGATTAAGAAAAAAGAGATGAGACAAACCTAAAACCTTGGAGCTGATTTCGGAATTGAAGTCGTATTATTCAATAGCATCTGTGGAATTGTCGACAATGAAAACGACACCTTCCATGGGAGAATTTTAAACCCCGTGAACTGGAGCCAAGACTGTGAATATCAACAAAAGGAGGAGGAGATAGAGGCGATGAGGTTGTTGGCTAGGGTTTGATTTGACGGGATGTAGTGAGGAGATATAGGCGGTGAAGTTGGTGGCTAGGGGTTCGATTCTAATCCTGAAACCAAGCAAAGATAGAAACTATATTTCAGTGAATCTGAGAATTCCAATGCCGAATACTAAAATTCAAGCTAATTCTCACCAATTTCTAAGCAACCAGGCAAGATGAGAGAACTTAGAGATGGAATTTTCAGTTTCAGATTGGTAAATCGATGAACTAAAAATCGAGAAAATATAGGTATTTAGGAATGATTTACAGTGAGAATCACGATTCCTTAACAGAGAGACGCTCCATTTCTCTGTCGTAAACCAAATGAATCCCTTGAGCCGTCTCTTGAGCCATAAATCTGCATATCACTCTCCGGCAATAACTCATGCTCTCCGAATGAGATTCAGAGAAACCCTCTTCGTACGAGGAGGAGAGGATGTAGGAGACGAGAAGAGACTTTTATTCGGTGAATTTGTGGTAAGGAGAGAACAAACTACTGATAGATGGGGAAGATGTGAATCGGAACAGATGAATGAATTTAGGGTTTCAATTAATTAAAAAAATTTTTAAAAAGGGGGAACTCCAAAAAAATGAGAGGGAACGCCCCATATTGTTTTTACTCTTAACTCTTAAGTAGAAGCACACTGATCAACATTTACATAGCGTTTAAATGTTATATGTGCTATTAAATTTTAGGCGCGAAACAAAAAAATTAGCGCGTAAACATTGATAGCGTTTATTGACAAACAAACGCTATCTAAAAGTTAAGGTTTAGTTAACCATAGCAGAAACACCTAAAATGCTATCTGTAACTGCTATGAATACTCAATCTTCTTGTAGTGAACCCTAATTTTTTGTTATAGGATGATGGACTACACTTTCGTCAACCATGGGTTTTTGGTGCCGAAGAAGAGATTAAGAAGCTCGGATGGAAGGTTGAAGAGCAGGACAAGAAAATAGAAGAATTGCATATGGAGATAGCCAAGATGAAGTAGTTATGTTTTGCGAACTTTCTATCTATATGTTGTGTTGTTTTTGTTTATGTAACACTTAACATTATCTTCTAAGTTTATTAATTGCTAGCTATGTTTTGTTTAACACTGAGTATAAGTTGTTAACACTAAATTTTATCATGATCGTTGCAAACCAACAATAAACATAGATAAAAACTAGTAGAGATAAAACCACAGGAGTATTACTCTCACAAAGGAACACTCAAACATAAATTTTTTTGCTAAATCCCATGAATGTGAGGCACCCAATAACAACAAGGAAAAACATATTCTTCCTTAAACTTAACTTTGCATCCAACATTGCATCTTCAATCTCAATCATAAACCTCTCCTCTAAATCAATTTCCATCTTCTCCAACACCTTCTTCCCATTTTCTAAGCTCTCAGAGATAATCTCTTTCATTATCTCCACCTCTTCCACCAATGTTTTTGCTTTCTCTTCAACCATTTATCTTTCTTCAACCAAAGCCTCATCAATCCATTTGAATACATGTGAACCATCAGTCTTTAGCTTCCGATCTGCAGCAAAACGGCACCTATAGAACCTGCGACCGGGGTTAGTATCAGTTTTGGAAACGAACTTTGTAACAGAATCTCCACACCAACAGATCCTCGGTATCCCATGAACCCGACTTCCGGCTATTGAAATCAAACTTGATCCAGATGAATTGTTGCTCATTATTCTGGGATGGGTTAGGATTTATCGAAAGGGATTGATAGAACTAGGATTTTGTTTCGATTGAGTTGGGTCTGTGTTTGTCGAGAGAGAGAGAGAGAGAGAGAGAGAGAGAGAGAGAGAGAGAGAGAGAGAGAGAGAGAGAGAGAGAGAGAGAGAGAGAGAGAGAGAGAGAGAGAGAGAGAGAGAGAGAGAGAGAGAGAGATAGAGAGAGAGAGAGAGGAATTCAGGATAATTTTAATGCGGGATCGAGGGTGGGTGGTGGTTTAATCTGTGTTTCTGTAAACCGGGGTTGATCGAAATAGGAGTGTTATTTTCCTGGATTCACCCGGTTTATAAGTAATTTAACATTATTCTGATTTAATGTAAATGAACACTATATTGATGTTGGGGGATCCTTTATTTTTCAGGCAAATATTTTGTTAACTTTGTTATATAACAATTTGTTTCTATGGTTTTCTCAGCTGGAATAATCAAATTTCACCTAACAAAGTAAGGGTTTATGATGTGATCGGGATAACTCATATGTTTTAAACGTTGCCGAAAAACAAATTTGTGTCTAATATAATTAACAGTAATATATATGATGTCTTCCTCTATGTATATGAATTATATGAATTTCCTGTTGTTTAAAATTTAAGGCAAAGAAATTAAGACGTAGTAAGTTAAATAGTCCCGAGGGAATTTACGGATGAACAAGGCAAAGGCTATTAACATACTAGAAAACATAGGACATAAGACTAGGAAAGTGCCATCATAGTAACAAACGAGCCACACCCCGAAGGTAGTGAATTAGCTAATTAAAGTTCCTAACAAAACAACAGAACACAACATAGTGGAGAATGAAGGGTGCCTTTAAACAGCATCACCACCTTCCTTCCGTGACTTCTGGGCCTTCACAAACTCTTCAAGAGGCTTCAATCGTTCCTCCATCGTAGTGATCTTTTCCACGAGCAAACTCATCTGCTCTCCCATGTTGGTTAACGCAGTAGACATCTCTTCCATAGAAGACTTCTTAATTCGACTTCCTTTCTCAACTCTTACTGCGTCATTCTTAGGTTGCCGCCCTTTCAAATCTTCTTGCATCATATCTTCAAACCAAACAGTTAATCCTTGAGCTAGCCGCTTGCACCAACTTTCGACAACAATAGCGTGTTCATCGACATCATCCTCCTTTTCCAAGATCTCTTCCAACAGGTCATTCTCATCAAGAGTGGCTAACAAAATGCTCTGAATGTCATGTGTATGCTAACATATTTAAGTCTAAACAATTTTTATTAATATAATTCCAATTGCTGGTAGTATTACCAACTACTACAAACCTTCGTATCACCGAGTTTCTCGTAGACTGTCTCAAGAGGCCACCCTCTCAACTCGACTTTTTCGACTTGTACTTGCACATCCTAGGACAATATTCGTAAGGAAATGAAACAGCTTCTCGGAAACTAACTTTCAGTCTTGGAATTGCCTCCATCGCCAAGAGCTTCACAAGAAATTCAAAAATAAAACATTGCAAAAAGATTAGTAAAAATTCAAATTACTAAGATTATACCTCCAATGGAACACAAAAACCAGGAATGGTCCATGGGCCCGACACCTTCCCTTTAAAATGATCCATTGTCTTGTAAATGGACTCCAACATGTACTCAAACGATAGTCTACCCCAAGGAAACGTCTGACATAAATCTAGATCATTCACAAATCTCAGAAATACGTCCAACATGGGTTTGGCTTTATTTCCAGTTTTGATGGGACAGTAAATAATGCTGCTCAAGAAATACAACACCGCCATCTTCAGCCTATCTCCTGTGTGATCCGGCCCCATTTCATCGAGCTTTTTTCACATCTTCACGTAAAACCATCCCGTCAAAATACTTCTTCTTGAAGTCCAACGATCCTTGTCTCTTCCAGTTGATAGGATAGTTGCGGCAGTCGAGTCCTGAAATCAACGCATGCTCTCGCAAACCGTATCGGATGGAAACACCTTTAACCAAAAACCAAGCTTCCTTTTTCCTATTGATTTCAGCAGTACGCAACATGAGCATCCACATGGGTTAAACCTTGTGGTTGCTCCTCGGCATGTGATAGATGTGGGAGAACTGCAGATGTTTCTCAAACCATGATGTCTCGCCCAGAGTGAGATTCAAGTCATCAAAAGTGCTCAACGTTTCCTCGATGTAGCAGCGTGTTGGTATCTTCACAGTCTGGCTATACTGATCTGAAGGGAAGTACATTTTAAGAGGTCGCAGGGATATCGTTTCATCGCAGGTTCCCTGAAAACACAAGAACGATATCACAGACAACACAGTATAACCAAGTTATTCGAGTTCGATCTAGTCATCCAGTTTAACCATGTAAACCTATGTATTAACAGGCTTTCCTAGTTGTACATAGTTATCTTAGTATAACAATACTAACCTAGTTTTACCTAACAAAACATAGTAATACTCAGTTATACTATTAAACCACAATTAAAAAAATATTTATCAAGTATCTCCTCTTTTACATATCTTAGGGTTTTACATACCGGTTTAGGACAGTCGGTCGATCTCCCCTCGGTGGCCTCCTACTCGTCGGATGCCTGGTCCTCCGATTCATCGGCCGCATTGTCTTTTCCTGCATGTTCGTCTTCTTCGTCTTCCATTTCTTCATCTGTTTTTGTCGGCTCGTCTTCTCCGTGCACCGTGTACGTCGCACCGTGGTCGTCTCCCTCCGCCATAGACGCCTTCGCTTCCACCTCGCCTTTTGTACACCAATACTATCTGCCGCAATTTCGTCAACATTCGGCTGATTCAGTGCAGTAGACTGAGAATTAGTCGGAGCGGTTGTCGGATACTCACTGATGGAGCTCCGACAGTTACTTCAATGGCCGCCTCTCGACGATGCTTCTTCGAAGCCCTCTCCGCCGCAGGGCTCTTCGGCTTCGTCATCTTCCTTGCGTTCCTCGTCTCTACCATCGCAATGATTGATATAACCAAAGATTTTTGAGAGATAAGATTCCCGTTTTCCCCGCGGTGGATCCGAAAAGGATAGAGGAATAAAGTGAAAAATGGAGATTAGGGATTTGACTTTTCAACATATTTTAATAATAAAACACATAGTAACACCAGAATCGAATCCGGCTATATGGTAACGGTTAGAAGAAAACCTGGTTTGGCGTAGAAATGACTGGTAAATTATCACCATCCACTCGGTTTATAAGTAATTCATAGTTTCTCAGATTTAAC
The DNA here is from genome assembly GCA_030180135.1 of Orychophragmus violaceus. NCBI lineage: Eukaryota > Viridiplantae > Streptophyta > Magnoliopsida > Brassicales > Brassicaceae > Orychophragmus > Orychophragmus violaceus. Next base: position 90,057,756 of record CM058240.1, read on the forward strand.
ATATATGTAAACCAAATTGATATTGGTGTTTGGCTATATTGGCTGTTAACGGAGGGGCATGTTGGAAGATCTAAAATAATTATTCGGTTAACTTAGATAATCAGTAATATGTTTTTCAGGTAATCTTTCTTGGTTCATAAAATCCATCCAACATTAACATTGGTTTTATGGTTTGATCGGGATAACGCATAAGTTTTAAACGTTCCCCAATTACATATGGGTTGCTAACATAGTTAACATTAACTTCAATGATGTCCTTTTTGTATTAATGAACATTAATTTTTATTCCCTGTTTCGACGGGTTTACAGGAAAGTATTTAACACGTTCTAAGTTAACTAGTCCAGAATCTCTTAAAATAACATAGTTGGTAACAGAAGTAGTCAAATCTAAACAACACTAAAACCTAACAACAAAAGTATAACCCAAAGTTGTACGAATTAAATATGAAATGTAATCCTTGATAAGTATGTTTCCATGTTTATATGTAATCCATATGATGACGAGTCCAGGTCTAAAGCTGGTAACTTACAGTACTAAAGAGTATTATATATTAATTTTGTTAACCATAACAATTACGGGCAATAATGGCACGGACAAACGTCAGTCGTTGACAAAGCAGGCTTAAGACACAACGTTCAACAAAGTTAACACATATGAGTAGAAGCAACAAACATGATTGCATGTTCTAATAAGGGTCCCTTGTCGAAAAGGGAATCACAGCTGAACAAGGCAAGGTATAAGAACAACATGACTAACATAGGACATATGCCTCGAATAGGCCTATCACAAGTTTTTTGCATTCCTCTTCCAATGAACGACTACCTAGTTCTGTGCAATGATCTTCGCCTCCAGTGGCATGGGCCTCCATGAGGAAAACAGACATTACACCAGAATCCCATATAGATGTAACCTGCGGAATCCCCTTAATTCTAACAAGCTGAAATTCGGTAGTTTGTGTCTGAGACATGTCTTGGTCCTCGAGGTCCTCTCCATAAAGTTGTCTAATCAAGTAAGGGAGCATAACAGCAATAGGTCGGAGGTCTTGCTTCAACGCGGCATCTGTCTTTTTGACATGTAAGAATCAAGAATGGAGATCTTTGAAGCTTTTAAGTCAGCACATAGGACGACCCAGTTGTTTTTGTCGAAGTTAAAGGGCATATAAAGCCGTTAACATTCCGACGGGTCCATTCTTTCATCATCACCTGTCCCTTTAAAGGAATCAACTATTGACTTTGTGAACTGGAATGTAGAAAGGTCAGTTATTTTTGAGAATTTAGGATAAGCCCTCGTTAAGGAAGACACAAACTTCGAATCGAGGATGTCCACTGTCCTGGCAGAACCTTCTCCATGTTCAGACCGAAGCATATGTCTAGTAAACTTGCATAACGCGTCCATAACCTGAGAGATGATTGGAAGTTCAAATATACCATCTATAATAGTTACTCAATTACACCCTAAGCATGTGAGAAATAGTCCCGAGCAATAGTCCATATGAGTATAAATGATATAGCATATTTGATAACTATGTTCCCCTTCAACATTTGTTTTGAAAATATGGGAATGCGTTAAATATTTGTCGTGCCACCAAATTACCACTGAAACAAACCAATCATGGTATGATAGAAAGAATTATACAAAATGGAATAACAAACCTTAGCTGTGGTGTTCTTTCGCCTTTCGAGTAGATCATGGACTTCTCTATGCGACAGAGTAATAGAGTTACCAAGGTGGTATGTCCTGTGAAATATATATATATATATAAAATCGAATCACATTTTGACAGAAAAAACGGATTAAAGAAAGAAACAAATGAAGGATGGTGATAGTACGTAGTGGGCGATGCCAAAGCTCTACGTAACCTCCATTCACGTTCCCTTTCTAATTCTGCTTGAGATGAAGTTTGTTGCCCTATCGCGATCTTAATCCTCTTATCGCACTGATAGTGCACACCATCAAGCCTGGATGAAACAGTACGGTGCCGTTTACTTTTCCTTTGCATCTCGTCATTTTCTTTGGTAACAACCGCATCCATACAATTGACTTGGCCAGTCTACGTGTCAGTGGGTATGACATTAAGTTAATATGTTAGTCGAAGTGAGAAATAGGAAAGCAATGCGTCCTGTACAAAATCATTCTGATTTGGCTAGTACCTGATCAATGTTTCCTGATTGAGGAGGGTTCATGCCTGACACGGCTGGTTGCACCTGAAAGAATAATAGACAACCCATCAAG